>JAGXJF010004412.1:0-608630 GCA_019208055.1 Stipa capillata
AGCATGGTGGGTTGTCTCGTTCATCCCACAAGGACCGGTTCCCGGTGTCCTTTCGAACCAAGATTTGCGTGCTTCTACGCGGGTGGTATAATGGGCCACCCACGACCGAATAATCTGTCTAGGCTTAGGATATGAGTCGCGTAGTTTGCCGTTTTCGTGACTTGGGTGCGTGGAAAACAAGGAAGGTGGTGTGATGCAACAATATAGGAGTGAGGGTTACACACGGTCTGGGACCGGGGATGTATCACCTGCCACAACTAGTGGGACCGCGTCGAAGTATCGGCCGAACTGTCGTTCGCGGACTAGCCTATTAGGGCGCTCATACCTAGGTCGAAAACATTGTAAAGGTCGTGTTCAACCACCCTCTGCTAGCACACCTTGTGAAAGTGTGTATTCGGTAGCACTAAGAGTCGGTTGATACGCGTAGGTAAAGATGTACACCCCTACAGGGTTTTAAACTATTCGAATAGCCGTGTCCGCGGTTATGGACAGCTTGGTAAGAATCCGCATCGAATTAGACAAGCATAACCCTAATCTAAAACTTGCCAACTTTAAGGATTTGGTTTTAGCGATTGCTTCCTCCCTGGTGGTCGAGGAAGAATCGAGGGTTCCGTGTGTTCGACGGTCTGCTTTAGGTTTTATTATGCAGTTTCAGCTCTTCTCCTTGCAAAGTATTCCAGTAGACGGATTTCAATCTACTTACAGGTATTGTGAAAGAACAAACTAGCTTTCTGCAAAATAGTCCACAGATGGCCCCTTCTTGATACCTGATGCATCTATTATTTACTTTCCCCTGTAAGTCTTGCGGAGTACATTTTGTACTCACCTTGCATTCGTTGATATTATTTCCGTGCAGAGGAAACTACTCCCGCAGCGGAGGGTTTCTACGTTGAGGTAGACGCCGGCATCGACTAGTCGCTGGTGATCCCGGGCAGTGGTCCTGCCCTGGGTTCGGCAGCTTGGTTTGTTCTGCCGCCGCTTTTGGCCCTACCCTTAGGCTTCTCAGCCAAACTTATGTTTCCGCTGTGTAAATAACTTTTGGTTGTGTATACGTTGTTAAGTTTCCGAACAACTAGTATTATTGCAGTTTCGGTCGTAGAGTCTCTGTTATGGTACTGGTTTGTTCTCCCCCTGTATCGTGTACAATGCGTGTATGTTTGAAGTGCATGATGCAGGTAGGATTTCAGAGTCTTTAACATAGAGTTATTAAGTTTAATTACTCCTGTGAAGCGACTCTCCACTGAGAGGTTGGGAACTATAGCACCCTACTCCAGCCGCGCATTAATTTGCCGGGACGAGGTCGGGGTTGATGTTCCGGCTCAGTGGGAAAGAGTGAGGAGACCATATCACCCTATTGCTCTGTGCATTGATTTGCCGGAGTAAGCTTTGGGGTTGAAGTCTCGGGCTATTCGAAGCCATATCACTCCACTCCTCTCGGATTTGACCCCCGTGAGTTGAGGTCGGGGTTGACGTTTCGACTTAGCGAGTGATTCCTCTTAAGACTCTCTGTTACGGAATCTGGGGTCCGACAATAGTTCCACCAAGAAAAACCAAATTAATAATTTATAGAATTAACATATCTCCTTCTTTTAACTCAAAATTAATATTTGAATTATCCACAAAGGCATCCAAATGAAATCCAAAATTATGAAAAAATTCATATAGACCAAATAAAATATTAAGAATCTATTAAAAATGGTTCCACTAAGAAAAACTAAATTTTAACATATCTCTTTCTTTTAACCTAAGATTAATTCAATATTAATTAAGGACCTTCTTTCTATGCATATAAATTTCAACATGTCTCTATGTACGTTGGTCATTTAAATTAACAAAATAAATTGCGTACTAAAAATATATAAATCGATTTATAGCCAAATTTTTTTAAGTAATTTCATGTTTAGAGGTATGTCACTTAATAGGTTAAAACCAAAAAAAAGGGTATGTTACACTTATATTCAAAAGATTTTTATTTATATTCATACGCACTAATTTTAATATACGTGTGACGGGTTAGGCCGCGTCGCGCAATCGCGCGAGCCTTTAGCTAGTTGTTTAAGAGAAACGCCTAAAGCATGGATGGAGGAGATAGGACGGAATCGACGCATCACGCACCACCACTGTTTACGAAATCCTGATCTCCTCTCAGTCCAAATATTGCACATTAAAATGTAAGATGAAATCTAATTCTCCGTCCATCATTTGCCTAGTGAGAAAGAATCCTGCAAATATGCGGTCGTCTTTAGGTTCACCGGTGCCTTGCATGTTGGAGATGGCTTTCTTGAAGTGGTCCTTACTACCCATACTATGTGAAGACTTACATACACTGTCAACACCGACTAGCCTTTACTTCTATACTTAGTGCTTTGCTTCTGGGCGGCTGTGTCACTCACGTTAAAGCACCGTTGTGATTTCGGGCGACCGAGCCACTCACGTTGAATCACAACTCAACAAGCACTAAGTACTAGAAGCACGCGGCTTATCGGGGAAACCACACTCACACAGGGGAACTCTTTTATTCACTACTAAAACTTTGATTCAACTTTTAGTGGCTACCCTGCCACTTCACCTAATGCCACTCATACATCACTCTCTCATGGTGGCACTTCTTCTCTTTTTGGTTACATGCTGGAGGGAGGAGTGGCACCCCTATTTATAGTTACATAAGCCCGTTGGATTGTTGCCACATGACACAATCCAAACCATACAATACAACTCTAGAAACCTCCATACAAATATCTTCTCTCTAGAGTTTTCTACAACATTATCCATTTTCTAGATATTTTCCTACTTCATAACTTTTCTAAATACCTAAGGCCCTGTTTGGTTAGGCTGTGGCTGTTGGAAAAAGCGGCTGTTGGCTGGCTGTTAGAAATAGCGGCTGTGGCTGTTGGTATGTGAGTCTGTTTAGATGCGTGTTTGGTTGGGCTGTGGCTGTTGACTGTTGTATGAGAAAATATCTGAAATGCCCCTAAGAGCAATCTGAACAAAATTTAAATTTCGATATCATTTGTGGTTCGATCCAACGATATAAATAAAAATACAAAATACAAAATTACAAATACAAATAGAATACAAATACTTGCTTAAACTAAATTTACAGAAAATAATAAATATACATACAAATAATTGTTTAAACTAAAATTACATAAAATATTAATATAAATACAAATAAAAAATAAAAAATAAAATAAAAAGGGGCCGGGGGCATCGGCCACCCTAGGCCCCCAGCCCAACTCCATCGCCGCCTCAGATCCCTCCCTCGGTCCCCGTCGCCGCCGAACCCGCCGCCGCCGGTCCCTCCCCTCGGTTCCCGCCGCCGCCGCCTGGTCTCCCGTCGCCGCCCTGCCCCTCCTCTCCTCCCCCACGCGGCCCCCTTCACCTCTCCGCCGGCGGCAACCCCTCCCCTCGAGCTCCCTCCCACCGGCGGCAGCCCCTCCCCTCGAGCTCCCTTCCACCGGCAGCAACTCCCTCCCCTGAGCTCCGGCCTCCTCCTCCTCCTCCTTCTGCTCGCCGCCCGCTTCTCTCTATTCACCGCCGCCCCATTCACCTCCTTCCCGGCCCTCCCCGCTTTCCTCGCTCGTCCTCGGCTCCGGCCTCCTCCTCCTCATGCTCGCCGCCGCAACTCCCATCGGCGTCCCCCTTCCTTCCCATCGACGTCTCCCTCCCCAACTCCCTCACCGTATCCCTCGCCAACTCCGCCATGGATCTGTGGAGCCGTGGTCGGAGCCGGTGGAGGCGCGCCGGGCTGTGGACTCACGGGGGCCGGCGGAGCCGCAGTCCGAGCAACGGCCGGTGGAGGCGCTCCGGTCAGAGTAGGGGATGTGGAGGCGCGCCGGCCGGAGCTAGGCGGGGATGGTCCGAGCCCGGCGGTGGAGGAGGGGATCGGGAGGACCGGAGGACCGGAGGAAAGGGCATTCGCACGTAATTTCTAAGAAAATGAAGGGCAAACTCGTGGCACTTTAAGTGACCACTACGGGAAGCTGCTCCCGGCCGGCTTCCCGCAGTGGCCGTTTTTGTACACAAACGCAGTTGAAGCTTTTTGCAACAGCTGGACAAAAGCCTCCCCTTTGGTTTAGCTTCAGTTGTGCTTAGGGAAAAGCCCCAGCTGAAGCTAAACCAAACAGGGCCTAAATATCTTGCTCTAGAATTCTCCATAATTCTAGAGTTCTCTCTAAAATTATCTCCACATACTTATCTCTTATTTCTTCTAGAGTCTTCTTCTAAAATATCTTTCTCTTAAAATGCTTCAAAGTATTCTAGAACCTTCAAGTATGCATTGCGTACTTTTCAACACTCCCCTAAATGCATACTTGCCTGAATCATCTTCTCGTCGATGTCCATGGATCTTCTGAGCTCTTCCAGTTCGCCCTTTCTTCTTTTCTTCATGTCGCCATGGAGGTTGCTTGTCTTCAACTTGGTCCTCCTCATTTTTCTCAGTCTTGCCGCTTCCTTGCAGCTCACTTTTCTTCTTCACCTTTCTCCACACTTGCCCCTTCGTAGACTCTTTATAGGAAGTAAAGTAACTTGAGCAAGTGCAGTACTAGCGTACCTGAGATCTGGTGGCCTTGATTTCCAAACTTTTACATCATGCTCCTTGGCCTCTAGTGGACTTGGATGAAGACCATAAGTGTAGAACAATCCATACCTTGTATATTCTCCTTCTTTTCTCCTAGAGTCTTCTTCACCTCAGTATCCATCTGCAAATCTTCTTGGATAACCATTGCTCCATCCACAACTTCGTTATGCTCATCCTTCACTTGTGGCTTCTCAACATCAGGGGATATATGCTCTATCTCCTCCAACTTAGCTTTCTCTTTTCCATTGTTGAGAGCTTCCCAATCCTCATCACTGTCATATCCAAATACTAGAAGATCGCCAAGGATATTTTGATTATTCACCTCAGTGGAGAAACCACTTTCTGCATCCTACTCTTCTTCTTCTTCTTCTTCGGCTTCTTCTGGAGCTATGCTACAAGTTGATGGATGCTCACTCTCTGTCAAGTCTTCTACAAAGTAGACTTCATTATCCTCCATGTAGATTGCTGCCTCAGCATCCCACTCCTCTTCACTTATGCATTCCTCCACAGTCACATCCGTGGTAGTAGCCACATTTTCTCCTGAGCGTTTCTTTGGGCTCCAGCAGTCCCTAGCAAGATGACCTCTATTGCCACAGTTGAAGCACTCACCTCTCTTTCTTCTTTTTTCTATCAGCTCTTGCTGATCTTCATCTCTCCTTCTTTGAGCTCCCCCTGAGTAGCTGCTCTCCTTTGGGCCACACCTTTCACCTCTTGTCCACTTCTTCACCGCTTCTCGGCCTCTAAGTGGATTCTTCTTCCTGTTGAAGAAGAGCGCCTCCTCTTCATCCTGCTCTCTAAAGGTGATCCTACCCATCTGCTTGGCTAATGCCTCCTGATTAGCCAGCAAGTTCTCTAGCTCAACCAAGGAAGGCTGTGTCGGCCAGCCCCTAATTGCGGCCATAAACTCGTTGTACTCGGGTCTTAGCCCATGGATGATGATCCTCCTCATCCTTGCCTCACTGATCTTCTCCTCAAGATCAAGCTGGCATATCTCACGGCAAATATTCTTTACTTTTGTAAAGTATTCACTAATACTCAAAGTGCCTTGTGAGATACCTGCAAACTCGTTTTCCAGGAGCTGGAGTCACGCCTTATTCTTCTTCGAGAACAGCTTCGCCAATATCTCCCAAGCCTTCTTTGGTGTCTTCGCGTCTCGTATGTGCTCCACTACGTCCTCCTCGATCGTGGTCTTCAACACGAACATAGCCTTGCCTGCCTTGATACGCCACTTCCGCAAGGCTTCTGCATTCTCTGGAGGAGTTGTCTCGGTGCCTGCAACGACCTCCCATAAGTCCTGACCTTGTAGGTAGGACTCAATGCAGGTCTCCCAATAGCCATAGTTGTGGCTATTGAGCATCTTCAAGCGACTCCTTACACTCATGAGATCTGCCATCTCAACTGACGCCCATCGTCCTCTGCTTGGTTCTAGACCAACGATCTTCACAGTCCCAGACTGTGATCCGGCAGAATTTCCCCTTAACGCCTCTTAGTGGCACACCGTGTAAGCGCCCTGTGCTTACCAAAACTTGCACCCACCAATGTAAGTGCCCAGCACTCACCTAAGACTCCTCTCACTCTCGACGGTCCTGGACAACCTTGTGGTTCGGTCCCATGATCAGTAGCCGGTACACACAAGTTAACCTGAATATCATTGTCATACACACATATTTCAGTATCGAAGATATAAATAGACCCTTAGGTCGAGGTTCTTTACCTGTAGCCCAATGACTATAAATTTGCAGCGGAAATTAAGCAGTAATGTGGCCCATCAGTATGCCATACCCGACAGGCAACTGACTGGGGATTACGCCCTAGCTTTCGCAAACATAATCGTATCCTCGGAGTCGACGTCTTTTTCATCTGGCCAAATCAACAAGTCAGGTGAGTACATTGAATGTACTTGCAAGCATCCCACGGGGGGAATAACAGATGTATTTCATACAAGGCTTGTTCAAGAAGTGGCTCTACACTAAGTTGAATGTTGTACAGAAAAATAAGTTCTTAACCGAAATATGAATTAGTAGATTCAAGAGCATTTTCAAAAATCTAGTTCGTCTCTGTCGAGATAGTATTCAGTGCTAGACGATCCAGCTGAACAGTCATCAACTAGAGGCCTGCCTCTACCGCCTCGAACAATTCTTACAACCTATCCGTGCCACCACCTCGCGGTCCGAGCTAGGCTTTTTTTCTCTTCTGCAGTTCCTCACTACCAGACTATAGCTTAAACTGCTCACTATGGACACGTCATGCCCACGTCCTTAATTCCATTCCCACATTTCGTAATCAAAACCTAGTCTAACCAGTGTGTGGCCTTTCCAAGTTTATCCATAATCGAGGACATGGCTATTCGAATAAATTTTAACACTCTGCAGAGGTTGTACGGCTTTACCCACAAGATGCAAGTCCCCCTTGTCGCCAGGTACCGATGGGCACACTTCACGAGGTGTGCTGGCAGGGTTATTGCAACGAGACCTTCCTCCACTTTCATACCAGTGCTGGACCCGCTAGATAAGATCTACCAAGTCTTCACTTTTGCTCGGTGATGCCTGATCCCCACAACCCGAAGTGAACTTATCTTTGTGTCGAACCTCTACCCACTAAATCACGTGGAGATCGAGCCTCTACCCACATAATCACATGGAGGTCCTCTAGAGATGCCAATCTACCTAGCACCCTCTCCCTACTGCCCACGGGTCCAGACACTAGCAATCAACGGGGTAATTAGCCAAGTCCTTCCCATAAAGGACATGTGGACGTACGGGGTAAACTTGGTCGAGCGGCACTTAGGCTCGGTCCTTAACTGATCCGAGCAAGACTGCACATCATCACTTCTTAGCCATGTCACAACATGCTACAACCATTCCTCCGATCTCCACTTACTGTTCTCACCCGAATCAAAATCATCCTCCATTTTCTTTGGGTTTTGGCAAGCAATACTTTCAAATAGTCACCTCGGAAGGTACATGCCTTCTCAAGGGTTTTAATCTCATAACCAAAGGGGTTTCGCATGAATCAAACAAAATTAGGTTTTTCTCTATAGCAGGTCTAAGCATGGCTATTGCCTATATCCTTAATATTCTGCTGATTGTGCAATGACTGACTAATTATTACTAGGGTTACAAGGATTGATTTGTCGGACCTAAGTCATATGCAACTACATGGTGTAGCTAGGTCTAGCATAAAATATCGTTCATACTCACATAGCATGCAGAGTTGCAAACAACATATTTAAATTTTGACAAATATAGGATTCAACACGTTCAAGGTGGGAACGCTTGCCTGGCAGGATTGGCCGGGTGTCGGTCTCAAACTTGGTACGGCAACGCGTTGGTTCCTTTCGACGAGGTACCGCAACGTCGTAACTACACGTTGGAAAAACATCGAATAAGTGACGGTGCGAGCAAGCCAACAACAAGAAGTTCAAAATCAGATCAGTGGAACCATATCCTCATGGCTTGTTAGGATAGCTACTGACTTATGAGGTTTCAGGACTTTAGAGAAAGGTACATTAGGTTACCATGACGAGGTATATCGACTCTAGGGTTTGGGGCCGAGTTAGGTTTCCCTTAGTTTCGATCGAGTTAAGGTGAATCATATTATGGTTTTCTTTCATTTGAAAATAATGGG
Source organism: Stipa capillata (assembly GCA_019208055.1). Classification (NCBI taxonomy): domain Eukaryota; kingdom Viridiplantae; phylum Streptophyta; class Magnoliopsida; order Poales; family Poaceae; genus Stipa; species Stipa capillata. Next base: position 8,207 of record JAGXJF010004412.1, read on the forward strand.
TACAGGTTAGCACTAACAAACCTTGGAACATGGGTTAGCAGTTTTGACAAACGTAGCCGAGTATACTTTTCCTTACTAGGGTTTTATGCACATTAGGTGTTCCATACCCCTTTATGGCATTAAAATAAGGATGAGTGCTTGAAATTCATAAACCTACCAAATCTTAATACCATACTTTACCTTCGAGGATCTTGGGAAAAAGAATCAACTCGTTTAAGTTTACATTGAGGAAGATATGCATATTACGGATAAATTTGAACTATATTTAAATTCAAATTTAAAAACATTTCAAAAATTATAAATTTTTCACCGAGAGGTAGATTTTGATTTTAGATGACTGTAGGGAAAAGAATGAAGTCAATTGGAGCAACGATGAAAAAGTTTGGGGCGATCGATGATCTGCCGAGAAGGAAATTGAAGAGGGGGAAGTTCTGCCGGGGAGGAGGAAGAGAGAGGTGATGTCGAAGGCAACTTCCAGAATTATGCCTTCGGTATTGTTAAGGTGGGAACCGATGATGTTGAAAGAAATTACGCTTTTGATTCCCTCTGACAGCTTGGGAAGGCAGAGAAAAGGGAAATACGCCTCCTGGAAGAAGAGGCGTACTTCAAATGTAGCAGAGTAGATCGTATGCCTTCCGGACAGTGAAGACGCATTTCCGCAAATGCGCCTCCCCTAAGTCGTCGTGTGGTTCGGCTTCATTGGATCAGAGGGAGAGAAATGGGCCTATCTTGGGCCATGGCTCCTTCATCCTGGAGTGGAGCACCACAGGTGAAACGGAGGATCCGTGGAGCTTGGAAGACCCTTATCAGTGGTGACTCGAGGTGCGGTGGCCGGCGGCGTGAGGGGTGATGCTTGGCTGGGGCGAATGGGTAGTCGGGGCAGAGCCACGTGGGGCGGCTGGCGGAGCTCTGGTGGAGACTAACGAGGCGGGTGGCGAAGCTGTGCCGGTGCTCGGCTGGTCCGGGGCGACGCTCGTCGGCGGCCTCAGCAGCAGTGGTAGTGGCTGGAGCCAAAGAGTTGAAGGAGGAAACTCTGGTGCGGCGGTGCCGAGGGGAACGGTCACAACGGCTTGCAGTCGAGCGCCTCGCCTTTGTCTTCATGTCAGGTAGAAAAAGGAAGAGCTGTGGACACTAGCTAACCCAATGCGCCGGGGAAGAGGAGTGAAGGAGAGGTCGCCCGGTTGGGAGAGGACCCGGTAGGAGAAGAAGAGGAGGATGGACGAATCAGGGAAATCGGGCTCGGCTTCTCCTAGGGAAGAATAGTAAGTGAATCGGGGGGGGGGAGGGCAGGAGCTCTCGGTTGTTTGGGGAGAAAATGGAAAGGACGAGCACGGGTAGGGGAACTTGGGGAAGAGAAGAAGCTTGAGGAGGGAAAGAGAGAGGCAGCTCGGTTGATTCCAGAGAAGAAACGAAGCAGATGGTAGAGTGTGGAGAATAAGGAAGGGATGAGTCTTGGGAGATTGAGGAAGTAGAGGGGAGCTCGGTTCCATTACCAGGGAAGGTGGAGCTCAAGCTTCTTGGAGAAGTTAGCAGCTGGGGCAGTAGTTGGAGCTCGGACGTATTCTTAAAGAAGAAGAGAAAGGGGAGGTGAGCTGCTCGGGTGAGAGAGCAAGGGAGGAATGGGGATATTGGAAGAGAGATGGGGATTGGAGAGAGGGAGATGGGCAGCTCAATTTGGAAGTGAAGAAAAGTAGACTAGTAGCAGAAAGAGCTCGGGGAATCTCTTGGACAGCTCCGGGGATTTGGGGGCTCGGTGAAGAAGAGAATTAGAGAAGAGTGAGCTGGCCGGCTGTGCTGTGAAGAGGAAATCAGGATGGGAGAGGGAGAAGGAAGGGAGGAGCCGCAGCAAGAGGACATGAGGAGCTCGGGCAAATCTAGCCTGTGGCGGCTCGAGAAAGAAGGAGTGGGGCTTGCACTAGGGACTCGAGCGGAGGAGGAAAGAGAGGAAGTGGAGAGCTTGAGAAGAAACAAGGGGAGCTCGAGCATAGGAGAAATGGGAGCTCGTGTGAAGCTTGGGAAGAAGAGGAATGGAGAGCTCAGTTTAGAAGCTGAGAGAAAGGAAGTTGGGAAAAAGAGAGTTGGGCGCTAGTGCTGTGGAGGTGTAAGAGAGTAGTTGCCGCTTGCTGTTGAGCTGTGATGAGAAACAGTGGCTGGCATTGAAGAGAAGAGAGAGAGAAGGAAAGTAGAGGAAGAAGAGATTGGGGAGCAGAGCTGACGCGCGGGGCTGGGGTCCACCTGTACGAGACTCCATGGCTGTTCGGTTTGTACCTTGTATGTGGACCTTGCAATAGAGGGGAGGAATAACAATAGGGCAGAACAATGAAATGGCAGAGAATGGCAGCGATATTTTTAGCAGAATTTTCATTGATATTATGGGAAGAGAAATTAGGCAAGAGCTGTAGGGTTTATTGTTGAAACAGGTTCAATATATAGGTAAGATATCCCATATAGATTGTGGAACCTTCATAAACTCAAATCAAATGATTATGCACCTAGTTCAAAATGAGATAAATAGTAATGTCCAGATTGTTTGGAAATTTCCAAGAAGGATGCGGGTGGCCAAGCATAGGTTTGAGCTATAAATATTAAAATATATTTCCTCCCCAATTTTGAGAGAGAGGAGGGGTTAGGTGTTAAAGATGGGTTTGTGGCGAATATGCAAGACCGGTTAGTCGTGCATGAAGACAATGGTATAAAGTAGGGTTGCAAGTTTTGCCGGACGCGTTCCCGAAGAGTTGAGGTTCTGACAAAACGGGGATCGAGAAACAACATCTGTATACTCGTATATACGCTTAGGGATAATAGCTGAAGCAACGGAGAGAACTGATGGTGAGGGCATCGGTGGATTAGGGTTTCGGATGGAGAAGCGAACTGAGATAGGGTGTAAGTGTCCACATACACTCGGGAGTTTTAGCGTATATATGGTTGTGATGGAATCAGGAGGAGCCTAGAATCGTTATGGTGAGTTCGGTCCCGACAAGTGCCACTGGTATACCCGCATATACGTATAGGCGTCCGGTGATAGGCTGACACACGCACATACGTATATAGGAGCATATGCATGCAGGGAACTGCAGGTGTGCGTGCACGGACAAGCAGAAATTCCGGCAGGGAAAGATAGGCGGGGGAAAAGACATGCGAGATTTGCCTCACGTCGAGGGACGCAAGATCGAATTCAGGGGATGGTGATGGGGGTCTATTCACATTTGCCGAGCGGAAAAGGATATCACCCGGTAGGTATACAAGGCGATGACAAGATTACAGGAGCGATGACGAGGTTTTTAAATTTTTGGTTTATTTAAGAAATCATTATTATTAGCTCAAAAAGTTTTTGTTAACCCTAATCTTTAGATTTCAGAAATTCAGAATGTGACAAACCTGCTCTGATACCAACTGTTGGAGATGGCTCTCTCGAGATGACCCTTACTGTTCACACTATATAAGGACCTACACACACTGTCGACACTGACTAGCCTTTACTTATATACTTAGTGCTTTGCTTCTGGGCGGCTCTGCCACTCACGTTAAAGCACCGTTGTGATTTCGGGCGACCGAGCGGTTCACGTTGAATCACAACTCAACAAGCACTAAGTACTAGAAGCACACGGCTTATCGGGGAGACCACACTCATATAAGGGAACTCTTTTATTCACTACTAAAACTTTGATACAACTCTTTAGTGGCTACCCTATCACTTCACCTAATGCCACTCATACATCACTCTCTCATGGTGACACTTCTTCTCTTTTTGGTTACATGGTGGAGGGAGGAGTGACACCCCATTTATAGTTACATAAACCCGTTGGATTGTTGCCACATGGCACAATCCAAACCCTACAATACAACTCTAGAAACCTCCATACAAATATCTTCTCTCTAGAGTTTTCTACAACATTATCCATCTTCTAGATATTTTTCTACTTCATAACTTTTCTAAATACCTAAATATCTTGCTCTAGAATTCTCCATAATTCTAGAATTCTCTCTGAAAATATCTCCACATACTTATCTCTTATTTCTTCTAGAGTCTTCTTCTAAAATATCTTTCTCTTAAAATGCTCCAAAGTATTCTAAAACCTTCAAGTATGCATTGCATACTTTTTAACATTGCATTTGAAGTTGACATGTGCCTTCCATCAGGTCTCTGTGCTTCAACATGCCCCCAAAAAAGTTCTTCTTTTTTTAATTTCAAAAACATGCCGAAAGGATGCCATGGGCAGATCGGTACGCGATTGTCGGAATCGCGTGCGGCATTTGCAAGATTCATGTTGTCATTGAAACCACCGGACTTATGTTTTCATATGCGCGATGACAAGTTCTTGTCCAAGTATCATCGGCTATGCAAGCCTTTCGTGGTTGGACAAGGATGGGGACCCAGCACACCCGTTCGTTAGCTGCCATGATAAGGCCATGATGCAATTCACAAGGAGAGAAATTTACTACATTATCCAGCTGCGTGTAGCTTTAGCTTGTTGGCGATATTGTAAGATAGATAGCTTCACCCTATAGCTATTTCTTATGTTCTTGTGCGCGTGTTGGTTTTTTGTTAGCAGGCTAGCTAGCTGCGTGCTTAAGGCTTCTTTATCTAGTGTACAATTCAGTATGGTGTGGGCATCCATGGTAAACATTATATTAGTATTTTTTTCTGCGATGAAAAACATTCTATTAGTATGAGTTTGCTCTACTTTTGCTTACCAATGACAAACAAACATCCAAAGTCATCACCTCACTGCATCTCGCAACATGGAAGAAAGAAACAAAAAGGAAGAGGAGGAGAAAAACAATCTCACGAGAATTGAATATATTCACATGGATGCGGCATCACAGCCAGGTAGAGACGCTGGTGATTGGTGATCATTCTTTACAGGTATATCTGCCGCATAGCCATCTCACCTGCATGAGATTCTGTATTTGAGACGAGGGAAGTCATGGTCTCAAAAGGAAGGAATCCCCAAGGCATGGCCAACTTCACATCACATGCTCCTGTAGCCACATCACGACACTCACTTGTCACCACCATGGTACTATTGTCTATTGGTACCTTCACACGCTGTTCCAAGACCGTATACCTGCTTCAATACATACGGACTATACGCTTACGTTGTTAAGATTTTCTAACAGGTAAACCTACGATCGTCCTTATAGCCTTTAAATTTTGAACGTGCCATTGCTTATGCCGGAGACTCTCATTGTCATTTGTCAGGGGAAGAAGAGGGAGAAAAGTTACTTGAGCCCATGCCCATGCACCTTGGATGCTAGCTTGGATCATGGTAGTAGTTAGGTTTTCCCAAGGGTAGAGTAGCATATTTTGACCGGTATTATAAATGCCCCAGTACTGTACAGGCAGAGATTTATGGGCATGTTTTTCGATGCCAAGCTTGAACCTCTATCTCTCTGGGTATGCCATTTTTCCCAGTCCTTGTGGTCATTATCATGGCAGGGTCCGGGGCGTCTGTTTGGTCTGCCTAAACGGCAAGCGCGAAATGCAAGTTTGGGTTAACAATTTGGTGGTCGCCGTTAGGTCTCTCTCAATGCACAGGTGTTTAGATGAGGTGCTAAGTACATGAAAGGGTTTAGCAACTAAACTTTCCAATGCATAGGTGCTTAGTTTTTTGTAGCTAAGCTTCATTCATTTAATTGTTTAGTAACTAAACTCCCCAATACATAGATGCCACATAGGCGTTTTGCATAGGTCCACGTACTTAGCATCGTTTCTTCCTGGAGTCACCAAAGTGCTCTCTCTCCTCCTTAATTGTTTTGCCACGTCAGTTTTTTTGTCTATATGACATTCTTAGCATCTGTACACCGTGGAGCACTAGGAAGGGTCTTACGTTATGGGATGTGCATCAATGCACGATGACACAGCCGCTGACACGAGAGGCATCATGGGCCACGACCCACGACGACGATGTCACCACTGGCATCCAAAGGGTTTGTTAATGACAACAACCCGGCCAATACTCACGTCGTAGTTGTTCGCGAAAAAAAGGCAAAAATGCCCCCCCCCCGAGTTCTAATGGCAAAAATGGCCCCCCCGGAGACAAGAGCAAAACTGTTCCCGCGACGCGCTGGGCACGTAACACGTGGCTAAATCGCGCCGGGGGACCGCGAGCGGCGTCGATCGCGCGTCCGACCCGCGACGGAGTCCGGTCGCGGGCCCAGCCCCGAGGCCGCGCCCCTGGCCCGCGAAGGAGGCCGGGCCGCGCCTCCCCCCCGCGACGCAGGCCGCATCGCACTCTAGGCCCGCGACGCAGGCACCGCGCTCCAGGCCCGCGACGAGCTAACGCCATCAACGATGACGTTTAAGTCCGCGCGCTAACGCCAATGGCAGTGGCGTTCGACACTGGTCCACGCTGGCGCAGCCCCGCTGACCTGGCCGACGTGGCAAAGGTCGGAACGCCGTCTACACTGGCGTTTGCACCCTCTACCCAAACGCCATGTAGTCTGGCGTTTGCCCCCAGAGACTTAACAAGTGCAATGGACAATTACAAGTTATAGCAGCTAAGAATCATTGATGTGTTCTATAACAAGGTTAAATTGAGTTTCTATGTTCGCTCTACTTATTTTGGTGGGTCTAGACCATAATAGTGTAGACTAATTAGATATTTATTAACCGTATAAGCATTTTAGTCATCTGTAAAAATATACGCATCATAATAAGTATGAACAGATTTTATTTAGGCAAGTAGGGGAAAACAATTGTTACCAATTCAACGAAGAAATGGTTCCGATTTAGAAGGATTTCAGAAGAGAATGAGTAGGGGAGAGAGAGGGCAAGAGGGCACCAGCTCGGGTGAGGAGAGGTGGAAGAATGCTTGGGGGCTGAATGGGTGGTGGGGCCCACCCGCGGTGCCTTGGGCGCTTAAGTCTCTGGGGGGCAAACGCCAGACCACATGGCGTTTGGGTAGAGGGTGCAAACGCCAGTGGAGACGGCGTTCCGACCTTTGCCACGTCAGCCAGGTCAGCGGGGCTGCGCCAGCGTGGACCAGGGTCGAACGCCACTGCCATTGGCGTTAGCGCGCGGACTTAAACGCCATCGTTGATGGCGTTAGCTTGTCGCGGGCCTGGAGCGCGATGCGGCCTGCGTCGCGGGGAGGCGCGGGCCAGGGGCGCGGCCTCGGGGCTGGGCCCGCGACCGGACTCCGTCGCGGGTCGGACGCGCGATCGACGCCGCTCGCGGTCCCCTGGCGCGATTTAGCCACGTGTCACATGCCCGACGCGTCACGGGGACAGTTTTGCTCTTGTCTCCGAGGGGGGGGTCATTTTTGCCATTAGAACTTTGGGTGGGGAGGGGGGGCATTTTTGCCTTTTTTCCGTCGTTCGCTCGGTGGCGGCGTGGCGCTGCTGTTTTGTTCGTGTGGATCAACCGACGCGGACGGTGAGGACAAAAGAGCGTGAGAAACGGGTGGTGCCGTACGTGCGCCGGTGCCCGTGCCGCGGGTGGGGAGCGTGCCGCGCTGGTGTGGTGCGGTGCGCGAGCGAGTGGTGTGGGCTGTAGCGTGCCAACGCACCGGGCCGCGCGATCACGACCCTCGCATCGCATCTTCGCTGCAAATTGCGACGCGTTCGACGTAAACCAAGGCACGATGATTGCGATCACACGATCTCTCGTGACGCAATTTATAGTGCATGCCTTTTGGGGTTCCCTAAATACAATCACTTCATCTTTGGTGCACTGCCACGATGCAAATACACGAGTTGTGAAGGTCTTACACGCGAGAGTGCTGCTACAAGTACGAGAAGCACCCCTATTGACTACTGTGCTCGTAGGAAGGGAACAAGGGGAAAAACAGGGAGCTTTGGGAGCATAAACACGCACTGGCGGAGCGCCTGTTCCCCGTAAGTACCCCCCAACTGGCACGTCGCGTCCCCCATTATTTACCCATTTAGCCCATGATGTCGGGGCAGGCAGCCCGCGCGCGACAGCGTCGTGGATTGCGGTGCGCGGCAGGTGGCCGCTCGAGCTCGAGCCCTTCGCCTGCCTGCCCGCTCTGCAGCGTGCAGCACCAGCGCTTTTGCGATTTGTGACACGAGAAGGCAGCCGGAAATCACGACAATGTCGATGTCGCTCTCCTCCGATGTGCCAGTGCACCACACCGGCAGCAGCGGCAACGCATCACAGTTTCCGATGTCCCCCTAACCCGTAGAAAAGAACACGCTCTCCGTGTGCTGGCCGATATTTTTTGGGGCTGGAACAACAGCGAGAAATGCCGGTTCACGTTTCGTCGTGACCGGTCCACCGAGTCCGGCACCGAACGTGCATGCGCCCACTGTGCAGGGATGGGAGATATCCGGGTCAGTGGTTGGTGATGGTCCAATCCAGGAGCATCATTTGTGTTTGTGTTTTTGTTGTGTGTTGTGTGTTGCGCTCCTGTCTCCCGCTGCTTACTGTATTATACTCTGCTCGGCCCCTACGTCGGTTGCACTGTGCAGGGATGGATCGATCGAGCAACGGGCATGGCGTTGTTTTCCCAGAGAGGCACACTACTAGTAGCATTGTGGCCTGGGCATAAATAAAGGCACTTTGGACTTTGGAGAAGCAACATTGCAGTGCAGGAGCTAGTACGAGTAGTTGTTTTAAAATAGGAGTATACTAGTACTACTACTGAGCCTGGTGTGTGTCAGCCTGGTGTGTGTCTATGCATTGCACGCATTGACTGCTGCTGCTGCTTGGCGTGTTGGCTGACTGGTAGAGCATTGAGCAAGGTGTGATGATGATAAAAGCTGAATGGGCTTCAGGTCATGCAGGATGGCAAAACCGGTCCCTTTCTGAAATTCCTTGCCTTGCCTTTTGCTGTCTTTGATTCCCTCGGCTTGTAGTAATTACTCGATTGACTACTGTTATGCACGGAGGAAACCAGATGAACTCATATATGGTGTAGTATTTTCTTTAGGCAATCACCGGAGGGAGAGGGTCACGTCTGTATATATTACTTCAAACGAGAGTCGTTACAAGGACGCGATGACTCGTGAGGTAAGATAATCACTGCAGGAAATTTTTTTTTGATAATGGAAGTTTTATTGATTTTTATTGTCACACCAAGATGATACAACTATAAGAGTTCATCTCCGACCTCTGCATATCAAGGATGTACACGGCCAACGCAAATTTAGAGAAACAAAAGAAAAAAGATATGATTCATGACAAAAGGAATAAAATCAGATAAAAAGCTAAAGTGGTGGAGCGCCGATCCTGAGCCTAGACCGCCATCCATGCCGGGTAAAACATCCCTAACCACCTACTTCAAATGCTTGCATGCCACTGTGATCATATCCCGAAATGCCGGCTTCTGGAGCACAACCCAAGTACGAAGCCAGTGGATACATAAGTAAATAACCTGCAAAGGAGTAGATATTTGTCTCTTGTCAAAAACCATATCATTCTTACAACGCCATAACGACCAACAAATGGCGGCCGCTCTAACTAGACATATCGATTTCTAACTTTTAGGAATGCCACGAAGCCAAGCACCAAACATATGAGCGTTACTACGTGGCTGATGAAGAGCAGTAGCTGCCTGTATGATGGATCATACTAACCGGGCAAATCGGCATTCAAAAAAACGATGTTTAATTGTCTCATCTTTGTGACAAAAATAACACTTTTGACTGCCATGCCAATTCCTCTTTGCCAAATTATCCTTGGTCAAGAGGACTGACGATGCCATGCCCCCGGGGTATACCAGCGGAGGAGGAAGTCGGCCCCGATAGCACGGGGTAGCCCAGGTCCACGACTCGGAATCCGACTGGAATACCGGGGCGCATCATCAACTTGGAGTACAAGACACGTATATTTAGTAGGTCTAGTTGCAAACCGACTAGGACTCTACCTTGTAACCGACTCGGACTCATGTAACCCTACCCCCCGACCACCTATATAAGGGGAGGTAGGGGCCTCCCGATCGGCAGACTTAGATCGAGACTCAGATCTCCACGCAGACAACCACCTCTGCACATACCTCTCATACGAGGCAACCTTCAATACAATCCACAAAGACAGGACGTAGGGTATTACCTCATCTTGAGGGCCTGAACCTGGGTAAATCCTTGTCTCGTGTGCACCCCTCTGGATTCTCTATGCATACATCGCCCCATATTAAATATTGCCGGAATAATACTCCGACAGTTGGCGCCCACCGTGGGGCAGTTGGCATAGATTAATTTGAAAGGATTTAGATCGGTTCTTTTGATGAACAACAACGGCGACTTCGCTGATTCACTCGGCAAGCTCCGCATCCGCGACTCGGCTCCAAACCAGTCGACGGAAACTTCACTCGGGCGATCCCTCGAGTCTACATCAACATCAACTTCGGCGGAAACTTTACTCGGCCACGGAGCTCGGGGGCTCGACATCAACATTGCCCTCACGCGACCGTGCGAGACAGCACGAACGACCGACTCGTCTGCGCTCCCCCCGCTGCCTCGAGCATTGTTTCGCTGATTCCTTTGGTGGGATCATGCGGAATAGAGTCTACATCGACCCTGAAAAATTTCGTCGCGATCCGATTGGGGAATCTCCGGCTAGCTCCGAAAAACTGAGTGTTGCTCGGGTCCAGTCTGGAATCCGCGCGATCTCGGGAAAACAAGGATTACGGTTGACTCCCACATCGTTTCACCGATCACACCGTCCAGATTGTGCGGAATTATTATTCCTACTACTCCGTAAAATTTCAGCTCAATCCGACGGTTCAATCTCCGGGAAACGCCCAATTAGCACATCAAATTTCGGATCTAGGCGAATTCCTGCACGGGAACAACTCGATCCGAGTTCATCTCTACCCTTGGGCGACTAGTCATACCACCTCGGTTTAAAGAGATTTTTTGTGGAGTGGTGTGCTATATTCTCATGCACGTGCCTGCAAAATTTGAGCATATTCCGACGGTTCAATCTCCGGCGATCTTTCGACTATCAAAACCGCTGCCGGCGCATGAGGCTACGCCACTCCGCCGACTCGGACTTCGTCACTCCGTGGACTCGGACCTCGACGCGCCGCCGCTCCGCCGACTCGGACCTCGACGTGCCGCCGCTCCGCCGAGTCGACCTCGCCGCTCCGCCGACCCAGACCTTGACGCGCCGTCGCTTCGCCGACTTGGACTTCGTCACTCCGCCGACTCGGACTGCGTCGCGCCGCCGCTCCGCCGAGTCGACCTTATCACTCCGCGGACTCGGACCTCGACGCGCCTCCACTCCGCCGACTCAGTCCACAGTCGGCTCGGGCCACGTTACCAATGCCTGAAACATTGAACAGCTGCGTCGCTTCTACGCTTAAAAGCTAAGTATTTTCATATTTTGCATTTATCAGCATGAGTAAATTACTATTTTTTGCTCTATCTGAAGTTTTATTTTAAGTCTTCCGACTGCCCCGCTATGTACGCTCACGGCCATGCATAGCGGATACTCGGGTGCTACACCCACTGGGTGCGTCTAGGTGCATTCAGACGCTTTTCCTTCCTAAACAACTATTTAAGTACTGTGTAAAAAGCTTGGAGTCAACTCTTCGTCTCCGACTGCCGGTCTACGCCAGACCCCCGCGCTATACAAGGCACACGCCCACGGCTAACCTTCACGAGGCACACGCCCACGGCTAACCTTTACGCAAAGGGAGGATACGACGGGTCGGCAAGAGCACACACGATGAGCCAGCTTACACACGAACAAATATTAACGGAAGAAAGAGCGAAATAAAGTTAAAACCAAAAAGCACGCATAAGTTTCACTCGGCTTCCCGAGTACTTTACATGTAGCGGTTTTTACATCTTTATTCTTTACTTTACAGGTTGAGGAACCGGCCGAGGCGTTCGCTCTGTACGTGACCTCATCCCTCAGCAGGGGAACCTCTTCATCGAGGGAGCCGACAGCTACCCGGGCAAATTCATCAAGACCCTCCACTCGGTTCCTCGAACCAACTGGAGGCTCGGGGGCTACACCCACTGGGTGCACTGTTCGTGCCCCCAGTGTGGAATCTGCAAAAGGAAAAAGAAAGCGGCCGTAGTGCGCTTCAGGGCCGCCAGTCGGGACCGAGTCACTCGGTTCCAAGCGCTACGGGCTGAAAGATTTCGAGGGTTAACCTCCAGGGGTTCACAACCACTCGGATACACCCGATACCACTCGGGATTCAGTCGGCAAGTTCTATGAGTCCCTCACAATCTCCCTACAGGCTACTAGGAGTTGCGCTCAAGCGGATGATCACTCGGGAAAACCTGTCCAAGAGAGAAGGCTGGAGCGCTCGGCTCAGGCTAAGCTGCAGTCAGATCGTGAAGGACTCGGGGGCTACTGACGATGCCATGCCCCCGGGGTATACCAGCGGAGGAGGAAGTCGGCCCCGACAGCACGGGGTAGCCCAGGTCCACGACTCGGAATCCGACTGGGATACCGGGGCGCATCATCAACTTGGAGTACAAGACACGTATATTTAGTAGGTCTAGTTGCAAACCGACTAGGACTCTACCTTGTAACCGACTCGGACTCATGTAACCCTACCCCCCGACCACCTATATAAGGGGAGGTAGGGGCCTCCCGATCGGCAGACTTAGATCGAGACTCAGATCTCCACGCAGACAACCACCTCTGCACATACCTCTCATACGAGGCAACCTTCAATACAATCCACAAAGGCAGGACGTAGGGTATTACCTCATCTTGAGGGCCTGAACCTGGGTAAATCCTTGTCTCGTGTGCACCCCTCTGGATTCTCTATGCGTACACCGCCCCATATTAAATATTGCCGGAATAATACTCCGACAAGGACCCCCTGGCGGAGATACCCAAGGAAAATCTTGATCTTGAGAGGTAATTTTAATGTCCATAATCGTCGATTAATATTAGGAACATCAGTGTGTACAATGGCGAGGTAAAGAGATCTAACCGAGAATTGTCCATTTCTGGTTAAATTCCAGCGAAACACATCTCGTCCGTCTTGCAAGGCAATGTTGGCCACACGAAGGAGCAAAGCATTCCATGTGGTCAATTTAGGTCCAATCAAATCCCTCCTGAAAGCAATATTTGGAGGGAAAGACCGCATGACCTTAGCCACTGTATCCTGCTTATTACGAGTAATGTTGTATAGGCATCGGTACTGATCCTGGAGTGAGGCATTATCCAGCCACAAATCATCCCAAAACTTGATTTGAGAGCCATCTCTAATGTTGAAAGTACCAAATCGATAAAGATGACGTTTGACTTCCATTAAACCACTCCAAAAATGTGAATCCCCAAACTTCCAACAAGCTTGCGAAAGCGGCTTGGATCCTAAATATTTATTACGTAACAAAGTTTGCCAAACCCCATCCTCGATGAGTAACTTAAACAACCATTTACACAGTAAAGAGATGTTTTGGACCTCAAGATCATTAATTCCTAAACCACCCTGATCTCTGGGACGACACAAAATATTCCATTTTAGGAGGCGGTACTTCCGCTTTTGACCATCACTTTGCTAGTAAAATCTAGAACGAAAGTAATCAAGTCGGCGAAGAACCCCTTGCGGTATAACAAAGAAAGACATCATGTACATGGGTAGACTGCTCAAAACTGAATTTATCAGTACCAGCCGGCCCTCGGAGGACAAGTACTTACCTTTCCAACTACTAAGCCGTTTTTCAAAACGTTCTTCAACCCCTTTCCAGTCCGCATTCCGGAGCTTCCGATAGTGAATTGGGATGCCAAGGTAGCACAATGGAAATTGCCCTAACTTACAGCCGAACAAATCAGCATAGAGATCAGAGTCTGCCTGGGCGGCCCCAAAACAAAACAATTCACTTTTATGGAAGTTTATTTTTAAACCAGAGAGTTGTTCAAACACACAGAGCAAAAGCTTCATATTATGAGCTTGTTCCAAGTTGTGATCCATGAAGAGAATTGTGTCATCGGCATATTGTAGAATGGATAAACCACCATCGATCAGATGAGGCACCACTCCACAAATTTGGCCATCCACTTTGGCTCGTTCTATAAGGACGGCTAACATGTCCGCAACGATATTGAATAAAAGCGGTGATAACGGGTCCCCTTGCCACAGCCTCTTTTTTGTTTGAAAGTAGGGACCGGCAGCGTCATTGATTTTAATGGCTATACTACCTCCCGAAACAAAGGACTAGACCCAAGATATCCACTTGGGCGAGAATCCCTTCATCCGTAAAATCTGAGTAAGAAAGGCCACCGGACTTTATCATAGGCTTTCTCAAAGTCAATCTTGAAAATGACCCCATTTTTATTTTTAGAATGCAATTCATGTATAGTTTCATGCAGAATGACGACACCTTCCAAGATGTTTCTCCCATGCATAAACGCCGTCTGCATGGGGCGTATGACATGATCTGCCACACTATTTAGAGATTAGTAGCCACCTTAGTGAAAATTTTGAAGCAAACATTTAGTAGGCAGATTGGCCGGTACTGTTGGATGCGATTGGCATCCTTCACTTTGGGGAGGAGCGTGATAATGCTAAAATTCAAACTGTACAATGACAAGCTACCTGAATGCAGTGCATGGAATAAATTCATTAAGTCTGACTTAATGATATCCCAAAAAGCTTGGTAGAATTCCACTGGAAAGCCATCTGGGCCAGGGGCTTTATTATGTGCCATGTCGAACACAGCATCCCGTACTTCTTTTTCAGTAAAAGGGGCTATAAGGAAATCATTTTCTATGGTCGTGACTTGAGTAATATCGTCAGTTCGAGACTCCATCATCGAAAAGAAATTTGCCTCGGATGGGCCAAACAGTTGTTTATAATAATTTGTGATGTATGCCTTGAGCGGCTCGGTACCTTCAATTTATACCTTCGTCCAACTTAAGAGAGAAAATATGTTGTTTTCTGTGTTTGCCATTGGCAATCATATGGAAATTTATTTGTATTATTATCTCCATGGATCACGTGTTTTACTTTATCTCTTTGGTACCATTTCAACTCCTCCTCCCGAAGGAGCTTTGCTAGCCGTTCATTCGATCTTCAAGTCAATCTCGGAATATGTAAGACACCGAGTCTCGGCTGCGATATCTAGAGCATCACTAATGGTTTGTAACTGAGTTGTTTCCTGTTTATAGGTACCACTAGTGTGAGCTGCCCAACCTCTAAGATGCCGCCTCATGGAGCTCAACTTATTGGTCCTTTTTTGCATGAGAGAGTAGCCTTTACTAGGTCGATTCCAAAGCTCTGTTACACGGTCAGCAAAATCGTCCCGAGTAAGCCAGCCTAATTCAAATTTGAAAGGCCTACGGTTACTGTGGGAAGCTGCCGCACCCGTGTCTAACAGAAGCGGTGTGTGATCCGACACCGTTCTAGCAAGAGCATGGACTGTCACCAGAGGGAATTGAAATTCCCATTCAGTGGTCATAAGAACCTGACGATGACATGGCACCCGGGTATCGTCAAAGAGGACAATACCGGCCCTATGGACATAAGGTGGGCCGGGCCGACTACTCGGAGTCTGACTTCTATACGGGGGCGCCTCATCAACTTGGATTACAAGATAGGGATAAACACAAATCCGAAAATCTCGGATTCTGTTGTAACTAATTAGGAAATCAATCTGTAAGCCGATCAGGACTCCTGTAACCCTACCCCGGTCATCTATATAAGGCCAGGTAGGGATCCCCTGATCGATAAGTTCTTAAGTTGGCGAGTTCTTGGGTTCACGAGCTCCTAAGTTCTCTAGCTCCCATATTCTCATACGGGATTCAAGCAATACCAGCCACCAAACACAGGACGTAGGGTATTACCTCTTCTTGAGGGCCCGAACCTGTCTAAAAATTGTGTCCCGTGTGCACCCATCTAGATCTACTGTGCGTACGCTGCCCCATATTCATTATTACCGGATTAGTAAACCGACAGTTGGCGCGCCAGGTAAGGGAGCGCGCATAGATTCATCTGCCAGATCCAGATGGGTTTCTTCTTCAGCAACGGCAGTTTCGTTCCGGGCAACATCATGCGATTTGCCTCCACGAACGCTGTCCCTGATCCAGGCCAGCTTTTCTGATTTGAAAAGTTGGACTTTATCGCCGATCAGATCGGCAAGCTTCACCTCTGTGACTCGGCGTCTCGCCGATCGTCAGAGGCGTCATCGGCATCTCCACTCGGACTCCCTGTCGAGTCTGCACCTTCAGCTCCTCTCCCTACGGATGAGGTTATGCCGAAGTCGGGTCTACTGCTCGAACGTAGATTCCCACTCGTTGAGCAGGGGTCCCAGTTGGTTAGGGCGATCGAGTCTCTCTTACACGTTCTCGAGTATGACTCGGACGACTTTGGGAGTTCGGGAAGCCACCACCCTTCTCAGGAGGTCTTCATGGTGAACCCAGGCGCGTTGGCTAACGACGATGACCAGCCTATTCCATCGAAGACCAGACTCCCGAGCAGCTGACAGCCACTTGGCTCCGTCTTCGTCCCTAGGGATGCACTCTGCATGCGTGAAAGGGACGGCGTCCCAATCTTCCCACTTCCCAGTCACAACATCGTCGCGGCCTCGGTAGCGGCACATGCCATTCACATTCTTGAGGGCGCCCCAGGCCACGACGAACTTCGGCGGCTCCAGATCCTGGTAGAAGAAGCAGCCCTCCAGCAAGCCGAGATCTCTGAGAACCGCGCGGGTTCGTCGGCGAGTGCTAGGAGTCGGCGAGCTTCCCCTTGGGAAATCCACAAGCCGCAGTGCGTCATCACGCCGACCCCGAGTGTCGTCACCCTGCCTTTGGTTCATAACTGACTCGGACCAAATCGTGACGCGCGGGGGACTATTCTCGCAAGAGTCCGCGCCCGACAAGGCGCAGACAAAGACGTTCGCCCAGCCGGATCGGCGCGTGATCAACTCGGGATGGACCGTGACGCACGGGACATCCTTAATGATAAACGCGCCGCCCGCCGAGACACAGGGAGGGACAATCGCAGCAGTCGTTACGATGACAATAACGAGCGCAGCGCCACAAGCCGGCGCAGCTCTCCAGCTCCTTCCGGCATAGCCTATGTAGGCCCAAAAGCATTCGGACCTCGCATCCGCAATGCCGTCTTCCCGTCACGGTTCCGGGTTACCAGAATCGACAAGTATACGGGAGAAAACTCGGCCAGACATCTGGCTGGCCGACTACCACACAGCATGCAGGACCAGTGGTGGCGAGGATTACGTTGCGATCCACTACCTGCCTTTGTTTCTAGTCGACTCCACTCGATCCTGGCTTACCAGCTTGCCTCAAGGTTGCATCCAGTCGTGGGCGACCTTGAGACCCTCTTCGTCAACAACTTTCAGGGTACTTACAACAGACTCGTGAACGTGTGGGATCTCCACAGTTGTACCCAAGAGGAGGGTGAAACTCTCAGAGAGTACATTCAACACTTCTCCGAGAAGAAGAACTCTCTGCCCAAGGTCCGAGAAGGAGACGTCATCACCGCCTTCTCCAAAGGTGTCTGTAGTACCGACCTCATCCACAAAATCGCGCGTAAGAATCCTCAAACTACGCGCGAGCTCTTCGATATCGCCAATAACTTCGCTACTGGCGAAGAAGCCGTCCGCAGCGCAAGCAAGGGTGACAAGGGAAAGGGCAAAACTGCCGAGTCCCCCAGGGGGAAGGACCGTCCCGAGTCGTCCTGGAAGAAGCACAAAAAGCGCAAGGCGAATATCTCGTTGCTGCGGCCGAGTGCGCCCCGCAACGGCATCCCCAGCGCGGCAACGTGACCTTTGAGGAAATGATGAGTCAGCCATGTCACTTTCATGGGCCGAAGTCGAACCACGTCACGCACGACTGCAATCTTCTGAAGAACTTGAACAAGCCTTCCGCCCGCAATAAAGACAAGAAGGATTCTCCTCCGGACGAAGGTGACGAGTTCCCGAAGAAAACCGCTGGCTTGATGATCTTCGGTGGCCCCGACGGCTGCGAATTTAAACGCTGCCAGAAGATCATGAGCCGAGAAGTTAACGTAGTCGAGCCTGCCGTACCTCAATACCTCTGATGGTCCGAGTCCATAATTTCTTTTGGCCGTTCGGACCATCCCGACTACGTATCCCACACGGGCAGGTTCCCCTTGGTAGTGGACCCAATTGTCAGCGGCGTCCACCTCACCAAGGTCCTCGTGGATGGAGGGAGTGGTCTGAACATCCTCTACGTCAAAACACTTGGCGACATGAAGATTCCTCGCTCGGACGTCAAGCCTACCGGGGCACCCTTTCACGGAGTCGTTCCCGGCAAGGTTGCAAGTCCACTCGGGCAAATCAGCCTGCCCGTCACTTTCGGCACCCCCGAAAACTTCCGGACCGAGACCCTCACCTTTGAGGTCGTCGACTTCTCGGGCTCGTATCATGCTATCTTGGGACGCCCCTGCTACGCCAAATTCATGGTTGTCCCAAGTTATGTCTACCTGAAGCTTAAAATGCCGGGTCCTAACGGGATTATAACGGTGCAGAGCAGTTTCCAGCATGCCTACGGGTGCGACCTGAAAAATTGCAACCTCGCAAAACAGCATATCATTGCATGTAGTTAGGGCAATCCCAATACACCTAGACTTAATACACCGAAACCAACCACATACGCATCATATACGTGCATGAATCCTGACGCAACATATACACCGTATACGTCGATACGTCCACGGCACCCTGCAACCGACTAGTCCTAAACCAAGGTGGAAGACCTCCCGAGGATTCCCATACCCACGCGTCACCTTGCCGTGCCCCAGAACCCTAGTTCCAGCCCCGACCCTTTTATTCCCTATTTAAATCCAATCCCTTTCAAAACCCTAATCGCGAGATCGACCACTCCTCGGCCTTTCCAAAAATTCTGGAAAAATTCTTGGGACAACTTAATATGATTCTCAACTCAAGTATAACATAAAATGGACATGTCTGGTTCAAAAATACATGAATATTAAAATAATAAAATCTAGGGCAAACATGAGCGTCGTACTACAACCTAGAGAAATAAATCCCCAAAAATTCCAATAAAATTCCACAACAATCTTTACACTTCCAGGAGCCCAAATATAAAAAAATATGAACACACCACGTCCAGGAATTGAGGACGAACAACATCGAACACCTTCGTGTGAATTAACTCCCCACATGAAATCATGCGCGAATCCAGGGAATAGGCACCCCAAACCAAGCTATGGGACCCTCCTCTACGTTTCCAGCACACCTAACACCGTCAAACTCTTTGGCAACATCACGTCACAACCAATCCAGACGAATCAAAAACCCTTGGCAAACAATGGCATTCAACGTGTACCTAACACGGGAATGGTGCCAAACCTTTCCTATATACCTTGCACACGTCCTCACCTCTCCCTGACACGGTTTGACACCTCACGGCATGCTAGGGTTCGCCAGGACAGGCACATGCCAAACGGAGCGCGCTCTGGACACGCACAGAGGCGGCAGCGCGCACAGCCCTATGCCGGCCGCTGGCATCACCGTGCCGCTCGCCGTCTGAGACCATCCCGCACACCGCACAGCACCACGACCCCACTCTCATAGCTCCGACTAGCTCGACGCCTCCCATTACTACTCAGGAGCACCTCTCGCTGCAAGGTCCGGCAGCCGTACCCGAGTCGTCCCGTCACACGCCAAGCTCACCACAGTGGCATCCACGCCGCTCGCCGTTGCAGCGCCGCCCAGCTTGCCACAGCTCGCCACGGTCGTCCTTTTCCCGTGTAGCTACAGCGCCGCATCTATTCGCCCCGGCATTGTCCCATCACCGGGCATGGGGAGAAACAGCGGCCACTGCCGGCCCCTTCTCGCCGCCCCTCTATTTAAGGGCTGCCGAGCACCCCTTCTGCAACCAAGCCACTCGCCCAACCTTCCCCAGCTTCCTTTAGCTCAAGCCCTTCCCGAATCACCCCTCAAGCTCCCTACTCCCCTCCAAGTCCGGCCACTGACCATCTCGAGCCCGGCTACCTCAAGCCCATAGAGCAAGCAGCAGCTACGTCGCGCCAAAGTGATAGCCTCTCCTCTCCTCCGCCTTCCAGCAACCGAACCAGATCTGCCGTCGAGAGACCGGGCACTCATAGGACTCCCGTCGCCAGCAATCTCCGCCGAGCTGTCCGAACAGCCGACCGAGCGGTCGGGTTCACACCCCCGCCAACGACCGAGCCGGTAAGAAAATGCCCCGACACGTGGGCCTAGTGTAGGAAACGGTCCACGGTTGAGTAAGGGAAAGTGCACCCCAGCCAAGGCCGTTTTGCTCTCTGGAAAATGCATTTTTCTTCTGAGGAATACGTAATACCTCCTGGAAACCGGCTTAACCCTAAACCAATACCGGACCTTCACTGACCCCAACCGGTCTGAGCCTTACACAACCGGTTTTTGAGGAGGTCCTTCCGGTTTTGAAAACTCCATATTGAATTCAAACGTTTTCTTTTAAAGAGTTTTAAATTTGGAAGAAGTTTTGAAGCATCATTATTAGGGGTTAGGTTTATAGCAATTCTTTTATTAGCACAACATAAACTATGAGTGTGTCATCCCTGGAGCAGCCCAAAATAAAACTTTCCACCCTGTCCAGTGTATTCAAAATGTCCATAGCATTCAACAGTCCAATAGGGTAAAAGATTTAGTAATACAACTCTAACGACATAAGCTTCGTATGAACAGAAACAATGTCATTTTATGTGGCATATATGCATATACCTATCGTCTAGGGCTTTCCTCGTGCCTGTAGACTCAAGCCCTAAAACCTCAGAACCCTACCACTACGTTAAGCTCTTACATACTCACCACATCCTCCACCCTGGATCACCCTAGCGTCTAACAATTCCTAGGATGGAACGACGATCCGTCGTCCAAGAACCCCAAACCCTAATTCGACCAAAACCTTTATCACCTCACCTTAATAACATCATTCCTTTTGAGCATGCATGATATTTGAATCTATTGAAGTTGCTCTGTTTGCTTCTTATTCGCCGATTCTTCTGACGCGTAGTTCACGGAGTGAGGTACGTGCGCGAGGAGGAACCGGAATCACCCCCACGACAGGAACAAGAGCAAGAACTGCCAGGCAAGCATTCCCACCTTGATCATGTTGAATCCCATAAGTGCGAAATTTAATTATTTTGTTTGCGAAACTTGCATGCTATGTGAATATCAATGGTATTTTATGTAGACCTAGTTATACCCTATAGATGCATAAGAATTAGGTCTGAATATCTAATTTCTTGTAATCCTAGGTATATTAGTTGGTTGTTCTGTGACCAACAAAAGTATTAAGATTATAGGCATTAGCCATGCTTAGACCAGCTGTAGTCAAAAACTAAATTTTTGTTCAGACATCATGAACTCTTTTAGGACATGGGAAATAAAATCCTCGGATAGCTTGTGTTATCCGAGGTGGAATTTGAAAGAAATATTTGTCAAAACCTTAAATAAAACTGGAGATGATTTTGATTCGGGTGAGAATGCAGCTCGGGGGTATAGAGTACCTGATGGTGGCATGGTCGTCGAGGACGAAAATGGAGTCTTGCTCGAATCAATTAAGGACCGAGCCTAAGTGCCGCTAAACCAGTTCCTCACCGTATGTCCACATGTCCTTTATGGGAAGGACTTGGCTTGGTATCCCAGCAAGTACTAGGGTATGGATCCGTGGGAAGTAGGAAGCATGTGCTAGGTGGTTAAAAGTCCTAGAGATCCACCACCGCTGGGTGTTTGGGTGTTGATGCGACACAAACGTGGGGAGTCCCATTTTTGGTCCGGGACGTAAAAGTTGGGTCAACCACCTAGCGGGTCCAGCTCTAGTATGGAAGCAGGCAAAGGCCTCGTTGTAACAACCCTATCGATACACCTCGAGAAGTGTATCCGTAAGCGCTCGGCAACAAGGGAGACTTACATCTTGTGGGTAAAACCGTACAACCTCTGCTGAGTGTTAAAAACTATTCGAATAGCCACGTCCTCGGTCATGGCAAGGCCACACACTGGTTAGACTGAGTTTTGTTTGCAAAAGTTTGGGAAAGGGATTAAGGACGTGGGCATGATGTGTCCACAGGGTGTAATTTACGCAACACGGCTGGTAGCAAGGAATTGCAGGAGAAGGAGGCTAGCCGTACTATCCGGGATAGTACGGACTGAGCATTGAGTAAAGTGGAGGTTAGCCGAGCTATCCAGGATAGCAAGGGCTAAGCATTGAGTTGAGGAGGCTAGCTGTACTATTCAGGATAGTACGAGCTGAGCAATGAAATGAGGAGGCTAGTCATACTGCCCGGGGTAGTATGGACTGAGCTATCACGACAGATAAAAAGGAGGTAGCCAGGTCTACCTCAAGAGAAGTTTGTTACTTTAAATTGCTCTATCTTACAAAACTGCTTTAGAATCTATTATCCTCATATTTAAATTGAAAACTTACATTTTCGCACAACAAGCAACATAGGATAGAGCTGTTCCTTTGACATTTACCCTGCATGCTATATTGCCGTATATATATTCCACCTGTGGGAATAGCTTGCGAGTACATTCAAAGTACTCACCTGGCTTGTTGATGTGGCCAGATGAAGAAGAACTTATCTCCGGCGACGATGACAGTGACTACGAGGACTAGGACGTTTTCCCCCAGTCAGTTGCCTGTTGGGTTAGGCATATTGATGGGCTATCTATCGCACTTTCTATTTCCGCTGCTGTTTCAATTCGGCCAATAGACCCGCTTATATGAATTAAGACCATAATGGCTATTCTATAATAAAAGAACTCGGTATTGTATGACAATGTTATCAAGTTCTGTGTGTACTGGCTACTGATCATGGGATCAGTACAGAAAACACATGGAAGTATCCAGCTTAAAAACCGGGAACGCCACACTGCAGCGAGCTTGACAACCTTAAGTCGGCTGCAGTCGAGGGAGCACCCCCCGACCAAGAAAGCTTCAGCATCGACATCGTTCCAGTCGGCGCGGGACACCAAGATGATCCAGCTCGACCCGGAAGACTCCTCCAAGACAATGCAGATCGGGACTGCGCTCAGTGACAAATAGAAAAGCGCGCTCGTCAGCTTCCTCCGCAACAACCGGGACGTCTTCGCGTGGACATCTTCCGACATGCCTGGAGTTCCGAGGGAGGCTACCGAGCACTCCCTGAACGTTCGGCTGAATGCCAAGCCGGTCAAACAGCGCTTACGCCGCTTTGCTGAGGATAGGCGTGTAGCAATAGGAGAAGAGATAGCCAAGCTCTTATCAGCTGGCTTTATAAAAGAAGTGTATCATCCCGACTGGTTAGCGAACCCAGTTCTTGTTCATAAAAAGAATAGAAAGTGGAGGATGTGCGTTGATTACACTAGTCTTAACAAAGCATGTCCCAAATATCCCTTCACTTTACCTCGCATCAACCAAGTGATTGACTCTACGGCCGGCTGTGAAATTTTATGCTTCCGCGATGCCTACTCAGGCTACCATCAGATCAAGATGAAAGACGAGGACCAAATCAAGACCTCGTTCATCACGCCGTTCGGGGCCTTCTGCTGCGTCTCCATGCCATTCGGCTTAAAAAATGCCGGCGCTACGTACCAACGGTGCATACAGCGCTGCCTCCAGGGGCAGATCGGCAGGAACGTGTAGGCCTATGTTGACGACGTGGTGGTTAAGTCAGAAAAGAAAGAGGATCTCCTGACCGATATGGCAGAAACTTTTGCCAGCCTCAGGTGATTCAGTATGAAACTTAACCCGGAGAAATGCGTCTTCGGGGTCGCGTTCCTTCGGTCGGCAAAGTACCAGCAGGGCCTACGACGCCATCATGGTCGGCATGTACGTGGCCACTCATTCAACGTCGGTGACTTGGTTCTACGCCGATTCCAGTCCAACAAAGACAGGCACAAGCTCTCCCCACCATGGGAGGGTCCGTACGTGGTCACTGAAGTATTGCGCCCGGGGGCTTACCGACTGAAGGACAGCGACGACAATATCATCACCAATGCATGGAACATTGAACAGCTACGTTGTTTCTATGCTTAAAACTTTGTACTCTGACATTTTAAACATATGAATAAATTCTCCTTTTTGCTCTACTGGAAACAACTTCGGGAGTTCCTGACTGGCCCGCTATGCACGCTCACAGCCACACATAGCGGACACTCGGCGATTACACCCTCTGGGTACGCTCAGTCGCACTCGGCTTTTTTCCTTTGAACAAGCTATTTTAGTACTGTGTATACAGTCCAGCGTTAACTCTATACTGTCGACCGCCGGTTTACGCCATAACCCTATGCTACATGGGAAAATAGCCCACAGCTAATCTCTGCGTGAGGGAGGCCAAAACGGGTCGGCAAGAGCACATACGATGGATTAACATACGCACGAACGAATATTTGGCGAAGGAGAAAAATCAATAAACTTAAAAAACACATTTGTTCCAAAACATACATAACTAAAATTCACTCGGACTCCCTGAGCACCTGACCTACATACTTTACATGCCTTTTCCTACAGGCCGGCGTGGCCAATAAGGGAGTTGGCCGTGGCTTCAACCGCCGTCATCAGCTTCGGGACGTCTTCGTTAGGAACGTCAGCGGCGTATCCCTCCCCGATTGCTTCCATGTCAAGCAGTGGGTAATGGGACTCGGCCACGGCGAGAGACAGCACGGCCCCGGTTCGCGTGGCCTCCGACTGCAGCTGCCTCGCCTGGTCTGGCACCTGCCGAAGACGCTCCGCCACCGTGTCCGCACAGTCTAGAACGGGGTTGTCCTCCCACAGGGCGTTGCAAGCCACGCGACCCGCCGCCTGCAAGGACTCGGCCAGCTCACCGACTTTCCCGAGACGAATCTTGAAGGCTACAAAAGCAGAACAGAGGCGTAAGTGAAATGGTCACCGAACCCCGACCGGCTACTGCCCGAGTCAAAAACTTACCAGCCTCAGAGTCTGTAGCCTTCTTCTCTGCCACCTCGGCGGCTTCCAGTGAGTCGGCGGCCCTCTTGTTTGCCGCCTCGGCAGCCTCCAAGCCCGTCTCAGGCTGCCATCCATGATAGCCGCCTCGCTCTCCAGGTGCTCCACGCGGTCTTTCTCCGCCTTGAGCATCTCTTGAAGCTTCGAGGCCCTACCCTCGACGGAATCAAGTTCTCGGACACGGGCCTTCACCGCCTCAAGCTCCACCCGGAGGTCGGCAGCCTCATTTTCAGCAGCTACAAGGCAATGAGTCAGCGCAGCAAGTAGCAAAAACAACCAAAGGGATTCGGCTTCCTCACCTTTAGTTCGGGCGATTTCCTGGGAAAGGCCTGTCTGCAAGGCGATGATTTCAGCCTCATGCTTACGGGCCATAGCCTCCGCCGCTTGAAGGCTCCTCGTCAGCTTATCCCACTCCTCCTTGCGAAGGCTGAGTCAGTTAAAAACCTCCAGCCGTCCTGGAGGAAGACGGTCTTGTCCTGAGACCGACGGTTCAGTTTTTGCAAAAAAAACAACAGAAAAGGTTAGCCACTCGGGAGAATCGTCAAGACCCTCCACACGGTCCCTTAGACCCAGCAGAGGCTCGGGGGCTACACACTCTGGGTGCACTGATCGTGTACCCAGAGTGAAATCTATGAAATACACAAGGGATCCTCCACCCGACTAAGGCAGTCGGCCAGAGGCCCGGGGGCTACTCCCCAGTGGGTGTATCAGCAAAATACCTACGGACAAAAGCAAAAGCAAGTGCAAAATTTTACCTGCATCAGTGGGTGCAACCTGCCATTTAGCAGGTTGGCACCTTCCTTCACCGTCTGCATCAACGCCGGGAGCATCTCTCCGAGTTGAGTGACGACGCCCATCGCATCGTTCCACTCCTCGTGCTCCCGGATGTCGTCGATCTCCCGGATGGTCAGGCTCGGCCATCCAGGGTCCGCCTGTCAGATCCGCAGCGGTTGGATCGCCAGCGCGGATTCTGGCTGCGAAGGCGGGGACCTCCTCCATTATGAGCGGCAGCTTGAGGTTGCCTCGGCGATTCGGCGGTGCATCTCCCGACGAGCTCGGGCCCGCTTCCCCCGATGCCCCCGCATCCGGACCCGCGTCTCAGCGGGGAGCGCTTTTTGGCTGGGGAGCAGCAGATGGCGAGGTCGAGG
The DNA here is from genome assembly GCA_019208055.1 of Stipa capillata. NCBI lineage: Eukaryota > Viridiplantae > Streptophyta > Magnoliopsida > Poales > Poaceae > Stipa > Stipa capillata. The sequence continues at coordinate 34,184 of JAGXJF010004412.1, forward strand.
ACGTGCCATCCCGTCCAGGAGAAGGCCGGGGGGACGGAGTCGCAGACACCCTCGAAGAAGACGAGGGTCGAGCGTCTGACCCCGACTGGTCCCTGCCTCGGCCGGATCCTAGGGTGCTTGACGACGCCTTCGGGACATCTCCCGTTCTCCGCGTCCTGTGAAAAACACCCGGACACATCAAGTTTAGAAGACAAAAGACAAGCAAAATGACGTTCGCCAAAATGACTTACTTGGCGGATTGGGGGACAGGAATACGTTTCTTGGACCCCGGGGCCGGCTGCTTCAAAGAGTCAGCCGCCGGGGCCGACGACGCCGCGGAGCTGCTCTGCTCCCCAAAAGTGGCGTCGGTCGTTCGTTTCCGTCCCCTCGACTGGAGGGGACTTCATCTCCGGTTGCCTGAGGAGCCTCCGCCGGGGTGGCAGTCGGTGCCACCGGGTCTGGATGGGCAGAGGAGCCGCCTTGTCCTCCAGGGGCAGTGCTTGCAGGCGGCACCCGACTCCTTTGAAAGCGGAGCGGGACGTCGTCTTCATCTTCCTCCTCCTCCTCCGGGGCCCGCGCACTCGGCGGAGGAGCGCTAGGTGCCGCTGCAGCGAGCGCCTTCCCCTTTGAAGACCCAGCTCCAGAGGAAGACACGCCAGCTGCCTCCTGCGAAGATGCCCCGCCACTGGGGATGTCGGCGTACTGCGGCTGGTTCCAGATCTCTTTCTCCGAAAGAGGCACATCGGAGCTGAAGCTGAAGAGAATCTGCGAATTCAGAAAATAGTAGCATCACCCGAGTCAGACCTGACGTCACACCCAACAAAAAGAATCGGGGAGTCGATCACCTACCCGGCTTGGGGGGTTCGATCTGCTGAAGGGCGGCGGCCGTCCGGAGATGTCCAGATCTGTCCCCTGCGCCATGAGCTTCTCGACTCGGCGTTGGACGGCATCATCTGGGAGCTCCTCGGTGGACTCTCGGGTCGTGTCTTGGTCCCCGGCATACTCGAACGTTTTGTGAGCTCTTAGCTTCACGGGCTGCAGCCGCCACTGGATGAAGGTCGAAACGACGACGACCCCGGTGACCCCGGCTTGGATTGCCTCGGCAAGCTGCACCATGAGGACCGCGATCCCATCTTGCTCCCTTGTTGGAGGTCTGCATCGGCAGGGTCAGGTAGCTCTTCGCCGCTCCGGACCTCAACTGGAATCCGGCGCCTCCCACCACGGCCGGGCTGTCCCTGCTCGGCTGCGGCTTCACGACGAAGAGGTGCTTCCACAGTGTGAAATGCGGCTAGATGCCGAGAAAGAACTCGCACAATGTGATGAAGCACGAGACGTGGAGCATGCTGTTGGGGTTGAGGTTGTGAAGCTCTAACCCGTAGTAGTACAGCAGTCCTCGTAGGAAGGGTGGACGGGCACGGAGAAGCCCCACTCGAAGAAGGAGCCGTGGACGACCATTTCGCCCGTGTTCGGAGTAGGGGTTGACTCCCCTGCGGCGGTGCGCCACTCGAACCAACTCCTTCGGCGGCAGTACTCCCGACCTCACCAGGGCCTTTAGCCGCAATTCGGTCGCCGTCGATTTCATCCAGGGGGCCGTCGGATCGACGGAGGAGTCCTTCTCACTCAACCATCTCCACACCAAAGCGTCCTCCTCTGCTTCGGTCGAATCTACTTCCCAATCGGGGGCTTGCATCCAATACCGGTGGTGCGAAGCTAGAGTTTTGGTGTGGCGGCGCTCTCGAATCAGCGGGGCGTGAGGAAGACAAAGGGGGTTTTTTGGGCACAAAGGAGGCAAAGCGTGCACTGGAAGGCGTGAGTGGACCCCGCTGCTTTCCCGGTCTTATAAAAGAGGACGGATTGGGCATTGCGACTCTTCCGCTTCCATACGCGCGTGGTTTTTTCGCGCCCACGATGCACCTCTTCGGCTTCCACTACGCGAAGTTATGGTCCACGTCGCGACTATTCAGCGCCCACAATGTGGTCTCACCACGATCTGCGCTATTTAACAAAGGGGATCCAACGGTTGGCCTTCCGGGGTTAAGTAGCCGTTTGGAATATACCCCCATAAAAGCAACTGTAACGTGCCTCTAGCAGGCTGCTAATCGGTTACCGCTTAAATCAGAACCGAGCGTTACGGTTTTGAAGGGTTTCAAGGATTGGCCTCCCGCAGAAACGCAATAACTTGAATACACCCGAGTGAAGGGCAGTTATGGTGTGCCTTTAACAGGCTGCTAGTCGGACGCCGAGCAATTCAGAGCCACCGGTTTCTCCACCCAAACTTCTCGTGGAATTCAGTCCGGAGTTTTCGGGATCCGAAACTTCCGGATTCAGTGGAATGTCCGGGTATCAGGCTTCGTCACTTGGAAACCTATGCGCCATAACTTGAGTTCTAGTTCTGACACGGATTTCGAAGGCATTCCCTCAGAGAGATGCTAGCTGGACCCGAGCCACTCGGGAAACCAGGTGCTACTCGGGAATTCAGTCGGAATTCATGGTATGTCCCACGCTGGGCTATCAGCCGGTCTCTGTCCCTCAGGATGGACCGGATACCACCAGGATTTACCCGCTATTAACTCATCTACCATGATGTTCTTGCCTTACGGGTGAATGTCACTCGGCTAATTAACTTTACTCTACAGGAGTTCTAAGAGTCCCTCACGATCTTCCTACAGGCGACAAAAAGGCGCGCCCAGGTGAATGTCACTCGAGAAAAGGGAGAAGGCGAAGGCATACGGCTAGAATGTTGCTGTGTCTAGCTGCAACCAGATCGTGAAGGACTCGGGGGCTACTGACGATGACATGGCACCCGGGTATCGTCAAAGAGGACAATACCGGCCCTATGGACATAGGGTGGGCCGGGCCGACTACTCGGAGTCCGACTTCTACATGGGAGCGCCTCATCAACTTGGAGTACAAGACAGGGATAAACACAAATCCGAAAATCCCGGATTCTGTTGTAACTAATTAGGAAACCAATCTGTAAGCCGATCAGGACTCCTGTAACCCTACCCCGGTCGTCTATATAAGGCCAGGTAGGGATCCCCTGATCGGTAAGTTCTTAAGTTGGTGAGTTCTTGGGTTCACGAGTTCCTAAGTTCTCTAGCTCCCATATTCTCATACGGGATTCAAGCAATATCAGCCACCAAACACAGGACGTAGGGTATTACCTCTTCTTGAGGGCCTGAACCTGTCTAAAAATTGTGTCCCGTGTGCACCCATCTAGATCTACTGTGCGTACGCTGCCCCATATTCATTATTGCCAGATCAGTAAATCGACAGAACCCGATCCAGTTTTTCAAAGGTCGGCTTTTGCAGGTTGTTAGCCTATCTTTCGAAGGTCGGCTTTTGCAGGAAATGGGGACTATCTTTGCTTCCGGTTTCCTAAACCGGTGAGACCAGAGGGTTAGATCGACGATGATGTTTTAGACCGGTGAGACCAGAGGGTTAGATTGACAATGATGTTTTGAATTGTAAGAAAACTAGGAACATTACAGTTTCTAAAAACCATAGCATTATGTACATCCCATATCTTCCATAGGATAATGAGGAGGACAGTTGGCCAAGTCGCTGGATCAATGTGTGTTGGTAGTCAAAAGGTCCATATCCTTGTAGATGTGCTTGGACGAATGCCTATTTTCTACTAGACCCTTGTCGTTGTCGGACAGTCGAAGAAGAGGTGGTGACAGTCTTCACACAGGTGTCTGCATCTGAAGCAAGTGGTGTTGGTCTGGAGTTTTTTGTGATGAGGGCTGGCTTTAGTGTTCAATCTATTGCGCTAAAATAGGCATGCAAAGGTCTTCACCTTGTGGGAACTAGCAAGGACCAGAAGAAGCGAGCCGCGTGGTCGTCATGTTGGGGCATTAGCAGAGAGTACACCATTTTAGCAGTGAACTTTGAACCATCGAGGAGGAACCAGGCGTTAGGCTCGCCAGAGAGAGTCATGCCCAGCAAGGAGGAGAGGAAACTGCGGCTACCTTAGAAGTAGCAATCAGATAGCCTGTTTCATAAGCCCGCTTTCAAGCCTTGCTGCAAAAATTGATTGATCGAGGCGTTTTGGTGGGTATGGTGGGTGTATAGGGCTGGGAAAGAGGTGGCAAGTGATTATGGCATTATCCAGCTGTCAAGCCAAAATAAGGTAGGGCATCCACCTTAACTATACAGGTTGTGATCTGGGTTAGGGTTTGCAGATTGCAGGGGAGTTATGTGAGAAGGGCTCATGGTTATTGGATTGAAGCCAAGTTTTCCAAGGCAAGTGTGTGGAGTGTAGGAACTTTTAGACAGGTTTAAGCAAAAGGCACTTGTTTTGTGAAGTAAAAATTTTGATGCCTAACCCACCATGGAGTTTTGAAGGTATAGACTGATTCCCAAGTAACGAGGCACTGAGCACCAGTACAAGTGTCATCCGCAGCCCAGAAGAAAGCCCTTCTAATCTTGTCAATAGCCGAGGTTTGTGAGAGGAGAAAGGAGGACATGAAGTAGGTTGGGAGAATATCAAAGACAACTAAGCGTAGGATGAACCGACCACCTTAAGAGAGAAGGAAGGTGCACCATCCAGATAGGTATTTTTCACGTTTGTCGATGATTGGTCTAAAGGAAAGAGAAGGAATATTAGAGAGATAACGGTAGGCCTGGGTAGGTTTGGGGGAAGGAACAAACGTGCCAAGAGTGGTGACAACAATATCCCATCCTTTATAATGTAATAACAAATAAGATTGACACGGTTATACAGGTGCTTTCCACAAACCCACCCAATTTATCATTTCGCAAAGCTATAATTGGGCAAAACATAGATGCCTCAATGGACTTGTCCAGTCATGGGTCAACAACTACATAGCATCCCACTCAGGACACTTTCTTATGGTCCTTACACCGTAGCAATTTTCGGTCCAATCAATGTATCGAGTTCTGATGAACTCTTAGTGCCAATTCCGGCATAAGCATTTATGGAAGCTCAAACTTACACTAAAGACCAAAATTTTCATGTGATACTTAAAGAAGAGGAGTAACCCTAACAAAAGATAATCTCATTCACAGGAAGTGATGGGGAGTAAATCTCATTGTTTATGTGATAATGATAACTTAATCCAACACTTATTTTCTTAGTGCCATATAGCGTATTTTGTCTAGTGCATATTCGAAATCACCTTTAATCTGCCGGCTCCATCTAGTTTTTCATATATGATAGGAGGGGTGAAGGCTGTGATTGCAAATTCTATAGGCTTAATGGGGTAGGGCGAAGGTTGCGAGTGCAAATTCTTGTAGGAGCGGTGGTAATATGTTGGGCCATTTGGTTGTGCAGGAATGGCATTATCTTTGATAAAAATTGTTCTTTCATCCGCTTTAGGTGATCTTTAGGTATGGTAGTTTCTGCGATCTTGGACGCCCTGACAAAAGCTAGACGACAGAGAGAATATGATCAAGGAGAGGAAATACTTGGAAGCAATAATAATGACATTATTCTCGTCTAGAAACTGGAGCACCTTAGACGATTGAGCGGATTTGAGAGGTACAATGCCTATACTTCTTTATTTTATTTTGCTTACATTTGGATGTTGCCTACGGGTTTTAGTTATTTTCTGTGAACTACGTAACAATGACACTATATTAGTCGGGTGCAGCTAAAGACATGTCAACATATATGGTGTAGTAGTTGCATGATTGGTGCATAATCAAGAAACCAACAGCAAATACGCTCAAGGGAAAATCTCTTAAAAGTTTTGCGTGGCACTTTAAATCGTTCATCCATCTCTCGTCGTGAGCGTTGATTTCTTGTGCCCGTGTGTATATGTATGGCGCCGGTCATACTGTTTGAATTTAGACGGCGAACCTTAATTGCTGCGATGACCTTTCAGACATTAACCGTCCGTAGTCAAATGGCTTAAAACAGTCCCAAAGAAGAGAAACCAAAATGGCCCCTACCTTCCCTGTCCAATGTCCATAGTATTCACCCGGCAGCTTTTAAGCAGCGTCCATGTCAATGTCTCACCGCTCTCCTACTAGTCTCCTATAGCCCATGGAAAAAGAGAGATAAGAACACAAAACCTAGCAATGATGCTGATCAGAAAGATTCTTAGACAAAAAACATGTAAAGCCATGCATCGCATAAACAGCTACTATTAGTAAACTAAAGCACCTATTAATCTGACACATATGAATACCATTATATGCTTGCCTTTCAACGGCACCAACTTTACACCATGAGTGCTCACTCGTCTACTGCTGCTCACCTTTACGTTTCCTCTAGGAAATGGCAGCAGCACCGTGCTTCCTGGCTGTCACGCGACTTTCTTCTCCGGTAGCATTTGCTAGCAGTACATGCTTTTATCAGGTTGGGTTGGTTGACCTGTATGAACGTTGGATGGATGAGTAATAATTTTCTCTCTATGTATGGACGTTTTTCTGTAAGCTGGCCTAATGGCAATAGAAGCGAGGAGAATAATCCATGCATATGCTTTTGCCTTGTGAGCCTTTTGCTTTCAAGAAACTATCTGCGCTACCGTAAGCTACTGCTATTTTCGTTCTCCAATGTAGATGATTGTAGGATGTATATAGTTAATATTTTAAAATTTTATTATTAATATATATGAAAACACATTGATACACTCTATGAAAATAATATCATTATACTCATCTTGCAAAAAAATATATACTATATTACGTTTTATTATTTTTGATAATATATCATGCTTAAAATTATAGTCAAAGTCTTATATTAAAGACCATAAAAAGTAAAAAATCATCTACATTTGAGTACTATATAGATAATCAGATTCCAGTACTTTTCTTATCCAGCAATTTTTTCGCTCACTGAAAGGACAATTAGTAGCAACAATTATAAGACAAACTCTTTGAATGGAAACAGGGTCTGAAACCCCCTTTTGTCCACAAAATATAAAGACGAGAATTATCTATGAAGTGGTCAAAAACATCATACTCCACAGACTGCCAAAAGATATCATCACTAATTAATAAGGCAAAAGATATCGCTAATCTGGACACAGTTGAGAAGTGTACATGGGTGGCCATGCATTTATGCGGTGATCGGGTGGAAGGAACACTGCGACTGTGCGACAGCCTGCAGCTGAGGTTCATTACGTAATTTAGCCCAAAGCTGCGAGAGGAAAGGAGGGCTAAAGATCAGGGAATCCAAACCCAAATGGAGTCGTGAAAGGAGACGGACGGAGAGAAACCAGCAGGAAGAAAGAAAAGAAAACAGAAGAAAAGCGATGGATGGGGCCGGGGCAGCACGCATTCCCGCCGTATATTCCCTGGGAAGTACGGAGTACTCCACACTCCACATGGCACGAGCCCCGTCAGAAAAGCACCCAACGCCGGGCAGACAGGCAGGCAAGACAAGCAGGCGGCCATCCAAAGAACACGGATACCATCGCTCATTTTATCCTGAGACTGTAATCTCCCGTGAAATGCTTGCTGAAACTGGTAATCAGCATCTTTCTTTCTCCTGAACCCTCAGTTGGTTCAGATTAAAAAAGGATTCCTCTCATGTAGCGAACAAATCAGGGTGAGTGCTGGTGATAGAGTAGCTATCTATTTATTTTTCCTTCGTCTTGGTTGCAACGAGTGATAAGTTTCTGAATTCCTGACGGTACAGATGATGACATGGTCGAGATGTGGCACATGCCATGCCATGCATGATGCGTCTCGATGCTCGGGGCGCGCCGCTGAAGACCTCACACTTACCTCCTGATGATGGTGGCGCCGCGGGCCCCGGCAGTGCGTGCATTGTGGATGAGATACGTGGGACGCTGACGGAGGAGTGCCATTAGGGCGGAATATTAAACCGAGGTTTGTGCTAGTGGATGGCAATCTCTTCCCTTGCATATTTCTGCAAAGATAATGTGTTTTTAATATACTCCGGTTGAGCAGGAAAGAAACTGAGATGCAGAAAAGCAGGAAGATGATGATGATACGTGGTAGAGTACTTTCTTGGTTGCATGAGTTTCGTGCGTAGAACATGGCATTTCATTGTTATGGAGGTCTTTTTTCATGCAAAAGAGGTCAATGTAATCACTCTTATTTATGAACGGAAACGGATCTAATTCTGGGGCGTTCTCACTTAAAAGAAAAGCTTGATGTAATAAATGGTAAATTGACCAGAAGTTTATTCAGCCAACCTCACTTCCCTATTTTTATCATGAACTGACAAATGTAGCCCCCACAAGACCCAACTCACCATGTCTCATGACACTTGGATCACACCTAGAGGTATTTATGCAAAGGATGCTCAAGCAAGGAAAAAAAATATTCAATGCAAGGAGTGGGAAAGATGGACATACAAAGAAAGAGAGTTGCAAAGATCCAAAAGGGGCTAAATGCAAAGAAAGAGGTCATGTGAAAGACAACACAACACAGGGCTCTCTAATCTTTGGCCGTTCTTAAAAGGAGGGGCTAAATTCTAACGGAGAGCATTTAAAGGTTTTTAGTGGGGTAGGAAAAGGATACTCCTTCCAAGACCCAGAGAGAAGAGAGAGAGGGAGATAAATAAATCAGAATTCCGCCAAACTTCTCTCTCCCCTCTCCTCTCCTCCGTTACATCCTCTCATCACCACCCCCCAGCCTCCCCCTGCCTGTCTTTCTCCCCCTCTCCCTCTCTCCTCTCTTTCACAGATTTTCCTCCACCCATTCCCTTCCTGTTCTTCTCCACCCCACCCACATCGATCTCTCTCAGTTCGGTCTCCACTTCCCCCACCCCCATCTTTCTCCCCTCTTCCTCTCTCTCTGTCTCTAGCAATTATTTTTTTCGTCCATTTCTTCGGTTGATTCTTTCCTCTCTCTTGGTTGGAGAGGATCAGGAAAAGAAGGGGAATGAAAAGAAGTCTGTTTTTTGCTTGGATTGTGGTTCTGCCAAGTCGTTGAAGAACTCGGGACCGGTTTCTGGTACGGTTTGTTGCGTCTCTCTGTTCGTCTGTTTCTTGTTTCCCTTTTCTTGATTTTAAATATACCTGCTAGACATTCATTTCCTTCTGTTGAAGTCCATGGTTCCTTCAAATATATTTTCTTTTTCTCGTTGATTCCTTCGTGGTTCATTTCACCATATGTTTCTCAACCCTGGGATATTCATATACGTTGTTAAGCTGTCAAAAATTCATGTTTTTTCTTGAACAAAATTCTCCAACCTTGAGATATATATCTAATAGTTTCTCTTGTTGATGTGAGACTGAGATGTCTTGGGTGTTCTTGGTTTGGTTAAACTTCTTCCTCTGTTGGTTATCTCTCAATTTTTTTGATCTGTTACTTGAAATGGGAGATGGCTACATATACCTTTTTTCTTTAGTTTTGCTTGTTTTACAGCATCCTTTTGCAAACCGAAAGGGAAGGGAAATAAATGCACAAGAAAAGAGAGTATTTTTTTGAGCGTCGACAGAAGTAATGGGCCCCATCGTGCATGCTGTCCGTCTGTTTAGGTCGCATGCAATGTGGAATCACCGTGTTTTCCTCTTATGAAAAGGCATGCATCAGCACCAACTTTGCTTACAACAGCAAGACCAAACCATCATGTTTGGTTCATCCATTCCACATACACAACAAATGCGGCTCATGCCAAGATCGCTACAGTAAAATGAGTTAATGCCCTCACGCATGAATTGCTGCTATCTCTAGTAGTACGAACCTGAGTGGGTGTATTTACTTCCAGATAGCAAGGGGGTGTAGTTACTTCCTTATGGCAAATGAGTGCTAGAAGGTAGTACAAGATCGCTGTTCCAAATCTGTATAGATATCGATCTGTTAAAGATAGCCACAAAGAAGAGTGGATTCGCATTACTTATTTTTTGATAGCGCATAAGGATTAGTGTGTTCATAGGGATCATCTTTTCGTTTTCCCATTTGAGTTTGCAACTTGCATTTTTTTCCCCCTCTAGGGATGTTCAGAACAAAAAAATTACCCAAATTTGTAATGTGTTTCTTTTCAATTCATAGGTCACACTTAAATTGCTGGAAAGAGGTTAACAGCATCTGACATGCTATTACGGCAGATCAATTTGTAGGAAGGACATACCTTTGATAATGCAAGGGCAGAGGAATTCTGTTGAACAGTTAGCTGAAGTGTTCGGATTTGATCATGGATCTAGTTCAGGCAACCCTGTCGTGGATCAACAAGCATACTGGAATAACATCCTTGGATCGGTAGAGTCACAAAGCCTTCAAGGTTATGAAATGAACCGCAGCGATGCAACCATTCCATATGGAAATGAGGCACATCAAGATGGCCAATTTTTAGGTTTCTGGGAGTCAGGTGAAGCTAGTTCAAGTGTCAATTCACTGAACTATGGGAGTTCTAACGTGATCAAAGCTGAGCACCTTAATATCGGCGGTGGTTTGAGGATTGGTGAAAGGCGCCTTGTAGCTGAACATAACCTTTCTTTGGATAATGTGGACATAAACCTTAACGCCAATGTTAATGATCTATGTAGCCAGAGTTCAAATGTGAACAGTGCCTCTCAAGGCTCAGAGCAATATGCTGTCTGTTCCCGTAATGGTACAAATGCTCAGGCCACCGAGCTAAGATTACATCCTTACAGGACTTTCTTATTAGACGATGAGCAGCCAGAGTCTTTTCCTTCTTTGAATGCTTGTGAAAATCCTTTGGGTCATTTTTCGTTAATGCCAGAGGACATTGATCAAAGACCAGGTAGTGCCCTGGATGGCCGCCGTTTAGCATGCAAGAGGAAAAACATTGAGGGAGTCCATGGACAGTGTTCAGCAGGTGCTAGCACAAGTTTTTTCGCAGAGGAATGATAATGTCTTCCATGACATACCTTCTTCAAGTTTCAATCCTGCTCCTAGCGCAAATTTGCCCTCTCATAATTGTTTGTTAGTTCCAAGTTCCATCGAGGACCAACTCCCCCGTTATGGAGCTACTGCAGGATTGTCATCTAGTAGCTATAATAATCCTAGCGGAGGCAATAATAATTCAGGAAATTCACAAAGAAGTTTCCGGGCAAGAACCACAACAGCTCAACAGATTAGCCCCTATGGTGTATGGCCCTCTTCAAGTTCTATCAGGCATTCCAGTTCATGGAATCATCAGGCGCCTCCACTTCAGAGTACATTTGATGAACAACAAGAGGTTCTTCCCGTGGTCAGTGGCCTCAACCTGCAATACCAACATCCTGCAAATGTTGTCACTGGTATTCCACCAATCGCGCACCGTTTCACTGGCCATGGAGCTTCATCATTAAGAACAGGCAGTTTGGAGAACAGAATTCTTGGTAGAGAGGACGTTGCTGTGAGAAACGTTGTTGCTCCGATGTTTCCTGATTCAGCCCCTCTTGCTGCAGTAGACATGAGACATTTGGTGCCAGAACCATCTAACTGGAGTTCTGATGGTCGTGGCACTGCCATTGCAAGAAATGTTTCTTCTGTATCAAGAGCTAATGCCAGTTCAATGGTTAATCCACCAGCAGGTTCCCCATTTGCCACTCATCAAAATCTGCAAAGACGCCATCCTAGAAATTTATCAGAGGTAACTTTCCTCTGTCACATGTCCGTATGTTTTTCCTGTTTGATTGCTCTTTTATTTTTGTTAATTTGATGGAATTTAATTTTTCTTATAGGAGATAGGTCGTCTATCTGGAGCACTGCGTGGCCAGCAGCAACCACGTTTAAGGTCAGGGTTTCTATTGGAGCGCCAAGGTGATGGTGCTTGGGGTGTTCCGTTACCAATGAGGAGCAGGGAAGGAAGAAGATTAATGGAGGTGTGTTGATTGACTCTGTTCTTTTCTGTCTTCTTCCTTCTAAAAGAAAGTAAAGAGTTAAGTTTACATCCATATGTCCATATGGTAATATAAAAGCATCAGCAGGAGGTATGTATGACAGCAAAGAACAATATAACATATGGTAATAAATAACTGTAAAGGTCTTTCGTATGCTATCCTGCCTTCTCCATTATCGTCCTTTCCCCTCCTTTGATCATGCATGCTTCTTCATGATGCTACAAGCTCCGCTTAAGGAGTGGACAGATGAATTTGTGTCTGTTCTTTGGCACCTATCTGCAATTGTTATAAGGATTGCCAGTCGTTTCTTTTTTTTCCGTTTGGTTTCTTGAAGAAACAGGCATTTTACCAGATATGACATGTTTCGTATGATCATCTATACCTCACTAGTTACGATATACTGGTCCATCTTATGTTTTAATGCGATTCTGTTATTCTAGGTTGTCTGTTTTTTCCATGAGATTGAACGTGTTTGCCCTATGTATGTTCTTCTTTTAGTAACGTTATGTTCTAGATATAACTAGTGAGCATTGTGGAAGGTATACATAGTTCATTCCTTTACTTCTAAAATCATGAGTAAGCTTATGGCACTAAATTGTATTAACATGTTTACTTGTGACCAGATCCGGAGTGCACTTGAAATGATCCATAGAGGGGAGAATGTCAGATTTGAGGTCAGTAATTGCTCTTCTCTAATGAGTATGTTCGCTCTATTTTCGATTATTATTTTGGAAAGAAAACCAAAATAAACTAAATGGAAGATGGATCTTTGAGGATTGATGTTTTATATCTCATTACTTACTGCCTTTACTTGCACACCTTGTAATGTTAATGTGCTGCCTTCTGTTATCAGAATTTCCAACATGACTGGCTAACTAGACATATAGTAGTTGTTTGGAAGGATCACATTTAGTTTAGCATGGTGTTAACCTTGCCAGATTCTGATTCTGGGACTACTAAGAGTAGCAGAAATGCTGTAATAAATCTGATTGGTTTCTGATAATACCCAAAAAAAAGGGAGTAGTAGCACACAACAATAATCATAGTGAACCTGTTGTTGAGAAAGATAAGATATATGAACTTTCCCACCCTTGATTTCTCCAACTCTGATTTATTCAAGTCCAAACCACTACACACTTGCTAAATGGCACAAGTTTAGTTCTGATTTTGATTTATAATAACAAAATTATTGAAGTCCAAATCCACTACACACTTACTAAATGGCACAAGTTTAGTTCTGATTTTGGTTTCTAACAAAAAAAGTCAATATAACACATGCTGAAATGACAGATCTTATAAGATGATAAGTTACAAGTGCCTTTATCACGAACATACAACCTGCACAGTGAATATACTTGAATCATATAAGACCATATTAGTTGGCCTCAAGTTTCTATCTTAGCTTATTCTTGTGGGATTTACCTCTGTTTCCATATCCATCTGTTCTTGAAGCAGTCTATTTTCTATGGCGGTGTCGACATTCATGACAGACACAGGGATATGCGCCTTGACATAGACAATATGTCTTATGAGGTCAGTTTTCCTTCGTGAGGCATTACCTGTATCTTCATCTAGCCAAAATCTAATCAAGGTTGTGATCTACCCATCTTTCAGGAACTATTAGCCCTAGAGGAAAGAATAGGAAATGTTAACACTGGCCTCAGCGAGGCAGCTGTGATGAAGCTCCTGAAGCAAAGGAAATTCTCATCATGGAGACTGGCATCTTTTGAACATGAGCCATGTTGTATCTGTCAGGTATCAGTATATTCCGAGGCCCTCTTTACACTCCAAACTAAATTTTGTATATAAAATGCCTTTAATTCCGTTCTTTCTCCCTGTTTATCCAGGAAGAGTATGTTGATGGAGATGATCTGGGGACACTCCACTGTGGGCATGATTTCCACGCTGGTTGCATCAGGCAATGGCTAGTGGTGAAGAATCTGTGCCCGATTTGCAAAAACACTGCGTTGAAGACCTAAAACAGCAGAGGCAAGCAAGGCTCATTCATCACCTTCACACCCATGTTCATTCGATCGCAAGATCATTTACTGATTCATATTACCGCGCTTTTTGGTTGGAAATTTTTTGGCATTCACCAACAATTCGATTAAAACTGGTCCCTGTAAGCTGCGCCTTTGCAGTAAATAATCCCTGGAATCTGTCTCTGCATTTAACCAAATATTTATGGCTGGTATAATGGATGTAGGCTCAAAGATGACATATTGCCGTCACCTTGTCTGATCTATTTTGCTTATCAAGTACTCGTATGTTGTCTGAATTCCGGTTCTACTATTTTCTGAAACGTCACTCCCCTTGACACTGGTTAAGTGGTTATCCTGACGAAAAGGTAGTGTGCTGATCTTGGCGTGGACGGACATTTTCTCCAAGCTCGGTTTGCTCTGGATCCCATTCCAAGTTAGTTGCACCTGTATTTGTTTCTTGTCGGCCACAGACGCCATGCCGCGAAAAGCCGGCACGCAATTGTCGTCGTCGTCGTCACTGTCCTGTCCGTCCCGGCCAGCCGCTGGTCTCTAGTGACCAAACTGGGTTTCCGTCCTGGCCACACGCCGACGTCTGTGCCGCGGCAGCCGTCGCAAGGCATCGGCATCGGCACGGAGCACGACTGCACGATAGGACCGATGGCATCTCCATCTCGGGCCTTGACGCCACACGACTGGTAAGAAACACACGGCGTCACGTACGTCTCGACCCAAGGGTCGCTGTGTTCTCACCGTCAGGGCACCGTCTCCACTGATCTGATCTCTCTCCCTGTAAAGCGTGCTTTGCTTGAGCTTGTTTTGGAGCCGCGAAAGACTGCGATGGCTTCAGGTTCTTTGTCTGGAGATAATGCCTGCTAATCCTATCAGCTTTCGAATCGGCTTTAGCGACGAGCTATACATGAACTGATTCCATGGCTCGATAAGTGCAGAAAAACCGCAACAAATGATTGACGAGATACGGTCTGTTCCTCCAGCTCGATAAGTGTTAGAACAATTAAGCCTGAGCGACTTTAAGATGGACCCAGTTTCTTTGTTGGGGGCTGGTCTCTGATTCGCGAAAACTGTAACGGGCCCAGTTCGGAAAGCAGCCGTCCGATCGGGAACTGACGATCGAGATGCGTCGCGCGACAGGGAAACTTTGGGTGCGGCCGGTCGGGTGCGTGTGCCCCAGACGAGACCGGAGTGTTCAGATGATGGCGTGCTGGATTCCTGGACGGCTTGCTTGGTCCGATTCAGAAATGCCAGAAATGGAGTCGATAGTGCTAGACATGGGGAGGTGCAAGTCGCCTTCCCCTTTGTGTGAGATCTAAGCATGGCTCCTTTGGGCAGGGCAACCCGGTCCAGCTAGCTATAGAAAATCTAAAACAGAATCCAGCAGAGCTATAACATCATCGAAAAGATTGAAGACCAACAAAATTTACTCGATCTTTTGCTGTTAAAATTTAAGTTTGGACGCATCAGTGTAAAAGATCTAAAGGAAACACGAAAAGAAGCAGAGAGACCGACCCAGCATGCATGCATGACCTAAGATCCGGAAGCTGGTCCTCCAAACATTAGGGGAGGTGGAACCGTGGGGGGCGCACACACACTGTATTGAAATTGCACTGCTGTCGTCGCCCCTGCGTCTCCCGTCCGTATCAGCATTAGTAGCAGCATGTGCTGACACCTGCGTCGATTACCAGGTCCCAGAAATTTTTACCAGCTCCAGCACCACAGCACTAAAAAAAAGTGTATTAGGTCACCTCTAGCAGTCGGGTTGTAGGAAAAAAATTCTCAATCTATCATATCAATATGGATATCAATCTCAATTTTTATGTTGGTATCACCGCTTCAAAAAGAGTCATGATGGTTAAGCCCTTTTAAGTTATCTAAACGTCTGTAAAATAGTTATTTTTATTGAAGGTTCTAGGTTCTTAAATAGACGTTTTCTAATATGCTATTATTTTATTTTATTTTCAAACGTCTACCTAAACGTTTTTTTGCATTGGAGATGGCCCTAAGTTCCGTCAGATGGGCTCCTTGCTGTAGTATCCACCGCTAGATTTTCCTGTTAACTAACGGCATGCAGTGTAGGGATGCACGGTCGTGCTCGACACCCCGGGATCATACGAGTCCAATCTAGCGGGATTCCCCTGCACTGCATGCCCAGTGCGCGCTGGCGACTGCTGATTAGTTTAGCTACAGAAAGTTGGCAGCAGCAGGAGTAGTACTCGGCCGATCCGCGCATGCAGAACGTAAGCGGAAATGCAAATCAATCATGACGCTGGAGCTGGCTTTCCAATGTGGTGGCCTAACCACCAACCCAATCACACCATACACCCCATACATAACAGGACTACCAGTACTAGCACCACTACAATTCCTCTGTCTAACTACAACCTCATGGTACTTGCAGATTAGATTAGCGAGAAACTAAACACGGCTCGCCACGACGCCGCCCACTGCCCCTGATCCATAATTGCACCCTAATCCATAATTGCACCGGCACGTTCACACGCAGAGAGAGAAAGAGAGAGAGAGAAAAGAAAAAGGGTGATTAGTAGTGGCTGATGCCTAACCTAACGCGGATTTGCTATCACCAGCAGACAACTGGATTAAGCAAGATCATAGGCGGACGAACAACTGGATCGTGCTCGGGGCAATTGTATATACGAACTCTCCACTCGGTGCTGCAGTGGCAGCGAGTAATAAATTAACAAAGAAGGGGGCAAAGCAACTGGGAGGGATTAATTCAAAGTTGCACTACTAATCGCTGCTTATCTACTCGATAACAAGAAGGGGAAGAAGAATGGAGAAAAAGATTTGTGATGAGATGACTTGTTTTTTAATCACCGTTACAGCTGTCCTTTTTGACATTTGGAAAGACCGCCACTTGTGGCGTCCTCCACCGCCCCCGTCTCCACCTCCCGACGCCTTCTCCCTCGTTCTTATCCGGAACGTATCGAAAAATCTCGCCGCCGACCAAGCAACCCACGCCGCCGCCTCGGAGAGGGAGATGGAGGTCGGAGAATAGTTAGTAGGTGTTGGTCGATCCAGTACTTGTGCTGATCGTAGGCTGCTGTTTGGAGAGAGAGACTGCATGCTCCTTGTTGCGGAGTGAAGCTTCCTTTGGCGGTGGTTTCTTACTTCACTCAGCGTCTGAGCTCTCCGGGCTCGGCGCCTGGTTTAGATCCGGGTTCTTGGCCCGGCCGTTCCACGCCGTCCGCTGCTGCTTCGGGTGGTGGTGCTCTTCGCCGTGCGGCTGCCGCTGCGCGTGGTGGTGGTGCTTCTGCCGCTCGCGGTGGTGCGCAGGCGAGACCATCATGCCGGTCTGGAGCGCGTCGACGCGCGAGCCGACCTCGATGGCCTTCTTCCGGATCGACGCGGCGGACAGCGAGGCGCCGTCGGGCTCGCGTGGCTCGCCCGCGCCCGCGCCGCCCTCGGGCGAAAGCGCCAGCGCGGAGATCTCGTCGGGGAAGTTGAGCCGCGCCGACCTCCCGCGGAGGTAGAAGACGGCCGTGTCGTAGGCGCGCGCGGCCGCCACGGGCGTCGCGTAGGACCCCAGCCAGATGCGCGTCCGCTTGTGCGGCTCCCGGATCTCCGCCACCCACTTGCCCCACTTCCGCATGCGCACCCCGCGGTACTGCCGCCGCGGCTGCAGCTGCTGCTGCTGCCCCTGCTGCTGCAGCAGCGGCATAGGCGATGCTACCGCCACCGTCACGTGCTCCTCCTTCGCGGCCACCGCCGCGGCCGCAGCCGCCAGAGGAGCCATAGCCGCCGCCGCAGCAGCAGCAGCCGACGCCGCCGACTCCTCGCTGGAAGAGCGGTACTCGCCCTGCATGAGCGAAGCTACTACCTAGCTAGCCGCCGCCGCCTCCGCCTCCGCCTCTGCCTCTGCCTCTGCCTCCTCTCTCTCCTCTCTCCCCTCTCCCCTGTCTGTGTGGCAGTAGTATTGGAGGGAGGAGTAGCTTTTGGCGTTGGCCTCGTGGTTTCTATTTCTTCCTGGCTATCTATTTCTTGGGTGGTATTTGTATTGGGATTTTGTGGGTGGGGGTATGATTAGAGTTTGGTTGGGATAATGATAAAATAGCTTTGGGAGGATGAAGACGTCGACGGCAGCACTGTACTCTGCTGTTTGGAGGGGAGCCTGAAGCCTCAGCCGAGCGCGCCAGCGGCAGGCACCCCCCGCAAAATTGTTAGGTCCCATCCGGACACCGGATAGGTCCATATCCGTTTTGGTCTGCAACTTCGCGAGATAACGTTGTGTCGTAGTACCAGTGCTGTATTCTCGGTGCAGCTAGCATCAGTTCGCGTACTGCTTTCAAAATTATTTTTGGTGGACAATTACTTTGACGTGAAACAGCAAACTATGACCATCTCAATGTCGCAATCTATCCTTCTTTCTTCCTCACCAACCCTCGTGCACACTCGTCGCCACATTGTAAGTTTGTTGACCTTCATTGCCACCCTAGTTTCGATGTAATTGCTTGCTATCTAAGTCGGGTGAGTGAGGTAATGGCTATGCATTTGTTCGTGTGTAGATAAGGAATATCCGAAAGAAAATTTACATATGTAAAACGTGCAAACTGGATGTAGCCTGATTACTAGCTTTTCTCAAAATAAGAAGTCCTCGAAGAAGATAATCATTGGATATTTTTCCGGAAACTTGTGATTATTTTTTCATGAGGGAACTTTATTTTGAAGCTATGTAGTCTGCGTCCAACACTTTATACTCCAATAATCTGCTCATCCTGATTATTGCTTCCTTTTAGGTGGACTCTTGAGCTGCCCCAACGCATAATTGGGGGAAATAGCTGGCCGACCTCCCTACTCTAAAATCCATCACGAAATCATGCAAATGTACACGAGCAGTGGGGAACGTAAGGTACCAACAACCCCTGAGACGTCGCGGCATCGCTAGTACCCTGTGGCCCCCGGCGAGATTCAAGCCTGTCGAGCGAGACCGTGCGCGCAACCCCGGCTCGTCGTTACGTGCGTATCAGCATATGCAGCGCACGCTGATGTGTGCGCCGTTCCCGTGGAGCCGCGTCGACGTGGGCGTGGGCGCGGGCGCCAGTGGCCGGTGGCCGGCGCGCGCGCGCACACGGGGGAGTCCAACACGGCTTGTCGCTTGCGCGGTTGCGCGCGGCCGGGTGCATGCGCGCGTGGGCGCACAGAAGGGAGGGGGACGTGGACCACACATATGCATGTTTGATCGAGCTTAGCTAGCCTAGTACAGAGCCTAGGACAATAACGTTGTGGTACTGTTGGTAGCTGCTTGGTTGCCTCGATCGATCGGGTGCGCTGCATCTGGATGCCTCGTGAGTCCAATAGAATTGTAGGATAGCATCTCTTGGAACAACACCTCTTAGTCTAGGTCAAGAAAAATCCGGGCTGCATGAACGAAAGGCGCCTTTCAGTTCCGTTCTGCCGTGGTGGATGCCAACAGCACGCGGGATCGAGCTGCAGGGCACCCCGTAGACTTCTTTTTCCGGGGTAAGCGAACCTGCGACACTAACGACAAAAACATGCGGAAAATATTTGTTGAAATGGCATATATCTCCTTAATTGTACGAGTTAGTGAGTCACATGTACACTCTAAAAATGTTGACTGTGGTACTACATGCGCCTCCTTTAATCTTAGGGAGATTGTGGTGCCTATACTATGGATCTATTAAAAACATCTATGTTTTTTGAAGTCTTTGTATCTACTATCAAACAAGTACCATATCTCCTTAAGAATTTTGGAAGCATAGTACTATATCTCTTAAAAATGTGTGACGTTTTAGAAAATATATAGTTAAATTTTTATAATTTTGATTACTAATAGGTTAAAATATTATTTAGATTAGCAAGATCAAAATAATATTATTAGATTTGTCATGAAAAATATTTTTAAAATATAATTTTTATGTCTTTTATTAATACATACATATAAAAAATAATGGTTAATAATATATATTAAAAATTATATCAATGTCTAAAAGGACAGTTATCTGCCAAGGGGTGGTATTTTGATATCTCTCGCACCTTTTTCCCACCCACACGCTCAACAGATTTTCGCACATGCATGTGTTAGTATATGGGGACAGAATCATCAAGTACTTTGGTGATCTAGCGAAGCACCAGTACACAGGCCCTGTGCGAGACAAAAGCATCAGAGCCGTTGCACCCGTTGCACGAGACTAATCAAAGCTAGCTTTACACTCCATTTACCCCATGATATGATTGATGGTACTTCCACGCGCGGCTATGAGCTCCGAAAAATAAACCGATCGTTTGAGTCAAGCACGGCATAAACCAGAATTCTGTGTTGATTCAGCACTTGGTAGTTGC
Source organism: Stipa capillata (assembly GCA_019208055.1). NCBI lineage: Eukaryota > Viridiplantae > Streptophyta > Magnoliopsida > Poales > Poaceae > Stipa > Stipa capillata. The sequence goes on from JAGXJF010004412.1 coordinate 54,210, forward strand.
AGTACTACATCCGCACATCAGTGCAGCATATAGAAAATTGAGCTCTTCTTCCATGCTTGGAAGTACTACGGCCATCCAAACCAACCAGATTCCACGGCTGAAACCCCTGTGGTACTGCCCGAGAACGGTTGGAGGTGCCAAAGTCGTAGATGGTATGATGGTAGTTCGGCACGGACCCTCTCCTCCATGATATCCAGTCGTGGAGCAACATTGGCATTGGTAATCGTTGATATATGATCCAACTGTTAAGTGAAGACAGCAGAATCTGATAAAGGTCGATAGGCTGGAGTATAGACAAATCTGGCTCATTTAAGCCCAAGTAATGCAGAGCTCGGGGGTACGCGGGCGGAGGGGAGGGGCGAAGCTCCTGCCATGACATACTCTGTTCTGTGTACACTCGAGTCACTCTTATGTCACCTATTATAAATACTTCTTATATGTCACACAGGCGAGATCATCGATCTTGTGTTGATCCCTGTGTTTTATAAACTCTTCCGATATAGGTGAAGATCTTCTTGTGCGTCTATGGGTTTTTTTTACATGGATTTTCCATTTAAAAGTTGGTATCTCTGTTTTAAATATGTATTTTTTGCCTGTCGTTTTCTTAATAGTACTGGCCGAGAATACCGGAATAAATATGAATAGGCGAGCGCTACAAATTGGCATGCCGATTTGTGCATTCCATCGGCACAGTGCACAGCCGTCGGATTAGACGGCAAGATTAGCAATAAACATAATTAGCTAAATTTACGGGAAACATTTTTAGTGACTGTAGGAAACAATTGTAGTGATAATATGAAACATCGTGGGCTCCTTCTGTTAATGCAACATGGAAACATTTGTATAGCGAGAGGGAAACACTTTACTGAACCTTGCGCAACAAAATTTTCGAACCAATACAACAATGGAAAACACATGTTGTAGATCTAATTTTTAAGTAAATTGATCCCGAAATTTTAGGGAACAAACTGCAAATTTAATTGGTTTAATTGACGATTGAATTGGCTAAATTTACGTGAAACATTTTTAGTGACTATAGGAAACAATTGTAGTGACAATATGAAACATGAACAACTGTCTGTATGCAATACGTGCGTGGGCTCTTTCTGTCAATATGGAAACATTTGTATAATAAGAGTGAAACACTTTACTAAACCTTGCGTAACAAATTTTTTAAACCAATACAAAAATGGAATGTATACAACACAATCCCAGATTTTTGGGAAACTTATGATTCAAATCGCTAAATTTTCGGCATCGTAGACTTCTTCTGTTATGGCAACGTGGAAACATTTGCGTAGTGAGAGAGGAACATTTTACTATAACTTGGGCAACAAATTTGTCAAACCAATACAACAACTAATGTTTCGTTCATCCGGACTAATTTATTTGTGTTTCATTCATCCGAATATTTTGTTTTCTATACAATACAACTTTGTTTCATATATAACAATCATTTGTTTTCAACGACTTGCAGCATGGGTGGTAGCGGCAGAAGACGCATCGTAGGCAGCGATAGAGGGAGGCGTCGAAATTGGTAGATCCGAGTAGATCCCACCGCCGGTAGGTTGAGCATCACCTGGGACAGCACGCCGTCGCCGTACATGAGGTACCCCAGCACGGCCATTGAACCGTAGTTGAGCGTTCACAGGACGAAGCATATCGCAAGCATCTGGTTACGAAGAGAAAAAAAATTACCAGTAATTCATCCATATGGTTTGCTGAATAGACTGAAATGCCATGCTGTATTGCTCAAGTAATATGAACAGCATGGTTTTAATGTTACTGCTCTCATCTCTTATAGCATTACACTAGTACTTGGCAGATCTGTCGGCACTCATCACTTCTATGTCTAGCTCTGATGCAACACCCATACTGCCATCCGACCTTGCAGACATATCATCGCCTTGCTGATTCAGGCTCCTTGTCCTGCTCGCTCACTCTCACTAGCGGTCAGCAGCTGGTGAAAACCATTTGTTCGGAGATAGAGTATCTCAAGACTGAGAGATCACGGATGTGTCAGGAAGACAGCAGCAGCGCGATACCTGACGCAGAGATCCTGCACAGGCTGGAGGGGTGGACGACGAACTTCAGCCAGCGAGAGCTTACCGGAATGGTCCTGGAGATGAGAGGTCAATATTCAAGGAGCTCGTCGACCAAGTGATGCTCTGCGAGTCTGCTGATGGCCGGCAGGCGAAGGCCGCGGCGTCGTCCCTCGCCCGGAGAACCCAACGCCGTCGATGGCCGCGGATGACGACGACCGAGTCGAACACGCCACTCGCAGAGACGTACGCGAGCACGCCCAGGCATGGGGAGACAGGTGAGCCGCAGCGGCGTTGTCCTTCGCCCGGAGAACTCGATGCCGTCGATGGCCGCGACGCAGAGCACGCTGAGGACGACGGCGACCGACACGAACACGCCCATCGCTGAGATGTACGCGAGCATGCCCAGGCTGCGCAGCCACGTCGTGCCAGGGAGACCTTGCGCTGGAGAGATGTCGATGGAAACAAAGAAATGAGAATAGAAAAAGACTCAGATGATGGAAACAAGAGAAACGGAAGAGACGCGTTGATTGCGGGCGGTGGCAAACTGCTGTAATTTGCTAGAAGTTTTTGGACCGTCGGATTTGCTCGGATCAACAGCTATATGGTCTGATGAAAAATGAGCAGATCGGTAGACCGACGTGTAGAGTTTACCGTATGAATATGCCATGCACTTGCGAATGTAAAAGATAGATACAATTCTGATAATCATAGCTCTGACTTGACATTATCATCAAACATCTTTACTGGCATTTGCCGAGAATATTCCATGTGAAGATCCATTTAGGGTGCGTTTGGTTGAGCGAATCGGGGTGGATGGGATACGGCGATCCAGTTTTAGGTGGTGGGGTGATCCAGTTTTTTGTTTGGTTGAGTGGTGAGGTAAACCAGTTTTTTGTTTGGTTGAAGGGGTGAGAGTGGATGTGGTGAACCAGTTTCTTGTTTGGTTGAGGACTGGGACGGTTGCGCGTTGGACTGGCCGGGGGCAACGGTCTCGCACACCGGAGAAATTCGAAATATCAAAATATACGTGATATTTCTTAATTTTTTAAAATCATGTATGAGTTCCAAAAAAATCTAAAAAAATTTATACCGGTTTATAATGGAATGAAGCATACACACGTAAATTTTTGTAAAATAATATGCATTTTTGTGACCTATGTAAAAAAAACAAATTCAAATTCAAACGGAAAAAATTGCTACAGTGTATGTGTCACACTGTAGCAGGGCGACGCATGCAGTGTACAGTGTAATTGTCGCACTTCTACAGTGCGACACATATACTGTAGCGCAGTTAATTTGTTTCTGTTGGATTTGTTTTTTTTACACAGGTCACAAAAATGCATATTATTTTACGAAAATTTACGTGTGTATACTTCATTCCATTATAAACCGGTATAAATTTTTTTAGATTTTTTTGGAACTCATACATGATTTTAAAAAATCGAGAAATGTCAGGTATATTTGGAAATTAATTCGCCGGCCGCGAGACCGTCGCACCCGGGCAGGGCGACGCGAGACACGTGTTTTTGCGGGGCATCGCTCGCATGCGGGGCGGCCGCCGGGCCGCGCGAGTCGGCCGAATTCCCCGACTCCTCCCATCCAACATTTCACCCGAATATTCGCCTGGGGAGGCCGCCCCATCCACTGCAGCGCGCAACCAAACACTCGCCCGACCCCCGAAAATCGGGCCGCCTGGTTCCATCCGGGGACAGTCCTCCAACCAAACGCACCCTTACATGTGTGCCATGATAGGAGTTTGTATCCGAAATTGAACCAAGCAATTGAGGCACAGGCAGCAGGGTTCGACGGGGGGTGAAGTCCGCGTGCAGCGAGGTTAGGAGGGCGCGGGAGAGCGTTGAGAAGAGGGGAAAGGAGGAGCGGGCGTTGGCCGTCGTGATGACTGCTCAGGTGGAGACTGCGTGCGCCAAGGAGGGCACAGCGAGGTTGGACGGAGGCAGAGCTACGGTGGGGGCGCGGGCGGGGGTTGAGTGGGAGAATTCCTATCCTACCTTCAAGTGAATCAACGGCAGATTAGACAGGTACCTCGTTGACGTAAGGAGGTTCTGGTACAAGTACTGTAGAAATACCCTAAAAAATTAGCATGCCCACGTTCTCGTCCTCGTACCCTAATCAGCAGGCAGCAGCAACCCAACTAGTAAACGGCGCGAACGCACTAGCGTGGCACGGGTACAGTAGCAATAAATAACGGACCATACGCACCGTACGTTTGGTGGGCGTACCAATTTGGTCGCCAACTGCTCGATCGGCTCGATCGCACCGTCACCGGACCGCACCGACATGCATGGGACGGGTGAGCGGGGGCGGCTAGCGATGTGGCGTCGGGACTAAAATGGGGTGACGCGCGCCGACGCGGACGTTCCCTCCCCGTCCACGGCATCCCCCACTAACCATCCACCCGTCTCATCCTCTCCCTAATCCGGACAAGAGACGTCAACTTGCTTGCCAGCGACGGCACCCCGGCCCATTATCTCACCCTGCTAATCATGCACCCTAATGACGTCGTCCGCAAGATTATGAGCGGCTAATCACGTCCCGTCGCATCCATCCGTCCGTCCTCTCGGGATTTCGCTCTTTACCTCGCCGCACGCACCGCATCTCCGCCTCCACGCCCGTCCATCCCCTCCCCGTTAGCCTAGCTGCACCGTACTCCTAGCTCGCGACCCTGACCGACGCGTAGGCCTTCCATGTGGCCGCGGGGTCGACGTGTTCGTTCGTGTGGCTGTGCGATCGTTTGGGTCGGTGGGGGACGGACGGATGGGATGCGATGGTGGCGGACGGCGCGGGGGTGGGGAGGAGGTCGGTGCGCGGCGTGTTGAGGTGGGATAGGACGAGGGGGGAATCCCTCACCCGCGGGACGTGCCGCGGTTGGAGACTGACTTCCGCGTCGTCGTCACGGGGGGAGTTGGGTGCGCGGGGCGTGTGTGCGGCTGTGCGCCAACCAGGGAGTAAGTAAAGTTCTGTTAGGAATAGCCGCCCAGCGGCCGCAGCGACTTGCAGAGCTCCAGTCCATGAATGCTGTCGGTGATGTGGCATTTATATACGGCCTGCGTTTATGGCTGGCTAGCTGGCTGCCTGGCGCGACCAGATCGAGCTGCGTTTTATGTTAGATCGTGCTCAGGGAACGAACAGCAAGACGGCGACTGCACGGGCAGCACGATTAACTTTGTTGTCACTGATAGCGCCAGAGAGACCGTACCGTCTGCTACCTGTGCATGGTTTGTAATAATTGTAGTTGCATCAACTCCATCTGTATGTTTTGTGAATCAATTTAGTGCCCGGGTGCATAAAATACTCTCTCCGGCCTGTTAGTTTATCCAGCAGGTCGCCGGCTGGTCTGTGCTAATCAATACATGCCCGTGTGGATCGAGCTGTATATTCTAATTGCACTACTGCCTCCAATAACTAACCAACGAGGCGCAGCTAGCAGTATGTATGCACGAAATCGAGATTCGGGGACTGACGAACCTGCCTGCCCCGGCAATAACGCTCGATAGCAAGAGCAGCCGGAGCGAGTGAGAACTGAGAGAGGGAGATGGATCGATGCAAATATGGCGGCAACCACGTCCATATCTGACTCGTAATCTGGGCATGGCTTGTTGTGGTGTTTAGGAGGGGGGAGGGGGGGAGGGGGGGAGGGGGGAGGGGGTCGAGTTGGGTGAGGTGAGGGAAGCAAGCGGGGCTCGCGACAGGGACGCGGGGGGCCGGGCCGGGCCGGGGAAGGAAGAAACAAGTAGGGCGGGAGGTGGAGGGGGCTAACCTAGCTGTTGCCATCTTATCTGCGACGCCCAATAAACAAAGGCGCCGGGCCGGGGTGGAGTAACGAGGAATACAACGAGGCGTTTTCTTTCCTGAAAAATAAACAAATCAACTCGCGTGGTACTACAGCAGTAATCATAGGCTAATTAACGAGCGAATGAAACGGAATCGGGGTGGGGGAGTGAGATGGAGCTGCAGAGTGGATAATGCTCGTGCTCTGGAATTCCACTGCCGACTCCGCCGGCAGTTGGACGGTTCCAGCAGCGAGGCATGCATGCCTGCCGGTCGATTATTAAACAGACGAGTGGCCTGCCCTGCCCCGCCCTGCCCGGTGCAAGTTGCCGTGGCCCCCGCCGCTCCTTCCCTCCCGATCGCGCGCGTCTTGGCCTTGGCGTGGCGCGTGCACGCACCGGCCCGCCTCGCCTAGTGACGCCTCACTATCGGTCTCCAGTGTTTCGCTTCGTCCGCCTCGCGCGCCGACAAGACATGCGGCGGGGCGGGCGGGACGGCACTGGACAGGGCCACGTCCTGCACACTCCTGCCGCCTGCGTGCATGCCGCGAATCCGGAAATGGATTCTGGACCCGTTTCCTTGGCGTTGGCGGCGGCGTCGGGGGTGATCCGCTCGGAGTTGGAAAGCGGCGCGTCGGGTCGAGGAAGCGCCACGGTTGTTTCCGACTCGCATGGTAGTGGAGCTTCGCCAAAATAAGTGCTTCTGTGATACCACCACCACTAGTAGTAGCAGTACATTGTGATATGATAGGCTCTGCAGGTTATATATATGTGATCATCACTGGACACTGGAGCAGCATGTAGCGGGTACTGCCGATGTGAAAAAGGTAATAAAAAAAGAAGAAGGTGCGTGTACTCTTGGGAACGGTACAGTGAGAGCGAGACGGAGACGATCGTGCGTGCTCTGCAGATGCAGGGAAATGGCTCGTCGAATATATCCAGAGTGCATGCCAGCCATTTTCTGGTGAGATTGAAGGGTCTCGTCTGTGATGGGAGTGCGAGCAATTAAACTCGGTAGCGACCCGTGTTTGTTGGAGTTAAACGCTCTATCAAGGATAGAGAGACTCGAGCATTTGACTTTTCTGAGGACCTTAATTTATGAAGCTGTACTTAGTACACCTTACAATGGGCCAGGTCTTATGGTGTGATAGTCGGCGACAGCACACCTGACAAGTTGTTCTTCTTTTCTAAGCTAATGATTGCTCATTGGCTTGGAAAGGAGGAAACCCACTACGGTGCATGAACGACGCCGTGGCAGCGTGCATGGCCTTCCCCGGAGAGAAAGCTCCCCGTCTCTGTTCGCAAATTGACCGTCCATGATTCACGGATGTTGGAAAGGAGCACTGATCCAGGACCACACCACAGGGAGGGAACGAGCAGCTCCCACGCTCTTTCCAGCCAATTCAATAGCTACGTATACCACTGCCTAATGCGTTTTTCTTGTAGATACACCAACCGTACTAGGCATGCACTTAGGCAGGTCAGTTGCGTTTCCAGCCTTCAGAGGAAGAAGCGACAAATTGGCATGCATTTCATATTGCTCCATTCTTCCCTAGAACTTGACCACGGGAAGATGAGCTCCTTTCCGTGTTCATTCGCTCGCTGCAGGATTGCTATAAACTAAAATTTGTTACTGATAATGACAAGTTTTCCTGTCAAATGCAAGTGTGCAATGGCTGGCCTGTTTACACGTTGAGGTGTGTATCAATCAAATGGTGATGCTTCTGTTGTGAAATAATGGCCCGGGTCCAGTTAAAGTTTCCGCACTACTCCCTCCCGAAACAAAAAATTGCACACTACAACCCCAGTATCAGTTGGACCTAGCTTCATATACGTCGTAGGCCAGGACTAAGCATTGTGGCCCAGTTCTAGTTAAAGCTCAGCCCAGCATAGGTTGGCAGCTTGATAGCCTAGTCCAAAATATTGTGGCCCAGTTCCGGATAAAATTCAGCCCAGAAACGAGCCCGTGGTCTAATTCTTGCAATAATTTCCTTGTACCAAATAATTCATCGAAACCCGATCGATCTCGATACGCCATAAGTAGTAGTAACAGTAGCTGGGCTGGTCAGAGCGTTTCTTCCACCAGGGTCAAACCCAGAAACGTTGATAAAAGTTGCAGTAGTAGAGCAACTATTTCAGCATCTCCAATTAAACCAGTCGTGTGCGAACCTAGCTACAAACTTACTGTGCAGGTGATGCGCTGCAACGGGCGAGCAGTGCGGTGGACTGAGAAGCGACAACGACGACCGCGCCAATCGCTCAGCTGTTGTTCCCCCTCCCGGACGGGACGGCTCGGCCAGCCATGGTAACATCAGGGGATAGCGCACGCATAGTACTCGACGTATTTTGATTCGTAAGATATAATCAATAACTATTTTACTAACACATAGTCTACGTGATATAGAATTGTTGTTATAAAATTCGTATTAAAGAACTTACTTATTATTGTAATTTTATATCACATAAATCACATATTAATTAAAATAATTATCGATTAAAATCTTGTCTTAACCAATCAAAATACACCTTATATACCTAGACGAAGAGAGTAGCGCGTAGCTATGATCGTCTACCTCCTACTGGCTCCATTAAAAATTCAGATTTGCTATTTCTCAGTCGTCTAAGAAATTGTTATTTTTCAGTCGACCGAGTTGCACATTATCAAACCTACAGTTGTAGATACCTCTTAAAAATTATATGCTCTGGATTAACCATCCGGAAAACTTAACACGATGATCAAGTTAATTATAACTCGAATGCAGGTTATAACTCTGGAGTAGTCAAGTACTCTTTTTTTTGGCGAGTAACTAGATTAATCATCTGCAATATATTTATATATTTTTGTTTGTAGTTTCATAGGGAAAAGTCGGGATGCATGGATAAGAGGAATCATGGATGGCGTTGACCCTGATCTACGAATACAACAAAGCATCACTTGCATGTCGTTTCCTAAGATAACTACTACTAGTACTAATTAAGCTGGGTTCAGGCTGAGCTTGGTGACGAGTTACCATGCATAGTTTATGCCTGCGGCTCTTGTCTTCTCATGCTAAAATGCGCCAGCCGTGAGCTCACTAAGAGCATCTGCAGCAGGTTCTCTAAATCCCGTTTTCTATATTCCTATATAGGGAGCTTCTCTAAAAGATTTCTTCTCTATATTCCTTCACGCTTCAGCAAGTTCTTCAAATCTCAATCCCTATATCCCACCATCCTATATTTTATTGATATTCTACAACTATCACAATTTTTTTAACCGCTACTTTTTGCAACGGATATATTTTTTACGGCGGTTTATCTGAACGGGTATATTTTTGAACGGCTAATTCCGAACGACTATTTTTCTAAACGACTATATTTTCAACGGCTATTTTTTGAACGGCTAATTCCCAACGGCTATTTTTCCGAACGGCTATATCTCCAACGGCTATATTCCCAACGGCTATATTCCCAACGGCTATATTTCATTCTCTATATATTCACACCCATTTGCTCATCCTGCATTCACATTCAACATAGCCATTTCCTCTTCTTTTCTCCTGAACCAGCACCAAACCATTTGCACTTCCTACCTACTCGTTTTCCACCATGATTCACCGTACCTTTTTCATGGGAACTCTGTTAGATTCGTCGTCGTCCGATGAAGACGACCAACTTATCTTTGAGACCATGCAAGTAGCACATGAACACCAGAGACGTTCGCAGTTCGACGTCCTGCAAGGTCCGTGATTGGTCGTCAAGTGGTTCATCGCAATAGACAAGCAGGCCATTCGAGACTTTTCGAGGACTACTTCTCTGATGCTCCTACGTACGGGCCAAGATTCTTCCGGCGCAGGTTTGGCACTGATCATATTTCAATTCATGCAAGTTCGTTCAACCTTCTTTATACCGATAGATGTTCCTACTTGCGCAGGTTTAGAATGAACCGTCATCTATTTCTTCGCATTTTACACGCAGTAGAAGAGTACGACGAATATTTTGTGCAAAAAAGAAATAATGCTGGTGCTCTAGGGTTATCTTCTTTGCAGAAGATAACCGCTGCGTTCAGAATGCTTGCTTACGGAGTTGCAGCTGATGCTACGGATGATTATGTCCGCATAGGAGAAAGCACCGCTATTGAGAGCGTGAAAAGGTTTGTAAGAGCTATTATTGAAATATTTGGAGATAGGTACCTGAGATCTCCAAATGAGATCGATACCGCTAAATTACTCCAGATTGGAGAGGAAAGATGTTTTCCAGGTATGCTTGGTAGCATAGACTGCATGCACTGGAAGTGGAAGAATTGTCCTGTAGCATGGCAGGGCATGTATAGTGGGCACATGCACGAGCCCACTATAATTCTTGAAGCTGTAGCTTCACAAAACCTCTGGATTTGGCATGTATTTTTTGGTCTACCAGGGTCACACAATGATACCAATGTTCTTCACCGGTCGCCCCTTTTTGCGCAGTTAGCCGAAGGGCAAGCTCCTGAAGTTAATTACAATATCAATGGTCACAACTATACAATGTGATATTACCTTGCAGATGAGATTTATCCTTCCTGGGCTACATTTGTGAAGACAATATCTTGTCCCCAAGGTAATAAGAAAAAGTATTTTGCACAGGCTCAAGAAGCAGCAAGAAAGGATGTGGAACGAGCATTTGGAGTTCTTCAAGCGCGTTTCGCCATTGTCAAAGGACCAGCTCGTTTTTGGGACCAAGAGACGCTTAAAGACATCATGACTGCCTGTGTGATAATGCATAACATGATAATAGAAGATGAAAGGGATGAAGCCACAGAAGACTACAATTATGAAGGAGCCGGAGAGAACGTGACCGTATCTCATGAGCATACCATGGAGCTCTTGGAGTTCATTCAAACTTATCAGTCCATTAGAAATAGGCAGGCCCACTCTCAGTTACAAGCAGATTTAGTGGAGCATCTGTGGCAGGTTTTCGGAGGCAACTAGCTTATGTAATCTCTATTAGCTTATGTAATCTCTATTAGCTTACGTATTAGTTTGACATGTACGCGTTTGTTAGAGTAATGAAATTGTTATCTCATTCGTTTATCATGAGGACAATACTTCTCCACAATAGTATGAAACACCATAACATTTCATACGTAAGGTTCATACAACATAACATTTCATACGCAAGGTTCAGACAGCATAACATTTCATAGTTAAAGTTCACACGACATAACATATCATAACTGAAGTTCATACGACATAAAAGTTCATAACTGTCACGGAACCGGGAATTCCATATGATTAGGGGAATGTCTAGTCGCCGAAGACCGAGAGTCACCCAACATACCATACGCACATACGGCGTATGTATCTATCACCGGTGGGTAACCCGACACCGGACTCACATACCATACGCGCGTGCGTCGTATGTATCTATCACCGTGGGTCAAGCCGGCCAGAAGCGACTAAACTTCCCAGAGCCATATACAATTCCCAAACCGGTAAAGGCTTAACGCCGCTCTTAGATTCGTTTCATAAAATGAGTCGGATGAGCCCGACCATCGTACCCTCACCCTAACCTACTCCGGAGACTAGTGGGTCGCTCGAGAGCCCGGTACGATAGTCCACACCCTGCCTAGCCGGCACTACATCTCAGCTAGCGGGTCACTCAACCGATCACACTTCACGAATTGAACACTAAGAGAAGACATTACTCCTTTACGACTGTTGGATCGGTGGCTTCCGACAGAGGGGGGGTGAATGTCGATTTCTTGAAAATTCTTCTTCAAATTCAAATACAAATAGCAACTAAGGTGCTACTGTAAGTGACAGAAGAGACGCAGCGAAAATAGCTCGACAGAACACCGCAAAACTGGAACAGCAGTGTCTCACACCGGTGACACAGCTGGGTGACACAGCTGGCTCGGCGGAAAAATTCCCAAATGTCCTTGGTGATGTGGAGCTCGTCGATAGCTTCGAAACGAGTCCAAGTTCACCGAATTCCGAGGTCGGATGCAAAAGTTATGGTCAAAACATTGCAGCAGCAGTAACTCACACCTGAGGCACATCTGTGTGACACAGCTGAGTGTCACAGCTGAGTGACACAGCTAGGTCACAGCTGTGTGACAGGCAGATTAGTCCAGAACTGTGATTTCGATCCAATTTTTGAACCAATTCAAAATCTACCCAACCAAATCAAAACCAAATTTGACAGAGAGATGTAGGAAGGTCTTGTGAGTCTAAATCAAGTGTTGATCTCCATAAAAAACTTCTCAAGTCAATACCTTTACCCTCTTTTCTCCAATCAGCCCTAGAAGTGAGAAAAAGAGAAATTTTGGGAGAAAAGGAAGCTCGTGAAGAATCTTGATCTGAAATCAATATAGTGTCATCTCACATGTCCCAGCAACCTATTCCAAGCCCCAAACCGTAGGATTAACCCCTCTACAAAGATCAATCACGAAAATCACTTTTTCTTGCCCTTTTCTCGAGGAAAACTCGAAATAGAGGAGGGATAGGCTGAATCCTTGGGTATGCTTGGATGGGATCAGTATAGAGATGATCTTCCCATCACTTACTTACCATACCACGGATCAATCCACAGGAGAAGCAATAAGCGAAAATCCAAAAGAGCTAATGAAGGAAATAACTCAAGAACACAAAGGAATTGAGAAAATCTTTTGTATTGCATTTTCGTGGGTTTTCTTGCTGTTTCAAAGGCCTCTCATGATTAGGCCAAAGCTCTCTTGAGCAGCCCCTAACTGGAGTTTTCACAATGCTTCCGAAGGGTTAAGAGATAAGCACATCTTATCCCTCTATTTATAGTGGTGGAGGCATACCTCCCACCACTTGGGCCTTAAAGCCCACTTAGATGGCATGAGCACTTAGCACGCATCACAAAGCATCTAAGTGACTCATCCGCCATCTATCCTCTCCTTCTACCCTAAGCAACTAACCCTAAACCGCTTCCGGGCCGCCGCCGCAGTTTCTTGGTTATGCTTCGGTAGATTCCGCGTTTTTACCAAAACGCCCTCGCACTGACTTGGTCCTCACGTCTCGTCTCCACACGCTTTCTTGTCCTCCACGTAAATGCTTTTAAGCCGCACGATGTCGTCGCCACCTCCTTGACTGCATCTCAGCCCTCCAAGCCTCATGCCGGTCCATATGGCCGAACCATCGCCGCACCCAACTCGCACCTGCACACAATAGACCAAGCAAAGCGTCGCGAGCACAAGTTTTCAACTTGACCCAAGTCAGTCGAGAAAAATCTTTCACCCACTCAATTTTTCCTTGAGACAAATTGAGAAACTCAAACTTATCAATCACACAACAGCAATTCAAAGCTTGAATTCATTGCAACTGTGACTACCTAGTCTGAAACTCATCACTAGTGAAATCCTTAATATGCTAAGAACTTTAATATGCTCACTGCTCTTCTTGACATACATGTCTTTTTATGGTTTGATAAGCACCTATGTGGCATATTAGCACTTTTGTGTCTCATTCTGGATAATCTTCAAAGCTCGCTAAAACTGAAAAATCAAATTTCCATGCATACATGCTTATCCTTGATGATTATAGTGCCAAAGGGGGAGAAATAGTAGTATCAATCATACCTTTGGATGGATTTCGCATTTTCTGGAGTAGATCATAGATATATGGATTATAGGAGTGAGGGGGAGTTTCAGTGATTATGTTTTGGCTTCACTCATGTTCTGGATCTTACTCCTGTTAACATTCACTTGGCCGGTGCTTTTTCTCTGTCTTTTAGCCAAGATGAACCCTGAGATGGCAGCCACGCCATCTCCATAAACATCAACATAACCCACATTATCATGACCGGAAAGGATAACACTAAGCTAAGTATCCGAAACATCATTCCCCTCATCGTAGAACTCACCGATACTGGATCCCCTGCAACAAGTTCGGAATTGAATTTCGTAAGTACTTTCGTACTTGCAAGCCACATTTATATACTCATCCCGTGTGAATTTCAGCTAGGCTATTAATTAAAAATCGATTGCTAACAAGTACTCCAGCATAGCATGATAAACAACAACATGGATAATATTGATAACACGATATCAACTAATATCACATGAACAAGTTTATCTTTAGATCTGAATATGAATCAATTCAACCAAGAATTTCATATCCAACAATCACATCAATTCAAACAAACCATTTTATTCGCGGTTGCTCCACCGAGGCGCAACCGAAGGTGTAGTCAGACAAGGAAAATCTAGAACTTGCCTGACGCTAGGGATGAATTGAGATTGTGTAAGTTCAGGGTTGGCCGACCGTGACTTCCCACCAACTCTCAATTCATCCCGCCGTGGGTGACAGGTAAAGCCCTACGATACCGGCATCGATTAAGTTTGCCACCTGTCGATCCGTATGTAGGCGTCGATACCCCGGCACTCGCACCTCACCATTAGGGGTTTCATATTGCATTAGTTCGATTAAAAGATCCTCGCTGATCTTGCAACACATTCGAACCTAGCAATACTAGTGATTCGCCATCACCATCACATTGCAATCATTTCCACAATACAAGATAGCAATTGACCATAATTAATAGCAAGCACGAAATAAACTTAAGGGAATCTTAGCGAGTATCTTTGTGAACTTGCCTTGCTGGGATTGCTCTGGATCACAATAGTAATCGGCTTCGTTATACTCCTCGTGCTTGGTTCTAATAAATTTGGAACCCAGAATACCGAAACAAAGTAATAAAAAGGAATTCAATTAAAACCAGCAAGTAATAAGATCCAAATATGCATGATATGCATCCTAATATGTAGAGAATGTCTATATGAATCTGACAGAATTGGTTTCGTCGAATTCGGAGTTCTAGGGTTTTGAGTTATGAGTTTCCGAGGGTGTGTGTATATTAGATTTAGGGTTTCATTAGATCATGCACCATTTAAATAATATGAGATGATATGCAAAAGGTATTACTTGGTTGGAACATGAATTGTTAGTCAACTTATCATCGTATATAATGTTGGCCATTTTGGAGTTGGGAAAGAATCACTAGAATTAAACTTTGATATTAGGTGCTAGAGGGCATTTGGACATTTCCAGATATGTACAGCAATGTAACATAAATAATTATTGCACCATGATTTTCTACATGTCAAGAGAAAACTAGCAAAACAAAATCACTCATTTGGAGTTAGTATTCAAAAGATATGAATTTTAGAAGATTTATCCCGTTTACCCATTTCCTGCCTTTTTCTAGATTTCGAAAATGAGCTAATACTTCTTTCACTCAGCCCAGCTCTACCCTCAGTCCAAGACGCGTGGGTCCAGCAAACCCGGCCCCATCCCTTCTATTTCCCCCTCATCCTTTTATCTCTTTCGGTCTATTACAACCGGGCCCCACACCCCTATTTCTTTTTCTTTCTTTGTATTTCTTTTAACCCAACGGGTTCAGCGCGGCTTGGCTCCGGTAAGGCCGCTCGGCGGCGGGCATCGGCGAGCACCCACGCGAGCGTCTCAGTAGGGGAAGGAGAAAATCGAGGATAGCAGCAGGTAGGGGAGCTCACCGCGATCTCGTTTTGCTGCTCGGGTGAGGCGGGCGGAGGCGGAGTAAGGTCGGCGTTGACGGTGGCGGCCGGCGGCGTGGAGCTCTCGAAGGCGACGGATCTGGAGCGCCCGAGAAAAGAAGAAGGGGTTAGCGAGGAGTCAGCAAGGAAGAAGAAGACCCGGGAAACGCTATGGTCTGAACGGTTAGGGGTATAACTCACCGGAGAGGACGAATTTCTTGCCGGCGGTGAACTGGCCGGCGACGGGGAAGAGGAGTGATTCGAGAGCTTTGCTGCAAGGAAATGCAATTAATCGCGAGAGTGAGCTTGTGAGGGAGTAGTGGAGCAAATGGCAAGGTTAGAAAGCGGGGAACGCTTGTTGGCCACGGAGACGAGGACGACGCCGGTGGCGGCGCGCTCACCGGTGACTCAATGTCACTGCCGTCGTGGGGATCCTGCTCGTCGCAGCTCGGGATTGGGCGCAAGAGATCCGGCGGAGATGGGCGGAGGGTTCAGGAGGGCGTTGGGGCGATTGGGAGAAGAATGGGAAGGAGGAACCGAGGGGGGTACCGCCGGTGTACTGCAAGAGCTTGGGCGCCGGTAGTGCGCTCGTCAGGGGAGGAGCGGCACGTGTACAGGGGAGGACTGTAGGGGGGGCCAGCCTTGCCAGAGAGAGAGAGAGAGGTAGATTGCCGGCAGACGCGTGGATGGCTACGTGGCAGAGGAGCTCTGCGAGGAGGGCCCGCGGGTCAGCGCGCTGGAGCGGGAGCAAGGGAAGCAGGCGCCGCGGCGGCGCGCTCTGGAGAAGAGGCTTGCACGTGCAGGAAGAAGAAGGCCGGCGGGAGCCGGACGCTGGGGAAGAGAGCGGGCCGAGGCCCGCTTGGGAGAGGGAGAAGAAGTACTGGGCCGGTGGCCCAGCACGAGAAGGGAAGAAATATTTCTTTTTCCTTTTTAAGCTCTTAGTTTGAATCGGTTTGTAATTTATATTTCAAACTATCAGTGATTCAAGGAAATTTTGGAGTTTAGAAGAATTTGCAGAAAAGCTCTAGTATATATATACTGATCCTCTAAGTTATTGCCTGTTAGAATACAATCTATCCGAGCTATAGTTTAAATTTTTGGGTAACAGGTTAAACAGAATTCGGTTCGAACGTAACTCCAATTAAATTGTAGACTTTCAGCAAGGTTTCATGGCTCTGAATAGCTATACCTGTAATGTTCTCACGATATACGGTGTTTCAGTTCACTAGTTTTGCTTGAGTTAATTAGCAAGATAGCCATGTTTTAGGGCCTTTTCATGGGATGCAAACCTACATGTATGCATGGGATGCAAGTTTTGTCTTTGGTCAAGTGCTCAAATTTTTTCTCAAACTAAATAGCATATTTACAGGAATGGTCCTTACAATAACTAAAGTTAAGAGAACATAACTAGAGTCAACCGGACCCACTGCAGCGCCTAACAAGGATGTCATTCTGCAAAGATGTGTAGTACTGCTTCAAGGGAGCGGACATCCCTATAGTGTCAATATTCATTATCTTTTCTTCTTGGGAGAATGATGGCTGTGCCACTAGTCGACTCGGATATTCGAAGTCTGCTACTAATTTTTTAAAAATTCTGGCTGTGCCACCAACGCGTGCGAAGAAACTACGCGGAAGCCCCTCGGCGACGTTAACGCGACTTGCCGTCAGCCTGCCGTCTCTTTGACCCTCCCTTTGTTCCTTTCTGTGGGACCCACTATTTTGCCACGTCGTCAGCAACGAAGAGGAGAGTCGTTTGACCCTTCGATCCGCTGTGGGGCCCACCTTATGGCCAACGGCTGCTCGTCCGCCGCCGCCCACCGAACCAAATAGTCCCAACCAAATAATAACGCCGCCGCCGCCGCCCCGCCGCTGCCGTGCCCTCCCTCCTGGAAGCTTACTCCTACGCTATCGTGCTGTCCCTCCTGGAAGCGCACCCCTCCGTTCCACGCATCCGTCGATCTGGATTTTTTCACTGAGGGGATGGATGCCGCACAAGTCGACAACGGCGGCGGCATCGACAACGGCGGCGGCATCGGACAGGCAGAGAACGCGGGCGCCCAAGCGTTGCAGCTCTGGAGCCCGGTGAATGTGCCATTTGTCCCAGAAAGGTAAGACATCCACAATTCCCTTAGAACTTGTTTTGCGATCCCCATTCGAAATCCGTGGTCATTGTCTGCTGCTTCGCGTAGGGCGTGTGCTGCCTCTGGTTTTCTGCTGAAGATTCGGCATGGGTGTCGCACTGAACGCATGGCCGATGGTAGCATCACAGTTAGCGCCGGGTTTGCCTATAAATTGACTGTAGACGCTGCTGAACTAACTCTGAAGGACCTGCTCAGGCAATTTGAGAAGTACCCATGTGATCAAACCGAGTCTTACCTGCCGAGATACTATGACAGCATTTTGGGGAAATTCATAGATGTAGAGAATGATGAGTCTTTGGCCATGATGTGGGGTAAACACATGGGTACGAGGACTGTGTTGATGTCGGTTCATATTGTTAACAAGGAGACTGGGGAAGAGACTGTCTGTAATGATTTCCGTGCATCAACTGCTCAATCTACTCAACCTAGCTCTACTCAGCTTCTCAGTGAGTATGATGGAGAGACAGGAAGCGAGCAGGAAAAGGATATAGAAGTGGGGTCAGAGGATGATTTTGCTGCTAATGATGATGTCGATGAGAGAACGTATCCAGATGTGGCAGCAGATCCTGAGAGGGTTTCAATCAGGGAATATTTGATTGATCCTGACTATGAGCCTGACTATGGGACTGATGAGGATGAGCAGGCTGAGAACGAGGAAATGGGTTGCCTATCTGATGGTGAAGAAGAGGATAGGCCAGTGATCCAGTTTGACAAGGATAACCCTACAATTGATGAGGGGACTGTCTTTGAGAGTGTGGAGGATTGCAGATTTGCACTTGCAACTTTTGCAATAAAACGTGGGTTTGAGTATTGCACTGAAAAGAGTGACCAAACCAGACTTAGAGTGTATTGTAGGGATAGTAAAATATGTAGATGGCGAATGCATGCATCCCTAATGAAAGGTGGCTACCCATTTCAGATCAAGGTTAACACCCAGAAACACAACTGCCCTACTATGCAGTTAAGCGATAGAATTAGACCTGCTTCGACCAAGTGGATTGCTGCTACCATACTCCCCTGGCTGAGGGAGAGTCCAAACACAGGACCAGCAGAATTGAGAAATAAACTTAAGGAAAAGTTCGATGTAGTAATTCCTTACCATAGAGTGTTCGACGGGAAGGAGATGGCTTTGGACCTGATTCAAGGCAAGTGGACCGAGAGTTTCCATATGCTATACAGTTTCAAGGCAGAGGTAGAGAGGACATCACCTGGGAGTGTTGTTGACATTGACTGGGAGCTTGTGCAAGGAAGAAGTAAAACTTCTAGAGGGAAGAGGTACAGGCTGAGAGACAAGAGATGTTTCAGAAGATGTTTTGTCTGCCTTAAGGCATGCTGGAAGGGTTTTCTAGAAGGCTGCAGGCCATACTTGTCAGTAGACTCCACTTCATTGACAGGCAAGTTCAGAGGGCAGCTAGCTACAGCTAGTGCTATAGATGGCCATAATTGGCTCTTCCCTGTAGCTTATGCCATTCTTGAGGTTGAATCTACTGAAAGCTGGACATGGTTCATGGAGAGGCTGCGTGGAGTAATAGGTCACCCTGCAGGTTTGGTGATACAGACTGATGCATGCAAGGGGCTAGAGAGTGCTGTTGAGGCTGTATTTCCTGGGGTTGAGCATAGAGAATGCATGAGGCACCTTGCTGTGAACTTCATGAAGAAGTTCAAAGGCAAGCTCTTTGAAGATAACTTGTGGCCAGCAGCACTGACATACACCCCCAGCAGGCATGCTGTTTACATGCAGAACCTACTCACACAGCCCAAGGTGAGAGAATACCTTGAGGAACATCACAGCAAACTATGGGCTAGAAGCATGTTTGGTGAGTTAAGCAAGGTGGACTATGTAAACAACAATTTGGCTGAGTGTTTTAATTCTAAGATTAGGACACTGAAAGCACTTGCGATTGTGCTTTTGCTAGATGCCATCAGACAACGCATAATGGAGAAGATAGATTTTAGGCAAAGAGTTTCAGCAAGGAAATTTGCAGGCCATGTAATACTGCCAAGTGTTATTCTCAGACTGAATGCAAGGACAAGGGCCATGAGAGGATTAAAGATGAGGATGATTAGGAGTGGAAATTCAGAAGCTGAGGTTTATGCAACGGACAAGCATGGAACTGAAAGGCGGTATCCCGTGAACATTGCAAATAGGACTTGTGCGTGTAGGAAGTGGCAGGTTACTGGTCTGCCATGTCACCATGCTCTCCACTTCATCTTAAGGTTGAGAGGTGAAGGTGCTGAAATTTGGAACTTCGTGGATGAGTGCTATTCTGTGGCCAAGTTCAATGCAACATATGCAGAAAATGTTCCACCAATGATAGGCCAAAATCAGTGGGAAGTTGTAGATCCAGGTTTCAAACTTGAACCTCCAGTACTTAGGAGGCCGCCTGGAAGGCCTAGGAAGCAAAGGATCAAAGGCTCACATGAAAAAGGATCAAGGTTAGGAGCAAGGAAAAACAAATGCAAACGTTGTGGAGGACTTGGCCATATCAAGCGCTTATGCAAAAACCCTGTTTCAAATGATTTAGAAGATGTTCCAGTTCGAGTTGAGGAAGTAGCTGAAGATGCTCAGTTTGCTGAAGCTGAAGATGCTCAAGATGCTGATGTTGCTGAAACTGAAGATGCTGATGTTGCTGAAGCTGGAGATGCTCAGGTTTTTGTAGCTGAAGATGTTCAGGTTTCTGAAGCTGGAGATGCTCAGGTTTCTGTAGCTGAAGATGTTCAGGTTTCTGAAGCTGAAGATGCTCAAGATGCTGATGTTGCTGAAACTGAAGATGCTGATGTTGCTGAAGCTGGAGTTGCTCAGGTTTTTGTAGCTGAAGATGTTCAGGTTTCTGAAGCTGGAGATGCTCAGGTTTCTGTAGCTGAAGATGTTCATGTTTCTTTAGCTGGAGATGCTCAGGTTTCTGTAGCTGAAGATGTTCATGCTTCTGCAAAACAAAGGTACGAAATCTACTTTAGATGTAGGTCAACTTGATAGGGGAAATCTAGTTCAGATGTAGCTCAACTTGGCCCTTTGTTTTCTGCAGTACACCCGTGGAGACAACAGGATGGAAGAAGAAGAAGAAAGAGGAAGGCTCCAAGAACATGAAGGACCTGAGGAATTTTGTAGGCTGGCGATGATGGACCTTATGTTTTTTTCTGAACTATGGCAATGTAATATTTTGGGCAATGTTTGTGCTCATGATGGACCTCATGTTTTCTGAACTATGAGTATGTACAACTACTGGAATTTGCAATGTAGGAATTTGTAGTTGTGTACATGATGGACCTCATGTTTTTTCCTGCATTTATGTATTGTAATTTGAAATCTATGTTTCTGAACTACTTTAATTTTTAAAGATTTTTTGACAAAGTTTGATTTTTGGGTCAAATTTTGGCCTAGATTAACAAAATATGCGCAAAGTTCAAAACTACTGGGCCAAATAAGCTGAAACTTCCCCACTTTGTCCAATACGTGTATGTAGAATTACTGGAATTTTTTAAGATTTTTTTAAAAACTTGATTTTTTGGTCCCTTTAGAAAATGATGCCATGGGTAGGCCAAATGGGTCCATTTCTAAACAAGTGGCTTTTTGAACTTTTGAGAAATGATGTGAGTTTTTTATGAGAAGCTTATGTACCAATATTAGGACTCCATGCCAATTTTAGTAATTTTTGACAACATTTACATATTATTTCATTTTTTTCTCTAAAATAGTAGGAGAAAATGATAAATAAAGATTATTGCATAACAAGTGGTAATGTTAATTCACATTTGTTATTATAAATGTTAAAGGAAGGTGTATTCAAATTTTTAAGTAGAAAAGATTACAAATGATCACTAAAAATGGATTATGTAGTACAAACTAGAAGCTTTGCATGGAATGTTACGAAACTTCATCGGAGATAGTCCATTTTGTGAACAATCTATTATTTCAATTTCGTGTATTCTTCTCAAATTTTTATCACAAGATAATGTACCAATATAAAGGCTCCATGCCAATTTTTGGTAATTTTTGACATCATTTACATATTTTTTCTTTTTTTTTCTAAAAACAAGCAAAAGCTCCTTTTGAATTTACCATATCAAGCAATTGAATATTTCATCCATTTTTCTGCACATGAGCTACAATTGTATATATTTCCTTGAATATATTTTTTCTTCCTTTTTTTAGAGCTCATTTCACATACCTATAGTTCAAAGGGAATCACTTTCAATAAGTGCGCAGAAATTCATTTTATGTATAATAAATAATAAAAATATCAGAAAATTACTGAAACTCAAATTTTGCCAAGTTTCCAAATTTTCTAAAAGCTCAAAAATTTGCAAAGATTTAAAAATCTGAAGTCCTGCTCTGGGCCAAATCTCCCTTCCTTGGCCATTTCTCTTTTTTTTTCCCTCAGCCCATTCTCTCCCGGCCCGTTCTCCTTGCCTCGGCCCGTGCAGCCCACCTCTCCCTTCGTACCCGAGGCCGAGGCCACGCGCCACCTTCTGCACGCCCGCGCCACGTCGCTCGCGTGTGCTGCACTCAAGAGCTCGCCTCGCAGCGCCCGAGCGTTCCCCTCCACACAAATTCGAAATTGGCTCCACAAGTCATTCACCCAAATCTACTCCTTACTTCGGCCCCACATGTCATTCATCCAAATCGTCCCCTTTGCAAACCAGTTGGGTTAATGACATGTGGGCCCTCCTTCCTTCGGCCCCACATGTCATTCATTGCCCCGTCTTCTCCTCCATTCCTCTCCACCGCGTCTTCTTCTCCATTCCATTCCCCCTTCCTCCCCATTTCGTTCCCCTCCGTCTCCAAATCCCCTTCTTGTCCATTCCATTTCCCAGTTCGTTCCCCTTCGTTTCCAAGCGCTGGTGCGCTCCAACAGCACGTCTGGACCCATAGCAGCTCTTCTCTTCAGCGCTCGTCCCGGTCTTCTGTTCCGCCATCGTCGCTGTCATGTCCGGCCACAGCGGTTACACTTACACCAGCGAGGGTGGGGACTCGATAATGTCATGGCCCCGGGACGACGCTTCGAGCTGCACGAACGACCGGGTAAGTTTTCTCTTCTCTCCTTCTTCTCTTTTTCTCTGTTCAAAATTTCTTGTTATATGTTCTGATTTCTTCTTCTTTTTTCTGCTTTCTTTTTTTGCGAGAAATCTTTTTTCTGCTTTTTGCATTGAATGTAACAGATTCTGGCCGCTTATTATGCCTACCCGGATTATCTGTTGTACGACGACAAGTGTGCTGAATGGGATGCAGACAGATTGGCACTGAAGGCAGAGCTTGCTGCTCAAAAGCATATACAATCAGAATTAGAGTTGCAGTTGCTGGCCGAGAAGAAGATGACAGAGCAAGTAGAGTCAGAGAAGATTAAGCTGGAGATGGACCTAGCTTATGAAGACCAGGTAATTGAAGAGCTAGACTTAAAGCTCGAGGAAGAGAAGAAGATGACAAATAAACTGAAGGCAGAGAAGATTAAGCTGGAGATGGACCTAGCTTCTCATGATCAGGAAATTGAAGAGCTACAGGTCAAGATAGAACAAGAGAAGAAAATGAATGCTGACATGAGAATTCAGCTGGAAGAGAAGAGCGCATTCGCATTGGCTGCTACTTCTGTTGCTATCACTTTATTTGTTGTTTTAGTTGCTATTTATGCTAAGTTATGATCATGGGATTCAAGCAATGTGTTGAGTAGTGCTAGATTTTGGTCTGTTGAACACTTATGTCCCTTTAAGTAGTGACTGATTGAGTGGCACCCTCTGAATTTCAGAGACGACTACTGGCACAGCCCTAATTTTCCCTCCCTTTCCTTTTTGTGTGAAGATCATGAGAACTGGTGCTTAGGATGGTGAAGAGCTACAGATTGGTTTCTGGTGGGAATTCTGTGCGCTCAAGCAGAGCATGGACCAATAGAGACAGGGGGAAGCTGCTAAATGGGCTGAGATGACTACTGGCACATCCCTAATTTCCCCCCAAAAAATAACAATGTGTTCTATTTGGCATATGCATGGTTGCTAATAGCCTTACATTTGTGAATAAAATTGTTGCTCCTGCACATACGTTTTCCAGGAAATGATTGAAGCCAAATTATGTCAAGTGCTGAATTTAGCAATGAACTGTTGGATAACATGAATTTGCCACTCCCACTACAAACTAAAAATCATCATTAATTCCATTTTGAACTTCTCACGGAGCAGCTACACGTAAAAGCCTTACAAATATTCTCATTAAAGTTGACTCATGAACATTTGAGAGAAGCACACTATAGTTTGAAGGTATACTCTTTTTCTGAATAAAACTTCTTAATTCCATGTCAGCCTGTAATCTGCCTCCTAAGATCACTTCAGTTCTTGAAGGGCATGATCTGCCACATCCTCGAATTTGACATTGTGATATTGTGATCAACAGTTATGAAAACTGGAAGACTTTCAGCAGCCCTTTGCAACTCATTACCCGTAGGTGGTGAACTTTCTCCTGCATTACACATGAGAAAGAATCTAGTTATGCATAAGAAATAAGTGAAGAGGCAAGTGGCTGCCAAACACAATCAGCTTCACCTAGTAATTTCGGGTATTCCAGCAGGTTAGCTATTGACTTGGCTCCTTTCTCTGTTAAGATACCTTGGCAACACCATCTGCAACAAGATAAGCATTCATGCCTTTCGAATTTGTTAAGAAATTATTTAACATTATGACTGGCATACATATTTGCAAAAGTTTTCATTTAATCATGAGCTTAAGTAAATTCTTATATGTTCAAATTGCTGTCAAAATTAGATTCGATTGGATCTTTTGAATCCTGTGACTATGCCATTATCAAAAGAACATGTTACTGCATCACTAATATATGTGGCATAAGTTTATCGTTCAGCTTGATTAACAGGCACATTGTATCACTGACAGAATTGTATCGTTCCAAAGCAGAAAGTCCAGCTTGATTAACAGGCACATTGTATCACTGAGCTGAACAAACACACTACACCTACTATAACCGAATTGCAAACACATTCTATCTGGTTCCGGAATTCTATTGATTCTGATTACATAACTACTGCAAAATCTCAAAATCTGAACTTGGAATTCCATTGATTCCCATTTACAAATGATAATCCATGATAATACATATGGAATATAAGGGTTCTTCAACTTTGAACCTAGCTCCAACCAAAAGGCAACCAAAATTACCCAAATTACTAGGAATTTAAACTACAGGGACCGCGGCGGCCTCCACCTCCGCTTCGACGGCCGCGAGGTGCTCCCGGGCGCGTTGCCCGCGAGCGAAGGCCACGGCCACGCCGTCGTGGTCCAGCGCAGCCTCGGCTTCGGCACCGGCCGCCCATTCCACGATGTCGACGTAGCGTCGGGCCGCCTGCAGGCGCGCCGACCCGACGGCCGCTAGGGCTTCGCGCCGGGCGCCGGCCTCTACTTCTTCCGCCCATGCGCGGAATTGTTGAGCCCGCTCCTCGTCGGCCCGGCGGGCGGCCTCCGCGTGGGCGCGGGCGGCCTCCGCGTGGGCGTGCTCTTCCTCCATCATGTCGTCCCACTGCCTCCAGATCTCATCCTCGAGGCTGGTGACGGCGGGGACCGGCGCGATGGCGGGGGCCGGCGAGGTGCGGCGCGTCGTTCGGCGGTTGCTGCGGCGCCGCACGCGCAGGACATCGCGCGTAGCCACGGCCGCCGCTGCGCCGCGGGCCGCGATGTGGCGGACGCGAGGGCGAGGGCGAGGACGAGGGCGCACCATGGCGGAACTGCGCGAGGGCGAGGGCGAGGGCGAGGGCGCGCGGCGGAGGACGGAGGGGCGGAGGGAGCTGATGAATTTGAAGCACCACCGTGCATGGGAAAAAGGGGGAAATTATAGCTGAACCACTACTGAGCGACGCCTCGCGTTTGCTGTTGACAACGTGGCCAAAAGGTGGGCATGGGAAAAAGGGGGAAATTATAGCTGAACCACTACCGAGCGACGCCTCGCGTTTGCTGTTGACAACGTGGCCAAAAGGTGGGCCCCACGGCGTACGGAAGGTCAAACGAAGGTCCTGTTCGTTGCTGACGACGTGGCAACGTGGTGGGTCCCACAGATGGGTCAAAGAGACGGCGACCAGACGGCAATTTGCGGTAACGTCGCGCAGTGGTTTATGTCTAATTTTTTCGCAAGCGTTGGTGGCACAGCCAGAATTTTAACAAAATTAGTAGCAGACTTCGAATATCCGAGTCGACTAGTGGCACAGCCATCATTGTCCCTTTCTTCTTCCACCATTCTCCTCAGCTCTAAGTCCTACCTCTTTAGTTCTAGCCTCTCCTGCTCCAGTGCGTACGCTCGTTCATACCTCTCTTCTTTCTTCTTATCTCTCACACCATCTGCCTCTGACTTCCGGGACCAAATATTGTCCAAAGCTTCCATGTACATTGATTCTGACCCTTCAGAGCAGGTAGAATCTTTACCCCGCCTCAACCGTTCCTTCGCCGCCTTCTTTCCAATAGGCCTCTTCAACGTAGCATCATCTTGACTTGGAGCCTCTCCCTGACTATCCGTACCACAAGCGAAGCTATTCGCAGGACTTGATGCACCTGGAGATGAGTTTGAGCACACCTTCTGTATTTTTTGTGACAGCTTTTCTGTCCACTTTGGATGGTGTTGCAACACATTCCAGCAATGGAGAAATTGAAATGACTTCCGCTCTTCCTCGTAAATTGCACAGGCTTGAAGAATCTGCGAATGTATGAAATTGGAGTTGTCAACAATTTCTGGTAGTAATAGTATGTAAGCAAAATTGTGATAAGGATTGACCTTATCTTTCTCGGTAACCCCACTCTGCCGCCTTCTCTCAATTCAATCATGACAACCATAGAATTTATTGACATGTTCTTGAATAGCCGACCAACGATGCAAAATGGACTTTTGACTACGATCGGACTCCACATCTCTATTTTCATGGTAGTAAGCATGGATTCTTTTCCAGTATGTAGCGCGTGATTGTTCATTTCCTTGTGCCGCGTCCATACTAATATTTAACCAAGCTGAAACTAGAAGGATGTCCTCTTTCTCATTGAAGTTCTTTGATCTCTTATTACTTGATTTGTTGGTGGGAATGACAGGATCAGGTTGACAGTTTTGCTCGTCAACAGGGCTACTTTCAAGGTTCTCGCCCCAACAGGCAGCATCACTTTTCCCAGCCAATATATTTATGTAAAATGAATCCATGTTACCTTTTTTGTGAACACAAACTATACTCAAGTTAACAGACATACGCATTAGAAAACACGGATAATATATCGTAGCAAGCACTCCAACGCACAAAACATCAGTTCATAACATTTAAGTCCTTACAACACAAAGTACTTGAAATACTACCTTCAGTTCTTAACTAAATATAGCACATAGTTCTCAAACTACAGAACTAACCAAATAGTACTACATAATAGCCAAATCACTAGTCTGAATAAATACTCTCGTCATCACGATACTCCCAGTCAAGGCGTCTACCACTGTAGTCAGATTCATAGTCAATTGGTGGACGATCTTCAAGTTCGACACAATTCTCATTGTACTCAGCCAACTGAGCCATACGCTCAAACTCTTGTTCTTCTAGCAAGTCGCCCGAGTGAATAGACACCTCATTAAGGTAATCGGCAAGATCCTCTATTTCGAACAGCACATTATTCATATAAATTTCGAGTGCACAAGAACCAGGAGTCAGATTATCTTCCACAATTTTCTTAATGTCACAAGCTATACTCTCTACTCGTTCAATTGTCCATGACCATCCTTGCAGGTCTTTATTTGGATCCTTGTCCATGCTGTTTGGATAAAAAAATCCGAGAAATAGCTACATTAGGAAATTTATAATTCACATTCGTAACTCCAACTGCTAACAGCTTATGCTTCAAACCAATTATAATTCCCTGAAATCACTAATTTGGAACATAAATAATAAGACAGTATTTACATATCCACCAACACAACAAAGCTCTATTTTAAATCTTCTAAATGTCAATGCCTCAAAGAGCACACATACATTGCTCCTACATCAGTTAGTAAGTACAAATGTGGTTGCAAATCTGGTTTGCAAGAAATGTTGACAACGTATCAGAACATCTACAGTAGGAAGCATGAACGGAACCCTACGCATAAAACTTAATTAGCTCTAACAAGGACCCATATTCATCCTGTTCCAAAACAAAAATTTAGCATATGAAGATATCTAATCACACAATAACGCTCCTGCCCCACAGTATCTAATTGGTATGCAATCTTCTGGTGCAAAATCCATGAACATAATTCTGTTCTTTGATTCATCAGCACTGCGAAGTTGGTAAGATTTAAAATCAATTACTCCAGTATGTACCATAGAATTTATGTGCTTAATTGTACTGATCATCCTACGAATTAGTGCATTTTGGCATTACAAATTAGTGCAGGAACAACAAATGAAGGGAAATCGGGGGCCAACGGTCACTTGGGGTCGCCGCCGGTGCTGGTAGCAGCACGAGAGGGAGACGCACGTACATCCGGATGAAGTGGAGTGCACCGGAGCTGAATCACTACCGCAGCGCCCCTGCAGGGACGAGTGCGGCGTCGTTCTTCTCCGAGGAGGCCACTTTGCCGTCGCTGCGGACCAACGGGAGGTCGCTCCTCTCGCACGCGTGGACGACGGAGTTCCTCGGCGATTCCGCCGGACGGCAGCGCGGCGGGGACGAACGGGAGCCAGTCGAAGCCGGAGATCGGGTGCTGACGGAGGCGAAGATTTGGAGGGGGGAGGGGGGGTTCTGCGACCGTTGCTGGAGATGGTGGGGGCTGCGCCGGCCGGATCTGCGCACACTACATGGAGGAGGAGAAGGGGGCGCAGCCGTGGCGGAGATGGAGGGATTGGGAGGGGCTGCGCCGGCGGGCGGACACTGGGGGGGCATCCGTGGCGGAGATGCGCCGGGAGTGGGGGTGGTGGCCGACAGATCTGCACCGACCAGATGGAGGCGGAGAAGGGGGCGCAGCCGTCGGTGAGATGGCGGGGATGGGGGGGGCTGCGCCGGCGAGATCTGGGTGGATAACTGACGGGCGAGCAGACAATGACGAGATCTGTGCGGAGGCGGAGATGGGTGAACAGCCGTGGTGGCGATGGCGGGGGGAGCTGCACCGGCGAGATGGACGCACGGGGGGGAGGGGGGAACGACGGGCACGACTGGATGGCGGGGACGAGGACTCGGAGACCGGCGGTTGGGATATGGAGAATGTTGATGTGTGCTAGGTTTGGGGATCTTCGGAGCGCGTATGCGGACTCGAATACGGACGAGAACGTGATGCGGAACTTGCTGGGAGGTGGTTTTGAGGAGAATGAGCTAAATTTTAGCTATACGGACTCATTTCGGGAACAACCTGTGGATGCTCTAACACCCCATGTTGAATAACAAAGACGAGATTTAACAATACACCAAAGGTTGATGGTTCCAAGGAAGTATTAAAGAACGCGGAGACCCAGTTGTACGATGTTTCTGTTTGTGGATAGCATGTGCCATCACACAAAAGAATACAAAGATCGAAATCCAGCTAGCTAGGAATAAAGCACTATGGAACTTAATTGTTTCAAAATTTCATCACGATTTTAGCCAGGAATCGAACCGCTTGTATCATATTATATCCTGCACTCCGACGCTGGATGAACCAGCAACACTGCGTGGCCTGCCATGCAGTATCGAGAGGGATCAAACTACTGCTGTGTCGGAGATGACCAGCATCAACGTGTTATGTGTCGCACACCGTGTCGTGGCATACGTAGCAGCAGAAGTTAATGGAACGACATTGATCTAGTGAAGCTAGCATGCCATCCACCACTGTCATTTGGCATCCTTCAGAGGCCTGTCTCCAGGCTCCTCCAATCGTGTGTACTCGTCTTTAGTGACAGTATGGAGTTCCACAATGTGTCTTTCCGTGTAAACTACACTTAAATATGCACTCTGTATACTTAAATCCCAAATTCAGTCAATGCACTGGGCATAACATGGTACGTGGAGTTGAATGCAGTTAAGTAACGCATTTGCACTTAGGATTCGGTTTAGTGGTGAAGAACTGTTCTAAACATCCTCATACCTTTTTATTTTTAAGAAAGGTAAAAGCTTTGCCTCATCTCATTAATTAAGAAGAGTTTACAAATATAAAATACAAATTAGCCGATAAATGGCCATGTCACTTAAGCCTACTCTCGCGGCATTATTACACTCAAATGCTTTACGCCGGCCACGCCTCACAACGCTCCCTCTTCCTTAATCTTTCTTGTAACAATAGTAGGCATTGTGGAGACGTTCCTAAAGACAGTAGTGTTCCTCTCGTTCCAAATTTCCCACGACACAAGCATGACAAGCGATGCAATCCCCTTTCTCGGGTTACCGTTAGCGTTGACGAGGGAGTGCCACCACTCTTGAACCGAGTTGAAGTTATTCCAATCATCGGTGTGCAACTCCGTCATCCCAAGCCATCCCTTAATCTCATTCCAAATTCGCCTCGTGTATCTACACATGAAAAGAATATGCGCCGCCGTTTTTGGTTCCCTCTTGCATAATTGACACAGGCCACAATTTGGCCATCCTCTACGCTGTAGTCTGTAGGCAGTCCGCACACGGTCTTGAAAGATGAGCCAAGCAAAGAATTTGTGCTTCGGCGGTGCCCAATTTTTCCAGATCACCTTCTTCATTAAGGAGTTTCCCATGGGACCTAGCTGCGCGTGGTACGCCGAAGATGTTGAATATTCGTCCGAGGTGGTTGGGTTCCACACTATGGAATCATTTGTCTCCTCATGAAGTTGCACCTCCTGTATAGGGACCCAAAGCTCATAGAAATCAAGGATATGATGCACCGTGATGCCCGTGCGTAGGTTGATGTTGGCTATCCAATGGTCCTGGTCCAAGGCTTTTTGCACATTTATGTTTTTTCGCTTTGATAATGCAAAGATGTTCGGAGCTATGTCCTTCGGCTTGCGTCCCCTAAGCCATGGCGAGTGCCAAAAAGAAGCAGTTTTCCCGTTGCCGATGGTGATGGTGGTCAAGTCATAGAAAAGGTCCATATCCTTCGCATCGCATGGTTGACCCATACGGACCCAAACTCTCTCCGGGTCCCTCCAAGCAAGCCAAGGTCACCGAAGACGTAAGGCACACGCAAATTTGTCCATGTTTAGGATGCCAAGGCCCCCCATATCTGTCGGCCGGCAAACATCATCCACTTAATTTTGCATTTCCCTCCCGACACCTTATCGGATCCGGCCCATAAGAAAGCACGTTGTAACTTGGTGATAGAGTTGGAGGTTCCCTTGGGAAAAATGAGCGATGTGAGGTGGTAGATGGCCTGGGAAGTAATAACCGATCTAATCCAGGTGTTCCTTCCTGCCATCGTGATGAATCTCCCCTGCCCACCCAAGACCTTGCCTGCAATCTTGTCCACAAGGCATTGAAAGTCCACCGAGCGCAAGCGATGTATGGAGAGCGGTAGCCCAAGGTAATGAATTAGAAACTGGGTGCGCACTGCCGAGAAGTTACGAAGAATGACATCCAAATTCAAATCTGAGCATCTGATTGGGGTGACCGAGCTCTTCTGCACGTTAGTAACCAGGCCAGTGACGTCCCCAAAATTGTGGAGAATGGAAGCAAACATACTGATGTCCTCAGCAATAGGCGCCATGAAGGTTGCCGCATCGTCAGCGTAGAGAGAGGTGCGGATGCTCGCTCCCCGACCTCGCAGTCTATGGAGATCCCCAGTGGCCGTGGCCAGATCTAGGACCTGCTGAAGTGGGTCGATCGCGAGGACGAACAGCAGAGGCGATAAGGGATCGCCCTGCCTCAAACCTCTACCATGCTGAATTGGGCTTCCGGGGACCTCGTTTAACAGAATACGGGAAGATGAAGTGCTCAACAGGGCCGCCACCCAATTTCTAAACCTCGACGGGAACCCTCTTCTTTGCATCAAATCTAGCAGAAACTCCCATCTAACAGAATCGAAGGCTTTTTTGATGTCCAATTTGATAAGGAGGGAAGGAGTGTTAGTTCTCTGCAATCGCGTCGCATAGTTCCGGACATACATAAAGTTGTCGTGAATACTCCTCGTCTTGATGAAGGCACTCTGGGCACGGGATATGAGAGTGTTCATGAACGGTGCAAGCCTCATTGCCATCACCTTTGCAATAATCTTGGCCACGATATGAATAAGGCTAATAGGCCTAAAGTCATAGATGGCTTCTACCCCATCCTTCTTCGGTAAAAGAGTCACGTTTGCGAAGTTGAGCCAATGAAAGTTTTTGGTGTGCAAATCGGAGAATAGGGAGACGACCGCCATGAGATCGGACTTGATGATGTGCCAACAAGCTTTGAAGAAGGCGCCCGTGAAGCCATCCGGCCCCGGCGCCTTGTCACTAGGCATGGATTTGATGACGACGAGTACCTCCTCCTCACGCAAGGGCTCCCCCAAGCTACCCAAGTCGCACTGTGTGAAGTTAAAAGATTGCCAGTTGAAGTCTTGAGCTCTTCGCGTTCCCTTTCCTAAGGTATTGCTAAAGTACTGATTTATGATGTGCTCTTTATCCTCATGCTTGGTGACCCATCCAGCCCTATTGTCAAGCCTATGGATGAAATTCTTTCTTCGGCGCGCATTGATCTTCATGTGAAATTTTTTTGTGTTGGCGTCACCTTCTTTGAGGTTCCTTATATGTGTGCATTGTCTCTTTCTAGACCGCTCCAACACCGCCAAGCTGATTACCCGCCGCTTTAGCCTCTTGCGGAGGTCCGCTTCCTCCGGACATAGCATCCGAAAGTCCTGTGCAACATCCAGCCGAAGGATAATCTCTAATGCCATGTGGACGTGAAGCTTGGCATTCGAGGAGAAGGACTGACTCCAATTTTTCAATCTGAATCCCACTCTCCGAAGCTTGTGGAAAAGGATTTGGCAAGGCTCAAGGTGCTCTGTTGGCTCCGCCCAAGCAGCAGCCACGATCTGGAGGAATCCCGACATTTTGATCCAAAAGTTCTCGAATTTGAAGCTTCTCGGGTTTTTTGGCCCCATGACCGGAGTAAGCAGCATGGGACAGTGGTCCGACAACGAGGAGGAAAGGGCGTGTAGAATGTGATTTGGGAACTAGAGATCCCATTCGGAATTGCAAAATACGGAGTCAAGCTTGCACATGGTGGGATTCACTCCCTCGTTACTCCACGTGTATCGCCGGTTCTGAAGGTGGATCTCTCGGAGCTCGCAATCATGAAGAGTTGCACGGAAGCGGCTTATGCGCACCCGGTTGACGCTGCGCTTGTTCTTATCCCTTGCCCGGTAAATCTGGTCGAAATCACCATTGACGAGCCACTTGACCCCAGCGTCAGGCTTGTGAGCCAATAGCTCGGCGAAGAATTCGTCCTTGCGGTTGCTTGTTGTGGGGCCGTAGACAGATGTTAGCTTAAAGGAGAGCTTTTCCCTGGTATGGTTGATTGTCATGGAAAGACAGTAAGTGCCCATCCTCGTTCCAGAGGATAATAATGTCTTCTCGAGTGCCAGCGGCCGGCCGCTGCGCAAACCCTCTCAGTCATACCTTTCTTTTTAAGTGCAAGATTTCCCAAGAACTCCACAGGAACAGAACACTTCATCTGAAAATCCTTAGGATTCTGCAAGCAGCAGGACTTTCGTGATTATACGCAGATGTCATTTTTAATCTCCATTTGAAGACATTTCCAGAACCACCGTGTAGATACATCTATCTGTCTCCAAAACGGTCCGGTGTACTAGCTGCCAACTCTGTCCAGTACAAATGGTTCCTTGCAGTTTCAGAAAAGAGAAGAAAAAAACCGGTTCCTTGCATTGCATGCGCCGAGCTCGGTTGAATACTTGAATGCCAGAACGTAACGTAATTTCCCTTTTATTGTGAGGCGCCCCCAGCTTTTCAGTCCACGGCCCGCATTGATTCCTTGTGTCTCTTCCAAAGAAAATTTTCAGTTGCAGCCACGAAACCCTTTTCCTCTCGCCTGCTTTCCATGCATCATCTGCACATGATGGTACCGTGTCTGAAACTTGCTGTTTTCGCACAAGTACAGGCACGGCCTGTCGCCTTGCAAGAGAAAAAGATGCAGGGATCACGCACCCCGGTGAAAAGATCTCCCGCATGCATGCCGAGGCGGAGGAAACCAGAGGGAGAGGGAGACACCAAAAAGCTCTTGCTTTCAGGACATTATCAATGAAGCATTCAGATAAAACTGGCCGGCGACTGGTAAACGAGGAAAAAAAGGAAACGGCCAAGCGAGTCCTCTTTGTTTGTGTTTCACAGCCTGAAAAGAGAAAACAAGTGATGCGATCAGGCTCAAGAGGATAAGAGTCTGGTGACTCGACACTTGAAGCAGATAGCTCTAGTTTCTTGATGAATGAATGGATGGCCAGCAAATCCCCATCCTTTTTTACTGGTCAAATTTTGATCGTGTCACAGCTGTTGTTGCAGGCTGGTACAGTACTGTCTTCCTATTGTTAGTCACATGTGACACAAATGGATACACCTTTGCAGTTCTCCATAACTCATGTGATTCCATTCTCATTTTCTCAAGGAAAGCTTACATATATAACTCGTCCCACCCCTTCTGAACAAATGAACTGCTAGCTCCTGGGTGTTTGTGTTGGTGCTGACCACTTCCTTTCTTTGCAGTGCAGATGCTACAGCAGCAGTTCTGAGCAAGCTGGGCACATGGTTATTAAAGGCCTGTTTTGTTCTCTTATCTTTAACTAAGGGAAGGAAAAGAGATGCCCATGTCCTGAAT
The DNA here is from genome assembly GCA_019208055.1 of Stipa capillata. Lineage (NCBI taxonomy): Eukaryota > Viridiplantae > Streptophyta > Magnoliopsida > Poales > Poaceae > Stipa > Stipa capillata. Next base: position 88,411 of record JAGXJF010004412.1, read on the forward strand.
CCTGTGTTCTGCAACCGGGTAATGAAGTCTGAAGCTGCACTATTTCAAGTTTTAATCTCTCAACTCAACCACCATATCTGACAAGATGCTACCCCAAAAGGTATCTCTTCCTTCCAAAGTCAGGAACCACATCTGACCCTTTTGTAACAACTAATAATAAACTATTACTAGTAGCAGCTAATTGCCAACAGCTAGCCGTGGGTATCCAGAAGAGTTCAGAGAAGATAACAAAGACAAGATTGGGTTGGTTTCCACAGTTAATGAAAACACTGTATCCGAGTCATGTGGCACCGCTTTGTTCTGCACAGTTGCAATTAACTCGCAACAATATATCTAGGCAATGGTTCTATATTCATGTTCACCTCTTAACTACGACCTGATGTCGTAAAGCATCGACTTGGAAGGCCACCAATCAGAGTCGAGGAAAATGACACCGTTCAAGTGACGCCACCGCATCAGCAATTCCAAAATATAAAATTAAAAAGGAAAAGAAAGCAAGGCAAAGGCCATAATTAGTATTAGTATGTTGTTCTCTCCCCTGGAAAAAACTATAGGCATATGTGTTTGAAATATACATATTTGAAATGCAATAATTTAATTAAGAAACAGTTCAAGTATAACACCGGAAAGAGTCTCATATTCAAACATGTGTTCATTCTTTACATATTGATGAAGCCATGGGACTTGAACTGAATGAAGAAATATTGTTGCCTCTTCTGTATATTTTAGAAGAATTTTTTTTTCACTAACTAGAAGAAAATGATTCATGCTTCACATGGTCACCCTAGCTATCCTTTATTCATAACTGTAGCAGTACTAAGATAGGTCTAGATCGATTAGCTGAACCGGTAGCTAATTTCGTGAGCATCTATTGGTCCAGTCGTACGGTACTGCAACTTGGGTACTACGAATGGACATGGGTGTGATTCTTACTTCCACATATGGAAAACATTAACATCTATAATGACCATCCAGCTATATTTTTTGGACAAATAATTGTGGCCATATGTTGAGCATCTTCCCAATTTGGAGCTTGTGGCCACACTCAAACTCGCACAGTTTCACACTTGGCCTGTCCCAACTACCGTAAAGTCTATACGTGTATACTCTATAATATTATTTTTTATAACTAGCACGGTGTCCGCGTAATTACGTGGGTAACATTCTCAGTCAAATAAAAATTCAAATCACGAGCTGGCCTGCTAGTCGTTGTACTAAGCCGTCTATTTTTATTTACAGTTATAATGATCTATCGGATGTGATCTGTCTAATTATCCATATTGTTTTACATGTACGTGTGATATTAGATCAATATTAATCACACGGAAAATATTTTTAATTATCTCCTTTTACCTGTATGTGTGATATTAGATCAGTACTAATTGCGCGAGAAATATTTTTAATTATTTTTATTCTTTTACCTATACGCGTGATATTAGATCGTTACAGGAAATAAAAGTTCAAATCACGAAACGACTTGCTAGTCGTTGTACCGAGTCATCTATTTAGGTACAATTATGAAGATCTATCGGCTGTGATCTATATAGGTGCAGTTATGAAGATCTATCGGCTATGATCTGTTTACGTGCAGTTATGAAGATCTATTGGCTGTGATCTGTTTAGGTGCAGTTATAAAAATCTATCGGTTATGGTCTACTAATAATAAAAGGGTCCACCAAATTAACGGTCGGATGTTTTGCTTTTTTGTGAAAATTTCTATTTTTTTATTTTTTCTATTGTATTATGCTTTTAGTATACAATAGATGAAAAAACAGAACTCCATAATATTAGGGTGTAAATATGATTTGGACTGCATAAAAGTTTTACACTTCTATGGGGACTTCACTGTTTCATGTGAAATTCCTCCGAACATAACTCAGTAGGGCCTCTTTGGATTATAAGAATCCAAAAATAAAAGAACAGGAAAAATGATTGGAATGTCATGGTATATCGAATCTTACAGGAAACAAAACCACGTAAATTGCTTCAGAAGAGGTCTTTGTATGCTGCATATAAGAAATGCAGGAATTCTGAGACTAGACGTTACTTGATTAGAGAGAGGGGAGAGAGAGAGAAAAGGAGAAAACGCGTTGGAACTCTTAAAGAAAAAATATCATGGAGTTAGAGCTCATGTTCAGATTTTTCTAAAATTTATAAAAAAGGGCTCATATCATACGAAATTATTTCACTGTAGAAAAATAGTACTTAACGAAGTTAAAGAATATCATTGCACAAATTATTAGTACGGAGTACCAGGAAGAAAAATATTTCCCCCCTTAGCCATGGAGTCCTGGTCGCCTCCCGTAACCGATACGAAAAGGTGTGACTTGACTCTGAGCCTTGATTTAGGACGCGGGCTATGCTATAGCTATGCTTTCCTCGCCTACTTTCAAGGGAACATCTCAATATAAAATAAACTAAAGTCCTTTTCGGGTAAAGCGGATGTGATACATCCAACACTCATGTACACCCTTAGACCCTCTTTGATTTAAAGGATTTTTAAAGGAGTTTCCAAGGATTCTAATCAATAGGATTTTTTCCTTTGAAGTCCATTTGGTTCAAAGAAATGAATCCTCCAAAATTCATATGGATTATTTTCCTACACCACAATTCCATATGATTCCTAGCAAGAGGTTAGACCTCTTGAAAAAATTCCTTTAAATCTATGACAACTATGACATCCACTCAATCTCTATATAAAATTTCTGTGTTTTTCCCGCGGTGCAACCAAACAACTTCTATTACTGAATCATGTGTTTTCGATTCCTGTAGGATTATAAGTGCCATGACATCATATTCCTATATTTTTTTCTATTCCTATGTTTTTTGAATCCTACGAACCAAAGAGGCCCTTAGTGGTTTTCGAACCTAAAAGTTTTTGAGATTTCTCAAAAAATTCGTGGTGGTAGAAATGGTAGAGTATGTGCATATAAAAAAATTATATAAAATTATGATAATTTGTGTCTTGCTTAAAAAATATAAATGATAATATTCGTATTACTAAAAACGAATGCTATCATTTGTCTATTTTTGCAAGACATAAATAGTTATATTTTTAGATGAATTTTTATATGATATTACGCTCCAGCCCGATGTATGGTGCATCATATTATCTCTGCTTTTCCGCTTGAGCTATCCATGGTCAATAATCGATGTCCAGAGACCCCTTTTGTTCTGACACGCATCATGAAACAAACAGAGACTCATCAATAATTAGCAGCTCTAGCTGCATGCAATGACTGGGTCTGGGTGTGCGCTAGCTCCACTGAAAGATACGTATGATATTTTGTCCATCCAACGTACGTAGCGGTCGAAGCCGAGCAGCCACTTCTTGTGGGCAGGCAGGAGTCCACGAGGCCCCGAATTAGACCCCCCGGATTTAACAACGCCTCAGCTTTCCCGAAACGCCCAGTGGACCATCACCTCCTTCAGTGGTTCCCTTCTCCGTGCTGCCAATAATAGCAATGTAGTACTATAGTATATCGTGTTGTCTGAACCAGTTGTTCCATGATTACAGACTAAACCGTGTTGGTGTCCCATTGGTAGGCGACGTACGTCTCCGGTTAAATTAGAGTTTGGTTAAGAGAAGCCACCCGAAAGATAGTAGAGCTGCATGCCTAACCGTGTGATTTTGCTCCTGCTTGGCCGTCAACGTACTGCATGGATCTGTGCCTGACAACACCAAACCGTTTCATCAAATCAAAAGTTGCCACTATGATTGCAGTTGATTGCAAAGCTGCACAGGCCCATGGCTATATGCATCCATGATCCATGCATGGGTATTGCCACTTGCGATCGGTCGAGCGGGGTCACGCACGGCAACTCGAGAGTTTACTTTGGGGTTAGGTGAAGAGGACACATCAGAGGAGGCTGCTATAGCTAGGGCAGCAGTGCTACAGTGCATGCATGTATACGTGGGCGAGTGTGTGAAGAAACAAATAATAGGTGTGGCATCTAGAGTAGGGGAAGCTAACTATATGCTATGCTATGCTATGCAGCAATGCATGGACCTCGCTACGGAGACTCGTAGTTGTGGATGATCGGAGACGTCGTCGCTGTAGTGTAATCCCTCCCAAGTTCCGATGGACCAACTTGAACGTGCATGCATAGGGTGCAGACTATGGTTTCCTTATTCGTGTGTGGTACTAGCATAACTTTTCTACTGCTGACAAAGGTGTAAACGACCCGTGTGGCTTCTCTGCAGTAATGCCCCTTGACGTTGGTGGCTGACATGTGGGCCCGCTAGCAAGCTGGCCCACATGTCAGCGATCCCATGTCAGAGGATTTGTTTCCACAAACGATCGGGCAAGAACCAGTAGGTATATATATAACAGCGCGCATATTACATTAGTTGGCACAGATAAAAGTGGAGTAGTAATTTATTACGTGTCAAGAGTACATGACGGGTTAAAAAAGAAGAGATATGTTAAAAAATCTCATAAAAAATAAAATATCTGGCCATTAATCTCGTAGACCTTTTATTAATAGACCATAACTGATAGATCTTCGTACCTAAACATATTATAACTAATAAATTTTCATCACTATATCTAAACAACATCTGACATTGATCCTCTAGACCTTTATTATTAATGGACCGCAATCGATCGATCTTCATAATTGTACCTAAATATTATCCATCAATTGATCCCACGTACGTAAATTATTAAGGGTCCATGGTGTGAACCGGGTTCCCGATCTTCCGATGACAAGAATAACTACTATTTTGAGAATTTGACCCTCACGATTTGGCTACCAACCATACAGAGAGAACTGTACACGACTAATATCCACGGCAATTGTTGAACCAACTCCACGATGTTATTGACCTTGCTCCTGCAAATAAATAGAAGAAAAGGCAAACAAATAGTAGCATAAGCAATCTGAACTTGTAAATATGCTAGATAGAACGATAATCTCAATGAGATGATATAGTGGAGTTCCACAAACAGTCTTTACAATAGATCTATCCGACTGTAGAGAAGATCACGAAGTTTACACATGGCTAAACTCTTAACTAAACAAAACCCGACGAAACCAGCGGAGGCCAGGGGTATTTATATGTGGAAAAATGTGGGGAGGGGTTAGCGAAATTCTAGATAAACTCAGACACTTTTTCTCTTCTCTGGTCAGACTAGACTGACCCAAAAATTGGGCTCTCGATGCTCTTGGATGATGGAGTCAAAGGCCCTCAAAGGCTGAACCAAAAAGGAAATGAAGGTCAACTCTAAAATATGACTAAGTCTTTATTCTTCTTGATAATGAGTAATACGATTCTACCGTAGACGAAGATAGTATATGTATACAATACCCTCGATACCCGGAGCAGCTGACGTATTCGTGAAGGACCCCAAGAGATAAGGAAACTATCCGCAGGAGACCGGATACCCCTGAAACAAGGAAGTCAATCCCGACGTTTAAGGATGATAGGAGTCCTAATCGGAGACGGCTTTGTACTCGGTACGGGGTACCCTTTATAAAAGGAACCAGAAGGCCCTGCGAAGAAGACATCTCTTTCGACATCAAATCTCTTTCAACTTAGTCATCTTGGAAGAGGAAACCCTAGCAGATCAGTACAAGGAGATTTCTGACTAGTTGTACATCCCATTTAGGCTAGCCACTAACTTTTTCGTTGTACTCTGTTTCAAGATTTAATATATACAGACATGACGTAGGGTTGTTATCCTGAGGGAGGCCCAAACTTGTATAAAATCATTGTTCTGTGGTACCTTAGCGTGGTTCGTAAGGCCCTAAGGTGTCCCCTAGCCCTTCACTCTTTTTTAATCATGAATACCGTAAGATCGACGGTTTTACCAATCGTTGACACTTCCCGTTCTTCAGAGAAGTTTCATTTTATCTTCCATTAAGGTTTCTCTGATCATCATAACTTGATGTTCCTCCCTCTCCGAGCTTGACCTTGAGCTTGATCTTACATCTCCAATTGCTGATCTTGATCCTTCTCTCGTACATTTTGGTGGAAGCTTGGTCAAGAAGTGCTATAGTGGAAGTAGTGGTGGCAGTGAGTGTATCCATAGCGAAGATGTCCACATCACCCCTCTTCCTTGAAAACAAAGCAGTCCTCAGCTTTCGATAATCTAGAAACCGGCTAACAAAGAAAACAATGTCTATATATATATATATACGGCTGCGCTAATAGAGCGCAGAATAGCCAGACCGAGTCAGCCACGGAACCAACGAAGGAAAAAAAACGGGGCATTAATTTTATGTCTATCGAGTAGTAATTTTACTGCTGAGATTTTACTGTTGAGATTTTAGTGTGACTCAAAATTACTATATTTTACGATAAATTTTACGATATCTTATACACAACTTTACTGCCTCGCGCGCATCTCGACCGTAAAAAACCTTCTGAGTTTGACGACATTTTACTATATTTTATGATAGATTTTACGACATCCTATACACAACTTTACTATCTCGCGTGCATCTCGACAGTAAAAAAAATTCTAAGTTTTACGACTTTTTGGCAGCCCTTTCACAGTCACGCGCAGTCCATTTTAATTGAATAAATAATGAGGTGGTGAGATTCGAACCGTGGACCTCATGCACGTTACTCTTATCTTCTAACCAACTAGACTATACAAGTGATTGTGAATAAATAGAAGAAATATTTCTACACTACAGCAGAATGGGTCAGCACTAATGGTCGCTTAACCCCCTCTACTGATGGACAGGGGGCCCGTCACCCCGGAAATGTCAGTGGAGGGGGTAACACCACTGACGGGTTGCCCGACCATCAGTAGTTTTCATTAGTACTGACGGGCACACCACGTCCGTCAGAGGAGACCCCTCGCGGGAGGCTCCTGGTTGTGGAACTACTGACGGACGCGTCACAGTTGCCCGTCAGTAGAGGTTGTATTACACTGACGGGCATGAAATAAGGGCCCGTCAGTAGAGGGCTGTATAACTACTAACTAAAAAGGCTTTGTGATACCTCATAATCACAGTTAGATCATTCATAATCAGAGGTTATAGCAATTACATTATTCATAATCACAGGCTATAGCAACTATTCATTCACATAGTCAAATCTCATAATCACATAACACATTCGTAATCACATATATAATACATACACTTCATCTCTATCACAAGTATGAAATAATTATTCTTCAATTACAGAAACAAAGAATCTATTGATGCCCGCTTAAGCTTGGCTTCGGAAATTGGGGGCCGGCGTAGAATTCACCCATTGGATTGATGACTTCAAGGTTGATGACTTTGGTGAAGACTTTTTGGATGCGGGCAAAGTCCTGACGCTAGTCGTACAATTGACTTCCCAGCTCGCTCCAAGCCTTCAGTGCTTTCATATCTTTCCAATGCATGTTCTTGTACCGGACAAAGCAATCCATATGGGCGCAGGTGTAGTACCCACATGTCACGCTATTTTCTGGCTGAACTCTGTAAGAGAACTTGTAATGGTGTACCATTTTTGTCACCTTTGCAGGTATTTTAGTATGCCCCGAGAACTTGGCTTTGAAAAAAGCTGTATCCAAAATCTTAGTGATATTGCTGAAGTCCGATGTCTTTTTTGCTGAGGAGTCAAAGTAAAATGCCTTGGCCTAGCTTGAAACGATCACAATGAGGACCCAGTGGTTGCTGCGTAAATGTGAATAAATAAGCATAAGCAGGCGGAGATACGTATGTAAAAAACAAAAAATCTCCACGATGCTAAGTTTAGGACTTACGGAGGGTTGTAGGGGGTAGTATGTACTCCTTGTCCTTATGAACCACGAATGCACACGACAGGTATTCTTTAAGAAAGGCTCGACCGTCCAGGGTCGCGGCATAGCCTTCGTTCATGCATATCAGATCGATTATGCCAATATTGGAGTCGCGTAAACGTCTGCACTCTTGGGCTTGGTAGAGAGCCCATAGCCTGACCATCGTGGTGTCGAGCCTATAGAGGTTGTACATGTTAAAGAGGTCTTCAAAGTTGATATCGAAGGTGTCTTGGTCATTTTGCATGAAGAAATTGTATTCCCTTGGCACCTTCACCTTCTAATATTGGCAGAATGTATCAGGATCTGTGGACATCTTTAGGTAATCTTCATGCAGCGTCTTCATGTCCTCCGACAGATTGTCCAGCTCATCCCGGGAGAGCAAGTCCTGACCTGGTAAGTAAACATCTCGCCAGAGACCCATGCTCCGTGTAGATAATTTGGATGACGATGTTGAGAAGGATAAGGATTTTTGCATCTGCTCCTTTCTTTCCTTCTCGCCGGTGCCGGCCCGTCTCTTTTTGCTTTTCTTCCTCCTCTGTAGCGGCTCCGGACTCTTGCCTGCCGCCATCGCTGCTTCTAGCGTTTCAGCTAGTGTGGCGGGAGAGATAATATTCCCCCTGTGTTGATCCAAGGGTCGCCTTGAACCTCGGAGGGCCTTTCCGACACTTCCGGGGACCGCAAAATCGGTGACATGTTCTGGTCCCCGACAAGATGGTCTTCCAGGTCTTTAAAGGACGGAGGTGATTGGTTGAGCCCCAACGGAGATCGTCCGATTGATGAAAAGAGGTTGTTGGACGAGGGGGCTGTGCAAGGAGAGGCCGCCACGAATATAGTAATCTGGCTCTTCGGCCACTGGATGAAGTAGTTCTTGCACTGCCCTAGCTTGGTAAGTCCCGCTTCGGGGGGGACAGGGACTAACACCTCATTGTAGTCATTGAGGATGAGATCCACCTGCACCTTCGCATGGTGCTCCCGCATAGGAACACAGTGCAGAATTGCCCCCCTCCGGCGTTGGGAAAACCTGGCCGTGCGCAACCGGGACCTTCATGCCAGGAATTTGCACTGTGAGCGTGCATCTAGTGGCCTGCTGCGAAACAGAGGATAGATGTGTCGTCCTCATTAGAGTCAGCACAATGAAATCATCTTTTACTACAATGACTCGTTTAACGGACGAAACTTACGGTGATGCTGTCGACGGGATTCACCGAGTCGGGGCCGCCGTCCGAGGTGGATGCGCAGCTACTCCATCCAGTCGGCTGGCTAACAGGAAGCATGCTCTGCTGGCCTTGCGCTGCGACCACTTGCATACGTAACCACGTCTGCTCAGCAATCTCCCGCATTTGCTCCCGCAGATTGTCCATAAACTCCTGGCTGTCTCTCCTTGGGCGGCGGCAACCCTCGGGGTTTCAGGGAAATACCTTGTCCCATTTAACGCCATCCCCGACGCCTACTACACGGCCCCGATGCTCTGGTTTCTGTCGGGCCTTCGCCAGATCGTCGCTTCACCTTAGGCAGCTCGTGACGGAGTCCTGCGAGCTTCCAGGCTGCTGGCTCAGTTTTGTCTGCAAGTTGTATTACTTGATGAGAAGATAGCGTATTTGGATGCAACGTAATTAAGTAAGAAAAGACGATGGGTTGAGTCGTTACCAGCCGGTTGGCCACCACCTGGAGTTCCTCGGACTCTATAATTGGTGACCCCGTCACAGGGTCAGAGCTCGTGTTCGCCCTCATGTACTCCCTAGCGCGTGGCTGCCTGAGATGGCTGAAGGGAGGTGCTTTCCCAGCCGCCGCTAATTTGGCGTCCTCTCTGTCCCAGTTCGGTCTCTTCCCTAGATATCCATGGCTGCCGAACTTGTGGTCCAATGTGTTCTTCGAGCGAAGCTCCTTCCCCCAGCGACTCTTCTCCTGGAATTCTGGACTCCTTATTTGCGCAATGAATTCGTCTCAATCCTCCTTCTGTATCTTGGACCATCTTTTACTAATCTTATTATCCCAATTGTCGTCCACGACTTTCTTAGCGTCGTATCGCCAAGTCTTCAGAGCCCTAGCCATGATGCGAAGGGCCTGCGCTTCGACTCTGTCCTTGTCGACGGCAGGAATCTGGTACTTGTCCCACAGTTTCATCAAGAGAGCATCTTTTGTCGACTGAGTCAACTGGCTGAACTCTTTGCATGTGATCTTAACTTGTTCGCGGACTATGCACCCGCAGGCGTTGCTGAAGGTCCGGGCGGCCTTATGTGGACTCACTGGAATGTCTTTGATGTCGTCCACACGAGTGATCATATACGTCTTGTCCGGCAACTGGTTGCCTTTCCTCCTTTTCAAAGACCTGGTCGGGGCCGGACGCGCTACCTCCTCTTCATGCGCCTCCTCTTCAGAACTTGACTCGGAGCCAGAGTCATTGTTGGAGGAGTTGGAGTTCGAGGCAGGTTCGTCTTGGGTAGCTGTGACGGCCGCCTCAGGGGCATGTTCCTTGGCAAGCTCAAGGCCAAGATCCTTGGCCGCCTCGGAGGCACCTTGCTTGGGCGCCTCCAGGGTCGGGGTGTCGATCGGTGCCGCCACGTCGAGGGGGGCCGTGCTTTCATTAACGGGCTCTAGTGCTCGGGTCGGCGACCCAGCGGGAGTACCACTGGCGGCCATTTCTCAAATAGGATCTATTGACATCAATTTCACATGATCAATCTAAATAGTTGTGTATGAATGTAAGCAGAGAAAAAGAGAAAAAAACATAAGCCATCCATCAGATGGGTCGAAATTATAATGGTGTAGATTCATTATCAAAACGAAGAGGAAAAAAAGATAACCAATCTTGCCTCATTTGGACTCTCAAGTGTACATGCCCAAGACCACGCAAAGCAAAAAGAAAATAATCGTGCCCGACTTCGATTTTTAAGTGTACATGAGATTCCAACCATTAATCGGAGACATGTGTGTTACCTTGGAGTCAAAGCCGTTAAAGCATATCTCAATTTTTACCAGCTTGTGACCGATAACCAATATGCTTCCTGCTCCATACAGGTTAGTAGCAAGGCATCAAACCTGTTTGATGTCCAGTACTCCCAATCGATGCGACGAACTTGGCAACAACATGTGGAGGACAATGTCGCAGCAGTAATGTGGCAATGCCGGGTTGCTGCAGACAATAGCAGGTAGTAGGGAGGCAATAATCCAGGCATAAGCGAGAGCTAAGATGATTCTAGACAATTTTAACTCAAATGTATTCTGCTAATATGCACAGATCATTCAATACAATAACTAAAGAATACAGTAGTAGTTCCCTTTTATAGTGCCCATCTTTGTGTTCTTCTATATGACATAGACCTCCATGATCTACCATAGCAGACTCATTATTTTACCAAGTCCACTGACCCAAACACTGAAGAGGAACATATATTGGCATATAAAAGAGCATCAGGCAGGCATGTTGTGTGCCAAGCAAGTGCCTCATGGAACATTTGACCATGCAGCTACCAAAATTAGCATGCCATGCCAGATAAGATCATCTACTTTTTCATTTCAAAGTATGACTTGGACACTGGAGCAACTAAACTTGTCTTTTACACTGCAAAAGGATCTTCTATTGCCACCCATAGAAGAAAGCCAATAATTTATTTTCCATGTCAAGTCGTGAGGAAGTTCCACTCCCCACACAAATTGCCCAGAAAAAAATGGTTCTTCCTGCTATATTGGTAGAATAGGCACAACAGATAACACAAAATACAGGATCACACCCAATTGGGGACAGTAAAATGTTTGTGCCAACAAACCAACCAACCATAACCCTATAGACATTTGGAAACTTCAGATAGCAGCATTGCAAGCAAAATTGTCCAGGGAATAGGGTATTCATTCAAAAACTATGAATATACCACTACTCAATTTTACTGCTACCTGAAACAGCACTTCGCATTCCAGCTCAGGGAACCAATTTGGCATCAGGAACCAGCCAACAGCATCTACATTCACCATTTTAGCTAACGAAATTCAGTTCCTCAAAATAGCTCAAATTAATTCCCAAATAGAAGTCGTGTCAGAAATTCACCATCTTTCAGCTTCCTAGTCCCACTCAAAATTAGCTTTCAGGTTGACTTTACCCACAATATAGCATGATATCTCGGTAAACCACCTGAAGCCTAGAAATTGATTTCAAAAATGAAATCTCAAACTTTGTAAACCAAACCATGTTCCAGGTTGCAATCGTATCGCACCCCAGAGCATCCTCTAATAGATAATAGACTGGTCCAGAACGACCCTAGGCACGAGATAACACAAATCGACTCTCGAAACCATCGAAAATTACAAGACATAGAGATAAAAGGCATACGGATCCCAGCGCTGCCGACCGAAGAGGGCGGCGTGGCAGAGTTGCCCTCGAGTGCTGTGGCGCCACAGACTTACCGCGGGGCGGTGGGGACGTCGGGGGCGTCGGGGGAGGCGGAGGAGGCTGCGGAGGGCGGCGGAGGGGCGGCGGGGACGTCGGGGGCGGTGGAGAGGGCGGCGGAGGGGCGGAGGGGCGGCGGGGGACATCGGGGGCGGCGGAGAGGGTGGCGGAGCAGCCTGGCGGCGTTGGTTACCGGAGGCGCCTTGCTGCTGGTTCGAAAGAACGCGCGGGACTTGGCGAAATAATTTCGCCAAGTCCCGCCCGTGGCTTATATACCACATGGGTTACCACTGACGGGCATACTCAACGCGCCCGTCAGTGGAGGGGGGTCTTCGTTAGGGTTAGTGGAAGAGGCTTTCCACTGACGGGCACCACTAGGAGCCCGTCAGTGGAGTGGGGCTTTTCACTGACGGGCTCTACTACGTGCCCGTCAGTGGAGGTGGGGCTTCGTTGGGGTTAGGGTTAGTGTTACCACTGATGGGCGGCGTTTCTTGGCCCGTCAGTGGAGGTGGCCATTTGTTTAATTTTAGCCTTTTTGGTAGGGCGTTTACCAACATCTTCTGGCTCGGAGTCCGGTCGTCGAATTGGTCATAGTCCTCTTCGTCAACAACACCATCGACTCCGACAATACTCCTCTTCCCTTTTCTAACGGCATGGCGGTTCTTTGCCTTTGGGTCTTTAATGTAGAAGACTTGCGAGATTTGTTTAGCTAAAACCCATGGCTCATCTTTCGCACTGATTGCTTTAACCTGTGTTGAGTCAATAGATGTCGGAGGAGCTAAAGTCACCGTAGTGAATTCGTCATCATCGATATGGATATTTTTCGCCCATCTGACACGAAACATGGGGATCTTTGTGACGGTGTAGTCCAGTTTCCAAATTTCTTCGATAACACCGTAGTATATGTCCTTACGGTTACCGGTTTTAGCCTCCATCATCACCCCACTGTTCTGATACGTACTTTTCCTGTCTTGAGCCTCCGTATAGAATGTGTATCCGTTGATATCATATGCTTGAAATGTCAGGACCTTGCTCGCAGGTTCTTGTGACAACATTTTTACCGTTTCTTCTTCCAAATTTGTCGGAGGCCTTTCATACCAGTAGTTCTTTAGCCATTTTGCAAACTTTGCATTGTGCTCTTTCGAGAGCCACGTTTCTCCCTTCTTCGGGTTTTCTTTTTTAAGCTTGACCATGTGCATCCAAAGATAGGGATACATCACCGTCAGGTGTTGCAACACCACGAGATGTGCTCTGTCGTAGTCATCTGATCTATTCGGTACTGAATGATAGACATGTAAAGGCTTCTGTCCGCGTGCATGGCCTTCGCCATCGAGCCTACCCGTGTGCCGCGAAACAGGGACACCTATGGACTTTTGATCAGCCAAGTAATCAGTGCAGAACTCGACACACTCTTCGGCAACATATCCTTGGATGATGCTACCTTCCGGTTGTGACCTGTTACGAACGTAGCGCTTCACAACCCCATTGTACCTTTCCAATGGGTATATATTGTGTAGGAACACGAGACCTAGGTCTAGTATCTCCGGGACGATATGGATCATGAGATGTACCATGATATCGAAGAATGCTGGAGGGAAGTACATCTCAAATTCGCATAGTATGACAATGATCTCGTCCTGTAGTTTATGGCAACGCGTAACGGAGATCGACTTCTGAGATATCGTGTTGAAAAAGTTACAAAGATTCAAGATTGTCTTGCAGACCGCTGGCTCCATGAGACCTCTAATTGTGACAGGAAGTATCTGCGTGATCATCACATGACAGTCATGAGACTTCATACCAATTACTCGGCGAGTCTTCATGTCAACTATTCTCCTGATGTTTGCCGAGTAACCGGAAGAAATTTTGACACCTTGGAGGCACTCCAAAAAGCTAACGATCTCTTTCTTGCTGATAGTGTAACAAGCAGCGGGACAGTCCGTCTTGATTCTTACTGCACCCGTCCCCAACTTGGTCGTTCACTTGGTTGCCCATAGCTTCTTTCTTATACCCAAGAATTCCATGTCAGCTCGTGCCTTCGGTCCATCTTTTGTCTTTTCTAACATGTTGAGCAGGATACCAAGCAAGCTTTCGCACACATTTTTTTCAACATGCATGACGTCTATGCTGCGACGTGTGCTTAGGAATCTCCAGTAAGGCAAATCCCAGAATACGGATTTCCTTTTCCAGACGCCGTCCTGCATGGGAACAGACGGTTGTGTCTTACCCGGCGTAACAAGGGGCATTGTGTTCACGATGTCATAGATTTCTACCCCGGTCTTCTCCCAAGGCGCCGAACGGACCTCAACAGTATTGTCAAACAATTCCCTCTCTTGCCTCCATGGGTCGTTCTGTTTCAGCCACCTTCGGTAGCCCATGAACACGATTTTTTTGGATCCCTTTAAGTGTAAACTTGTAGTAGACTCCAAACACCTCACACATCCTTTGTATCCATGAACACACTGGCAGGATTGATATCCGTACGCGAGATAGTCTTGGACCGTCATGAACAACAGCACTTTCAGATTGAAGTATTCTTCTTCGTATGCGTCCCAGACCTGGGCCCCTGGTTCCCACAGTGTAGCTAGTTCTTCGAATAATAATTGTTGATACATGTTCAGATCGTTCCCAGGTTGCTTCGGCCCTTGTATGAGAATAGAGAGGTGTATATACTTTCGCTTCATACACAGCCATGGAGGAAGGTTGTACATCCATGGAACCACGGGCCAAGTGCTGTGTCTGCTGCTCATGTTGCCGAATGGATTGATCCCGTCCGTACTCATACCAAACCTGATATTCCTCAGATCTTTTCCGAAATCATCGTATTGGGCGTCGATTGCCCTCCACTGCGAAGCATTGGCAGGGTGTCTCATCACTCCATCATCAGTTTTTCGCCCCTCGGCGTGCCAACGTATCAACTTTGCCTCCTTCTTGTTAGCGAATAAACGATTTAAACGGGGAAAGACCGGCAGATACCATACAACCTTTGCTGGAGCGCCACTCATCACTGGGTCCTCATCATCGGCTTGGTTTCTACCCCTCTTGAATCTGGATGTGTTGCACGTAGGACACTTGTACAGCTTCTCGTGCTCCTTGTGGTAAATAAAGCAGTCATTCGGACACGCATGGACCTCTGCACCTCTAACCCAAGAGGGCAGACAACCTCCTTGGCTTCATCGGTGCTCGTAGGCAGCAAATTGTTTTTTGGAAAGAAAAACCAATGTCTCATCGAAGCCTTCGTCCGAACAGTTGTGGGCTGTCTTGATCCTCAGAAGTTCCAGCGTGACTGACAGACGCGTGTGTTCTGGATCAGAACCGGTATACAACGGGGTTTGCGAGTCTTCAACTAGTCTCGTGAACTTAGCAGCCTCTCTTTCATTCTCAGGATCTAGCACCACCTGCTCCATCATGTGAACGTCCTGCACCATATCGGCCAAATTGTTCCCCATTTCTTCTTCGGAGTCAGCTTCGAAACTCCCCTCGTCTTCTTCGTCCTCTCCATGTTCGACATCTTACTGTAACACTTGATCTTCCTCCTCCTCACCGTGACATATCCAACGTGTATAACCTGGCATGAAACCCTTAAGCACCAGGTGTACCGTCACCCTCCTTCTCGTATCGAACATTACCAAATTTTTGCAATCGCGACACGGACAACAAATCTTCGTGCCACCTTTCTTCTCGTATCTTGCTCAGCGACATCAAGAAACTCATTCAAAGCCGTAGCCCAACTCTCTGTCGCCCGGTTGTCGTACATCAACTGCGATCCATCGATTGTTCCCTACAACACGAAACTAATGAGTTCGAAAAAATAAACACTAGGCCTCGGCGAGCGTATCTCATTCATCCAAATTAAGAGAGTATTATTACTGAGCGCTAGCGATCTTTTCGGCGAGTGAATGGAACTTCGGGGAGGGAAGAGAGATCTATGGAGAGAGTGAGAGGAGGAGGGAAAGATGAGAGATTTGTTGGGTTCAAAAGAGAGATCTAGAGATGGGTGAAGAAATCTAGAAGAAATGAGAGGGTTTGGGAAATAAAAGAGATCTAGCTAGATCTCTAGATCTAGATCTAGTGTGGGAAGAAAGAAAGGAGGGAGAGGAGGAAGGGGTTGGGGAGATGGGAGGGTTTGAAGGTGGGGTGGGGGCGGCGGCGACGGCGCAGCGGGGTCGTGGGTGTGGGGGCGCTCGCTGCTGGCCAGTGGGCGCGCGAGCACTGGCCAGAAGAGAGCGCCGCCTCTGGTTTATATAAAGAAATTTACCACTGACGGGCGCACGATAAAGGAACGTCAGTGATACGCTCGTCATCCCGCGAACAAACAACGCTGACGGACACAAGACTTGCCCGTCAGTATAGGCCCCATCACCACTGACGGACACATAAAGGTCGCCCGTCAGCGGAGATGTCACGTCATCTATACCGATTTCTGGAACCACGGTTTCATCTCCGCTGACGAGCGACATATGAGCCCGTCAGTGGAGGTATTCACCGGAGGCCTGGTAGACTCCTCCACTGACGGGCGCGTACGTGTCCGTCAGCGGTTATAACCTCCAACGACGGTCCTTTCGGTGCTCGTCAGTGGTGGTCCTTCAGCAGAGAGTCAATCTGCTGTAGTGCTAGTATAGAAGAAATATTCCCTTAATCCATTTTAATTGAAAAAATAAGGACGAGGCAGGATTCGAACCCCGGACCTCATGCACGTTGCTCTTCTCTATTGACCAACTGGGCTACGCAAGTGATTGTGAACAAAGAGAAGAAATATTTCCTTTCTAGTATGGAACGATCAGACATGCAGTAAAATGATGACCACGAGATCGTAATATCGTGTACATATAATAGTAATTTTGCGACACGCTTTATACAAAAATTACTAGAGTCCTGAATTTTACGATGTCACATGTTGTTTTACTACTCGACAGACATAAAATTACCTTATTTTACATGTGAAGTTACATTACTGTGAGGGATCTGTTCGACTGTAATATAGTTCAATGGATTTACTATATCTACTGAATAGTTTTACGGTCAGTGGTGAAAAGGGAGGGACGTGGTGAGTCTGGGCTGGCTGGCTCGGTCGATTGGTCAGCGTGCAGAATAACTATTCTGAGCGTAGCTGCAGATTAGGGTATATATATATATATATATATATATATCATTCAAGGCATGAACTCATTTCAGTTGATCAACAATGGTTAGCACATAGTACAAATTTCCTTCATTACCCAGTTGAAAGAAACATAGCATAAAATAGGGTAATTTGGAAATTCTCAAACAGTAAGTATCGCAAACAATATTGCAAATATAAGTGAGGCATTGATTAATAGTTCTGGTATGCAACTCTCTTCCTTAAACTATTCTTTAGTGGCTCTAATTTAAATAATTTTGTCTATTATGTTTGAGGTTATATCAAAAGGAACAAGTATTTGCGCATCCCTATATCTCAAATCAGCAACTACATAATTTGGGATGTCTAAAATAGATAATAGTTCATTAGTAATATTGGGTAGCACATCTAAATCATGACTCTCAGAATTGATAACATTTGTATTCATGCTTTGTGCATCCAAATCAGTAGATAGGTAAGTGGTATTACATAGTGCACAAAATTTATGGACTAGTTCATTTATTTGTTAAACATATATATCTATCGGGGTGCCTAAAATAGAAGGTACATCATTAATATTATTAGATGGCATGCCCAAATCACAATTTTCAGCAGCATTAGCAAGCAAAGCATGGGTGCCTAAAACAGAAGGTACATCATTAATATTATTAGATGGCATGCCCAGATCACAATTTTCAGCAGCATTAGCAAGCAAAGCATGCACACTATCTTGATTTTTATCATCAAATGCTTGCTGAATTTTAGTTTTGCTACCCTCCTCAATTCTTTTAATTCTAGCTTTCTCATCATTTAATATATTATCAAGTGTCATGGGCAGCAAACTAATTATTTTTCCATTATGAATGATAGTATAAATGTTCATCCTACCATGATTAACAATATTAGTATCATATTACCAAGATCTACCTAATAACAAAGAACAAACGTGCATAGATACGACATCACAATCAACATAATCATGGTAAATTGAACTCTCACAAGACGTTTTACCTTTAGCTTACCTCAGTCATTGAACAATTGGGTGTAATATGGATGGAGGTGATGTGTCAGTGGTCAAGCAAAGCTTCTCGACCATCTCCAAACTCACTAAATTGTTGTAACCGCCACCATCAATGATTACACGTGCTTAACAGTCCTTGACGAAGAACTTGGATTGAAACAAATTGTGTCGCTGATTCAATTCAGCATGTTCCACTGAGCACTACATCCTCAGCTTGGGTACTTGTTCGACAAATTATATGCATCATCTGCAAGGTCAGTAGTAACCAACACATATTCATCATCATTAATATCGCTAGCTGAAGCGCACTCACCATTATACTTACCAAAAGAGCTCTTCGTGTCGAGGCAACTGAAGATGAACTTGGTGTGGGCGCTTGGGTTGTATCCTTCCTTGTCGCAGGCGACAGGGGTGATGGAGTGGTAGTAGGAGGAGGTCGAAAGCTTACTGATTTGGAGGGAGCAGCGGTTACTTTTGATGTAGATGCACTTGTATGACTTGTAGAAAATAATCCAAAATAGCTTCTCGGCTTGGCTTGACGTCCTTGTACTTCCCATTCAGCTCTACAAGCAACGTGGAACAGATGATTGATAGAAGTGTACTCTTTAAAATTAAGAATGTCCTGAATTCCACGATTCCAACTACCCAAAAATCTAGCCATTATAGCATGTTTAGTTTCAACTAAACCACAGTGTATTAAACTAGTTTGTAGCTCTTGATAATAATCCTCTAAAAATTTACTACCTTGTTTTAGATGTTGTAATTTATTAAGTAAGTCGTGAGCAAAATATGAAGGCGCAATTGTGGCTCTCGTGACTACTTTCAAAGCTTGACAAGTATGAGGTATGTTATTTACATGAGTAAGTCAATCTTCACTCCACCAAATAAAAGCAAAATCAGTAAATTCACTAGTGACATCGCTAACTCTGTTTTCGATAGGAAATTAATGACATGCAAACTATTGATGAGCACTTAATTCCCATTGTACGTAAGCATCAGGATCGTACTTCCCAGTAAAAGGTGGCATTGTGAGCTTAAATTTAGCAAGTGATTCGTCATTATTGTGCACCTCATGACATGGTGGATCATGTCTCGTACCTTTGCTGTTGAAGTGGCGTCATCGATGATCATGACCATAGTTATAGCTGGCCCCATCATCTCCTTTCGTGTCGGCGAAGATATCCGTGTATTAGTTGTCGCCTTGCTCCTCTTCAATAGGTGGCAATTGAGCACCTGGGGCAGCAATGGGTACTCGTTGAGCTCCCATAGCAGTGGGGGTCATGAGGGGAGCTCATGGAACAACAGGGGTGGCAGCTTGCGCGCTAACCGCAGGAGGCGAAGCCACTCACCCAACCCATCCACACAGGTCAATATGGCATCAAGCTTGGTGTTCATTTCCTCTTGTGTCGTCTTGAGCTCAGCATGACTCGTCTCTAGACCTTTAAGTCTTGTAATGGTGCTATCATGAGAAACCTCCAATTGTTCCGTACAATCAGACACCATCTTTGTGAATTCGGCTTGCAACTTTTGCGAACGAGAGGTGAGATCTTTGTGAATTCAGCTTGCAACAATGCAAAAGGCGATAACCGGCGTACTAGTGTTGGCTTCAAACAATCGATGAAGATTGGACGAAGCGATGGCTATGAATCAGCTATGTCGGGACCTGTCCACTTGGAATGAAAGTGGAGCTAGATAGGCTCAAGTGTGGTAGCAACTATTAGCGAATTGTCAAAAAGCAATGCAAGTTGAAAAGATGCTCAAAATACTAGCCGTAGTTGCTGAACTTTGACTAGCACGAGCTAAAATAATCATAAGCCTAAGTACTAAGACAAATGATGAATTAACACGATGTGATCAGAAATGAAACACAAATAGAGAAATAACAGAGGGCGGTCAAATCGATACAACAGGTTGGTCAGACCGGCAGAGGAAACGAAAACAGGTGCTCTCACAAAAAAAATCAAGTCATTTTAAACCGGCCCAATTTATTTTTGTTTTTCTACCTCGGCACTAAAGGCAACAAGATGGTGTTTGTGCGACACGATGATGGGCTGGTCATACTGAGATTTGGGCGGTCAGACCGGGTGATGGAGCGGGTGGGGAAGACTCTGGTACCATGGGCCCACTTGCACACTTTCAGAGGAGTGGGTAGCCAGAGCGAAAATTTGGCCGGTTAGACTGGCTTCTTCGATTCATACTCGATTTCAATTCCAAGTTGATGTCCTTTTCCTTCCATTTCTTTGTGGACTCCGCGACATGAACTCGTCTAAACGGTGGATGAAGTCCTTCTTCTCTCGAAAGGTGAGCCATTCTTCTTGTCCACGGCAAGCATGACAATGGTGGTTGATGTGGCCGGTGATAGTGGTGGCCAGATGGTGGTGCGGAAGCTGACAGTAATGGTGGGAGTGATGGGCGGTGACAACGATGACAAGGAGAAGGTAGAGATGGCACTGACTAGCCGCAGTACGCGCGAAGTCACGCGGGCGGTTAGACCAACCAAGGTTGATGGTCAGGCCCGTGGATGAAATTGACGCTCGATCGGCAGCAGATGATAAACACAGAAAAGCATAATGATCTACTGCTATTTTTTTATTTTTTCTTGAAAGAACAGAAGAAAAACGGTATGATCTAGTAATAAATTCTAACTATAAACCAATCTAGGACCAGCAACTCAGCATGATTAATGCAGCAAAAACTCAACAATGTAACGTTCTATTTTGGAAATTGCGGGTTCAGATTGGTCTAGACAAGGATGAACTATACTTTTTTTCTATTTTTGGCTATGTATATATGATAGGAAAAAATATGCAAACTAAAAACTATAGTAAAATATCTCATCGAGCAACCTGACACTTTGATACCACCTGATGTGAATCGAGGTTCTCGATCTTTAGATGAGAGGAATAACTACAATTTTGAGGATTTGACCCTCACGATTGGGCTACTAACGGTACAGGGAAAACCGTACACGACTCATATCCACGACAATCGCTGAACCAACTCGACGGCGTTATGAACCTTGCTAGAAGAACGATCGACTCATTCATGAAGAATTTTTCTTGCAAGCAAATCGAAGAACAAGTAAGAAAATATTAGCGTAAACAATCTGAAATTGCAAATATGCTAGATAGAATGATAATCTTGACGAGATGATAAAGTGAGATTCCACAAGCGGTCTTTACAATATAGGTATATAAGACATTAGAGCAGATGGAATTCTTCACATGGCTAAAGTCTTAACTAAACAAAACCCGATGAAACCAACGGCGAACTAAGGGTATTATAGGTGGAAAAAACATGGGGGAGTGGTTACCCAAACTCTAGATGAATTTAGACACTTTGTCTCTCCTCTGGTAAGACTGGCCTTAGACCAACCCTTAGACCGACCCAAGAATTTGGCTCCCGACACTCCTGGATGATGGACTCAAAGGCCCATGAAGGCTGGACCAGAAAGAAAACGAAGGTACATTCCAAAATATGGCTAAGTCTTTGTTCTTCCCATTCTTGACTGCAGCTTCATTTGGTCTTCCACTAGGGCTTATCCGGTCATCATCATCATGTTGTCATGGAGGCTTCAAGACCCTGAAGTCATCATCATTTGAAATCCCTCACGCTCCAAGCTTGACCTTGAGTTTATCTTGCATCTCCAATTTGATCTTGGTCCTTCTCTTGTTCATTTTGGCGGAAGCTTGGTTAGCAAGTGGTGTAGTGGTAGCAGTGATTGTATCCATAGGACAAATGTCCACAACAGTCCACGACCGATGGATATTTATAATTTTACATCTAATACAAAGCTTCCCAAGATTTTATGTCCACGTAGTGGTCCAATATCAACAGTAGGCAATCTGAAACTTTACTCCACGCGCTGATCTAACATCACATAGAAACGATCGCTAGATTGTGATGCGAACTTCAATTCGGTATGATGTAATATCATGTAATTGTGATCCGAACTTTAATTCCGCGTGATCTAATATCATGTATGTTCTACATACCTATTGGTTCGATAGAACGACTGCTCTCGAACTTTAATTTCACGTATTAATCTAATATCACGTACAAACGATTGGCTATTTAACGTACAAATGAATGATTCGCAAGGCCACTTGAACTTTAATTCTAATATTACGTAGAAACGACACATGCGGCTATAATATGTGTAGTTGCAAATAGTATAATAATATATACCTACAGAAGTCTAAAAAATTAAAAATAATGAAAGACGTTTCTAGCAGGATTGAGCGGGACACCAATCGAGTGTTTCGAAAAAATAAACAGGTGGAGTGGTATGTCTATAGTAAGACGCAATTTACCTTATCGATTTTCATCACTAACTATCGAGTCAACTGATCAAAGCTGGTCTATAGGAACAAAAACTTGACTAGCAATCGCCAGAAAGAGTGGAAAGAGCTTGATTAGAAAAACGGTCTGTACCAAAAGTGGAGGAAGGACACACGTATTTGCAACGGGAAATCATTCTCGTTTAGCCCTACCTAGCACGTAGCCCTTGGTCAACAACAGAAAGGTAATGAGCACTGTTGCCCAGTCCTGTGCATAAGCATCTTTAGTCTTAGGCCTACCATCTAGCAGAACTTTTAATCTTGGCTAGGAGAGAATATTTGTACGTACTAGAAATATCTTTTCTCTTGGTACGGGCTGCACAGCGTCAACAACATGGCAACCCGTACGGCTCCGGGCCAACCGAAAATACGCTTCCCACGATCGAACGATTTCATTGGAGACCAGTCAACATCTGCATGGCTCCCTTCAAAGTTTCACCGCAGGACATCATGCCCTAGCCCTGGCCAAGGCCAAGCATGTCCATTTTACCGCAACTTTCCATAAGTTTTTGTTTCAGAAAAGCAAGGCAAACCGGTGCATCTATCAGCTCCTAATTGTCGCAGGTAAATCACGGTCGCAAATAACAATCGAGACGTGTGAAGTTTGGGAGCGTCGGTTTGAAGGTGTCACGGCACAGGAACAGTGGAGATAGAGAAAAATGGCTCGAGCAGGGGCCGGTCAGGGGAGAAATTGACAGGCAACGGAAGCACGTCCTGAGCTTTTTCTTTTCTCACCACGTTAACTCCCGGAAAAAGGATGAGACGATCGAACACGGCGCGCCAGAATTTGCCCCGCCATTAAGTGCTTGATCGGGCCAAGACGGAGGAAGGAGACAGCCAGAGAGGAGAGGGGTCGTCGCTTTCCGTTTTCGAAGATGACAACGAGCTCGCTAGCTAGCTGCTCCCTATGTATGCAGCTCGTCCAAGCCACATCATGATGCGTGTGGCCATTTGGCGGACGGCATCCGGACTTTGCCGTCTAGCTAGCACGTACCAACGCTGGCTTAAAACGTTGGAGGGATGGTACGACAACTCTTGCCTCTGAGATTTCCATGCAAACCGCCATGAATGGTGAGTGTGCCATGAAGTCTTTTGTGATCATCAATTTGGCACGCATGGTCCACATAGAAACAGCGGAGGTGCTGATAGGTGGATACAGATCGCATGATAGGTGCTCCTTTGTGTGGGTAGAGCACGCCCGGGCGGCATCGTGCATGTAGGACCCACTTGTCAGTGAAGCTTCGAGCGAGCGTTCGATAGCTACGCGTGGGGAGTATCTGTAAAGTATTTTTGATCTCTACGTATGATAAAGATTTTGGCATTTTGGCATATCACTATCGGATTGTGACTGGAATCAATATCTAAAATCTGGAACACTGTAGGATTGGACTCGAAGTTATAGGCGTCCTTCTTCGATTAGTCGACAGAGCAGGAAAATGGAACCAGGTACGGTGCAAGTACCCGGCTTAATTGGAACTCTGGCTCTGTGCTTTCACAAACAAAGGTTTGGTTGACTTGTCGATTTTTTAGTCTTAGACAGGGCTAAGCCATCACATATGCCTGCCCAAGTCCTGCTTGTCCGGAGGATGGTAGGGGATATTTTCTTGATCGCTGACGGCTCACCGTGTCGATCTGGCCGCTCAGAAATGAACGGGAACATGAACTTCCGGCTATCCCTCTTATCTAGGAGTACTTGTAGAAGTATCAGGTATATATGGTTCAGTTGGCACATTGCGATGGCCAAATCAAGTGCAACAACCGGCTAGAAATCAGCATGCATTCGAGGTTACTCGAACTCAGAATTTCTTTTTGTAGGCCGGTCTGAGACCATCTGATCTCAAGTCACTCTTTATATTATACGCCGGCGCCGTCAAAACTGGGAATACTGAGGCGAAGGGTCCAATGAGAGCGAGGATTTGCAGGTAGCTTCACGCTACAGTGTGTGTGACGAGCAGTTCTATGAGGATTCGGAACGGGTAATTTACCACGTTGGAGACTTCTCCGTTTCGGGAGCTAAAACATTGATAGTTTGGTGCTCACGGTCACGGACCAGCTGATGTCAGATCGACGAGCAGTGCCATGACAGCCTAATGCCTAGGGGGTCGATGGGATTTGCAACGCAACAAAAGGAGGGGAGGCGGGGGGGAGGTTTTTACGCCACCAAATTTTCGAGTGTCATTTCGGCGTCACACATCGGATCGATAACCACACGTGACGCAGCAACACCGTGACATGCTACCCCAGCCCCGGCGAGGACGGTAAAAAGGACCCGGAAGCAAAGCGGCATCGCATCACCTTTGCACAACAGACCCTCTCTCGCCCTGTGCCGCCTCCAAAAGGAGAACGCGAACGGAATCGAATGGAATCCAGGCGCTAAAATCCACGGGCAGGGTTGTGTTGAGTTTGGGCTTGGGTTAAGGTTTGCTCGCTCGCTAATTAATACAACTCCGTCATCGTCGATCACGTGTAAAAACTTGTGTTTTTGCGTACTGCCGCGGCAGCAGCAGCGCAGGGGCTCGTTCCCGTCTCCTCGTGCTGCTATTTTATAACCGCCCTCCTCCACGCCTCCCCCTTTCTTTCCCTCGCGCCCTCGCTCGCGTCGACCACTATGTTTGCCAAAAGCCGCGCCTTGCAGCAGCAAACTTTGCGCACAATCCTCTTGTTCATCCTCGGCACCACCACCACCACCACCATCCCCAGCAGCTGCTGCCTTTTTTCCTCCTCTGCTCTCCTAGGTTAGGAGGGGGGGCTTTTCAAAGGAGATAGCAAAAGAGAAAGTACTTGCATACCCCAACAGGGCAACCAAGCTGCTGCTTTTTTCTTCTCTCTCCCCCTCTGCTTTCATCCTATTATCTTCAGCCAAGAAGAGGAGGGGGTGGACCGAGGCATCGGACAGCTGCAAGGAGGAGCCGAGAGAGAGAGAGAGAAAGAGAGATAGCCATGTGGGATCTCAATGACTCGCCGGCCGCCGAGGGGCCGCCGCCGCTGTCCCCGTCCGTCGACGACTCCGGCGCGTCCTCCTCGTCGGCTGCCGCCGTCGTCGAGATACCCGACGACGGCGACGACGACTCTGCCGCCGTCGCGGATGCCGTCGTCACGCGCCAGTTCTTCCCTCCGGCCGCTCGCGGCGAGGCCGGCTCCGCAACCGGGCGTGCGGGGTGGCTCCGGCTGGCCGGGGCTCCCCCACCCGCCGCGGCCGGCGGAGGCGCCGGGGCTGCGACCAAGAAGAGCCGGCGCGGGCCGCGGTCGCGCAGCTCGCAGTACCGCGGCGTCACGTTCTACCGCCGGACGGGCCGGTGGGAGTCGCACATATGGTAAGTTCCGTTGCCGCTGTTCTTTCCCTTTCTTGAGAGCCTAAGGAAGGAGAAGAGGAGAGAGACAGAGCAAAAGAAAAGAAGCAAGGATGGGTTTGGTATTGGATTCGTCTTGTTTTGGGCATTTCTTGCTTCTGCTCCTTTTGCCTTTCATAGCAACATCTTATCAAAGTTATTCTCGCCATGCTCTCTCCCTCTTGTTTCTCTCTCTATCTCACCCGCTGCCTTCTCTCTCTCTCTCCCCCATCCTTTTGTGCAATGCAGGGATTGTGGCAAGCAGGTCTATTTGGGTAAGTTTCATTCATGTCCATCTTGTCCATATCCATACTTGGGGGCTGGTGTGCGCGACCTTTACGAATGAATCGCCAACTGGAGGCGCGTGTTCGGTTCCCCGGTCTCGATTCCTCACACAATGGCTTGTGATGACTTGCAGGAGGATTTGACACTGCTCATGCGGCGGCTCGGTAAGATTTTCTCTCTTCGATCGTTCTTCCCTGACTGCCATGCCCAGCTCTCCACCAATACCGATCGATTCCGCAGCCAAATTCTCTTCTTTTCTTGGTTTCTTTAACAATTGCAACTGCAGGGCGTACGATCGGGCGGCGATCAAATTCCGCGGCGTGGACGCCGACATCAATTTCAGCTTGGAGGATTACGAGGACATTAAGCAGGTGCGATTTTACAGTAAAACTGATGCTACTCAACGCACAGGACCAAGATTTTTCTTGCAGTATCGTAACGTGTTTCGGCGACCTGCAGATGAGCAATCTCACCAAGGAGGAGTTCGTCCACGTGCTCCGGCGGCAGAGCACGGGGTTCCCCCGGGGCAGCTCCAAGTACAGGGGTGTGACGCTCCACAAGTGCGGCAGATGGGAGGCTCGCATGGGCCAGTTCCTGGGCAAGAAGTATCATCACTCTCTTCCTCCAATCACCTCGCGTTCCATTCTCCCTTCTTCTCCTCCTCCGCCACTTTCCCCATCCATCTCTGAGCCTCTGCTTGCCTCTTTCTCAGTCTCATGGATGGCATCACTGACTTTGTACAGGTACGTCTACTTGGGCCTGTTTGACACTGAGGAGGAAGCTGCCAGGTAAAATTATTGCACCGCACTGTTGCGACGTCCACTGTTGTTGCGGAAGCTCTGGGGTTTCGGGGCGGTGATCTGATTGATGTCTCGTGTCTCTGGACCTGTTGGCCAGGTCGTACGACCGTGCTGCCATCAAGTGCAACGGCAAGGATGCGGTGACAAACTTCGATCCCAGCATTTACGCCGAGGAGTTCGAGCCGACGACAGGTTAGTGTTTTTTTAGACGAAGATTTATTTCCTTGAACCAGGTCAAGAGCGACAGGCTTTTCTTATTTATTTTTTCTGTTTTTGATCTTGGACAATTTGTTGTCACTGTGCAGCTGCGACGGGCTACGCCGAGCAAAACCTGGACCTGTCGCTGGGGAGCTCGGCGGGGAACAAAAGGGGCAGTCTTGACGGTGGCGGCGACGAGGACGGCGCGGCGGGGTCCGACCAGCGCGTCCCCATGGCATTCGAACTCGACTGGCAGACGGCGGCCCGGAGCACCAAAGCAAAGGTACGCAGCAACTTGGCCTTGCTTCGATCCTGCATCAACGATGATATTTTTTCTAAGAAAAGTTTTAGGTGTTGGAAAGCTCAAATTTGTTAATTTGCTACGTACTGGCTATGCAGTTCGACCAAAATTTGACGCATTCCCAGATGCCCCTTCCTCCTGTCTTGCATGTCTCTCACCTGCCGTTTAATCCCAGGCATCACCAAGTGGGTACTTCGCAATTCCATTTCTCGAGAGAATTTTCTCTGTTATCTGTTCTTGGTAAGCGCGAGTTAATGTGACTTGTTTGGTGCGAATTGTACTAGTTCATGAGCAACGGCGATACAGGAACAGCAGGAGGCCTGTCTCTGACGATCGGCGGCATGAGCAGCGGAGCCGGGCACTGGCCGCCTCTCCAGCAGCAGGAGCAGCAGCAGGTGCAGCAACAGCCGAGGCTGCAGGGCTGGGGAAGCGGCGCCGGCACGAGCTGGCCGCCGCCGCCGCCGAACCCGGCAGCGCCACCGACCAACGCCGCCGCCGCCGCAGCTGCAGCATCATCACGATTCCCACCCTACATCGCGACGCAAGCCCAGAGCTGGCTGCAGAAGAATGGGTTCCAATCCCTGACGAGACCCACCTAGACGATCATCAAGAACAGCGCGCGCATCCATGGCAAACGAAGATCGAGAGGTACGTGTTCCATTGAACCAGGGAAACTAAGCGGAGGAAATCAATGTTTCCTCGAACTCATCAGTCATCACAAGGATTACCAGTAGATCTCTGGGTGCTATTCTTTTTTGATTTCTTATTGTTTTCTTTCTTGCTCTGTTTTCTTGATTGGGTGAGAGAGAGATGGATTTGAGACTGTAAATGAGGAGTTACCCAGGAGGCGAGGGAGAGATTGGTTGGTAACTCGAGGGTCGCCTCGTCAGCTCAAGCAGTGTATCTTTTGCCGCTTTTCTTACCGTGGCCAACAACGGTGACTCGGGGTGTCAACATGACAGCTCATTTTGTTTGGTCTCATGTTGCATCATTCACTTCATGATGACCATGATTCGGAGATTTTGCTCCGTGCACCTCGGCGGTGGCCGACAATACTAGTGCTCTGCTAAATATCTTGAAATAAAATATTAAATTTATTATTTCTAAGTCGTCTAAGATTTCTAAATCGATCAAGTTGTACGTTACAAAAACCAAAATTATATTTAAAAAATTGTACAACTTTAGACTTAAAAATATACAAATGTTAAGATGCACATCTCTATATCTAAAGCTATACATCTAAAATGTGCAACTACCTAATTAACCATTAGATAGAGAATCAACGCTTAAGATTATCGATTTAAAAATAATAATTTCTCAATTGGAGTTAGAAATAAACACTCCCTAAAGTATATCTATGCATCTCATTCATGCTTGTCTTTTATAAACCTCGACAATATGCCCTACGACAAACCTCAACAATGCTACCCTCTAGTAAACATTTTAAAATATGAAGTCCGTGGATCTCCTGCTCATTTTGTATGAACCAACGGTGTAGTGATTGCCATCATCGTATACAAATGGACGAACATCCTATATAATCATGAGACCCGGTGCACTGCATGTAATCGTGATACTTTTTCAGATAGTGAAATCGTGATATTACTAATCCAGGAACATCGAGCCTATAAGCTAAGAATGTGGGTTGACAATAGTTCTTTTCCTTGAAAGCTAGAGCTCACTATGTTTCCTAAGAAAAGTCTAGACAATAGCTACGACAAGTACATGTTCACGTACGATGGGTTATGCCTCCACACTCTCTTGTGATTTTCAATGGTTCGATCATTTAACATGTCGGTTGTTGGGCTTTAAACATAACCGTGACAACAAATCGCAACCTTTCGCCCAGAAAGAAAAGAAAAACATGAACAGATGCATGGTACTTCTTTCACTTGGCATTTTTATATCCTTGGAGATGCTTTAAAATGTGCTGCCTAGCCTACGCACCTCATTGAAAAAAGAAGAAAAGAGAATAAGCAAGCCCCAGGGCACGCAAGTGGCCGTAGCATTTCGATAGAGAAAGGGGATTCCTTGTTTCTAATTCGGGCATTGCAATAATTGAAGGGAGGAGTAGAGAGAGAGAGAGAGAGAGAGTAGGGTGGGGGACCCAGCCCAGGCCAGGAGGAGCAAACCAAGCAGAGCAAGCATGTGTGTGTGGCTCGTTTGCAAAAGTGGGCTGGGCCAGGAGCTTCACGGATGCGCCGGTAAAGCTGATTCGATCGTGTGTAACTGGCTTTGGAAATAAGTTAATGTGGACTGGTCCGATGCTGTGTCGCTCTCCCTCGGCGGTCGACAACACCTCGGAATCAGTTCGCCATCTGCATCCTCATCGATCGATCCCTGTCACCGCAGCGCATCCATCTAGCTGCTGCTACCAACCACAAAAATTTGCTGTGCTCAACTCAACCCATCTTCCCCTGCGTATTCTCTCCATTCATCTCTCTTTCAGGAGAACGTCCTGGTTTGTACGTTATCGGGCGCCTCATGTGGCCGGCCGGGCAGGGAAACATTGCCGTCTTGTGCAACGTTTGTCAGGATCTTCGTTCTTGATATGCTCGTTCGGTCCAGCTAGATTCCTTGTTGATCGAACAGGGTCGAAAAAAAGGAAGAAGGGACGCCTCCTGCTGGATTCTTCCTAGCAAGAAAATTCGTGCCCTGTACATGTGTATCTGAGGTAGTCACTGAAAAAAGTTGCAATTCTGCGAGATAGGGACAGGTGATCCTGATTAAGCGGACGTGTTCAGCGTCGTTTTTAGTAGGGACGTCTAAGTGAAGCAACCATCAACGCACTTCATGACCTGCGAGTCTTTTAGCTTTTCTGGTGTAAGGACCAGAGCTGTCGTGTCGACATGAATTCTGCTACCAATTAACTATTCTGCTACACTAGCATGAGGAGAGAGAGGAAAATATCATCACGCCCTCTCCCTGCATGCCGTGCCGACCTTACACGGCTAGCTAGCTTGTGGCATTGGTCATCATGGGGTAGCTAGCTAGCAAATGTTGTTTGGCTCTAATAGAGGAACGCGTACTGCTGCTACCAAAATGGCTGTCTGCATGTGTTTAGGTGGACTATAATATCACGGGCTCTATTCATAGGTGAAAGTCATTTAGCTATCTAGGCCCCACATGCATGCATACATGTTGATCGACCACGGTGCCACGAGTAAAGCCACGACTCGGGCCGGGTCGGGTCGGCCCGGCCCGAGCCCGGCGTGCGTCGGGCTACAGCGTGGACGTGCCGACACGACCCGCCCTGCCGTGCTGGGCTGGCACGATGAGCCACAAACGAGGCCCAAACACGGCACGGTGGCCCGCCGTGCCGCTGTCGGGCCGTGCCGGCACAAGCACGCCATGGGAGGCGGGCGGCGGAAGCGTGGCTTTAGGAAGGAGGAGGACCGGAGGAGGGCAGTCGGGCCACGTGCGCGATGGCGGCGGTCGGCAGACCGAGCGGTGACACGTGCGACGCGAGGAGGGCGGCGGCGGATGAGAGGAAAGAGTAGAGAGGAGGGAGGAGGGAGGATGGAGGAGGGACGAGGGCGGCGCCGCGGCGGGGGAGTTGGGTAAGATCGGAAGAGAAGAGGAGGGCGGCGTGGCGGCGGCGGGGGATTTGGAGAAGAAAAGAGTTGAGGGGGATCGGATGGGGAGTGGGAAAGTGGCGGGGTGGGACCGTGGGAGGATGGGGGCAGGGAGGGCACGTGGGGTCCTAGGAAAGTGGGGAGGGGAGTGGGGGAAGTGCCGGAGTGGCACTGGGCACTGGTGGGGTGGCCGGGTTGGGTGGGGCCCGTGGGGGATGGGGGGCGGGGAGAGGACGTGGCCACGTGGTGGCCTGGTGGGGACCTATGGGCTTGACCGGGTGAGGGAGTTAGGGACTTAGGGTTAGGAGGGTAGACCGGTAGGGGTAGGAAAAAAAATAAAAGATAGGAGAAAATAGAAAGAAGAGAGGATAGAGAAAAAAATAAAAGAAGAGAGGGAATAAATGATAGAGGAAAAAAAGAAGTAAAGAGATAAAGAATTAAATATAAAATGGTAAACACAAAAATAATTGGAGGAATAACTAAATTTTATTGATATACAGTTATTGTCTCATTAAAAACCTTACACTTCGGCGTGGAGTACCTCCTGTAAGGAAAAGAGTACAATAATCATTTTGTATGATGCTACTCGATGTCAAGATTCTCAAGGTCGGCCATGGCCTTCGTGATCTCCGGATCCTCGAGCTGATGTTGTTGTCGGGACTCTGCTTTGTCCCAGTCATTGAGGCAAGTAAGCACCTCAACCATGTCAGGTGTGAGGATAACCTTCTTGGTTCGATTATCCTTCCTACCATACTGAAAGTGGCTTCCGATGAGACAGACGATACCGGAACCATGAGTATGTCTCGTGCAAAATGTGATAGCACAGAATATATCCTATGATGGTTCTTCCACCACGTGAGTAGATTGACATTTTGGCCTTCTGCAAGGTCAAACTCAGTTTCTGCATAAGGTGTGTCAAGGTAGTGGTTGATCTCTATTCTGGGATTCCACTGCGTCCTGCTAGATGTTTGGGAAGAAGATTCACTAGAAGCTCTGCCTTTTAGGCTTTTCCACACAGTAGCGGTGCTCGAAGTGATATTTCCTTGTGGTGTTACCGATGCACTTGTTTTTGGTTGACCTGTATTGCCATATTTTTTGTAATACAAATCAAAAACGTCAAAAAGCTCATCATGAATGTGAGTGTAAGCATCCGAGTAATCTAAACCAAGTGCTTCACCAATTGCCTCATAAGCCCCCTTTAGCCCTTCTAACTTTCTGCGGGGATAAAAAATAATACCATAACAATAGAGATGTGGAATAGCTGCAAAATATTTTAAAAACTTTTCCTTCATTAGTCCAATAATTGGTTTTAGGAGGCGATCATCCCTATTTTCTCTTATAGCTTCGGCCATTGTCCAAAGCCACTCGATCACCAAACAAGAAGTGGGATAATAAATACCAGAAAGGATTGTGGTTGCATTGTAAAATATCTTTAAAAATTCACGAGAACGACTTGCCACTTCCTAGTCGCCATCGGTAATTACCCGCATACCTGTATTACAGCTCACACATAGAGATATAATATGCTCATACCCCTCGCACCGCTCTAGCATGGTGTACGTGGAGTTCCACCTCACCTTCATGTCAACACTAAATTTTCTTGGAATCTTATTGTTGGCTTTCCAGTAGTCACGGTACACTTACTTTGTACCTTGTCGGTGATGATGTAATGAACGTAATAGCAGTATGTATATTATCCAAATTAGGCTTCATTACCTTCAAACTTGCTTATACAATGAGATTAATGATATGGCATATGCATCTCTAGTGGATGACGTAACCTCCAGCGTAGGCTTGCAAAGAAGGTGTCATAATCTCCATAGCCGAAGTGTTAGCTGAGGCATTGTCAAGAGTGATGGAGAAAATTCTATTTTCTATTTTAAAATCTCTAATAACCTCAAGAATATGTTCCGCGATGGCATCTCCAGTGTGTGCCTCATCTATTGACTTAAAGCCTATGACTCATTTGTTTAAATTATATTCGTCATCCAAATAGTGTGCAACAACACTAAGATAGGAAGACCTTTGATGGGAGGAAGTCCATATGTTAGATGTTAAAGAGAAAGAAAAACTCACTTTTGTGTACTGGTCTTTTAGTTCTGCCATTTTATGATTGTAAAGTAATACTATGTCTCTTGTAGTGATTTTTCTAGTGACATGATTGTACTGTGGGCAAAAAGCACGTTGGATCAATCGCTCAAACATCGCGCTTTCTCCCGTACTAATCGGGAGATTCTCGCTAACTATGTATTTAGCTATCTACTCTCTTGCTAGCTGAGGATTATACAACCATGTGTTTACCGAACCGTCAGGGCCAAGGCTAAGCTGGGTTTGGACACCTTCCCCTTCTCTCCGTTCCCCGGCTATCTTTTCCAAGCATGATTGGGCGTGCCGCCTCAGACTACCTGTTCTATTTTTTGAAGATGCCTTTAATCGAGCTTTGCAATATTTACAAGTGGCATATGATACCTGACGGCCGTTTTTATTTCTACGGAGCGCTCCATATGCTCCCAACACCATGCCCGTCGGTTGCTTCCACCCCTCGTTACTTGCACCGATGATCCAACGTCGGTATCTGCTGACCCCGACTCCCATGAAATTTTTTTCAGCATCCTCAAAATCGTTAGACCTGTCCACATGACTGTCATCCATACCAAAGTCTCCCATGTCGGGGGAGAGTAGACGAGGATCGGTTTCGTCGTCTTCCATGGTGACGGAGTGAGGATCCATCTCGTTGCCTCCCATCGGAAGAGTAACATGGTGTGGTGGCGTTGACCCGCCATGCGAGGATCGACTCCGTTGTGACGCCGTAGGATGAACGGGAGGACGGCGTCGAAGTGCCACCTCCACCGCTTTCTCTTTCCCACGAGAGAACATGTGTGACAAAATATGCAAAAACAATTGATGGTTCTGTGCTTATTATGTTTAAAAGAAGATGTTATATATGCATGTTCTGTCGTCCCCCTCTTCATTTTTCAAACATGCATAATACTATTACCCCCTATGCGACAAGTGTCAAAATTTTAAAAGCCCCAAAACCTGCTGCCCTCACTTTCTCTCCCATCTGCCCCAGGCCCCCCTAATTTTTTCTCCCCATCTCCCACGTGTCCCTCCCCCGGTCCCCCTCCCTCCCTTACTCGGTTACTCCCCCATCTAGTACACAACCCATGTACCTGACCGCTCCTCCTCTCACATCCCCCCCACCATCTCTCTCTCTCTCACTCAGCGTCCCCACTCGCCAAGTCCCCAGCGCCAGAGGCCCCCTCTCCTTTGGTCCTCCCCCATGCTGCGCTGCCGCCACGCGCGCGCCCAGGCAGGTAGCAGGCCCCCTGCCCTCCCCCCACCTCTTGCGCCGTCTCGCCTCCACGCGTGCACACAGCGTCCCCGCCTGCACGTCTCCCGCGCGGGCGCCCTACCTCCCTGTCACACCCTGATTTTTGAAAACTTGCATGCCCGCATGACACTGCATATAGTTAGGGCATTCTCGGTTAAGCACGAACTCATTATGCTTGACACCGCCCCACACGCACCGTCCTGGACTAAACCCTAACGCGAGAACATACTCTAACTCAGCACCTACACTGTATACGCCGATATACTCACAGCACCCTACAACTAAGTAGTCCCGAGCCAAGGCAGGAGGGTTCCTGAGAGTCCCTACACCCTCTTGTCACCTTGCCACACCCCGGAGCCCTAAATCCACTCCCCGAACCCTTCTTTCCTAGTTAATCCGATTTTGGCAGAAACCCTAAGCGGATGGCCTACCACTCTTCGGCCTTTCTAAAAATCCTAGAAAAATTCATGGGACATCCTAATATTATCTCTAACCCAAATATAAAATAAAATGGGAATGCCCAGTTCAAAAATACCTGAATATGAAAATAACAAACTTTAGGGCAAAAATGAGCATATAACTACAACCGTTAGAAATAAATTCCCAAAAATTCTAATAAAATTCCACAATGGTCCTCACCGACATAAAATCATGAGCTCAGCTATAAGGGAGCACCTTCGTGCAAATCACTCACCGACATAAAATCATGAGCTTAGCTATAAGGGAGCACCGAATTGATTTCGTAGAGGTTCTCTGCTGTCAAATCAGCACGCCCACTTCTTTACTCTCACCAACCAAGCACCATTCTGTCCCTTCCTATTAAACCCTATCATCTGGCACGTTGTGTCATTCAGGGAACATCAACTCCCTGTGCTAATTCGGTGCCCAACTCCACTGCTCTTTCGATCATGTGCCCAAAAATTCCGGAGACATAGTGTCGCATGGCAAGCCACCTCAGGGCACTTGGATGCCACCTCATGCCGTCCAGGACGCGCTCTGGCAAGCCCACAGTGGCACCATGCCACTCGTCGCCTGCCACCCCGCGCCGCCCGATGTCTGAAGCTTTGCCACACCTCCCACGTCTCACCACGATCGTCCTTCCCCCACCCGTGTAGCTACAGCACCACTCTATTGCACCTGCAATGCCCCATCGTCGGACCCGACAGGGAGCAGCGGCCTTCCCCGGCTCCGACTCGTGGCCCGCCTATTTAAAGAGGAATCCGAGCCCCCATTCTTCTTCAGTGCACCCCTACCATTCCCCTCAAGCCACCCCTCTTCTAAATCTTTACCAGGTTCTGTAACATCCTGAATTTCTGAAACCTAAAAATTAGGGCCAGCAAAAACTTTTTGATAATAATGCTGATTAAAATACACCAAATTAAAACTTTTGCTCAAATCATGTTCCTGCTAAACCCTAAAGCAAGGAAACCCAAAATCTTTCCCCTCTGTCCTAATTCTTTAATCTCTGCTCTGCCGAAGCCCGGTCCAGCAAGGTATTTAAACTTTGCTCTACACCTTGTCTCCACGCGGGGTCATCCATCCTTGCATCCCGCCACGAACACCCCTTCGGCATTCCTCCCCCTTCCATCTAGCCGGTGCAACCTAGACCCACATCTGCCGCAAGTGCCCACACGGTACTTTTGCGAAGTTGAAGCATATATATATGTCTTGAACCTTTTACGAGTGACTTGAAATTCTACCGCCAACTTCGCCATGTCCCATCATGAGTATGTGCCCATATATACTGCTTTCAGTATAAGCACATATGCAAACCCTAATCCTCGGCACCCCGGTTCCTCTCCTGTCATCGAACCTCATGCATGTGTAAATGCTATCAGTGGCAGAAATCAAAACCACAATTCCCGTACCTTCGCATGTCCATTCCATCCACATGCAAACCCCTTATACGCTTAAAATTTCTCAAGTGTATGTGGACACATACACTCCAAGCCCTGATTTCGTCTTCTCGGTAAAACCCTAACCACCATGGTTATCTCTCTCCTTACCATATGTCGTTCGAATATCCTCTCACCTCTATCATGTTACCATGCCGGGAGATAAATATTCGTCCCATTATATTTCTACCAAATAACCATTTATCCATTTATCTTTTTACTATAGTCAAAACCCTATTTACCATTCGCTATACTTATCCATCACTCGGACATGAGTGTTATGTCAACCCATGCGCATGTATATAGGTACATATCTTCCACGGGACCTATGCCACCTTTTCTCTCTCCTAAGTAATGAGTTAAACCTAAATCTAACCCATAACCCTATACATCCTAGCTCTTGGCTCCATCTCAATTCTAGGACCATACTTGCTCTAGGTCTCAAAGTTTCCTTGCTATCCCTCGTTCCACCACTCGGCTGACCAACCAAGTGATCCAATAAAGACACTCCAAAATATCTCTACCCATTAAGTCCTCAGTGTCTCGAACTCAATCCTGGCAAGCTTAGAAAATAATACTCGCACCTCCCGCGCAAAAATCCCAAGATATTTGCAAGGTGCCCACTGGAAAAATTTCTCCCAAAGATCAAAGAAGTTCTTGCACGCTTCCTGCTCTTCCTTGCTGAAAACTTTATCCACTCTTTGAAAGGAGCACCTAGAGTGTACCACCGGCTGCCGCCTCTCTCTTTGCCATGTGGTCCCGGACCCACCGGTCAGCACCATCCCTTTTTCCCCTCCTCTCTAGCTCCACCATTTCTCTCTCTGCAGCTAAGGCATTGCTGGCCTGCTCCTCACGCCACCCATTCTCCCTCCACAGCAAGTGGCAACAGCTTTCCCTGCAGCAAAAGTGCATGTGAGCTACCCCATTGACTCTCCTTAACTCCCCCTTCCCTTGCCTATTCTTTTCTCTCTTTCCCCAAGCCAGCAAAGGCCAAGCTGTCTCCATCCACCTGCTGGACCAGAGCAAGCCAAGCACTCTACCTCACCTCCTTTTGCTTTTCTCCCATGGTTCCTCCATCCCGAACTCCCCCAAGCTCCATTTCTCTTCCCGAGCAGCCGAGCTTCTCTCCAAGTCGAGCTACCCCATCAGCTCAAACCCGAGCTATTCTCTAATGCTCCCCGAGCTCACTCCTCCACTTCTCAGCTCATCCCCTTCAAGCCAAGTGCTTAAGCCCCCTTGCTCTTCTCCCTCCTGGAGTTCTTCTCCAAGTGGCCGAGCCATTGCAGCCCAGCTACCTCACCAAACACCTGCCACCACTCTTTCCCCTAGCTTCATCTTTCCCCAACTCCCAGTTCCATTTTTCCCAGCCCGAGCTCACCTCCCCATCTCCTCCTTCGGCACCAGCAAGATCTGCCGCCAGGGCGCCATCACCAAGTGACCGAGCAGCTGAACTGCCCCAGCCAGCGCCCAAGCCCGAGCTCTCCCTTTACCACTCTTGATGCGTCTCCCTACAAGCCAAACTTCAGCACCCGAGCGCCCTCATTTCTCCAGCGAGTTGCCCAAGCCCCGTCCTCTTTCAAGCTGAGCTGGTCCATCTCTTTCTCCATCCCCTGCAGGCCAAACTCCATGGCAGCCGAGCACTTAAGCTCCTGCCCTACCTTGCCGAGCACCCACATCTCCATTTTGCCCATTCTTTTCTCCTCCCCCAAGCCCCAAGCTCCTTCTACCTGAGCTACCCTGCGCGCCACCCCTCACCGTGGCACCGCGGCATCTGTCGCTGCCGCCTCGCTCTGCCGTGGCAACCCGCAGCAACTGCCGCTACCCTCTTACCCCGCCGCGGCAAGCTATTCCCGCCGCGGCAAAGCTATTCCCTACCGCGGTAAGCTATTCCCTGTCGCAGCTGCCTTGCCCCTGCCGCAGCTCCTTTCTCCTGTCGCGGCAAAGCCCTGCCGCAGCTGCCTTGCCCCTGCCGCCGCTCCTTTCTCCCGTCGCGGCAAAGCCCTGCCGCAGCTGCCTTGCTCCTGCCGCGATAGCCTCTCCCTGCCGCGGCAACTCATTTCTGCCACCTTGCCCTGCAACGGCAAGCCACCGGCAACTCGTGGCAGCTACCGCTGCCACTTTTCTCTGTCGTGGCAGCTCAAGGCTGCTGCCACTGCCCACTCCGTTGCTTTGCACGCTGCCGTGGCAAACCCCTCCTGCCGCCTAGCTCCTGCCGCGGCAAGCTACTCCTGCCGCAGATACCTTGCTCCTGCCGCGGCAAGCCATTGCCACCCTCGTCCATGCCCAAGCCACTGCCCCGGCTGCCTAAGCCGCACCGCCTGCGTGCTGCCGAAGGCGTCTCCCTGCTATACGTCTTCAACACCACCCCTTTTATAGCCAACAAGTATTTCCCTCCCTTATTTCTAGCTCGACCCAGCATCGGGAGCCGCTCCTTCGCTGTTTATAGTCCTAATCATCTAGATTCTTGTTCATGAACCTATTTATTCCTATAGGTTTCGTAATTTTGAAATTTCTTAAGGTCAAAATTAAGGTACCTTTTGAATATACATGCCAAGTATAGAACCTCCTCGATCTAACTTCCAGTAAGTTAGTCTCCCAGAATAGCTATGATTGCCAACCTTAAAGTGATAAGAACAGTTAGAAGGAAGGAAAAACCTAACAAGCTTAATACAATGTTAAGTGAGGATATACCTTGCAGTGTTCATCAAACCCTAATTCGGGCTTGAAGACCCTCAACATAACCTTTGTACCTCGGTTTAACAAATGAGGCTAAGACATAAAGAATGTCCACCCGAATGCAAAATAAATCGATGAAACCCTAATTCAGCAATGTACCCAATGGTTAATGTTCTTGCTTAACCTAGTGAGCCTGAGTAGCTTCCTAGAAATATCATAAATTTGTAGCTACCCTAACCCACCATGAAGTTATAGTTCTGATGCTCTGGTTCTTTATTTGCTGTTGTTGAGCTTTCGCTCGCACCATCATTTATTCAATGTTCCTTGCGGCGTGTAGATGCGACATAGCGATACCGCGACGGAAGGGACTAAGGCGCTGTCATACCAAGAGCGAATCTCAGACAAAAGCCAACATTTGCCAGGCAAGCTCTCCACCCTTGATCATGTTGAATCCCAAGTTTACAAAATATATTTTATTTTACGAAACCTGCATGCTATGTTTTATATCCGTTATTTTATGTAGTCTAGTTATGTCCGGCACCTAGACAACCCTAGCTCGACCCTGTATTTCTTGTCACCCTAAGGATTACGTATTCCGAAGAAGTTACCGAAAACCTAGGGTAGAGTATGTATGTATGCTTAGCCCTGCGGTAGAAAAATTAGGTTTTTAAAATAAAAAGAGGAATACTCCCATATTTCATGTGGCAAGTGTTTGGAAATGGACCGTCGTGTCCGAAGGAGTATGAAGGTAGTATATCCATGGGTTGAGATATTTTACCGTAAAAAGGTTTTGTGAAACCAAAATGAAAATAGAGAAGATTTTGATCTGGGTCGGAGATGAAGGGCGAAAGCAGGAAGCTTGTTAAAGTGTGAGGTAAGGCCCGGCGTGGTTCTCGCTGCCCGTTTACGGGAGTGGTGTGGAGTCCCTCTCGGAACACCTAAGGACCGAGCTTAAGTTCCGTTTGGCCAAGTCTTACCATACGTCCACATGTCCTTTATGGGAAGGACTTGATTTAGTACCCGGTCTGAACTAGCATGAACCCGTAAGCAGTGTGTAGCGTGCAGATGAGGTTGTAGCCTCTGTAGAGAAAAGTTTCCGTGGAAAAGCGATGGCTTGTTCGCCACAAAGTTGGAACACCAACCTCCTTGCAAGCGATGATACTGACTCAAGCTAGGTTTGGGATATGTCCTTCTGGCGGGTTCATGGCTGGGTTCACACCGGTGAAGAGTCTCGTTGTACTAGCTCTGGTAGCATGCGGCGCGCAGTATGCCCAAGGTGAACTACATCATGTGGGTAAAGCCGTACCACCTCTGCAGAGGGTTAAAACTATTCGAATAGCCGTGTCCACGGTCAAGGACGAGCTTGGTTGGGCCACACTAAAGTAGATTGACTTTCAAAGTCAAAAATGGGTTATGGGTTTAAGGACGCGATCCGCCGTGTTCGCAGGGTGACATGCAAGTTCTGTTGAGTCGGGAAGAGTGAAGAAGGGATTTCCCCGTGGACTCGGGCAAACCCTAGCATCCCCGTAGGTACCAGATGAGCTATGTCTCTCCAAGGAATCGGGTGATTACCGTGTTTTTGTTGGTATCCCCGTATGTACCGGGTGAGCTATGTCTCCCCGAGGAATCGGGTGATTACCGTGTTTTCGTTGGTATCCACGTATGTACCGGGTGAGCTATGTCTCCCTGAGGAATCGGACGATTACCATGCTTTGCCGTTATAGCGGAAAGCACAGAGATGATCTCCTCGTTGTAACGGGAAGAGTGATAAAAGCAGGTACCTTATCTTGCTGCGTCGAGATACTTTGCTAAAACTGCTTTAATACCTATTTACATATTTCAAATGCAAACTTACTTTCTTGCACAATATAAAACCTAGGATAGAGCCTGTTTCTTGATAATTCCCTTGCATGCTCATATCCGTGATAAACTCCCTGGCGGAGTGCTTGCGAGTACATTCAATGTACTCACCTGGCTTGTTGATTTGGCCAGACAGAAGGGCGACAGCTCGAAAGCAACAACGTTATCTGCGCAAGCTAGGGCGTAACCCCAGTCAGTTGCCTGTCGGGAATGGCATATTGATGGGCCACTCCACTGTTTGATTTCCGCTGCAAAATTCTTAGCCGTGGGGCTAAAGGTATAATTCTTCGATCTCGAGGATCGGTTTTATATCATATTCTAATAAGTGTGTGTATGACCTTAATATACAGGTTAACTTATGTGTGCCGGCTACTGATCATGGGACCGGTACAGTAAATACAAGGGTTTATCCGGCCTAAAAACCGGGTACGCCATAGGCTCCCTTCTCCACTCTCCCCGGCCACCGCGCCCACTTCTTCTGATCCCCACGCGGCGAGTTCCACAAGCCCGTTCCAACCAATTAGCAGCCACCATTAGATTTCTCTCCTCGTGGCGACTCCATTTCTGTAACCAATTTCTGACCCCGACTCCCGTGGCCAAAACCCCTCTTCCTCGCCGGAGAGACCACCTGCGGGCACCGCCGGTCTCAAATTCCGTCGGCCCTGAGCGACGGGAGCAGATGTCGACGGTACCTTGGGCCATTTCACCAAGCGCGGTAAGAGTCCAACAACGCCCTAAGTGGGCCATGGTTCTTGGCAAGGCCTGCCACGGTAAGTGGCCACACCCCACGCCATGTTCCCTTTTTGCAACTGGAAAGAGTAAACTCTATTATCCCGAAAGCGTAAAACTCCCTGGAAACCGGTCCAGAGCTGGTTTCGCTTTGGTCCGACCAGTTCGGTTCAATCCAGACTGGTTCTGAACTTTATAAAATCGGTTTTGGAATCCTTGGATCAATTCCAAGCTTTTGATTCAAAAGAATGTTAATTTTCAACAATATTTAAATCATGAATGGGAAGATTAGGTTTAGGGCATTTCTTGCATTTTCCTTAAATCAACATATGCACTATATATGCAATTTCCAGAGCAGCCAAAATAGATGTTCTATATTATCCAGTATGCTAAAATGTAGATAGCACCCGTTAAGCCGGTAGGTGAAATGATCTTGAACATGCAATCCTAATGACATGGTTTTTCCTCCTATCAAAGGCACCATCATTTTATGTGACCTATGTATATACGTATACCCATCGCCTAGGGTACTCTTATTTTTGTAAACTTAACCTTCAAAACTCAGAACTCTATCACCACCCTGAGTCCATATATACTTCCCCAGCCCATCCAAAGTTGCTAAACAATTACCAATATAGAAAGACAAACTGACTTGCGAAATCCTAAAACCTAATCCGCCAACCTTAAAACCAAAACCCTTATTGCCTCACCCTATTAACATCACTCCCTTTTGGAACATGCATAATGATCTGAATTTATTGGAGTTGCTCTTTTTGCTTCTTATTCACTGATTTTTCGATGTGTAGTTGATGGAGTGAAGTACGTGCGCCAGGAAGACCCGGACTCACCCCCCACGTCAAGAACAAGAGCAAGAGTTGCCAGGCAAGCATTCCTACTTTGATCATGTTGAAACTCATATGTTTGAAAATTTAATTATCTTGTTTGCAACCATGCATGCTATGTGGGTATCAACGTTATTTTATGCTAGACCTAGTTATACCTAGTAGGTGCATATACCTTAGGTCCGATGCATCCATCGTTGAAACCCTAGTAATAACTACTGCTCATCGTACGGGTAGCAAAGTAATTAGGAGTATAGGTATTAGCCCTGCTTAGAAGAGAAACCGTCTTCCCTCGGTGTATACTGACTCTCTCTCGGGCATGGGATAAAACCCTCGGTTGGGTTTGTGCCTTCCGATGTGAGTGTTTGAAAAGAATGATGTTGTTTACAAAACCCCAAACAAAGGTGGAGAATGATTTTGATTCGAGTGAGAATGCTAAGGGCAGTTTGGGGATGGTAGAGTAGCCGGTAGCAATGTGGAAGTCTGTGTGACTATGGAGTCTTGCTCGAATCAACCAAGGACCGAACCTAACGTGCCGTCAGACCAGATTCCTTACCGTACGTCCACATGTCTTTTATGGGAAGGACTTGGCCTATTATCCCGGCAAGTATTAGGGTTTGGACCCGTGGGCAGTAGGAAGAGTGTGCTAGGTAGATTGGCATCCCTAGAGGATCTCCACGGGATTTCGTGAGTAGATTCTCTTGGTGAGCTCCACGTAATACGTGGGTAGATGTTCGACACAGAGATGGGTCCACTTCTTCGCGTTGTGGTGTCAGGCTGCCTGGGCACAAGCGAAGAAATGGGTAGATCTCATCTAGCGGGTCCAACTCTAGTGCGGAAGCAGATGAAAAGTCTCGTTGTAATAACCTTGCTGATACACCTCGTGAAGTGTATTCATAGCGCTCGGCAACAAGAGGGAACTTACATCTTGTGGGTAAAGCCGTACAACCTTTGCAGACTGTTAAAAACTATCTGAATAGCCGCGTCCTCGGTCATGGAAGAGAACTGGTTAGGCCACACACTGGTTAGACTGAGTTTTGTTTGCAAAAACTTGGGCAACGGGATTAAGGATGTGGGTATGACGTGTCCACCAGGGAGCAATTTAGGCCACACTGCGGGTGGCAAGGAATTGCTGGAGAATGGGACTAGCCGTGCTACCAGGGGTTGCATGGGCTAGCAAATGGGACCTTGGACGTGGATAGATGGAGCTATCGGGTCAAGGCAAAGAAAAGGGGGGTAGCGGAGGCTACCTCATGTGATGACATGAATGTGTGAAAATCTATGATTACCAAACATGCCTTTGAAACTATTATTTGTATTTAAATTGAAAACTTACTTTCTGCTCAACATACGACCTAGGATAGAGCTATTCCTCTTTGAATTAAACCATGCATAAAATATAGTTGTATTACTCTCCCGTGGGGATTGCTTGCGAGTACATTTAATGTACTCATCCGGCTTGTTGATTTGGCCAGACAAAGAAGAATTCTTATCCGACGACGACGACAACGACTACGAGGGCTAGGGCGTTATTCCCCAGTCAGTGCCTGTTGGGTAGGCATATTGATGGGCACCTATCTACATATTTTTATATTTTCCCGCTGCAATTTCTATTCAGCCAATCGGCTATGATGTTGA
This sequence comes from Stipa capillata, assembly GCA_019208055.1. Classification (NCBI taxonomy): domain Eukaryota; kingdom Viridiplantae; phylum Streptophyta; class Magnoliopsida; order Poales; family Poaceae; genus Stipa; species Stipa capillata. The sequence goes on from JAGXJF010004412.1 coordinate 132,461, forward strand.
ATGATAACCATAATGGTTCATGTGTGTAAAAGACTCGGTATTGTATGTCAATGCTATCAAGTTCTTGTGTGTACTGGCTACTGATCATAGGACCAGTACAGGAAGCACAAGGGTTTATCCGATCTTAAAACCGGGTACACCACACTCCCTCACCGCCTCGCCGCCCTGCGTTCGCCCAGGCAGGCCGCAGGAGCCAGGCCCCCCGGCCCCCCCCTCTCCCTCTCCCTCTCCCTCCCCTCCCCCAGGCCGCCGCGCCCCGCTGTGCCCCCCTCTGCCCCCGCGGCCCCGCCATGCCAGGTTGTGCCCTCGTCGAGCCCTGCCGTGCCCCACCGTGCTTCGCCGTGTCGGCCGGGCCGTGCCGGCACGAGCATGACCCAAAGCTCCGTGCCGGGCCGTGCTGCCCATCGGCCACCAATCCGTGGCACAGCCCGACCCGAGCATTCGTGTCGTGCCAGCCCAGCCCACTGAAGCCCCGTGCCGTGCCGTGCACCGTGCTGGGCCAGCTGGGCCACGGGTAAGCCCGGAAATACCCGGCCTGAGTCCCGGCTTTAGCCACGAGCAAACAATCGCTCCTCGCCCGTACGTGCGTGCAAGCCTGGCCCATGCGTTTTCATCAGACATACGAGAATCGAGGCCCCACGGCTTTCATAAGATTTACCAAGTGCGCGCACTGTGGACTCGGCTTTCCCGGCGAAAGGAAATGGCTAGGATGCCATGATCGATGCTTCCACTCGACGGGGCACCATCACACTGCTACTCCAAAGATTTTCTTTTTGATTCTTGCACCACCTCTTCCTGTGCGAATTGTGCGCGTAGGGCCCGAGCGTGCGCGCGAGCAACAAACCTTTGGGATCGCGCGCGGGGCGCATGCAACGCGTTGACACACACGCCAACCAAAACCGTAAAAATGGAAAATTTCACCCGGCCGGCGCATGCAAACGAAGGAGCTGATCGAGCAAGGCTGATGCAAACTCACGTACCCATGAATGCAGCCATCATCGGTCGACTCGTTTCCTTTTTCTCCTCTGCTCGATGATCCGTCACTGGAACCACTGCACATAGGCGTGACCAATTACGACAAGCTACATGGACCAAAGAAAAGGAAAGCACAAAGGTGGAGGGAAGGCGCGCATCCACGTACGCCCTACCCCGGGCGGCAGGCAGAGCACTATACATGCACATCGATGCAGCTAGCTATATAGCTTGGCCCAGCCCCCTCTCTCTGCTCGCAGAGCGGTACGTAGTACGTATGTGCTACTCCTAGCTAGCTAGCTAGGTATAGGTCGCTGCTATTGCCTGTAGAGAAGGAGAGGAGCGCATGCATTGCTCGATGGTGCAGGCGGAGACGGAGCCGCTCGTCGGTCCTGTTCACGGCCTGCCCGACCTTCCCGAAAGGGAAAGTGGGCATCGACCCGCAGCTATCACGGCACGGCCCAGGCAAAAGCCGCTCCCATTATTTCTCCCTTTCTCCCCGGCCGGTCCAGATCTAGCGCCAGTGTCGGATGGCGACGTGAGAGCCGGGGAGTCGCACGGACATGGCCACCACCAGTACCCTGCGTACGTACGTAGGTGAGCTCTAGCTGCTCGATCCATCCATATCCATCCATCCATCCATCCATCAGTGATCAGCCTGTGTCGTTCGTTTCCTAGCTCCCTTCTTCCCCTTGCTGCATTGCATGCATGCCCGTTGCCGTGGGTTGGCATGGCCGCATCCATGGCACGACGAGAGGACGCGCGCCCGGCCGCGCTACGTGCGCCCTCACCTACCCATGGCCGAGACCGTTTCTGCCGCGCGCTCTGCTGGCTAGCTCCCTCGATCGCTGTGGTGTGTGCATCCCGCTGTTTTCACGTACGACGTCGTAGGCCCGGCACGGCACGGCGTCATGCACGGCCGTGGCAGCAGCCAGCAGGCGATAAATTAATAGGGCATGTCGCTGCGCCTGCGCCATGGCTGGACCATGTCGAACGAATGTTGTTATTTTGACTGTACCCTGCTCTCTGTTGATCCACATGCATGGCGTAGGTTACTTCAGGATCATGGGGGAGGGGTACGTGATGAGAGGCGATCGTACGTACGTGTAAGTTGGTCAGTTATAAAGAATAAAGACTGCACGGTTGTACTGGTCACTAGCTTGGGCCGGCGACACGTGGTGACGTAACTCGATCGCTCGCGACAGAGGTACGGTCTCGACTCTGAAGCTTGCATGCACCAGTATACATGTACGGACCTGCAGACTGGGGTGACGAGCAGCCAGCCGGGGCCGGCCTGTGGCAATGGAGTAGGGTGTGTAAATGTGTGACCTCATTATGCTGCTGAAACCGTGGTGAAATTAATCTATGATTGGAAGTGCTAGATCTGTAAACGACGGATGCCTGCAAACTGTCTAACGTGTGCCGCTCTGTATGTGTTAATGAAATCGTGGTGCAGGGTGACGCATTTACTGGCCGAGCACTCAAAGTATCTGCCTGATTGTTTTCCCAAAGAAATACCTGACCGATAGGGTTAGTAGTGGATTTGCGCATTGTACTTCCAGCGATCCAGTACACGCGCGGCTGCAGATATAGTCTCGTTGACTCGTTCCAAATGGCATGTTAGATTCATGACTGTATAATTGAGTAGCACTTTGGGCAATACGAGCACGAAGCATAGTTCTTGATGTGACTCAAAATAAGGCGCTAAGCTATCTAGATAGCATTCGTGCAACTGCCGTGCAAGCATAGACTTGGATCCTTTGGACGCCACACCGTACCGAACATGTCGTCTTCAGCACGTATATACGAACCCAAGTGAGACGAGTGCTGATCGAGGCCAACGTACATGGGGTGACGACCTGTGATGCTGACGGCAAAACAAACACATCGGCTCCCATTAGGGAGCAGAAACTGGACGAACGCGTGCATGCATGCATGTAGTAGGTTTGGCTACTCCGACCCAGCACCGAAGAGACCAAAAAAGGTCCGCGGCCGTCGATATATCGCCATAGTGGTCGGTGTTGCGGTCACGGATATGCAATTTATGCTTTGGTCGGTCGCCGAGCAAGTACTCGACGGTGCGTATCTCTTGGAATCAGCGACGCCAGTTTACTGCGGAACGCTACGCGCGAGACGTGAAAGCCTCCGAGCGTCACCGCGGCTCGCATCACATATGGCGCGGTCGCGTGGGCTAGAGACAGAGAGCCATGTGCCCTGAAATAATAGCCCAACTCGGTACGTTCTTCTCTTGCGCCATAGCCCAGTAGATTGGGAGCAAATTTGTGTGATCTGGGCTGAATAATTCTGCACTGCTCAATTCGGCCCAATGGTAACCTTGCGTTACCGGAAGGCACTGTAAAAAAAGATCTCTGCCTTTCTCTTCTACTCCTACTTTGCTCTTTTGCAGCGATAAAAAAACGCTACCAAAAAATATGTGGCAGTAAACTACAGTACGTGTGAAGGCCCATATCTGACTTCTGTCAACGGAACACAAACTGCAGAAATCTGTAAGGATCCATCACAGGCAGATCCATCACAGGCAGATCCTTGTGATGTGGATGCGTTGCAAGTAGGGTTGAAAACGGAACGGAAATTTTTCGTCTGTTTCCGAAAAAAGGGAAACGGAAATGGAATTTTTCGGTACGGAAACGGAAACGATACGGCGATTTCAGTTGGAAACGGAAACAGAAACGGAAATCCGTATAAGAAAAATGAAATATTTCCCAATAAACCCGTGTAAAAGTTCTGACCCATCTAGTCATCCACCCTATCCCTAACAGGCTAACCCTTCCTACTCTCGTATAAATATAATTGGTTATGTAATATATATTCTTTATATCATGTTGTTTTTATTGTGTTTTTGTGTACGGTTCAAGGGGTTCTTGTGTTCCGACAAATATTCGTTATTGTTTTCGTTTTCGACCGTATTCGTCTCATATTCATTTCCGGTACTTTCCGTTTTAGTTTCGATTCCGGAGTTTTCATATCCGTTTCCGTTCCGATAAAATAGTGCGGAAATGAAAATGGTAATACATTTTTCCGATCATTTTCGTACCATTTTCAACCCTAGCTGTAGGTGTGTAGGAGCCGCATGCATGTCAGCAACTGGCGTGATATAAAACGCAGGAAAGTCTGTGTCATTGTAGACTTGTAATGTTATTGAAGAGGGGGCCGTAGGCAGCTGGCACGATAACACAATTATCCTCCTGGCGGTGCGCGAGAGACAAGCCGACAAATGGTTTGATGCACCGATGGCATTTATACTTGCTTGCGTTATACACTTCCAGCGTAAAGCACAACAAGGTCCCTGATTTCCCTATCTTTTTTGGAATTTTAACCTTATTTTTGAGTATAGCTTATTCTGTGGAGTATACTCAAGGAGGAACGACACAAGCAATCAATGGGGAGCTAAACGGTGTTACACGCAACTCTCGTATCCTCCGGACCATTGGCACCGCCGACACTTGAATGCTCGCTATGTAGCAAACGATCTCACGCTAAATCAACTTCGATCACAGGTTCCGCAAACGCAATGAATTTTTTCTATAAGTTTTTCAGGGAACTTTTGTATCCTGTAGCACTTGTGTCATTACAAGGACCTAGTGACAACTTTATTTGCTAGGGAGCCCCTGCCGCAGCCCCACAGAAAAAGCTAAACGATCGCCTTGTTCTTATGGCCGTGTCACTTTTTCCAGTTTTTCTACCTTGTACAACCATTCTGTCCTTGTCCTCCTCTCCAGTCACCTCCTCTCCCCTCCATAGGATGCCTTCCCAGCCTCAGAGTCCCAGCAGCGGTTCATCGCTGGTGAGCTGCAGCAGAGCCACTACTTGCTGTCACTGGAGGTCAGTTCAGCTCACCTCACCACTAGCTTAGCTTTTCTTTTTCGTGTTTTTAAATCTTTCTTTCTTCTATGTTGCCCATCTCCTTCAGATATGTGTTAATGTGTGGTGCGCGTGCAACTAGTCCGTCTTCCTTGTTTGTTGGTTGGGAAAACGATGGGGAAATCTGGAGCTCGGGGTTATGGGTTTGGAGGTATCGAGATGGCGATGTTTTTGGCTTGATTGCTTCATTGCACTTGCTGGCATGCACAAAGCCCATCTTGTAGCTTAAGGCTCTTGTCTTGTTGTTTAATCTTGGGTCCTTCTTAACTTGTGTGATAGTTCTAGGTGCTATACCAGTTTCTTCTCCTGCTCCGAAGCAGAATGCATTTTTTTGGATATTTCTAGTGGGGTCTTGAATTCTGAATGCTCGCTTGTGTTTTCTTCATTTCTTAATTCTTCTTTTCCTTCCCCTCCTTGCGAGGTGGTTCTTGTCTGGAATTTTAGTGTAGCGAATTCGCAGAAAGAGGTCTAGTACAGATAGTCTCAGCCTCTCCGGTAGGTCCCAACTCTCAATTATCTGAACAATTTGGTTCATAAGCTTATAAGCTTTGTGCTGGAGTTGTCTGAATGAGTACTTGCGTAGGCACCATCCTTATCGCATAAATGCACTCGTCCGGAACTACTAGTAATACTGTTGGGACAAAAGGAGAAGCAGTTCTTTTGACTATTTACAACACTACCAGTTTTAAACGAGTGCATCCAAATTAGTACTAATAGACTACTAATATAGTCTATTTGGTTGGTGACTAACCATGCCAAACAAGTGCATTCAAACTAGTATGTTTATAGTACTTTTAACTCTTTTGACTTCCAGGACGAGTCACCTAGATGTTTTATGTGACTATCAATGTTAAGTTAATGAGCTGCGGCAAGCTAAGATTTATCCCTCAATTTATTTTGTTTTTAAAAAATCGTCAGAAAAGGTTAATGAACTCAATCCAGTTGATGGCCACTACTGAAGCTCGCACATAAGCTAAAAGTTGATGGACAAATTGTGTAGAGACTAACTTTGTTTAAAGAAAATATGTTGTATTTCGTTGACAAATTGACCTTTTGGAGTAAGTGGTGGGTGCAATGGGGATAGAGCTGAATAAACCTCCGCTCTGGTTCCTGTAGTTTCTTTTTTTGTCGAGTGTCGCTTTCTGTATTGAAAGTGAAGGACACTACAGTTGGCAGGTGAACAAGTTCTTAATCGTGCCTAGTGCATTAGGTATCGATAATGGCAAATTTCTAGTAAGAAACATGATACAAATATGTATGCTTATTCGTCCAAGAATCATTTGCTAACATAAGAATGGGTCTTGTGGAATCAAATAGTTCATTCAGTCATGTGTAGAAAGTTTACTGAGGAAAAAATAGACCTTGATATCGTATTGTATAGTTTCTAGGAACAAGTTCGCAAAGATCATTTGATACACATCTTGCTGACTCTTTTCCCTACTTAATAGCACCTTACCAAATGTTCCACTAGGATCCACCCCTGTACATTTGGTAGAATATGTGTCACTAATATTTCCATCTATTATAATCTCCAGGGAACACTGAACATCAATAGGAATTGAGCGTTCATTGATGGATCATAAAACATGGCTCTGGAGAAAGAAATCATCAGAAAGGACAGTTTTAACAAAGAACAAATCCAATATACCAGAGAGGGAACATGAGGTACATCATCTACGCCTTTAGATTTAAGAAGCTTATTCAGTATCGATAAACTCCTAGCATGAAATTCAACATTTATTTCCATGATGAAGGAGAAGATTGCACGGCTAGAGAGATCCTTGCAAGGCTTAAACGAACAACTTTCATTTGCTCATGCTGAATGCTTGGAGAAGGATGTTATTTTAGTCAAGCAAGCAAAAGTAGCTGAAGAAGCCACATTAGGTACTACTGTATTCACTTCATTCTCATTCCCACATATTTTCCTGGTCCATAACCAGTTGGACATATGATTTGTCCTCAGTAAAGTGGCTACGTATTGCAAATACATTTCTGACTATTCACTTATTGGTTACGAATATTGTAGGTTGGGAGAAAGCTGAAGCTGAAGCGATAGCTATCAGGACAGAACTTGATGAAACTCTACATCAGAAAGCCGCAGTTGAGCAAAGGATTTATCAGCTTGATGAGGCTCTAAATGTTACAATTGTAGAGAGGGAGTTATTGAGAAAGGACACTGCTAAAATAATTTCTTGTGAGCAGGATAAAGTTCAGAAGCTGGAAGAAATTGTAGCGGAGAAAGAAAAAATAATTTCTAGTTTGGATGCTGAGTACAGCAAACTTTGTAAAATCCTCTCAGCAAAAGAGAAAACTATCTTAGAGCTAGTTGAATCAAATGCAGTGAAAGAGTCAGACTTCAAGGACCTTGTGGTAAAGCTAGAGTCAACAGAGAGATCAAATTCTTCTCTTAGATATGAGGTTTGCATGCTGCAGAAGCAACTCGATATACGAAGTGAGGAAAGGAAGTTTAATCTCAAATCTGCTGATGCTTCACACAAACAACATCTTGAAAACGTAAGGAGGATTACAAAGCTTGAAGAAGAGTGCAAGAGACTGCGTTCAATGGTACGTAAAAGGCTACCAGGACCTGCTGCCATTGCAAACATGAGAAGTGAAGTTGAAACACTAGGCAACAATACAACACGAACAAGTATAAGAAGTTTGAATTCCACGACATCATTCAATTCATGTGATCCAGTACAGAATTCTTATGATGCATCGCACGGAAGTTCTTCATTGCTTGCAAGGTTACATGTCACAGAAGATGAAAATAAGGCCATGAAGGAATCTCTTTCTAGAAAGGATGGTGAACTTCAGTTTTCACGGACTATGCTTGCTCGCACAACCTCTAAACTTTCCCAAGTTGAAGCTCAACTTGAAGAGTTATCAAGAGGTCGAGTTGCCACAGAATTTGTAAAAGGCAGTCCTACAGTGGTTGAGAACCCTCTTTCATCTATCTCCGAGAATGGTTGCAATGAAGATAACATCAGCTGTAACTCATGGGCGTCAGCCTTAATTTCTGAACTTGAACATTTCAAGAAGGGTAAGCTGACTACACCTTCTTGTAGGAGCACAAGAGTATCGGACTTAAGTTTCATGGATGATTTTGAAGAAATAGAAAAGCTAGCGATGCTATGTGATGATAAACCTTCAAAATCATGTGATTCAAAGAGAGAGGAAATAGAATCATCAGAGAAAGAGCTGGTTCCAGTTGATGGTCTCAATGAAACAACTAATCAAGTTCATCAATACAAGATCGAGAAGGGGCTCTTGAAGTTAATTGAACTTGTTGAGGGAATTATCCAGAGATCATCAAAGGATTATCGTAGCAATCTCGTGCAACCTGGTAGCAGCATGGGTGATCACTCTAGCGCGTTAACTGGTTATTTTGCTCATGCATTCTTGTGGAAAACATCAGAACTTACTTGTGTACTACAAAACTTCGTTGTTGTATGCAATGATATTTTATATGGGAATACCGATGTTGAAAGATTTGTTCTTTCAGTGAACCTCACACTAGATTGGATAATCAACCACTGCTTTTCACTCCGAGATGTATCAGACATGCGGGAAACTATCATAAAGCATCTGGAGTTAGATAACAATGCTGGGCTGGAAGCTGTTGCAGTAACCAAGCAAACAGGAATCCGAAGCACAAACAGCATAGATGAACCCAGGACCCCAAATAAGGTGCACACGTCACTAGTTTCTGCATCAACCCTCATGGATATTGGACTTAAAGCCGATGATGACACAGACAATACAATGAATGAAGTGTCAGTCTCTAAATTTCAGGAATCAGAAGGAAAATCTTCAGCTTTGCGAGCAGACCTTAATGCATTGAAGGAAACAGGAAAAATGATGACACATGGTGTTGATGGTGAATCAATAATGAGTGAACTTGGCAAGCACGAACCCACCTCTAACTATGACGTAAACAAGGGCAATCTACAGGGAACACCTTCTCTTGAATCCAAGCTTCAGCCAGAATGGTAATGCTATTTCAGCCATTTCTTTCATGGTTCATAGTATTATGCCTAATACAATTACTTGGAAGCAGTTACTCTACAGAGGAAGGCCCAAAATGCGTTACTGGGAATGAAGAACAACATCTTCAAATGGTAAGATACTATTATCTTAATTCTTGATTTTATTGATCTACAACTTTTTTGGGGGAGATATTGTTGTTTAGAACTTGCTTTCATACTTTCCAGTTTCCACAATGGAGCAAATTACCAGTCAATGTGTTTCAAGTTTAATTTTTAATTCCTTGTTGCACATAGCAGCTGGAGGTCTCAACAGCATCAGAGAAACTCATTGAGTGTCAAGAGACTATCCTAAACCTGGGAAAGCAACTGAAAGCACTTGCATCTCCAAAGGATGCAACCCTTTTCGACAAGGTAGTTCATACTCAAGCTCAGCCTGAGCGAAAACCTGGGTCTCTGTCACTAAATGAGATGCTAGCCACGGATGATGGGCCATTTGATTACCTTAGCTCCCCCAAGACCAAGGAGATCATATGCACGGAACTGAGGCCGCCACATGAAAGAAAATTTTCAGCTGATGAGGGCAGTGACAATTCGGTAACATTTGGTTCTCACCCAATGCCAGTAATTCCACCCTCGAAACCTTACAGTGTGAGTGGAACTTGCAAGAATGAAGCTGCCGTCAAGGCAGTAGCTCTCACTGCTGTCCTGAGCAAGCAGAAGGGGAACACCAACTTGCTCAAGAAGATTCTAACAGGAAGGAGAAAGGCGGCCATAGCCAAGCCAAAAGTGGTCCTCAGTGCTTAGCAGCTGATAGAGACAATGGGAGCTCTAGTCTGTCCATGATAAATTGCCTCTTTCTTGTGTAAATTAAGTATGCCCATTTGCGCGTTGAGTGATGTTATGTGATGCAGTGTAGAACTGTACATGTTGTATGCATTAGTGTGCTTTGTAATTGTAACGTTATGGCCATCGTTACTTGTTGCTTAGGGATATGAACCTCTGTTTGATCTCTGGAACGTGGGTAATTTATTGGCATGTTTTATGTGCATCCTCTCTGAGAAAGGATTCTCGTTCTGAAAGTCTGAAACTGATCACCAGGTCGATTCTGCTGTGTGAATTTGCTTCTGAAAGCCTGAAACTGACTAGATTCCATATATATAGTTGCATACTCGCTGTTCCCTTCTATTGACGCAGGTATTATAGGATTCAGATTTAACGTGACAGCTTTTGAGTTGTGAGGGAAGATGGAGGCATGAAACGTGAAATTAGCATGTCCAGATTTTGTACTGAAGTGGAGGATTGGGTCTGACCACCTTCCGCTCGAACTTGGATTTGCGAAAACGTGCGCGCGGCCAGATCCTTCTGGCCAGCCCTCCGCGCGGAGGGGGTGGAGCTGCTGCGACGCCCACAGCCCACGCGTTCCCGGCGTGTTCAATCAACCGCAACGGTCGCGCGCGGCTGGCTTCGAAGGCAAGCGCTGCCCTGCCGCGGTCGCAGGGGAGAAGGTGCGGAAGCGCGGAGGGGATCGGTTCCGGTGGAGGAGGAGGCGCCGCGGGATCAGTTCCGGTAGAGGAGGAGGCGAGCGCGGCGCGGTGAGGAATGCATAGAAGCTGCGGCGGCGCGGTGGGCTGTGAATCGAGTGTGCCGTTGCTTCGCACCGCCGGCGCCACGGATGTTTAGCGGTCGCTGTGAATCGGGTCGGTGTTGTTCTTGATCTGACGGCGCGGGCACCTGTTTAACGGGATGGCCCTTCACCGAGTTTGTTTCAGGCTTGGGCCCTGTGCGAAATAGAGGGTTCGAATCGGCTTTAGCAGGATGGAGGCCGTAGTAGATCTAATTGAAGGCCAAGCCCAGTTTAAGACTAGGCTTGGACCAATCCACCACACTACTGGGCCTTGAGATCCATTCCTAATCGGGAGTCTAGACCCAAGCTGGGAAAGGTTTGCTCAAGTATGTTTACTGAGTCCTTAAAGAAAGTATATTTACAGGATCCCCTAAAATAAGGAAAATGCTGCCATCTGACCCACCGATTCACCTTCCGCATCGGCGCGTCCATCCAACGGCCCAACTATGATTCAAGAGCTGCCTTCTCGCTCCACTCTCCTTATCCACTCATCTTTCTCGACCCTTCTCGTTCTCTCTCACGCGCTATCTCCAAGGCAACAAATGGAGATGAGCTCAGAGAGAGGTGGATGTTAGTGAGCTCGAGGGGCCTCTGCACACCGCGGCAGCCTGCTAGCAAGCTTGTGTTCACGCGATTGCTTCAACTTTGATGGGCATCCAAGATTGGGAGAACAAATTCATGACGGAGGCCACACTCTCCAGGGCCTACGAGTGAGATGAAGTCAGGGTGGTCGGTGATTGTTGGAAGGGGAGCTCTCGCCGGAGAGCATTGTTATGGACGGTCACCGACAGACTCGTGGGCTGACTAGAATCAGCGCGGTTGCCTTGAGTGGAGCAACCCCACCGGTGTAGGCAAGAGATGCCACACGAAGGGAGAAGATGAGGCATGTGAGGTGGGGATGTTTGATGAAAATGTTATTTCGATGGAAGTTGAGTTAGAAGAAAGCTTACCATCAGAGGTTTCCGGGGCTTTCGATGGTTCCTCGATAGGGACGGGATTAGTTGGATCATGATTATCACCTTGAGAGTTGTTGGTAGGTTGTGCTTAGACTGGAGGATTATTCCTTGGAAGTTCTCAAAGAACTCAGAACTTCTTGTGTGATGTTGTAGTGCACTATGCGATGAAATTCCCTGGCTTCCGGCAGCGATAGCAGATGCGGGGTATTAGGTTCTTTGGGGAAGGGCACTTGTTAGAGTAGTGACCCTTGTTGCCATAGTTGTAGCATAGCACTTCAGAGTAATCGCGGACAGCTCTTGGAATGGGAGGGCGTGGCACTTGAAGGCGAGGCGAGGAAGGCGGCCCATTGCAGGATTCCTGGGAACCACTACCTGTTGAGTTTGCGGCCTCCCTCTTATGCTTACGCAAGGCTTCGGGATGGAAATCGTTTCCTAACATCCTATCATGATAGGAAAGAATTACGATATGATGAGTTAGAAATGACTTGTGCAACTAAATTAAACATGTGTGGACAGCAGGAACACATGCTTAATCTCCTATTAGAAAGTAACACTCTCACGGGGAATGTACATTTAATTGGTTGCACAAGAGCTTAGGAATCAATATCTTTCATAGGAATAGCATACTAGATCTTTGCATATGGCTGAAATTGTCAACACCTTCAAGTGAGATATTTTAACACAACATGTAAGAAAGTGTGCAGCCATGATTTCATATGAAAAGGTTTAACTCACTAGACAATTTTCAGAAGGAGAGACTTCGTTCATGATGCTGAGAAGCAAGTTTGGGCTTGCTGAAATTTCTGGACAGCACACACCTTAATTGTGCAAGAGTCTACCGGAATGGCAAAATATGAAGGGAAATCCTACCCTATGAGGTATAGACCTTATGGAGGGAAATAGTGAAAATATTTCACCAAAATCTAGAGCAGAATGCCCATAAGTGATCCCAGAGGTAGAGCAGAGAAACAAAGAGAAGACAAACATATCAGTGTCCTCCAATGTAGAGTGATTGAGCTTAGTTACAAAGTTAGTGTGCGAGGTAGAGTTCTCTTGATCGGCAATATGGCGGAGATAAATTCTTACAGTAAGGTAGAGGAAGGGCGAGAGATCGTCACCTCTAGGACTTAGAACAGAAATGTCAGCTAGCAACACGACTGTAAGTGGTAAGGCTGCCTTGGAAGGGCATTTGTGCACACAAAAGACATGCAGCCCAAAGGTGGCTCCTATCTGCAAAAGAAGATATCCCCAATGGTCATGAATTTCAACATGTAGAAAAATTGATGATGACAGAAGGTAGGATACTCCGGTATCTAATAGAAGCCGAAGTACTAAAACATATGGGGAACAAGGTTGGGATCGTTTGATGCATTCTTATAAGGAAAGGAAATAAGAATTCTCTACATATCCATCTGATGCTAGAAAAGGTTAGACAGATCAGTCACTAATCATCAAAACAAATGAGTTAGAGAAGCAATTTCAGATCTAAGTGAGATGGAGGTAAGGAATAAATATAAAATCTACTTATAGTTTTTTGCACATAAGTTTTAGTTTTCACAAATAGTTTTCTCGGAGACTCCGAGTCCTATTGCTAACGTCCACCTGTAAGGTTTGCCCTACGGTCAGTTCGGCTCTGATACCAAACTGTCAGGGCCCCGAAATCACATATGACTTAGAGAATAATGTGTCGCCAAAAACCGAGCAACTACTCAACCGGTGATATGGTACATGTGCCATATGCATCCGAAATTGAGTAATCGGACACCTGACCAACGCATCATATGATTGCCAAAGTCGTATGCCTTCACCATTGGTCAAATGGCCATAAGCAAACATTATTCCTTAAACCACATGCAGTTTCAAAAGTCCAGTGAAGACCTAGCATCTTTCTCAAGTTCGATCAACACAATGATTTCGGAGGAGCCCGGCAATGGTACCCTCACTCTAACCTAATCCGGAGACTAGTGAGTCACTGAAGGCCCGGTACCATTACCCACATCTTGCCTAGCCGGCTAGTGCATCTCAGCTAGTGGGTCACTCAACCGAAAATCATCCTGCTAACCGAACAAAAAGAACGACCCTAGTTCTTTACGACTAACCCATACACTTCAAATCATACATGCACGGTGTATGAGCAGTCACATTAACAACTCAATACCACGACAGAACTCTACTAGAGAGGGATTGCAAGATAGTGAACATTTCCCATACCTAGAATGGGTACATATCAGCCATACATCGCGACTCGAAAGTCGTTTACATTAAACACAACACTATAAACAGCAGCAGAAAGTAAAAGAAAACATCAAGAGGCAGCCTAGGCCATCTCCAAAAGCTCTACAACAATAACCCCTTGACCAAGTTGAGTAAGCCTTGCAACTAAACGCCCAAATCGACGTAACCAGAATCATAACGATGCGAGAACAACCTATAGGAATAGAATTCCTGAGTGAGTACTTTTATACTCGCAAGTTGCTAATGTGCTCATTCCAGGTTAATCTTAAACATGGCATGGTGATTGCAATGATAACATGAATCAATTAACACAACATGGAAAAGAAAGCTACCCGAGCTATCTAGTTCAAGATACCATGTCATGTTTTAATAAATCAAGTTAACCACTTGATAAATCATTCAATTTCAGATTTAGAAGTATGGAGACAACCATCACAATCAAGTCATATTATTCTTCCTAAGCCACATAACTTAGAGAGATGCCGAATGGGTTAAACCACCCAATTCAACTAGTGTGGAGTGAGGAAGGGTTAACCACCCTAACCTCATGCGAACAAGTACTCCAATGGGTGTTGGTTCATAGTAGGCCCACTATGACCATCCAACTCCACTCGCTAACACTTATCGCCATGGGTGGCAGGTACAGCCCTACGACACTGGTATTGGTTAGGTTGACCGCCTGGCGATCTATCAGTAGGTGACAGTACCCCGGCTCTCACATCTCACCTTAAGGAGTTCAAGTGTTTATTCAATTGGTTTAAAGGACACATCCTTGTTAACCACAAACACAAACAAAACCTGCTCATGTTAGTAGTTTCACACATAATAAGCATCATCCAATCAACCAAGCATAGTAGAAGATAACCAAAATATTTTCAACAAGCGAGCACACTTGCCTGGCTGTTCAAGATTGTGAGCTGGTTGGGAAACGATCCAAGATTACCCTTATTGCCCGATTCTTTTGAAATTACACCCCAAAAACCGGAAAGATGACATAAGGGGCATAAATCAAAATCAGCAGGAAATAGGAGGATAAAATGTATGAAATGCATCTTAAAATGTAGGAAATTCTATCATGAAGCTAACGCAATTGGATTAGTTCAATTCGGACCATTTAGCATTTTCTTCATTTAAAGGTTGCATAACAGGAATGCATATAAGAATAATACCATGCTGAAATAGAAGTGAAGCTATGAAAGTTGATATAAGGTGGGTTCCAATTAGGGCTGGTATGAAGTTTTAATTATTCATGTTTGATCATGTGACTTAAAGGGCAATGCCATAAAAAAAATCTATTTATCCCCCTATTAACCAAAAACTAATCGTGGGATTCAACTAACAGTTAAACAATTAATAAGACACTTAGCTTAAACTTTGGCTGGTGCTTAACTACAACTTAGCATGGGAGCTTAAGTGGTCATCCTTAGGTATATAAGGCATCCATTAAGTAGCACCTTGCTCAACCGAGACCATATGCAATGAAGGAAATAGCTAGATTATATATGTATTTTCACCATTGTTTATTTGATGAGGTGGTTAGTTGAGCTAGACACCGATTAAACAGGGTCTAGAGAAATAGCTAGGCCCTACACCTCATTGTTAGTTGATGCTTACGGTGAGGAATTGTGTCCCTATTGCCCAGTACTGAAATCAGCTTACCTTGCACTGGATTAGTGTGTTAATCTACTAATCACTAGCAGGTTTAGAAAAATTAACAGCCACGAATTCAACTAGTGGTCATTAGAGTCATTGGTATACCGATATATTTGGTCCTCCC
The DNA here is from genome assembly GCA_019208055.1 of Stipa capillata. NCBI lineage: Eukaryota > Viridiplantae > Streptophyta > Magnoliopsida > Poales > Poaceae > Stipa > Stipa capillata. The sequence continues at coordinate 147,896 of JAGXJF010004412.1, forward strand.
TAACGACTAACGATCCTGCATATTAGTTATGTATTTACGGTGGTGTACCAAATTAGCTTATGGTATTTAGCTAATCATCTCCATTATTAATATGGTGGTTAGGCCTTATCCGAACATGACCAGTGTATGAATTATCCTAACCGATGACTAGTCTTTAACTAATTTTTCATTAACGTAGTACACAGATTGAGTTCACTGATTAGATATGCGCTAACTCACAATTTAATTAGTGTGGTTATTATATGAGCTGACTACTGGTTAGTGAATTTTGGCAACATTTCAAATGAACACACTTAGTTGATCGAGCTAACTATCAAGTATTAGTGCAACTATAGAGGTAATCTTCATGGATCGAGTAATCATCATTGGTATCACGATTTTGCTAATTTGGATTTCAATCGAGCTCATATATAAAAGAGATACCAGTATCATTTAGCCAATGAACCTTAGTCTGTATACTAATTATTTCACTAGCCTAACTGTCATTTAGCTCAGGTAGGGTCAGCTGCCAAAGGTGAATTAGCTTACTCACTAAGTGTCATGAATGAGGTATTAAGGCATTGGTTAGCGAATAACCTTTACGAACTCTAGCGTAACAACGCATTTAGCTCAACAATGCGTCATTTTAACCGACTATTACAATGTACTAATTACTCTCGTTAGTTGTATCCTTACGGCAATACACAATGACTAGCTTATTTTGCATCTAATAATGGATTAATTAATCATCTCTCTTATTCTACCGTGATTCAGTCTTGTCTGGACATAACCAGTGTATCAAACTCATTAATCAATGATTAATTTTCACTAATCTTGTCTTAACCCTGGAGGAGTCTTTTGGGAGGTTGAGCTGAGAGCAGCTCACCCCGTCTTGACGAGGACAGAAATGGTGGAGGTCGGCACGGGTTGGGGAAGAATTTCCGGTGAGGCCCGTCGGCGCTGGGGCTGGGGATGGATGCGCCGGGCTGCGTCGTCGGAGGCGGGGCGAAGCTCGAGGCGACCTGCAGCGGAGGAACTTGAGAATGGCTAGTGGAAACTTCGGTGGCGGAGATGCTGAGCTCGAGGTAAATGTTGAAGGCGGCGGCGTTGAGGTCGGCGACGATGGTGATCGGTGGAGGCGAGCTCGGTGAGGTTTCGCTTGAGGAGGCTTGAGGAGGGAGGAGTCAGGGCCTGGGGCGCCGGACTTGAGGGAGGCGCTGGCGGTGGAGATGCTCAGGTCGTCGATTCTGCGGTGAGGCGGCGAGACGCGGGGCGAGCGAGGCGGCAGCGGCGTGGTCGACTGGAGGCCGGAGCTCCAAGGCATTGTGGCGACGGCGAGGAAGACCCAAGCGGAGGGCAGCAAGCGGCAATGCGTGAGGCGGCCAGAACTTGGGGCTAATGCTAGAGGCGGGGAGGCTCCCTGAGGTAGCTCGCAAGCTCGGCAAAGGAAGCTTGAAGAGGCGGTTGAAGCGGCGAGGTGGATGGCGGGGTTTCTTGGAGGAATCGACAGGGGAGAGATGGGGAAGAAGGGGCTTTGGAGAACTCAAAGAGGTGGTCGGGCTGGGTCTGAAAGAGGGAAGAGGAGGAGAGAGCACCGGTGAACTTGCTTGATTTCGCGCGTCATGGCGCATGGCGGAGGGCTCCTGCCGGTGGGTCCCGTGGTCTAGAGAGGAGGGAAGGCGCACAGCAGGGGGATGTCTCCCAGTGGAGGAGGCGGGAGATGGAAGGAGACGCGAGCGGCAGTAGGGAATGGCAAGAGATGAGGGAGAAGGTGGGCGCAGCCTCGGGTGTGGGCTGGCACGGGGCTAGGCCCAGGGGAAGGGAGGAGATGGCCCAAGATGAGATGGGCTGAGGTTTTCTTTTATTTTCTTTTCCTTGTTTTATATTTCCCTTCCTATTTAGCTTTACTTCTCTGTTTTACACTAATGCCGAGGATGTTGACGGATTTCCAAGGTATACAGAACTCAGGGATGACGTTATAGTATATGTAACATCCAGGAATTTTTGTAGGCAATTATAATGCCTTTGAGACCATCATTTAATTGTAAAAGGAAAGCAACTCAATTCCAGCTTTGGGGTGCCGGTGGTTCAAATAAGGTTCCAGGTGTTCTCCAAAAATTTAGGTATAAGTTTGTAGATAAGAATAGCTCCTCAATATAGTATTTTGTGAATCTTGGAAAAGATGTAGTTGACTTAATTGGCTTATTTCAAATCGGTCTGAGAGATATTGTTTGGGAAAACTATCTGGTTAAATGAGCCAATGAGTTCCAATGACTTAGAAATTTTTAGGGAACTTCCGTCAAATTTTTAGAACTCATAAAATTATTGTGTTTGAGTTTGTTTGAGATTGGGTTCGCAAGTCTACCTTCAAGTTGATATCAGAGCATATGCTTGGATTTTTAATTGGAGTCATTTCTAAATATTCTAAATGCATGCATGTGTTGAGCGGGAAATCTCTTTATACACGATGATCTCCATTGATCTCGTGTTTCAAGAAATGGGTTATTACAATGTTGAAGATTTTTGTTGCATATAATGTGGGGATCTATTGCAGAGGAATGTTGCGGAAGCATGTTGCATAAAAAAATTTATTGCACACATCTTAATATTTTGTTACATTAATTCTATATTGTTATTTAGTTCCTTATCTGTTGCCGAAGCAAAAAATAAATGTTGCATTAATTTTGATTTTTTATTGCGGTGGCTTGACAGATCTGTTGCATAAGTTTTAAATGTTCTTGTTGCATACATCTACGTTTTTGTTGGATAAGGTTTATAAATTTGTTGCATATTATATGACCTAAATTTGTAACCCGGTGTATTATTGAGATCCTTGATGAAAGTGTTCATCAAGGATCTCAATAAAACAACAAGACCTTTGAAAATTTTCAAGCGATTTGGAATTAATTTGGTATTTGAATTAAGTGGCATTAGTTCAAAGTCAAAAATTGGCAGAACCGTAGTTTATTAATCCTGTGAATACTCCTTTACTAAAAGTTTATGGTAATATTTATCGGTGACAGTTTACCCCTTGAGCATGAATATAAATTTTCATAAATAATGGAACTATATTTCACCAAACTACTTCAAACTCATTCCATGGTATCACTGAATTTGAATCGAAATAACAGTCAAATACACTTTTGTTTAATTTGAGAAAATTCATATAGGTCATATGTGCTATAAAGGCTCTCTGTAATTTTTTTAATAATTTAAAATGTAGGTTTGAACCTCTACAAATTAAAATACGTAATCAGGACATGAATAAAATAGAAAGGAAAAGAAAACCCACCTACCTTAACTTCGTCGACTGCACCGGGAGCCAGCCCAGCTTCTATCCTTCCCTCGGCTCGAGCCCATACATGCTCGTGCCTTCCTCTTTCCCACCTTCCCTACATGGAAGCGTACTACTTCAGCTGTCTTCCCCTACCACTAACCCGTGGGGCTCGGTGGTTAGACCTCCCCCTCCACGCGGTGACCGTGACCAGGGTGCAGGGACAGGTCACCGAAGGCTACCTGCCTTGTCCGGGCCGCCATCTAGCTGCTGCTGGCACCGCCATCACTCCCGAAGCACGTGGACGACCCTCCCATCACCACACGTCTGTTCCCACAATGGAGAGCCGCTAGAGCCCAGTCACACGACCCTGTCGCTCCATCCATCATCTTCAGATGTCGCCGCTCACTTCCTCCCATTCTTGATTGCCTCACTCGTGAGTGCCCATCCCTCTCAACAACTTCTCCATAGCACTCCCCTCCTCACTACGCATCTCTTGTTTGAAGGACAGAGCTTGCCATGGAGCTCATTCCCAAGAACACCGGTAGCATTGATGCTCCGATGAGCATGTCATCGTCGGCATCGCCATGCCTTCCAACACCAGAAGGTGAGCCAGCCCGCCTCGCATTGCCATTCTTCTTCGCAATGATCCCCTGGTCTCACCTGTGCGATCCTTGTTGGTTTTGGCCTAGGAAGGCGACTGCGACCCTTCCTTCTTCCCTAACTCGGTGAAGCACCGTCACTGATCACTTTCTTCTCTCCGGCGAGTTTCGACAATAGCTCATATACTTTTCTGCTTCGCCTTAGTCCCCTCTAACTTTCTATGCCCTCCCTTTCCCCTCTTCATTCACGAGAAGCTGTCACGTTGTTGGACCAAGCGCCTCTACCAACATTGAACACCTCACCGCCAACCACCTTGGGATGCAAAGGTGATCTCAACGTGTTCTAGAAGCTCACACAGCGCTCCTGGACACAAGGACCGAGACGTGGAAACTCTCCATTGCCTCGTTGTTGACCACCTCTTTGTCCCCATTACCGGCCACCATTGAGCTATTGCCTCCGCGCTCCTCGCCTTAGCACCGAGCTCCGTTGGTCTCTCAGTGAGCTCTGGACCCTAGCTTCTCTCTCTTTTTCCCTAATCCCCCCTATAACACACGCTCAGGCTTTGCCCTATTTCGGCTGCCATCGATGAGCATCGGATTGGCATCTCTGGAGAGTCACTGATCCACATGACAACAAGAATGTCTTCATGACGTTGCCTGGAGCCCAGCGAGCAAAACCGCGCATCAAATTGCCGCTTGTGTGCCTCTATGCTGCCATGTTCGAATTTGCTCGTGTTTAGTCGTTAGCAGATCTGGCATGCGGGTCCGACAGGTTTAGGGCTTAAGTATGTTTAGCCTCGGTAGATGACATGTGGGTCTAGCATAGTTAATTGCCTAACTAAAACATGTTTAAGAATATAATAGTATGACAAGTAGGTCCCAATGCTTAATGGTTAGCTCATATAAAACATTAACGGTTTCAGATGTCAATCTTAGTGGCTAGGTTAAAAAGTAGTTCTCCCGTTAAGCTTTAAAATAAAACCAGAAAAATCCAGAAAATTATTTAAATGGCTGAAACTTCTAAAAATCATAGAAAATTCATACTAGCTCCAAAGGAGGTATAATTTATATGAAAATTTATGGTTTAGTATGTAGTATATCATGGCATTGTTTACATGGATGTTACTATTGTACAAAAATTAAATTAATTGATATGTTAATTAACCCTTAAAATGGATTATAAAACTTCTTTTGGTCTAGCACTCCAAATGGAGTGATTCCAGTTACATTATATATAATTTAATGTTCTATGTTTTAGGATGCATTTCATTCATCATATTGCATTTTAAATTCCTGATATTGATTTATTTCTCTTTTCATCGTTTTCGGGCATTTTGGTATTTCTTTTGGGAGAGCCCAACAATGAGGATTTTTATGAAGTTGGTCCCCATCCGTTTCAGGAACCATATCAACTAAGAAAGCATGTAGCTCGCTAAGATTCCTAATTAATTTATGCTATGGTTGTATTGGTGTGAAGTTTATGCAAATGGCATGCTTTATGTTAACTGTGGTTATTTATATTCATGGATGAAGTTTTCCTAACATGATTAGGAGTTGGTTACTAATCATGACCAACAAAGTTATGATGTTAATTTTGGCTAACAAATATGGAACCTAAGAAGTGAGACGTGAGAGTCGGGAACTGATATCCATGGAAGGATTCGGCGGGTGGATTTAACCTAGCCAATACTATGTTTGGGATCTTCTCCTTCACCCACGGCGGGAGTGTTACCAATGGCATTGGGTGGACATGTTTGGCCAACCATGAACCAACAACCCACTAGTGCACTTGCTGTAACCCTATCTCAGATTTTCTTTAAGTTGGATATGACTTAAAGATGTTAAAATAGAAAATCTTTGTATTGGTTTCATCATGTGTTCAGATCTGAGCATGGATGAAATGAAAATGTTTATGATGTGGTTAACTTGAATTGCTTTAACGTGCTATGTTATGTTAACTCAAAAATGAATTATTGATGTGGTAATTTATTTATATCACATGCCATGCTTATGTTAATTGGAATGAGCTTAAAAGCATCTTGCGAGTACGAAAGCACTCATTGGACTTCCATTCCTAAGATGTTGTAGGCGATTCTAGTATAGGTGAATACTACGACACCAAAAATGTTGAAAGTGACATGTAGCTTGCTCTGTCGGTCAAATGGGGATTGTTTATGGTTTTTGTGAGATGGTTGTGTCTGCCATCTCGGGTACTTTCCTTATGTTTCTGCTACTGGAAATAATATTATTTTTGGATCTTTATTGACCTTCGAGTTGATTTGTTTGTCAACTAATTACCTGCTCCAATTTATGAGATGTGAATGATGTATCTTATAAATTTTTCGTTAGAGTTTGCGTTGTGATGAACAAGTTATTGATGTGACACCCCATACACCATGTGTGTGTGATTTTGAAGTGTATAGGGTAGCTGTAAAGAGTTAGTGTTTATCTCATGTCTCGCTTAACGGGATCATCTGAGTTGAGTGACCCACTAGCTATGATGTTTCGGCTAACTAGGTTAGGGTGCGAGGACTTATTTCATTGTTCAGAACATGTCTCAGGCTCCCCTTGGTTAATCTTACTTAGTGGCACATGAGATGAATGCTAAATCTTTGTGGGGTTTCAGAATTTATTTTAATTCTTGAGATGCAAACTGTTGATTGGTTTTATGCCATCTGTAAGTCATACGAGGGGTTCATATGTTAAGCTGGGTGCATGAGAGCCATGGATTGCTGTGAGTCATACGACATGTGTCATATGGAGAGGGCCGGTGCAACGTGGGTGGAAGAAGGAGGATGAAACGGGAGGGAAACGAGGCCTCCATTTGGGAACGTTGCATGCATCGCGTGATGGAGAAGAGGAAGAAGAAGGTGCAGGGCGAACGGTGGGATCAAACGGTTTCGGAGGAGGTCGATTTGATGTTTTGCCTGCCCAACCGATCATAGTTGTCGCCCTAAAATAAAGGCATATTTATAGGGCAACAAGATTTTTCACACATGACATATATAGGCGAAGGTATCATCTCTATCTCAATAAAATCTGATAGTAACATCTTTTTAGTAGGAGATGAAGGTAGCATGATGACCTAAAACTAAAATGCAGACGTTTGGGTAACTTCCGATTTCGATTCTTCTACTACAAAAAGTAGAGAAATGGAAGTGCTGAAGTGTACATGAACGGGCTTACATTTCACTGGTATGTGTCTCAAGACTCAGGTATTGTGAAAGCGAGTGAGCAGCCGACCTACCTACATTCCCTGCAGTAAAAAGCAGCCCCGGTGCCCCCTGAATAAGGGAGTAACCTGAGCAGCAGTACAGGACAGGATGGGACCTGCCGCCTGCGTGGTGGCCCATGGCCGGCACCCCACGGGACGGGCACGCACCACCGGCGCCACGGCCCATCCCCGCCTGCGTCGTCGTCGTTTTCCACGCGCACGTCCACGCCGAGCCGGGGGCCTTTCCTTCGAAGAAAAGCTCGCGCGCGGAAAAGCGGGGCCCGGCCGGCGACGGACTGCGGGAGTCTCGGAAAAGAGCGACAAAAGCGCCACCGCATTCGCATGCACTGCACGCGCTCCGCTTTCCCATCGCCGGCCCCGGTGTGCATGCAGTGCCGCCGCGGCTGACGGCACGGCACGGCACGGCCGGCCGGGGCGTGGGCTCCCCGGCCTCTCCGATTGGACGGCCCGGGCCAATGACGCCATGCATGCATGCATGCTGGCTGCCTGCGACGACTGAGCCTTTTGCTCCATCGCGCCTGCCCTGCTCCGATCGTCTTTTTCGTCAGCGTGCAACGCCTTGGCCTCACGCGGGTGTCTTTTAACGGTCGGCGTCTGATCGATCTTCCCGTGGTTTCCCCACCAGGGAGGGAAAGAATCAAACAAATTTTGCCCACGAGCGCCGTGTCCGGCCGGCTGATCGATCCACCGCCGATATACCTGATCGTCGGTCTCCTTCGGCCCCCTTTTACGGGTATTTTGTTCTTCGAGTGCAACAACGAGCAACTAGGAAGTACAACAGCTTGCAATCCTCGATCTCGAGGTGTGATGACGAGGCACAGAGACAGGATATACTTCTGTCTGTGTTAACCAACCGGATGCAACCGTAGAAACGTCTGGTCATAGAGAGTATTAGTAGTATGTCTTTCAGGTACAGTACCATACGAGCTCTGGCGTCTGACCATGCAACTCTACTCAATATCATTGGCATCCGAAGCATGTTTTATGCAATTATGACTATGATGTCACTCGACACTCGTAGATGTTTAAAGCAAGGTGGTGAGGAATGTATAAAGCCTTGTGCGCAGGCCGTGGTATAATTGTCTCGTAAAGCCTGAAGACTAGCGTAGGCTACAAGCATATACTGAAATGATTTGGTATGTGTGACAAATATTTTGCCCCGAACTTATCACTTTAGGATATCTGTAGTTTTCCTTAAGCACAACATATCTGTAATACACTCTCATGCTTAAAGCAGAACAAATCTGTAATCTTAAAATGCATCATTCATGTTATGAGTGGTTAATTACATATTTCTCCACTTGTACTTTATTTATCCCACACCACACCACTTTGTTGATGTTCACAAAAGTTCTAATTGGTATAGTGTGAACTCTTATCGCCACAACTGATCTGGACTAAAAAAACTGATCTGGACTAACCCGACATACTAATGTGAACCCTAACAAATCTTCATAAAAGTTGTAGTTGGCGTAGTACTAGTTTGGCTGTTTATGTAACACGCGCGCAGATTACATGCACTTTCTTCCACGTGTTGAAAAAGCTTGGGGAATCATAATGCAAACCTAATGTATGGAAGTTTACACTCGTATGGTCCCCCAGATCTCCCATGTTTATTAGTTGACTTAATTAGATGGTAATCATGATGAAAACCTAATGATCAAGCTCATGTTTCAAATACTGTAACTAGCTAATAAGTGAAAAAAAGTACTCTTATTTTTTGGAGGATATTACTCATACTGAATTATACTATAATTGGATTCCTGAACAACTCGATACATATAGCGTGACATACTGACATATACAGTAGTCGTTTATGCGTAAATTTAACTAGTCACACGCAGCAGGAAGTCAGGAAACTGATCACTTCTGATCAAACCCACAACTATGCATGTTTTAACTAGGCAATCCAAACATGTTGAAACGATAACACAAATTAAGACCACGTGTAATCGCCAATGTTCTCGTAATGAACAACCAAATCCATGGTACCATGCATGCATGCATGCAGGCATGCCAGACGTACGGTGGTATTGTGCATATACCGCCGTGTATATGCAGGCATGGTACTAAGCTTTCCCCTGCGGCCGCAGCGGGAAGAGCTCCAAGGTCGCGTCGTCGGTACAGTCGGCCACCTCCGTCGACGTCGCCGCCGCATCGCCATGGCCGGCATCACCCCACGTCTTGCACCGCCGCTTGCAGCTCGTCACATCGTCACAAACTTCCTTCTTCTCCGCCGCTCCGTCCTATACAAAAACAAATAAGTATCGATCGTAGATATATGCATGCATGTATGCTAGCTGCTCCTGTGCACCGTGTTCTAGTAGTTAATTACTTTGGTCGTTTGGGCCAGTGAGGAGGAGTCGAGGGTGCTGAGGGTGAGGTGGGCGGCGCGCTTCTGCTTCTGCCGCTCGCGGGCCTTGTGGTTCTGGAACCAGTAGAAGACGTTTTTTCCCTCGATCCTGCCGTGCTTGCCGAGCTCCTCCGTGATGTGCTCGATCTGGGCCGCGTTCGGCGTGCGCATCCCGCCGTGGTACAGCATCTCCAGTACCTTTATCTGCTCCGCCGACGGGTTCCACCGCGTCGTCGACCCCGCCGCCGGCACCTGCATGCACAAAGAGCAACGGCGGCCACACATGCACCGTCACTTCTCTCAGTACGTTCAAGTGGAGCAGGCTACTGGAACAAGCTAGCGTGTAAGGTTTCGTTTCTAACAGCGCAATTGAGCAGCCTCGAGGAGTTCCTGACGCGACCAAAGTCCGGCAGCGCGATCATCTTCTTGGGCTCCGGGAGCGAGACCTTCGGCGCGAGCGGGCGGAGGCCGCATTGGAAGGCGAGAGGGAAGGCAGAGGAGGGGAAGGGAGGGGAGGTGGATGGTACTGGCGTCGAAGAGGAGGCCGCTTTCTCCAGGTAGGCCACATGCAGATGCTGAAGCCTCATGTTAATTTGTACTAGGTAGTTTAATCTAGAGTTTGTACGGGAATATTGGAAGATTTGGTGTGGCTTTGGGCTAGGGAGAGAAGAAACGTCTTGGCGTGTTTATATATGGGGAGACCGGACACCGGAGAGGTAAAGGTGGCGAGGGTTTGAGTGCTTGTGTGAGATCGAGGCAACAGTAGAAAGGAGCTAGTGCTTTTCATGGGGGCGACAGGGAATGTGGAGATTGGTGATGAAAGGCGTCAGCAATTCTTTGTGAATCGTAATCATCAGAGACACGGGAGCAGGCGTTGTACTAAAGGTAAAATTCTCTCTCGCAAGGAGCTCTCTTTTCACCTTTCTTGTCGAAATTCATGACGATCAATTGACAAAGGAATATATGGGAAAAACTAATTTTATCTTTGAATAGGTTTGCACGCCTCTAAAGGAAGTTCGAAGCCAGGCTACGACCTCTTTGCCTTACCTAGTTTCCACGCAATTCATTCTATACGGAAAATAAAAGTTCACATTCGCGAGCTGGTCAATAATCGTTGTATCTAACTGATAGATTATTTGTACATGAAAGTAGATCACACAAAATTAAAGTTCAAATCGCTTTAGCTGATCATTTGTACATGATATTAATTAATACGTAAAGTTAAGAATCTTAGCATCAGTCATTGATATTAGATCAAGTTCACGGATTTAAAGTTTAAGTACGTTCTTTATTAGGTGTAAAGTTAGAATATTTATCGATTGTGGGCTATTGAAATGTACACTAGAACAATGTCTGATAATGTTTACGTACAAATATGAAGATCTTTGTTGTGATATGTTTAAGTATAGTTATGAAGATCTATCGGTTATGATCTATTTAGTTATGGTTATGATGATCTATCGGTTGTGGTCTGTTTAAATATAGTTATAGTGATCTATTGACTATGGTCCACTAATAAGAGGGTGTACCAGACTATGGCCAGATGCTTTGCTTTTTTGGTGAGAATTTATAGTTTATCTCTTTTTTTCTATTGCATTGTACTATTAGTATATAATAGATTAAGTTGTTAATGGTTTTGCTATTCATCAATCAACAAACATTAGTTTTTAAAAATAGTCGAATTCTTTGTACCTATTTTTTTCGAGATGTAGGACATTGCATGCATATGTTAAGAGAGAAAACAGTTTTTACAAGCCAATCCCATGGCCCAAAGGCGCAACCAGCCAGAACAAAGGAAAAATAGTTGAATTCTTCGTACATCCTCTCATGGCATTGACATGTCCCGCCTCTAGCATTATATAGGGTTTATCCTCAGCCCCCAATTAAGAAGGGAAGGGGAGCCTTGACAGTGAACTGCGGTGCGATGAGGTATGTTTGTGGGGCAGAGGAGGGTGATGGATGGCGGCAGGCGGGCCGATGAGCTAGCTCGAGCAAAGAGGAGAAGGCGGGATTGTGTAGGTGGTGGGAGATGTTTGGACGGTAAATCCGGTCCACTAGAGACGGTAAAGGAGGGACTGACGAGGGGGTGTAATCCTAATGCCCGCTCATTGCAGGAGCCAAAAATCCTCCGCATACCTTTCTTCTCAGTCATGGGCCGACTCATTAAGCCAATTTTTTTTTCATTTTTCATTTCTCTGTCTACTTCATTTTTCATTTTTCTTTCTTTTCTTTTGTGGTTTTCTCTTTTTTTCCTGTCTTACCTTTCTTTTATTTCGTGATGCCCTGAACCCTGGGCATTTCATTACTTCCGCGCGCATGCATAGCTATGGTTGAGTTGATCTAGCAGATAATTTTCTAGGTCTAACGGTCTAAGTTTGGCCTAGCTATCAGCTGAGTTAGTATTTACAGGATTGTACTGATCTTTATCAGACAAATAACCTAGCTCGCTTACCATGTACTCTATCTGTCTCTGCATGGTGTCCCCTGCTCTCTGTCCATGATCTGTCTGATTGCACATCACAAACCCTGATGCAAAGCAGAGCTAATTAAAACAGCAAAATTATATTCGTTGCCACAATCTCTGAGATTGGGTCGCTATCTAGTACTGAATATTTTATAACTAGCCGCACAGGGCCTATTGAGGAGACCATCAAAAACCTCTACATATCTGCCATCAATGAAGCGGCAACATGCCATATATGATTGGAAAAAGCATGCAGACGAAAGCAAGAACGAGAATGATGGATGCTGAGGTTGACCTTGGAGTTAGCGCCTCCATCTACCGTTGAACTCGGAACAGGATACTGCACATGAACAGAGCCCCACACATAGCACAGCTCCACTGAAAAAATATTCCTCCTCACTGCATCTGCATGGCTATGCATCACTTTCCTGAACACCTGCTAAAAGAGGCCCCATACACGGCCAGCAGATGCAACTGTACGTAATGTACCTGCAGGTAAGTAAAGCCCATCCTAGCTAATGATACGCAGTTTGCAGTAGTGCACATAGACACACGCATCATTCTTGCGCAAAAGTTGCTGGGTACATCCAGGAAAACGAGGTGCATGCATGCTTCCTTGTAAATACTCCATAACATATTTTACGAGTCGCAATTATAACGATCGACATGGATCGATGGATATGGATCCATCTTGCACCAAGGACTGGTCCTGTTTTGATCAGTGATCGGGCGCCTTAGCTTTGTAGTCTCACTCAGCTATAGCCACGCATGTCTGCGTGCAGCCAGTGTCACACACAACACAAGTGAGAACACACCATGCAATGTCGGGGCCGTCAAATCGGTCGGTCTTTTACTCCACAGTAATGATATAACAAGAGCAAGCTGCTGATCAGCGATCAGGGCATCAGGCCCCGGCGTCCCCGGACTTTTCCGGTGGAATTAGCAAGGCCAGGAATTGCTCAGAAAGGCAGCAGACGTGGGGATTAATGCATGGCGCCATGGCGGGATTAGTGAAAAGATTTTGCCAATCCCGATAAAGTGGTGAAAACGCCAAAAGCCCGGAAAAGAGAAAAAGCTAGCTGTGTAACTTCAGCTGGCGCCGGGCGGGGCCGGGCGAGCGAGGCTGCGTTCGTGCCGCGCGTGAAGCGAGGGAAACGCCGTGGTGGTGTTGGTGTTGGTGGGGACGATGACGATGGCAAGCAGAGCGGCTAGGACAGAGCCAGTGCTCTGCCTGATCCGCAGGGCTCATGCTGCTAGGACGTGTCTGGAATTAATTAATATTCACGCTAACTTACGTATCAGTAATCAGTGTCTCACGTATGGCCATGGCTCACACTCGCCGGCCGGGGTGGACCGGCGCCGGCCATGGCCCATGCACGGCACGGCTTAGGCCGCGGCGGTTTGGACGGGGGCCGGTGCAATCATGACGTTTGTACACAACCGGCGTCAGGACTTGCTTTTGTGTTTTTGAGTAGATCACGACACGCGGCTGTCGGGTGCGATTTGATTTTACCGGCATGCATGTTTGTTACCTCGTGGTAATCATCACCGTGCCCCTGTCACCTCAGGCAATAACTTAAGACACATATTACGAGAATCTGTTTACCCTCATGCAGTGCTTAACTCTCACTGGATCGACAAAGTTCGAGGTGTTTGATATAGATAATAAAGTGATTCTAAAAAAAGATATACTGTAGATAATAAAGTAACACTAGCTAGTATCACCTGCTTGCCAAATCCATTCGGGCCTCCGTGTCTAGCGCTCCGCTCTTTGACCGTGACCTTTGAAATTAAGAAGCGGCAGCAGTAGCTAGCAAGTGGAGATCGGCCATATATACTTAATTAGAATGACCCTAACAAAAAAGAGAATTTATGTTACTACTGGATTGCGCTGCACCGGCTCGCTGGCATGCATGCCTAGCTAGAGATAACTAGATGTGGTTCGGCGCGGCCAACATGCATCATGGGCATGGAGGGGATGCAGAGATGCGCGCGTCCGCCGGGCGGGTGAGCGGCACGGCAGTCGGCAGGCGTTCCGGTCTAGACGGTAGTAGCGGAGGGCGCCCGCTACGGTCGAGCCTACGACGATGCCGTTTTTCCTTTAGAATGCAATGCATATAGCATTAACTAATGTGCGAAGCCAAATCGCTCACTACTAAATCTCTTACAGTCGACATAACACCGTTTGTTTTTAGGGGTCTGTTTGGTTGGACTATGACTGTTGACAAAACTGATATTGATTGGCTGTCTAGAAAAACTGTTGTGGTTGTTGAAAAGTGAATATATGGCTTTTGGTTGATCGTTATTTGGTTCTTTTTTCAATTATTCTTTTCGCAGTTTCTCTTTTCTTGTTCCTTGATTATTTCACCAATAATAGTCTTGACTTCTCATATGAGCACTTATTATTTTTGCCACTACCAATTTTTAATTGTTCGATGAGTATTCACTAAAAAAGATTCACTAGATTTGAATTTTTCTTCTATTAAAAGTTTTGAGTTGTTTCATGAACCCTCCTAAATATATTTATCTAATTTTAAAATTTATTCTACTCTTGACCATTTCACGAGCACTTTTGGTTGAATTCCGGTAAAACTTTATTCTCGTTCCACTGCTAGTTATGTATCGTTACCTGAACACTTTCGATCCGAGCCATTAGTTTTTCACTTTTGTTCCACCGAGTTTATAAGGACTGCGGCATTATATCCGAGTTGTCTTGTAAATTTTCTCCCGACTATATGGTTCATCATCCCAACTTCTTGTTTACTATGCTTCATGTGTGCTCTAATTTTTTTGGATTATTTTTGTTCGAACATAACGTCTCTCTATTAGCAAAATATTTTTTCTTTAATACTGGAATAATTTTTTATATTACATGGAACAATTTTTCAGTTTTTCCATTTATTTTGGTTTTTGTTTTAGTGGTAGTCGTGAATTGTTTCATATGTGCTTTCATATTGTTCCCTAGTAGCCGTGAATTATTCAATGAGCACTTAGGTTTTGTTTCGCTTATTCTAAATTTGTTCCACCAATAATAGCAACATGTTCCATTTGCACTTTGGGGTTATTTCGTAATAGTCGTGATTTGTTCTATAGGCACTTTAATTTTGTTCCACTATTCTAAATTTTTATTCCACTAATACTCGTGAATTGTTCGATGCATGGTTGCATGCTCGTATATCAATGAGAACTATGTTTTCGCTCCAAACATATTTCTGCATTGTTTCTAGCATAGCTAGGGTTGACTGCTCCTTTATAAATTAGGCATCATCATTTATCATACGGGTTCACCACTCCGTCATCCGCTATCGATGGAAACATCAGTACTACAACCTTTAGGATCCAAAACCCCTTGGAATGGGTACACTCACCCTTCGTAAAGTTAAATAAAAATTACAAAAAAAAATTATGATAGAAAATTAGCATAACCTAAAATTTGCTTTGATTTCCCTGCAAAAGAAAAATGTTGCTTTGTTTTGCTCTTAAAAAAGGCATATGAACTATTGACAACGTTGTACATGGTAACATCTAAAAGTTAGAATAAGCAAAAGCTTAGTTTGTTCGTACACAGGAAGCACGCTTGCATGCTCGTCCGTCGAGATTCCGGGGTTGCCGTCGTAGCTCAGCTCGTAGAATAGAGTGAACTGGTGTATATGATAAATATATTTGCTTCCACTGTTGTGCAAGGAACGGATGCTTGCTCAAGTGGTTGAGGCGCCTGCAGGCAAGTGGAAGGTCCCCGGTTCAGGTACGCGAGAGAGAGGCACAACGAAGTTTTAATCCCTGCGACCGTGGATGGGTCGAGTAATATTTTCCTGGGCTGCCTGCCTCGGCCCACCGGGCGATGGCGCAGTAGAGATCGCCCCGGCGGTAGGGATGGAGATCACCCTAGTTGTGTTGGCACCATATTTAGCCGTCGGACCCGATACCAACACAGATCTAGCGGTGGAAAAAACTAACGTGCATAACAAACTAACATGTAGATCTACTCGTGCAAGTAAAAAGGTTAGCACCATCTACTCTTTTCAATTTACTTGCATGGTTGTAAATTAAAAAAAATATCATTTTTAAACCATGAACTATGATGCTTGGTCTGATATTGAGTAGAAATTTGTATCTTTAAAATCTGGACCTTGAATTTTACGACCCCTATTATATTAGACCCTACATTGTTTGGACAAACTGGGAAACGAGTAGATCCCGATTAGGCCATCTTCTTTCTTACTGAGTTGTGGGTTCACCTATTAGTTTCTTCTACTGCTTCTCTGTCCTGGACTCTTTCTGTCTCCATCTTCTTATGCCGTCCAACCTCCTCCATCCGCTAACACACACACACACACACACACACACACACACTCTCTCTCTCTCTCTCTCTCTCTCTCTCTCTCTCTCTCTCTCTCTCTCTCTATTGCAGCCTCCTCTCTTCTTTCACGTAGCTTACCGCATCTCGGCGAGCACAAGCTCGACGTCCTCCCGTCGTGTCTCTCCAACTCCTCCTAAGCACTTTGGACTTTGGTGAAAGATTTCGGCTTCAAGGGCAATGATCTAGACGATGAGCTCGTCATTGTCCGACTTGGCTGCAGCAGGCTTTAGAGGTGATCAGTGGGAGAGGCGGCGATCGGGGTAGATGTGAGGAATGAGAGAGAGATGAAGAGATAGAAATGAGAGAGAAGAACAGGATGAGGATGGGGTAGGAGGTTAATAAAAAATCAGGATTACAAAGTTCACGGTCCAGATTTCAAGGATTTAAAGTTTAGGGTTTAAGTCGGATCAAGCATCAATGTTCAGAATTCAAAATAAACTTTTTGCATTTAAGTCGAAGCTTACGTTTCCTACCTATCTTAAGACGATATAAAAATGTACACGTATAAGAACCATCCACATACGGCACAGACTAATTTAACATGTAGTAGCCTCTAATAATTTGAGATACAGGTAAAGCACAAAATGATATCATGATTCAGGGAGCGACTTGCCGAAATGGTAAACTGTAAATGTTCTGATTTCAGTTCCGTGCAATTCATATACCGTTCAACCTTACAACAAATTCATAATGCAGGAGCTACACTGAAGAACGTAGAAAAAAAACAGAATTGCTATGTGCAAGCTCAAAAGAAAATGGTGATGGACTAATCTATCCAAGACGAGCACTGAGAGAAAACCTGATCGATCAACCCAGATATGCAGTCACCTGGCAATTAATGGCAGCATCATTCGATCAGGGCAATCATGGCGTGCGCGACAATCTCTTCCGTCGGCCTTTGCACGGCGCGGAGGGAGGAGTACTGCTGGAATCCCAGCTGCGGCACCCTCCGCTGGCCTCTCAGGTACGCGCGCAGTTCGGCGGCGTAGTGCGACGCCGCCCTCCGGAGCGTGATGCAGACGCGCGGCAGGTGGCGTGGCAGCGGCAGCGCGAGGTTGAACGGCCACAGCAGGAATGAGAACTGGAGCACGTGCAGGAACCCGCTCGCCGCGGTGACCGCGCCCGGCACGGCCGCCAGAAGCACCATGTGCACGACCATCTCCAATTCTACCACCACAAACTACTACATGTGTCAAAGTACTCAGGTGTAACCTATCCCTCTGCCTCTGACATGGCGCTCCGGGTGATGATCTTCTTGAGGTGCTGCGCGCTAGCACTGGCTATCATGGACCTGACCTGCCATTAACTTTGAGCATGCTATTGCCATGGATGGGTGTAGCGTAGCTCACTTGCTGATGGCAAGGGAGATTTTATAATGGAACTCAATTGACTCTATTATATGGAGCGGCTCGACCGTGGACACTGCTATACAAGTCTGGCCTGGCAGACGGCCGGGGCCGGCGACGACGTTGGTGCTTAGCGTTTGTGCATGATTGCCGCGAATGGAATTAGTGACACACTTGGGGGTGTCAAAAGATTCTTGCGATGGACCAGCGGCAGGTACCGACATTTCCTCTGTGGGGGCACCGCTGGGCGCTGGCACTTATCTAGGGAAACAGTAAAGACGCTGCCGTATGCCCGTATGCGGGCACGTCGTTATCGCGGTCATAATTCGCCTGTTCCGACGGAGTGTAATTACATGTCGAGAGTCGAAGGGGCTGAGTACTGTCTACCGAATTTTTACTATCTATAAAATTTAAATTACTGTTGTGATAATGATAGTGTCACATTCTTCTCTAATCAATTCTCCAACTCTCAATAAACTTTACTAAACAGACTCCAATCTTTAGGTAACTCTCAACAAACTCTGCTAACATACTCTAATATTTATGTTCTAAGTTAGTTTTTTACTTTGTTGAAATTTATTATCTTACTAAACAATAAAATTCAATCTTTACGTTCTGATTTAGCTGGCTTGCTGGTGCTGTTCCTTCCCCCACACATGTGCGTTATTGTACGAGCACTCTACTATTAGATCGTTGTAAGGTAAAACAGTATATTTTATTATGGACTTATGGTTTTAGTCAGAACATAAGATGTTATTCTACTATTTGAAATTCCGTTGTAACACACGGACACCCTGCTAGTAGTACTAATACGTGAGAACAATATTCGCTCCCGCGAACTATTCAGTCAAAGCGTGTGGAGCCAAGCACCCGTCATTGTCTTAGGATATCTATAAACACAGTGTCAGTCAAAAAAATTCATCTCTTTACTTCATCTAGAGTAACTACAAAATAACTCATATAATAATATCATTTTTAAGCTGAATCTATACGAAGAGTCAACATCAAATACAACCGTGTATAAAATTAATGAGGTTGATCCATTCTTCATTAGAGTATGACTTTTCAAGAATAAGTTTTATTCCTTCCTCCTCCTCTCTCCTTTACTCAGCAATTATCCTATATGCCATGACGAAGAGTCAGTTAACGTCACGGTTTTGTAAATGCCTTTATCACCACAAAATCCAACCCCGTCCATCACCACAGACACCCTCTCTCTCTCTTAGTCCCTAACTCGGCGACTATCCCGATCTCCGCCGCCTCCCCGCTCGGCCCCAGCCATGTCGCCCTGCCATCGGCGAGACACTGCAACGACGCCCCAGACGTCTCCACTGCCTCATGTTTTCCTTTCCACCGGATCGGCACCACCATCATCGGATGGGGCATATGCTGGCGTCAAGTTGTCGCCCTTCTCATTGGTGAGACGCCGCAACGACGCCCCAGGTGGTGCCACCCCTGTCCCCACAAGGTTCAAGCGTCTCTGCCGCCTCCTGCTTCCCCCTTTCACTGGATCAGCATCGTCAGATGGGGCATGCTGGCAGCAAGTCGTCGTTTTTCTTGCCATCAACAAGTGGTAGGAGGAGGGGGTGGGGGTGTGCTCTCGAATTTGATGATTTTTTTCAATTGTTTTTATTCTTTTAGGATTTTTTTTGTTGGTAGAAAACTCTAGTCGTACAAGTTGAAAGCTACTAGATCTGTTGATTTGAGGCTATTTTTTGTGGTTAAAAGCTTTGTAGTGTAGGATTGAAAGCTTGTAATGGGAGTATTGGAAGCTTGATTAGCAGAAAACTTGTAGTATTTAGGTTGAAGTTTGGATGGAATACGAGAGTAGAAAGTTGAAAGTGTAGGGGTTGAAATATGCTGAGTCTTTTATTCAACTTGTTTATTTTATAATTTAAATTTCATATTTTTTGTATGATTCTCCTTGTACTATTGTACTCCGATGATACCGACGCCGCTGCTCGTTGGAGATGGAAGTGGTGGAGGGACTCGACAACTATGTATGAAATAAAAAATAAGGAAATGTGGCTGTCAAAAGGAGGTGAAGATGTCTATCAAAAAAGGAACTACATTGCTGTCTAAAAGGGAAGCGTGTCCTTGCCAGAAACTGACCGCGTCCAGTCATACGTTGGCAGGAAAAATGGCTGTTTTGGCCTCGTGATCACGGTCAATACCAAAAATGGCCCGTCTCGCAACGCAATGATAAAACTAACGCCGCGATGGTTTGGACAGCCGCCACGTGGCACCTATCGCGCCCGCCAGACGCAATAGCACCTAGGCCCGCCG
Organism: Stipa capillata; assembly: GCA_019208055.1. Taxonomy (NCBI): domain Eukaryota; kingdom Viridiplantae; phylum Streptophyta; class Magnoliopsida; order Poales; family Poaceae; genus Stipa; species Stipa capillata. Next base: position 167,795 of record JAGXJF010004412.1, read on the forward strand.
CCGCCGCCACGAAACTGCTCCTGTCACGCGCTGCGGCTGCAACAGGTCTCATGTCGTGCTCTACGGCCGCGACGGCTGGGCTATCGCGCGTTGCGGCTATCGGTCAAGCAGCCCAAGTGCTGTTGCGGTCGGGGGGCGTGATAGGAGACCTGTCACAGCCGCAGAGCGTGACAGGTGCCACGCGGCGGCTGTCTAGACCATCACGGTGTTAGTTTTGTCATTATGTACGATACGAGCTATTTTTGAAATTGACCACGGTCGTGGAGCCAAAAAAATTTCCTACGTTGGCACTGTTAATTACAGGCCCCACGGTAATACGTTGGCACGGTTAATTACATCTTACTAGGAACCAACTGACCAGAAAACGAATGATTCTGCACCGTAGCGTTTGGCTTATGCGAAGGCAGATTATTTTTTCTTCGTTTCGCTGAGGGTCTAAAAGCAAAATGATTAGCTTGGACATGTCAGCATCTCCACCAGGGCCCGAACTTAGCAAATGCATTAAGAATCACGTAGCTATCAGCCACCGGGCACAAGCTCCCTTAGAAACGAAATATGCTTTCTGTAGTGCCGTTTCACTTCTCGTTTTTTTTCTTTGGACAAGCACAGACGTTTCACTTTTTTAGATGGAAGTTGTAAACAACGTCTATTTCAACAACGGATAAGGTGTTATTTCAGATGTTGGATTTGATTATATTCGCTACTGCCACATACGGCAAACGTCTCGTTTCCTTCACATATTATACTAACAGAGTGAAACATAATGTAAGTACATTTTGCGTATAAAAGAGAACAAGTCAAACTCCAGATGGAGGCTAAAGATCGAGGAGAGTTCAGATATTTAGTCCCCACGGAGCAGTTGTTGGGCGAAACATCAGCACAAATAAGATCTTGACATGCATCAACTTCGCAATCGTTAAGCTATCACATGCCACATGGTCGTTTCCCTTTCATATATTTTGGTTCATGAAAGATACATAGTTATTGGCCTTTCTGGGTCCGAGGAGCTGCTCTTTTGTTCTGTGTTGGCCTTTCGGCAGATACTTGGCTAGGTCTTCATTCCATATATCTGTTGACTGTGCGATGATCTTATGGTTGAAACTTCAAGCTTATCATTAACCTGTAACGTGCAAGTATATATGTTCCTCAATCATGCAAAATAGCTAACTCTGTCGGAATAATGAGCATTTTTTAATTATTTTAGTCTAGACATATACCATGACAAGGAGCATTATAGTATTAAACGAACATTGTATATACAAATTAGGCATGCAAGTGACTACTAAGTAGACATATCATATATCTATTTCACAAGTACGTGCTACTATGACAACTATCAACACGGAAAGGATCATGATGACTAGACATACCCGTTATTGAAAGAAGATAGTGTCATGGTGGTGATGATGTAACCGGCATCGTGGACAAAGATGTGAAAGAGGTCCTGTGCATCGTAGAGGAGGTCCTGGTATTCATAGAGGTGAATCTAGTTGTTTATAGAGGAGGTCCTGACTGATGTAGAGGAGGTTCTGCATGTTGTAGCAGAGGTCATGGATGATGCTGAGGAGGTATTGGATGTCGTGGCGAAGGTCTGATGGCTGGCAAGCGCACCAGATATTGTAGTACCTTTCAAGAGAAGTATTTAACCCAAGATTATCGAACAACAGGAGCAAAAGATAAATGTTCCTGTCGACGATTGGTAAACAACCGATCTTACGGTAGTTGTGAGATAGAGATACTTGTTTTTGGATAGGGAACCCTAGGACACAAGGCCAAGAGATTTGACGACAAGAAAACGCCTTTTTTATATAGGTTCGGGCCTCCCTCAGGATAACAACCCTACGTCCTATTCGTATATATTGATCAGAGAATATCTTACAAAGGAGGTTTACGTTAGTGGCTATCCTAAACCTAATCGGAGGCTACTTTGACTAGTTCCGCGGGGCTCGACTCCTTCGAGGCGGCGAGTCTTCTCGTGGAAATCGCTAGGGCTTCTGGATGGCTTCAGGCTTTAGGCTTCTTGGATCTATGTGACATCCTGGTTAATAGGATTGATAGACTATTCATATCAACAAGGTGCACCTTCTTTTCCAGAATCTCATCTCCAAAGAACCTCTGGGTTAAGCGTGCTTGGCTTGGAGCAATTTGGGGATGGGTGACCGACCAGGAAATTCTTCCCGGATGCGCATGAGCGAGGACAAAGTGCGCAGGAAAGACTAGTGTTGGTTTGTGGGGCCAGGCGTAACGACCGCCGATCCGGGTGAGAGGCCGGGGTGTTACATAAGTTAACCCCCCGTAAGGAGGAAGGACACTCCTTAAACTAGGAAGTCAATCCCGACGTTTAAGGAAGCCAGAGTCCTACTCGGGCATAAGTCCGTGTCCGGTACGACTCAGGGAGCCCCTATAAAAGGATCAGCCATCCTATAGGGGAGGACACGTCTTTCAAGTCCCAAGAGATCAAATTAGATTGTGGCATACCCGGTTTTAAGGCCGGATACTCCCTTGTGATTACTGTACCGGTCCCTGGATCAGTAGCCGGTATACACAAGTTAACTTGTATATCATCGACATACATACGAATATCAAAGTATGCTATGTAAATAGACCGTCAAGGTCAATTGTCTGATATCTGTAGCCCAACAGTTATAAACTTACAGCGGAAAAACAAGCGATGATGTGGCCCATCAATATGCCGTGCCCAACAGGCAACTGACTAGGGTTACGCCCTAACTTTCGCGATCGTAATCGTATTCTCGGAATTGATGTCCCCTTCGTCTGGCCAAATCAACAAGCCAGGTGAGTACATTGATTGTACTCGTGAACTATTCCCACAGGAGAAATATACGGCAATATAGCATGCAGGGTATATGTCAAAGGAACAGCTCTATCCTAAGTTGCTTGTTGTGCGAAAATGTAAGTTTTCAATTTAAATACGAGAATAGTAGATTCCAAAGCAGTTTTGTAAACCAGAGCAGTTCAAAGCAACAAAACTTCTCTTGAGATAGACCCGGCTACCTCTTTTTTAGCACTTGTGATGACTCAGTCCATACTACCCCGGACAGTATGACTAGCCTCCTCATTTCATTGCTCAGCTCGTACTATCCCGGATAGTACAGCTGGCCTTCTCAACGCAGTGCTCAGCCCGTGCTATCCCGGATAGCACGGCTAGCCTCCGCTTAACTCAATGCTTAGCCCGTATTATCCGGATAGTACGGCTAGCCTCCTCCTCCTGCAATTCCTTGCTACCAGTCGTGTAGCGTAAATTGCACCCTGTGGACACATCATGCCCACGTCCTTAATCCTTTTCCCAAACTTTCACAAACAAAACTTAGTCTAACCAGTATGTGGCCTTGCCAGTTCATGTCCATGACCGAGGACGCGGCTATTCGAATAGTTTTTAACACTCTGCAGAGATTGTACGGCTTTACCCACAAGATGTAAGTCTCCCTTGTTGCCATGGCCAAATGAGCACTCTTCACAAGGAGTGCCGGCAGGGTTATTACAACGAGACCTTCGCCCGCTTCCATACCAGAGCTGGACCCGGTAGGTGGTTGACCCAACTTTCGCGTCCCGGACCCCGAAAATGGGACTCCCCACCTTTGTGTCGTATCAACACCCAAACACCCAGCGGTGGGAGATCTCTAGGACTTTTAACCACCTAGTCACATACTTCCTACTTCCCACGGGTCCATACTCCAATACTTGCCGGCGTACCAAGCCAAGTTCTTCCCATAAAGGACATGTGGACGTACGGTGAGAACTGGTTTAGCGGCACTTAGGCTCGGTCCTGAATTGATTCGAGCGAGACTCCATTTTCTCGACCCATGTTCGTCCCGGACGACCATGCCATCATCAGATACTCTACAGCCCCAGGCTGCCCTTAGCATTCTCACCCGAATCAAAATCATCTCCAGTTCTATTTGGGTTTTGACAAACATTTCTTTCAAATGCCACCTCGGATAACACATGCTACCCGAGGGTTTTATTTCCCATGTCCCAGGGTTTTTGTGAACACCGATCAAATGTTTAGTTTTGAACTAAAGCGGGTCTAAGCATGGCTAAGGCCTATAGCCCTAATACTTTTGTCGGTCGTGGAACAACCGATTAATACTTCTAGGGTTACAAGGATCGGATATTCGGACCTAAGTCATATGCAGCTATAGGGTATAACTAGGTCTACATAAAATACCGTTGATATCCACATAGCATGCAAATTTCGCAAACAAAATAATTAAATTTCACACATATGGGATTCAATATGATCAAGGTGGGAATGCTTGCCTCGCAATATTGTCCGAGGCTCGGTCTCGAACTTGATTCGACAATTGCCCGAAATCCTTCGCGCGATATTTTGTAACGTCGTATCTACACATCGGAAAAGTACCAAATAAGAAACGGTGTGAGGAAGAACCAAGAACATCGAATACAGAACCAGAGGTTTCAATTCATGAAATCATAATGCATTCGATTAATTGGCCTGTTGATTTTACGAAGCTTCAGGATGCTAGAAATGGACACTTGGGTTACCATGATGAAGGTATTTGTTTTAGGACTTTCCGCCGAGATGGGCTGCTTCGGACTTCCTTCACGTTAGGGTGAAACCGCTTTAGGTTTTAGGTTCATCCTAGAACTGAGGTTAGAGGGGCATGTTGGCGATGCTGGATTATGGGTATCTATGAACCTAAGGTTTTGGGTTTGAAGGAATATAATTAGACTTAACTATATATTGAGCACATTAGGGTTTTCCACCCGCTAGGTTATTATTACAGAAATATATGAAGTTCATGTATATACTGGAACCAAAACGATTCTAGGAGCAAAATCATTTTGTTCAGAGTTAAATCGAATGGTACGGGCCTCCTATACGTAAATTTGGAATATATTTAATTTGAGTTTTAACCTTTCCCAGCAATTGTTAGGGTTGTACCATCTGTTCTTATCAATCCTCTAAATGACAAACACTCGCACACACATATATGCACCACTGCCATCCCAAAAGAGTAGTAGAGTATCATAAGCTAAATAATTAGCGTATCCAGTAATTTAACCTTAAGGTGATTTGTTTAGGACATAGCAAGATTCTATCGGCTGATCGTAGCAGACCCAGTTAAGCTTCTGTCCCTTCAATGAGCAGATTTGACATGTATATATGCATATGTTGAACGTAAGGGGAAGCCAAGATTAAGCATAATATTTGTTCTAAAAAGAAAAAGTAAGAGGGTATACACATCAGTTCACGTCCTAAGTACTCAATAGCTAGCATCAGTGTGTAAATTAGCCTAAAACATCCAACGACCGACTGCATATGGCCAAGACGAGCACACCATACAGGTACTGTAATCACGTCAAGAGCAGCACCACGGAGCATCACACTGAGCTTAGCCCTAACTAGCTAGCCATTAGTACTAATTTGATCGTATGATCAATAGGCCAACTGTAGCCAAGCCCCAGAATCAATCGTGCAATCACCATAGTAATCAGGTGGCAATCGGGCCAGTCGATGTTAGCGGCCGCGGCGAGCTCAGCAAGCAAGACGGCGCAGTGGTGGGGCGAAGCAACCCGAGGATTTCTCGGCAAGGTGGGCAGGCGTGGTGGACTGGCTGGAGGCAGAGGCTGGGATTGGCGGCGTTGGACCGGTTAGCAAGCGGAAGAACCCAGGAGGCGGTGTTGGGGGCGATGGGGATGGAACTCGCGGCGGCTCGTCGTTGGACATTACGGCAGCGAACGCGACTTTCTGTCGACGAGCGGAGACCAATTAGTGGCCGGTAGCAACCTGTGTGAGGTGAGGGGGCGAGCTACGATGGCTCAGAGTGGCGTGGTGCTTGAGGGAGAGCTTCAAGAGGGATGGAAAAGGATTTGGAGCAGCTCGAGTTGGTGGTGGTGGAAAGAAGAACAGCAGCGAGGAGCTACTCCAGCAGGCGGCACTCGGTTGAGCTCAGCAGGTGGTCAGTGGCAGCTAGAGCGAGCGGTGGGCGGTGGCGCTCGTGGTACTGCAAGAGTCCGATGCGACGAGGACCGGCAGGCGACGAATTTGCCGAGCAAGGTGGCGGCGCGTTGGCGACCACAGTGAGGAGGAGCTTGGGCATTTCACCGGTGATGAGCTGGTGTGCGGCAAGTCCAGAGGACAAGGGCGAAGCTCGGGGCCGGAGCAATATTTGGGAAGAATGGAGGGAAGGCGGGGCTGCTGGGATAAATAAGAGTGGCAGCCTGGGAGTTGTGGCGCTCGGTAGCTCAGGCATGGGAGATGAAGGAGAGATTAAAGAGGGAAGGAGGGAGTAGTTGGCAGGTGCTATGCTGCTGCTATGGAGGTGCGGCAGCAAATGGAGAGCAGGAGCTAGCAGGAAAAGTAAAGGAGCTCAGCTTATAAGGGGATTGATGTGAAGGAGCACATGGCCGGTTGCATCAGTACTGCACTGGTTGTTGTGTTAGTGCTGTAAGGTATAGCTGGAGTTTGGCACCGACTACTGCTGGTTGTGCTGCCGTGTCAAGCAAGGGGCAGTGCTTGGCAGAGGAGGGTGTCAGGAAGGAAGGGTGAATGAGGAGTTAATGGGGCAAAAGACTTAGCTAGCCCATGCTGTAGATGAACAATGGATGGTGGAAATTAGGCACCGAATTTAGACTTGCAGATGGCGTGGCCTGGTGCAACAGAAAATCCGTACTGCTGGTATTACTCCATTTCAACTTGGTTGTGGTTATGCAGATAATAGGACGGGTCACATCAGGAGTTCAAGAATGAAATTGGGTGTTCTCCTAATTCTTTTTTATAGAGTTTTATAGATTGTTATGCAGCACGTGCAAGCTCAAGTTCAAGGAAAGGAATTGAAATTCCTTTGTGCACCCTATATACATGCAATGCATGAATATTCCATGCTCAGGTGGGAGGGTGATCATGAGAGAAGGTATGGCAGGTGGCTGTGTTAGGATCGCATGTTTGTTTGTAGTCATATACAGGTGCGCTTTGCAAATTTTACTGTAGGGAGGAGGTTGGAGTTAGGTGAGCATACCATTAGCTAATAAGGTGCAAGGAAGATGAATCCTCAATCATGAGGACAAAAATGGAAGTGTGCTATCTTGGAAAATTTTAATAGCCCTGATTAATGATGGTTCATGCCACAAGATTTTTAGGATTATTCTTCCCAACATTTTGTTTTGAAATTATACACATGGTTGAATGGGTTGCACGGGAGTAGAAGTGTCGAGGGAGGACAAGGGGCTAGAGTTTTGGACCTCCTTAGTGCAAATGAAGTGAGCTAGAGTTCCCAATGTATATACCCACATACATTAGAAAATTAAGCGTATATAGAGTGGTAACGGGGCTAGGATAATGGTAGGAAGTCATGGGAGTTAGGACTTGGGAAAGTATTGCCGGTTTGCTCACATATGTGCATAGAATTGCGGCAGAGTCGAACGGGGAGTTAGGGTTTCGATCTGTAACTCAAGAGGGAGGGATTAGGGTTTTGCGTATATGCGTGTACGTAAAAGAGATATATATGTGCACGTACTCGTGATAGGTCGTGGCGAAGTGGGTGGCAGAAGTTCACTTCAACCGGAAGAGGTTTGCGATGTATATATGCGCCTCAATTTTCACAAGAATATCGGGTGGGTATGTAGCTGCAGATGTCGGTCTAGGTTACACCGACTAGGAAAAGGAAGGGATCAAAGGCGGAAGATCTTGGCCCTCTTTGCTTTAGGGTTAGAATGATTTGACGTAAAGTTTTATTAGGTGTAATTCAGTTAGCGTTAGTAGATAAAAGTTTTTGAAAGTCCTAATTTTCAGGTTTCGGAAAATCAGGGTGTGACAACTTATCTCCTGGGGATCCTTACCGAATACGTATTCTTATTCCGATAATCCAGGGGATCGTATGTGGATACCTCTTTGTATATGGGATACTATACTATCTATCGTCAAGCCCCCCATCAGTACATGAAGTGAGGTCATGACTGTTCTGTAGGAAATCTGCCCTCCTCGAGAAACAACTCCAAGCAGGCGAAATCGAGTACTTAGTCAATAACATTTCCGAGTAGGTACTATCTCTACCGGGTAGTCGCGATATCCTTGTCGGGATAAACCTCCGAGTAGTCCAAGGCATTTTTTCTGGGCTAGCTTACCCGAAAAGCTCTTTTGATTTAATCTGATCCGTCGATCACGGACACGCGTTCGCTTGGTAGATTTCTGGGAAAACCGAACTGTCATGGCGGAAATTTCGCGTGGTGATGAAGAATCTTTCCTTTTTCTGCGCTACTGTTCAGCTGACGTTAGCCAAAACGTAACGCGCTCGTCGGGGTCGTGGGTTTGTCAGAGCCTCTTTTTCCCGCGCACGTTGTCTCGCATGCGGGAAAAGCAACAGTCTGCATTTAATGCGATGGAACAGATCGGGCCATTAACCGTGCTCCGGTTAGGCGAAAATTGAACCTCTTAAGAACGAAAGTTGGGATTTTGCCCGCATTGCTCTCTGTTTCCTAGCATTCCCATCTTTTCCCTTGCACCCCTGCTTCCAGTTTCTCGATCATGGCGGAGTCTCTTTCATCCAGAAGTTTATGGCCGCGTTCGATGCTAACTCTAGCAAGACTCGCGTCTTCGCTGGAATTGACCCTCATCTAGTCGACTTACCAAGCCGAGTTCCGTCCTGTCCGAAACGAGCGGGTCCCCCGGCCCGATCCTAGTTGGTTGGTTATTTTCCCAGATTTCTTTCGATGTGGATTCTTCTTCTCGCCATCTTCTTTCCTGTCCTCCGTTCTCCAGTACTATCAGATCGAGATGATCAACCTCGACCCGGCTTTGTACACCATGCTCAGTGTGTTCGCTCATTTGTGCGAAGCTTTTCTTGGAGTGCGCTCTTCCTTAGACCTCATTAGGTATTACCATACTCTGGGGAGGACCAGGGAAAAGATCGTGGGTGGTGCCAGCATCCGGTTCCGAGAAGGAAAAAATGCAGAATACATTGATGCCACCGGGATCCATTCCTTTCTGGGATGGGAAAAAGAATGGTGCTACTGCCGCCCATCCTCCGCTTTGGGTATCAAGTACTGGGGTTCTCCGCCCGAGTTGGTACCCGCGTGGTCCGACGAGACAGCGCTGGACTTTCGCCTTAGGAGTCAGATCAACGAAATTAGAGCTCTCAGGACCCGTGGCCTGACCTCCTTTGACGTTGCTTCTAACTTCATCAGGCGTGGGCTATGTCCCTTATGATCGAGGGAGGCCAGTTCCTAGGTGGCCACAAGCGACCCCTATCATAAGCGGAGAAAAATGGGTATGATTCGTAGTTCTCTAAGATTGGCAGAATCCGAGCTATTCTGATTTTCTTTTTCCTTTAAACAGCTCTCTCGGAAGCAGAAGTGCTCGAGAAGGCGGTGACCCTCTTCAAAAAGGCGCCTTCACCAGGACGTAGGGTCGTCCCCTTGTCGCTGCCCCTCCGGCCTCAACAGGAGCGGGAAGAGGTTCTTGCGGTAATCTCTTCTGTTTTTGGATACCCGCTGTTTCATCCGAATAGCACTAATTGAGGTACCACTCAGGTAACTATCTCCAGCGTGAAGGACGTGGGATAGTGGATCCAGAAGCGGGACCCTCTATTACTAGTCGGGAGCCGACCACTGCCGAGGGTCAACCCGACGGGGGCACGGAGCGTCCTGAGGCGGTCCCGAGCAGGTTGAGGAGCCTTTGCGTGACGGGTCGAAGGCCTCTGTGATTACTCCCGAGCCAACTTTTTGGGCCTCTCCGGTAAGCTTTTTGCCTTTTCATCTTCTGGCAGTGCTACTGATTTTTAATTGAGGATGCTGCCCAAAACAGGAAAAAACATGCGGGACCCCTTCGGCAGGAACTACGGCCTTCCCTACTTGGGAAGCAGTGACTTCCCCGGCTCGGAGATCGCGCTTCGTTTCTTTGAAGAGAGCGAGGTAGTCCTCTTCATCTCCCTTTGTCGATTTCCTTTCTGGTGATACGGGTGCTTAGTTTGACCTGTAGGGACTCGTCGGGACCCGACCAGTCTGTTGCCCTGAGAAGGCGCTTGCCTACTTTTAGGCTCTTACCTGGTCGGGGTACGATTAGGAGGACCACCTCATCTTCTCCAGCTAAACTCCTGCCAACCCCTCGTCAGCCGATTGAGGAGACTACGGCAGAGGACGATCCGCTGGCGCTTATCGGGCCCTTGGTGGAGGTAAATATTTCTACTCACCAAAAGGCCTTCTCGCAGGGCGATCTTTTCTTCCTCTCTCACCTTGACACTCCTCCCAGCGTGCCCAGGACAGATGGAGTTCCGCCCGCACTGAGATCTGACAACTTCGAGACCAATCGACCCGACTCTTCGATGCTCTTTCCCAAGAAAAGGTGCGGGCTTCTTCTCTTGAGGAGAAACTCTTATCGGTGGCGGATCGTCTCGAGTTAGTACTGAAGACAATCGGTGTGCCCACCCGAGCCACTGAGAGCTTCTCAAATTAGTTGGCGGAGTTGGATCGGGCCACTCAGGCCTTCGCTGACCGTTTGAATATTCCGGGGAAATTTACCCCAGAGGCCTGAATGTGCAGCCAATCTTGTACTTTTTATAAAACAATTGCCAGACTGTACGGGGATTTTATTGATATTTTTGAGGTCTTATGTGAGTTCCAACGAGTCTGTATGTTCGACAACATCGTGCTCATCATCCAACCCTATCCAGCCCCCGATTGCGTACTTGAGAAGTTTCTCAGGTGGGCAGTCCATAAGTCTTACACATAGAACTTCTGGAGTTGGTCGATGTTCCAGGAATTTATCAAGATTCGGCCATCGTCCAGAGCTAACTTAAACGAATCTAGTCGAGTAACCTCGGCTATCGTATAAGGGCCTTCCCATTTGGGGGAGAGCTTATTGCTGTGACTCCTGTTCTGAACGAGTCATAGAACGAGGTCACCGACTTGGAGGGAGCGTTGCCGGACGTGTCGTTCATAGTAACGATGGAGGTCCTGCTGATACTTGGTGGCTCGGAGTAAGGCCTGAGTCCGTTTCTCCTCAAGGAAATTGAGGTCGTCCTCTCGTCGAGGGGTTTCTTCCTTATCCGTATACAGCTGTACCCGTGGTGATTTGAGCGTGAGCTCGTAGGGGAGCATGGCCTCCACCCCATAGACCAAGAAGAACGGTGTTTCGCCCGTGGCACGACTGGCGGTTGTCTGAAGTGCCCAAAGGACTGAGGGCAGCTCTCGCACCCATGCCTTTGCGTGCGTGGAGAGGCAATCAAAGACGTGGGTCTTCATGCCCTGAGGAGAAGTCTATTGGCGCGCTCGACCTGCCCGTTGCTCTATGGGTGTACGATCGAGGCGTAGCATATTGTGGTATCGAGTTCGGCGCAGTACTCGATGAACTCTGTGCTGGAAAACTAGGTGCCGTTGTCGGTTATAATCCTGCTCGGGACGCCGAATCTGGTCACAACATTCTGCATTATGAACCATCTGGCAGCCTCCGACGTGATCTGTACGACTGGTTCAGCCTCGATCCATTTAGTGAACGTGTCGATTGCGACAAACAGAAACTTGTAGCCCCGGGCGAAACTGGGAATGGTCCCAGTATATCCAGGCCCCACGTGGCGAAAGGCCATAACAAGGGAATTGTCTGTAATGCTTGGGCGGGCTGGTGAATGTGTCTGCGGTGAAATTGACACTGACGACATCGCTTCACTAACTCGCTCGCATCACCGAGAGCTATCGGCCAATAGAATCCTTGTCTAAAAGCCTTTCCGACCAGGGTTCGGAAAGACGCATGCGCTCTGCACACCCCTCCATGGATCTCCTCGAGTAGTTCTGTACCCTGCTTCTGAGGTATACACCGCATGAGCACTCCATGAGCTCCTCTTCAGTAGAGGACTCCGTCGACCAGGGAGTACATCCTGGCGCGTCGGGCAAGCTGCTCGGATAGCGTATCGTCGTCAGGCGTAGTTCAATCGAGAAGGTACCTACGGATGGGCTCCATCCACGAATCCTCAGGATCGAGAGAAGCAACGAGTCGCCCCGCCACTCCCCTTGGGGCATCAATACCTGGTGACGTCCTTGAATGGTGCTCAATTCTGAGGGTGGCCATTCCTTCATCCACGGGTTTGCGAGAAGCTATGGACGGCGTCGAAATCCCTTATATAAAGGCTCCGGGTGGACATGGAGATCATGAGGAAACCAGGCAGGCAAGACTATCGGCTCGGTAGTTGTCCTTTCTCAGGATGTACCGTACCTCGAGTCCGATGAACTTTTTCTCCAGCTTCCTCACCTCCGCTAGGTAAGCTGCCACGCTCGGGTCTGTGGCCATGACCTTCTCGTTCCCACCTGTGGCCTCGATTGTCGTAGTGTAGATCTATAGGAACTTTGCAGGGTTCGTGGTGCCATCGTACGACTCTAGAGCCCCAGGCTTGAAGCGAGACGGCCAGCGCACATGTCGGAGCTCTTGGGACAGCGCTTGGCATCCGTTGATGGTTCTCCGATAAGGCGCTTTCTCACTGCTGTTCAGGGTTGGAGATCGTCCTCGACCATTAGCGCGGTGTCTATGGTCTCTTCAAGGAGGAGATTGCTCTAGTTGGCGCCTTTGGGATCGGCGCTCGTTGAGAGCGTCGCGGAGGTCGACGTACTGTTCCACCCGGCGAGACTGATACTTGGGGTGTCGTCTTTCTCCGCCTGATTCCTCTGGTCGGAGAGGGGTCTTCCCTCAGTTGGAGCTGTGTGTTGCGGACTGGAGTCGAGAAGACTCGGCTTGGGCTTAGGCCTGCTGTAGTTCAGCCCCCAGCCATTGTAGCCATTGTATTCCATCGGGTGTCGTCAAATCTGTCGCCGGTGGTTGTGACAGCAGATTGTGTACCTCAGCGAGTCTTCAAGCAGTTCGGGACACGTATTCCCCCGTCCCTTAAGGGGTTCTATCTGCTGCCGTAGGCATATTCCCGTTACCGCGGGGAGTAGCTATCGGGCTTCGACGTTGTGAGCCCTTGGGCTGATTCGGGTCCCCGAGATCTTCCCGACCGTCATGGATCGCGAGAACCACTCGAGGGTCTGGATTGGATGAGGTGTAATTCCACTCCATCGTGTCTTCCTCATCGGGAGGGATGCTGCGATTGAGATCTTGATTGTCTGGTCGATCAGAAGTTGCAGGGGATAGTCCGGACATCGGGCTGGTCGCTCTTGTCAGGGAATCGTCGTTCAGCACTAATGTTCCCCCGAAGGCCCTGGCGCACTCGGTTCTAAAGTGGTCGACTTCGCAATCTGAGTACTCGCCAGTGGCGTATTCTCCAAGATCTACGCGGTCAGTTGCCGGGTACAGATCTGTCTGGCCGAAGTTGTCATAGAAACTCAGATCTGAGTACCCGGTATGTCGCGTGAGAGTGATCGGATCCCCCGCCGAACCTGCTTCTTCCTCCTCGGGTCGAAACCGGGGAGGGCTGTGCAGTTGGCGTCATGGGCTGATCGCGACTAGTTGCACATCTTGCCGATTCTGATAATTCCTTGACGGCTTGGGCCAGAGAGGTCCCCACGGTCGGCGCCATCTGTCGATGATTGGTAAACCGCCGATCTTATGGTAGTCGTGAGATAGAGATACTTGTTGTTGGGTAGCAACCCCTAAGAACACAAGGCCAAGAGATCTGACTACAAGGAAACACCCTTTTTATACAGATTTAGGCCTCCCTGAAGATAACAACCCTACGTCTTGTTCGTATATATTGATCAGAAAATATTTTACAAAGGAGGTGTATGTTTGTGGCTATCCTAGACCTAATCGGAGGCTACTTCGACTAGTTCCGCGGGGCTCGACTCCTTCGAGGCGGCAGGTCTTCTCGTGGAAATCACTGGGGCTTCTGGATGGCTTCAGGTTTTAGGTTTCTTGGATCTAACTTGACCTTTTGGGACTTGAAAGACCTGTCCTCCCCTATAGGATTGCTGATCCTTTTATAGGGGGCTCCCCGAGTCGTACCGGACACGGACTTATGCCCGAGTAGGACTCTGGCTTCCTTAAATGTCGGGATTGACTTCCTAGTTTAAGGGTTATCCTTCCTCCTTACGGGGTGTTACCTTATCTCCTGAGGATCCTTACCGGATACGTATTCTTATTCCGATAATCCAGGGGATCGTATATGGATACCTCTTTGTATATGGGATACTATACTATCTATCGTCAGCTCTCATTTACTCGCAACTAGACTTGTCATACGAATAGTTTTGTTTGCACCCAAATAATTAATTCATAATTAATATACTATAATATCAACTTCCACGTGAGCAATAAACCAAGGATTAAGATATAGTAATTAAAAGACAACATGAAAGTAAACTAAATAATAGAAATTAAAGAACACAGCGACGAGGCGAAGCCAAAGATAAGTAGGCTATTGGATTTATTACATATTCAAGAAATACTCATAGACAAGCATGAGGGCGATGCCAAAGATAAGTACATCTATACCCCTCACTACCAAGGTAACATCATAAGGAAGTGAGTCTTCGTGATTCCTCCGAATAAATGATTAAGGACTCTATCAGGATATGCGTTGTCAGATAACGTATGCATCCATTAATGACGCTATGGAATTACATTTATGCATAGCAATAACTCATAGATCAATAAAATTACAGATTATCAATAGCTAAAAAAAATTATTCAAACAAAGAATTCATCATACAAGTAGATAAAAGGGTTCACAGGAAAAGGGGAGAGATGGAGGAATAATGGAGTTGGTGCTTGGCGTGATGGAGATGATGTGCACGGTGTGGTAGCGATGATCTTCTTCTCTTGCTCCCTTGATCTCCCTTGCAACTTGTAGATGAGTTCCTGAGGCTATGGTGTGGATCGTATATTGGATCTAATAGCCTTGAGGGGATCCCTTCCTCCGGGTAACTCTATTGCTGTGCCTCCCTCCACTTGAATAGATTGTAGGTGCTGTTTAGGGTTTTGAGGTGCGTACATCGTGATTTTCCTCAAGGTCCCATCACGGAAAAGGTTATGTTTGACCGTTCTGTTGCATCACGTCGGTGCTTGACTGTACCTCGCCTCCTTTAGAATGCACATCCTTTGCTCGAGCTTTCTCCTCAACATTAAGAGACGCTATCAAGTTCTCACAGAGATCTCTTATTTCCTGTGTTACAGAGTAGTGGAAGATTTTCTCCATGAAGGAGGCATTTAGGCAAGAATGCCACCAACCAAAACTTATCGAGTAACGCGCATTTGAGGAGCTCGAGTTCTTTTACAATGAAATGTATCTCATGAGCCTGCTCGATTACAAAATGGTCATCGACCATTTTATAGTCATGATATTGCTCCATGACATACAATTCACTGTCTATGTCTAACGCACCGAACTTAGCTTCAAGTGCATCCTACAATTTTTTCAGGTGCATGTACACGTCACAAAGACAGTCAGCAAGTATGCTAAGAACTCCTACAAAGAGCGTCTTAGCACCTCAAACGCCTTCTCCAACTCAGATGTAAGGGTTCCTTCAGGTTTGCTAGCAGCGACCTAGTAGCCATTCATAGTGGTTAGTCACAGAGTGGCCTTGATCTGCCATCTCTTAAAGTGCATAGCGGTAAACTTGTCTGGTTTTAGCGCTTTGGCAAAACTAGCCATAGTAAAACCAAAGTGACCGAAGTGCCAAGAATAATGGTTTTGAATTATTGAAACAGTGTGCACTTCTAGGTTTATTTTTTATCTAGAAATATACCATGACAGAAATCATTGAAATATTAAACATGTACAAACTAGGCATGAAAATAACTACTTAGTAGAAATATTGCATACTATTTCACAATACGTGCTAATATGGCAACTACCAACACAAAAAGAACCACCATGACCATGCAGATGCACCCGTTATTGGAAGAAGATGGCGCCCTGGTGGTGATGATGTAGCCACATCGTGGACGAAGATGTAAAAGAGGTCACGTGTGTCGTAGAAGAGGTCCTGGTATTCATAGAGGAGGTTCTGATTGTTTGTAGAGGAGGTCATGGCTAATGTAGAGGAGGTTCTGGATATTGTAGAAGAGGTCCTGAATTATGCAGATGAGGTATTAGATGTCGTGGCGGAGGTCCTAAACGAACGAGTAGCCACGCTGTGCGCTTCCCAAAAATCTTATTCATCCCTACTTAGTGCAAGTTCACGACGAACGGATAGTTTCGAGGCCTGTTGTCTCGTCCACCGGTGCACGCCGATGTGATGGGACAGAGTAGCTTGGAAGCAGCTCAGAACAAAGGAACAAGTCAATGTATAGAGAGTGGAGAGTGTTATGTGTTTTCTGCCAAGGGGTGTGAATCTCCCTTATATAGCGTGCAGCTAGAAGTTACAATATAGCAATAGGCACGATAACTCATAAGTTATGTGTTTCTAATTAAGTTAGAAATGTCTAACCATTCGTCTCATATTAACTCTTATGTTAACACTTGATTGTTTATTAACCCGCACAAATAAAACAAAAACTCTAAAGTTTTGGGTATGCCCGGCCCACGTCACGACGCAACACGTGCACAGGCGTGGGGAGCGAGGGTGTGGACCCACGTGCGCAATCCGTTCTTTTTCTGCAAAGAGATATCACATATAACATCTTAATGTTGGTGTTCTTTTTACTTGATAATATAGGATAAAGCACACTACACATATCTTATAATTTATTTAATATTATCTAAAAATTATTAATTATATGGATCTAGACCTAATTTATTTAACGGGACTAAGTACGCAGATGGTTGGAAGAAAAGTACAAGCAAGAAAGACAGATACTGACCATGTTCCAAATTGGCAATTACGCATTGTCTAACTGAACCGAATGGCTAATACGTGCTCAACTGAAAAAGAAGTGTGTTCTGCTGCTGCTCGCTTGTTTGTGGTGTCAGTGTAGCCACAGTAGAGCCACGCGGGAGTGTTGGCTATAATGATTGCAGTTGGCTCGTTGCTATTGCGTACAAGCAAGCAGTAAAGGACGATACAACTCTTGCTATTGCGTACAAGCAAGCAGTAAAGGACGATACAACTCCATGTTAGAGCATCCGCACTGTATAAAGGCCACACAGCCTCTAGCGTGGTCCCACACACTGCCCTTTTTTCTGTATAGAGGCTACACAGCCTCAAACCTCTAAGCAGTGGGACCCACAGCAGCCTCTAACCAACAGATTACTTCTCTCCTTTCTCTCCTTCCCGCGATCCAGAAAATTCCCCACCGCTCAAATCCCTAAACTCGAGGGATGCATCTCGCCTCCCGCCGCAGGACGTGGGCACATCGTCGTCGGAGGGGTTCAGCGAGCGGAGCAGGCGGGCACAGAGTTGCGCGCGTGGGACAAGGAACGAACGCGCGTGCGTGGGACGAGGCGGCGTACCAGCGGGGCATCCTGCGGGAACGCGACCTCTCCTGCCGCACCCTCTTCCGCGCCGTCTTCTTCAACCAGGGCGACGACCCCGACCCCAACGTCCTGCTTGCCACCGCCTCCAGCGATGGCTCCCTCGCCTCCTTCTCCCTCTCCTCCTGCATCTCCTCCGCCTCCACCCACGCCGCTTCCCAGGTCCTCTCCTCCTCCCCTCTCTCACTCCCCATTCCATTCCATTCCGACAACGGTCGGTGTTTCTTGATTTGATTTAAGCCGGATGTGGCCGCGGTACTGGTCGACCCCGTCTGCATCGACCCCGTTTGCTGGATCAGTCGGACATGTGCTTAACTAGGGGTTTTAGACGTATTTATAGACACAAAAAACTACATTTTTAGGTGTAGTTTTTGTGCCATTCAGTTTTCTGTGCAGGCAGCCTGGACGGAGTGCTGATCTGTGCGGCGACTAGGGATGCGACGTTGGCGGTGGCGGCATCTCGTCGCCCTCGGCGATGGCCCCACGCCCTTTGTGCTGTCTCCCTATGGAAGATCGGGAGAGGGAGGCGCCCACATCCTTTGTGCTCCCGTCACGCCCTCCCTCATCGTCGCCACCAGGGACAGCTCGAGCCAACGAGCTCCTCAAGGTCAATACTTTACCACATCTCTCTCTCTCTCTCACTCTCTCTCTCTCTCTCTCTCTCTCTCTCTCTCTCTCATAGATCAATACAAGCTGTGAGCCAAATCCTATTCTATACTCCTACAGGATGATGTGTTGTATGTGAGATGAACTAGAAATACCCGGTGCCTAAATGTAAAGTTAATCGAAGTGCTTTGGCATAATGATAAAATGCCTTTCATTACAACATCAGCCGAAGCTGCAATCTGATAGTACAACAAACCATGGAACAACTTAGTCTAGAAATAACAGTACAACTTTTATTTTGAAATTCTAGTACATGCTAAGGCTGAACAGCTCCAAATCTTTGCCATAGATGCTCTACCAAGTCACCCTTGAGGCGCCGATGTACAGCTCTATCACGAATCGCGGTGTCTGTCTCCAGCACCTTAGCGAATTCATGAATTGGACCATGGTTCACAGTTTCAATTATGTTGTTCAAGCTACCCTGGTCATAGTCATAGTCATAACGAACCTCGTAGGAATCCTTCTCATCCTCAACTATCATGTTATGCATTATAATACATGCGTACATGATATCAGAGATGTTTTGCCTATGCCATAAATTAACTGGACCACGCACGATGGCAAATTGGGATTGTATAACTCCAAATGCTCGTTCAACATCTTTTCTTGCTCCTTCTTGCATACTTGCAAATAATTTGGTCTTCTCGGTCTGGGGCAAGAGGATTGTCTTCACAAATGTTGCCCAGTCGGGATATATCCCATCTGCTAGATAGTAACCCATATCATAGTCATTACCATTCACCATAAACCGAACTGTCGGGGCCCTGCCTTGTAATACTTGAGTGAATAATGTGGATTGGTTCAGCACATTGATATCATTGTTTGAACCAGCAACACTAAAGACAGCATGTCATATCCATAGATCATGTGAGGCAACAGTTTCAAGCATGATTGTTGGTGCCCCGATATCACCACGAGTGAACTGCCCTTTCCAAGCAACGGGGCAATTTTCCATTCCCAATGCATACAGTCAATACTACCCAACATACCAGGGAATCCACGGGCCTCTCCTACATGAAGTAAATGTTGAATATCTTCTTCAGTAGGCCTCCTTAGATATTCAACACCAAAGTTCTCCTTGATACCTCTAGCGAATTGGCGCAAGCACTCAAGGGATGTGGTTTCAGCAATTCTTAGAGATTCATCAATTTGATCTACAGGGACCCCATAGGCCAACATCCGCATAGCTGCTGTGCATTTTTACAGTGGTGAAAGACCTTTCTTGCCAAATGCATCATGCTATTGACGAAAATATGGAGACCAATCACCAAGAGTTTGCATAATATGTTCAAATAGATGCTTTCTCATTCGGTACCTTCTACGGAATTGCTTGGGGCTGTAGACTGGATCATCATCGAAGTAGTCGGCGTGCAGTCGATTATGGCCGCCTTCGCGATCTTTGTCTACGTATCTTCGATGATGCCTTTGTGGCTCGCAATAGCTACCAAGTAGCTGACTTTCGATTTGAGCTTCAATGGCAGCTTCCATTCCAGCTTCAATCTCATCATCTTCATCACTACTAGTAGAGCTAATTGAAATGGATAGGGAGTGTGAATCTGTAGAAGACATGTTTGTATTGGAGCTCTTGCTGTTGTAAAATTTCTGAAGGGGTGTCTTCCTTTATAGTCTTTAGTCTCCAACGGCTAGTTTTTTGATCATCCATTCAGTCTACTTTTCAGAGTTCTACAGTAGTGGAAGTATCTCAGCTTGACATAGTCATTCTGACGATTGTTTTTTTTGTCTGATGCAAACATTGCTTGGCACTACCCGGTGGACTAGTGTTGCTGATTGCTACTACAAAGAGGCCTTTGCTAGATTCATTGCTGGAATTAAAAGATACATTGCTGAAACTAACAGACACATTCTAAAATTTAAAGATACATAACAACGAAATTAGAAATACATTAATGTTGCATACTAGACTTTATTACCATACAACTCCGTGCTTAGAATCTCCATTAGCTGCTCATGTCGAGCCAATTGTGCTTGTGTGTAGCCTGAAGTGTCGGCCTCTATCAATTTCATATACTTGCTCAATTTTTTGGTCTCTGCCTTCTCTAGTGTGGCTGCAGCATATTCTTTAATTGCAAATGCCTTCTCCTTTCTTGATTCTGCCATCTTCTCATTCGCAGCCGCTTTTCTTGATAAAGCATCATGGTAGAGTTGCATGGTTGGATCTGGCAAGTTGCTTGATGCAGATGCACCTTTCCCCTTGCGTTTGGCTTTGGCTCCCTTCTGCCCTTCAGGTCGAGCATTCACGGAAGGTTCTATCTTCTTACTAGAACAAGAAATGTAAGTCCCTGTTTCAGAAATCTTGTTTATCTTCCATCCGTCACTTGTGTCCTCGTAAATGTGTCTCCACTTTTGCTGAACTCTGCATACATTCCACCAGTAATCCATTGTGAAAACTTTCCCTTTGGTCTTATTCTTGTAGTCAGCCCTTGCTTTGACCATAAGCTGCTGGTCAGATTGCCCACTTGCATATATATTCCTCTGTGATATCCAACAATTATTAAAAGCTGTGATGATTTTGTTTCCCTTACTCCAATGGTCTTTGCAATTCTTGGCTGTTCTTCTTCTATCTCTTGGGGTGCCGCTGTTGTACTCTTCGGCAACTTCTTTCCAGTAGTGATCTGATTTCCTTGAGTTACCATCGACCGGATCAAGGGAGTTGCTCAACCAAGCACTAATGAGGCGGAGGTTTTCTGCCTCCGTCCAGTTTCGTCTCTTACCATTTGCTTCTTCTTCTCCAGGACTGCTTCCACTTGATTCTTCCACATGTACTTGTACTTGATTTGTTGTTCCAGCAGGCATTGGAGAACCGTCGAAGGCTGAAGCTTGCAAGTTGTTGATGCTATATGGGTCAGCACCAGCAAAGCCAGCAAAAGAGGATGATGGATGATTAGCGAAGACAGGAAACGAGGATGATGGATGACCAACTCCATACATACTGTGTGCTGCTTGATTGCTTGACGTATTTGCGAATGGATAATAGTGTGTTGGCCTAGGAAATGGGTGCTGATTTTGTGCATAGAGAGGCTGCGGGTGTTGCCCATATTGAGAGGATGGCAAACTTGGGTTGAACTGATGTGGAGGGGTAGAGTTTCTATTTTCTAGATCTTGGCTTGGGTAGGTTGAGTTCAGCAAATTTGTGAAACCTGGTGAAGATGAGTGGTCCATGTGGCTACAAGGTCAAGGTGTTCTTGGTGTTGTGTGTGTGGAGCTTCAGATGTATGTGAAGGTTGAGGTGAACTTGGCTGGAAGACTGAGATTTTGAATATATAGTGTTGAAATATGTATTTATTTTATATCATCCAACGGTTGTATTTTTGAGCTAGAAGGCTGCAAGTTTGTAAGAATTAACTGCTAGACACTGTTCACCAATGGCTAAGAGAAAAGGTATTTTTTAATTGGTTGGCTGCTGCCTCTACGGTTGGAGGCGATGCTGGGGTTTTCAGCTTGGAGGCACTGCCTTGCAGTGTGTGGCGCTGCCTCTAACCATCATCTCTCTCCTCTTAGAGGCGCTTTTTGACCACATTGCGGATGCCCTTAGTATGCTTCACGGGAAATAAGGGCAATAATTATGAGGATGTAGTACCAGTGTTGGGTGGTGTGTTGTGGGTGTGCGTGGCGATCAAGCTTGGTTTGGCGCGGCCAATGGCGTATTCTGCGCATCGAGGGGCCGTGTCTTGATGTGGCACAATGGGTGGCAATGGTGACATGCGACAGGCGTCATCGGTGAATGGTGCACGTCAGTTGCATCCAGCAACTTTTGCACATCGACAAGACATGTTGCGGTGAAGTTGAAGCTACCATTGCAGCTGCGATGGCACATTGTGGTTGTCGCATCCTCGATCACCTCTCCTTTTTTTTGTGCTAGGCGGTTCACCTTTTGTTTGTGGTCGTATATCCTCGGTGTCTTTCGAGCCTCTCCTGTACGTAAAGGCGTTGTTTCGTTTTATTAACTTTACTGTTAAATAAAGGCAATATAACGTCCTCGAACATCAAAATAAACACGAGTGACAAAATCTGTTAAGAAAAAGAATTGCATCAAGGTTTTTTTAAATCATCATCTCCAGCTCCGTACTTTGCATCTCGATAATTTCTACGTATCTAGTGAAAATACTATAAAAGACTAAATCTACACAAACCTAACTAATCTCAAATGTTTTGAAGAGCCCCATGAGTCGTCTAGGCCAAAAGGTGAGAACGTAAGACTGGTGAACATACTATGATTAGAGACACACCTCTCATAAGATCGGATATCAAACTACTACTTTATTGCTTAATAGCTATGGAAGAAGACCAAGAGCATGAGAAGACGAAACACCTATGTCACCACCACCACTGTCAAGTCAGACAAAGGCGCCGAGCGACAAGCCATTAGATCGAAAATTGTCGATCTGCAGGAACAAACCGCAATTGGCTTGCTAGCGTCTGCCAGGACAGCTACACTAGGACGAGGATAGGGCTGTATAATCTTTATTTTGTACCACACCATCACATTTATCATCGACACACTGTCGTCAAGAACACATTAACGTAGCATAGTAGAAACCTAATCTATATACTAAACGTTGATATGAGGTTTCTCCACCTCCTAAGGCCTGATCGGCCGTTAAGGACGAGAGGAACCGGTAGAAACACGTGAAAAACGATAATTGCTCTCTTTTTTTCCTTCGCTCACGGATAGGGTTTCCGAACTCTCCCTCCTAAAAGTTAACTCCATTCTTCTTAGATTGATCGGCAGAGATCATGCGCCTCTCTGTACGGAAAAAACATCGAGGTTTTGACGTATGGGTCATGACTTGTATTGATTTGTCTGTCGTGACGATGTTTGTGTTCTGAGATGTGGAGACACAGGAATGCATAGGTTTTCAGATCAAGCAAAGGTGCTATTGGGTCAATTTACCCAGTTGGGCCCCGTGAAACCTAATGGGCCAGCCTGTGCCACAACTTTCATGTAGGGGCCTGTCTCGTCCTTGATATAGCATCACTCTGTGCCCACAGCAGTGATTTTGTGTGATTAGACTTGCTCACATAAAGATCGGTTCGTAATTTGGGCTTTCTTGCTGGCAATTTAATAGTTTGTTAAGAACGCTAAGAACGTCGATGTTGATTGGCTGTGTGTTGGTCCTACTAGGAAATCCCTGATCGCACAACTGAGAAGAAAATGACCCAGAGTCGTCTTCGTCTGCTCACTAACGCTAGGACTAGGAAATCCCTGATCGCACCAATCCACTGTACTCCACAATCACCACAATTCCCGATGCGGGCATAGAAATTTCTGACAGGATTCATCGCAAAAAGTTCTGACAGAATTCGCTTGTATTTACAAATCACTGTTAAAATCAGCACTCAAATCTGGCAGCGCTCGGGAAGCTCCCAGATTAAGCAGAGCAAGAACAAGAAACCAAATGAACAGACTGAAAGCCGTCCTAATTCCTAAACCACAACACAGGAAGTATGGAACCACCTTGCCAGCAGAGTCCAGTTCGGTTCGGTAATCTCAGTACGAGATGTCGAGCAGCGCCTGGCGGAGGAACGCATCGGCGCCTCCGCCGCCGCCACGGAGGCGGTGGCGGCTCAAGACGGTGCCGTGGACGCGGCGCAGCCAGGCGACGTGCGCGGAGAGCGCGCCGTAGAAAACGGCGCAGGCCTCCGGCAGGTGGCGCGCGAGTGGCAGCCAGAGGTTGAGCGGCCACAGCAGCGGCGCCGAGAGGCCGGACACCTGCACGATTCCCCTCGCCGCCGCGAACGCCAGCAGGTGGAACCCCATTCGCTCGATCCGCAGCTCCCACTCCGCAGCTCACGCCAGGCTCTCCCCTGCCGCGCGCGTCATCTCGTCTCTAGATGTAGCCGTGTTGGGCGTGCGTCCGTCCCCTGTGCTGCGGATAACTGGACGTCTGGACGGCGATGTTTCACTGCCTCGCTGGTGACCTGAGTGTGATTTGCCGGGGTGGCGGGCGGGCGGGCGGGCGGGGGTTGCGGTTGCGGCCTTCCCCGGTGCGAGCGTGAAGGGACCTTTTATGATGGTTGTGCGTAAGAGCATTTTTAGGGGCTTATGTAACCCAATCCCTATAGTCATATTTAGCAATTCTAAGCAAAAAAACACCCTCCAACGGTTTCTCTATCGTGTTCTCTATCCTATCTCATTCTCCAAACTCCGCCTTCTGTTCTCCATTCGTAGCGACCCGAGCGCGTTCTCCATCCCGCAACTGCCTCCGCCGGATCCCTCCGTCCCGCTATCCTCTCGAGCAGGCCGGCTGTGCGCCTCTCCATCTGCCGCAGCCAAGTAGAGGGGCAGGCGGTGCTGGTTGGCGGCCGGAACCGAGGAGCCTCGTCCAGATCTGGATCTAGCTCCCCGACCAGCAACTTCGGCCAGATCCAGGTCGTCACATTCGTCGTCGAGCAACCCCCACCGTCGATTCCTCCCGTGCAGCTTCCTCGCCGCGTCCCGTCCAAGCTCGGCTTCGCCCTCCTCCGACATTGTCCCCGCCCCGGCTTCATCCTCCTCCCGATTCGTCCCCGCCCCGGCTTCGCTCCTCTCAGGAATCGTCCCCACCCCGCCCCGGTTTCGCCTCCTCCAGCTTCGTCCCCAACCCGGCTTTGCCCCCCTCAGGATTTGTCGCTTCGTCCTCCTCCAGATCCACTGGTACGTGTTCCATTCTCACCTTGCCGTCCCCTCTGGCCACCGTCGTCGGTTGTCGTCCCCTTGGCTCCCAGTCGCCCAGATCCGGCATTGGTTGCCCTGCTCCTCCTCACTTCGGCCCATTGGAGATTAACCCATTTCTCTTAGGAGCCAATGTCAAATTTTATAGAAATTACATGTGCCTCTGTGAACAATTGTAGTGTGCCTGGTGAAGAATTCTAGTCTTTTTGTGTGATCTACATGATGATGCAACTGTTTTTATACTATTTCGTTGTGAGTATGTTGGTCAATATGCGGCATATTCATGCTTAATCAAAGAAAACCACTAGCCTATCTTGAATATCAGAATATTCATGCTTGAACATGCTTACTGTTTTGATCAAAATATCACCTAATTCCATATTATTAACTTTTTATTTCCTCACTTAGCATTTGAGCATTATAAAAATAGCTATACTGTCCTTCTACCTAATCCTCTTCCTCACTTCACTTGTTATTTCCTCATTAGCTGTATGTTTAATTATTTTATAGTTAAACCTGTTAGTTTTGAACCCCTCTTGAGCAAAAAAAGTTCATATATGCAAAACATGTTAATGTTTCTATATTTATTTGGTCGTAGGATTAGTTTATCTTGTTTAGAATTCCTTGTTGTGATACATCCAATTTGTTATTGTTCCATAATTGGCAAGGTGAGCTGTAGTCCTTGTTATCCTTGTTTGTATGCATATATTCTTGTAGAGTTGTAGTCAAGTGTACATTCTGTTTCAAAATCAGTCAGCACAACGTGTCCATCAGCTCGGAGCAAAATGTTTTCTGGTTTGAGTATGTTTCCAATTAGTACTGTAGTTAAACATTTGCAAGTACTAAAGCACATGCTGTCTTCCAATTACTATTACAAGAAGTTTTCCTAAATGTTTTCTTGCAATTGCTACTGCAGTAGTGTTTATGATGTTTCCTGTATAATTAGTTTAAATGCTGCCTTCCAATTGGTATTGCAGAAGTTTTTATGATGTCTTCCAATTTCTCTGCTTGTTTAGTAATAGCTTGTACGTATATGAATGAAATGAACGACAAGATTTGTTGCAGGAATTAGTTGCTGTGATGGATAACAAGGGGAAGAAAAGCAATGAAGGGTGGGCATGGACAATCAAGGAGTTAGAGGGCATTGCATTTGCTATCAAGAATTTAGCCGTAGATACTTTAGCAACCAATATGGGTCCTGGCACGGGTGATGTGAACCTTGTGCTAAACCAAATAGAGAGCTACGCAGACGAGCTTGAGCAAATTGGGTTGCAGTCAAAGGACTTACTAGCAAGAGAAGAGATAGAACCTGAGGAAGAGGAGATCCCAGAGGGTATTGACCTCGCTAATCTTTGGTTTAAGGATATTTTAGATGTAAACTAGTTTAGTAGAATAAGTATCATGTAGAACTGTTGAATGCCACTAAGTATCTTTATGGACCGTATTATATGCTATGCTCTTATGGAACTTATTATGTGTGCTAACTGGTGGGACATATTTATGTGTGATATAATATGGAACTTACTATGTGTGCTTTATTGTTTGTACGTAATCCATTTATGCTATATTGTGTATTGACCTGTGCTTCACACAATACAGAATTATGGATGGGTTTTATGCTAATCTGCTGAGTGGCAAAACTGATGTGGCAGCTTGGGATGAGATGGAACATTCTAGTCCTGTTGAGGAGCAACAAATGCAAACTCAACTAGATCCTCCACCCAGCAAGAGTACCACTAAGAGATCAAAGAACTTCAACAACAAGGAAGATGAGATGTTAGTGTTGGCGTGGCTCAACATAAGTATGGATGCTGCACAAGGTACTGAGCAATCTCGCTCAACCTACTGGAAGAGAATCCACGCATACTACCATGACGAACTTCGTGTTGCACCATTCTCAAAACTCCCATCTCGACCGTTGGTCTACAATTCAAGAACATATGAACAAGTTCTGTGGGTGTTTTGACCGGATTTCCAGAAGATGCCAGAGTGGGGTGACAAAACAAGACAATGTAATTTCATATATGTATGTGTCGGAGTATTATTCCGGCAATACTGAATATGGGGCGGTGTGAGCACAGCAAATCCAAATGGGTGCACACGGGAGGCAGAATTTAGACAGGTTCAGGCCCTCACGGAGAGGTAATACCCTACGTCCTGTGTTTGGTGGCTAGTATAGCTTGAATCCCGAGTGCCGCAAGCCCTTGAGGATTGATCTCGAGGTTGCTTGAGCTATGAAACAATGGAGATAGCCTATGACTCAAAGATTACCGATCGGAGGTCCCCTACCAGGCCTTATATAGGCGACCGGGATAGGGTTACAAGAGTCCAGATCGGTTAACAGATTGGTTTCCTAATTGGTCACAACTGAATCCGGGATTGCCGGATGTATGTTTATCCCTGTCTTGCACTCCACGTTGATGAGGCGCCCCCGTGTTGAAGTCGGACTCCGAGTAGTCGGTCCGGCCCACCCTATGGCCAGAGGGCCGGATTCGTCCTCCTCGATGATACCCGGGTGCCATGTCATCATCAGTAGCCCCCGAGTCCTTCACGATCTTACTACGGTCGGCCTCCTCTTCTAGGCAAGCTTCTCGAGTGACCTCTGATTGCTTGCAGGGAGATTGCGAAGGACTGATTGAACTCCTGTGAAAGAGACAATAACAAGACGAGTGATATTTACCTGTAAGGCAGGAATACCATGGCGGATGAGCTAATAGCGGGTAAATTCTGGTGGTACCCAGTCTATCCTGATGGACAGAGACCGGCTGATAGCCCAACGTGGGACATACCATAAATCCCGACTGAATTCCCGAGTAGCACCTGGCCTCCCCGAGTGGGTTAAGCCCAGCTAGTGTCCCCTGAAGGAATGCCTCCGAAATTCGCGTCAGAACCAGAGAAACAAGCCATGGCGCATAGGTTCCTAAGTGACGAAGCCTTACACCGAGTCATTCCACTGAATCCGAAAATTCTAGATCCCGAAGCCTTCGGAACGGCGTTCTCGGAAAGTCCAGGTGGAGAATCCGGTAGCTCCGAGTTGCTCGGCATCCGACTTGTGGCCTACGGAAGGCACGCCATTACTGCCCTTCACTCGGGTGTATTCAAGTGATTGCGTTCCTGCTTGAGGCCAATCATTGAAACCCTTCAAAACTATAATGCCCAGTCCCGAATCTGCCGGCAACCGGCTAGTGGTTTGCGGGAAACACGCTGCAATTGCTATTTGCGGGGGTATATTCCGAACGGCTATTGACCCCAGAAGGTCAAGCGTCGGATCCCCTTTCAATTAAGCGGCACGAATCGCGGCGCCATGGGCGCGGATGAGTCACGACGTGGCCCGTCCATAGCGCGTAGTGGAATTCGAAGGGGCGCATTGTGGGCGCGGAAAGTCCGCGCGCGTGCGGACGTGGAGAAGCCGAACCGCTCAATCCGTTTCCCTTTATACTCCGAAGAGGTCGCGAGATCGGTTCACACCTTCACACGCAATCTCACCCCCTTTGCACCCGAACCCTTCGTCTCCCTTTCGCCCAAATTGATTCGTGCGCGCCGCTCCACCCAAAATCCTAACTCCCGCTCCGACCGCCTCGAATGCAAGCCCCGCATTGGGAAGCTGATCCGACCGAAGCCGAGGAAGACGCTTTGGTGTGGAAGCTATTGAGCAAAGAAGATTCCCCCGCCGACCCGATGGCCCCGTGGATGAAGTCAACGGCGACGGAAGCAGGGCTGGAGACCCTCGTGCGGCTAGGGGTGCTGCCGCCAAGGGAATTGGTCAAATGGCACGTCGCCGCGGGGGAAACCGTCCCCACTCCGAACACCAGCGAACTGGTCATCCACAGCTCCTTCTTCGAGCGGGGGTTCTTGGTGCCGGTTCACCCCTTTCTGCGGGGGCTGCTCTACTTCTACGGGCTGGAGCTCCACAACCTCAACCCCAACAGCATGCTCCACGTCTCATGCTTCATCACGCTGTGCGAGTGCTACCTCGGCATCCGACTGCACTTCGCCCTGTGGAAGCACCTGTTCGTGGTGAAGCCGCAACCGAGCAGAGACAACCCGGCCGTGGTGGGAGGCGCCGGGTTCTAGCTAAGGTCCGGGGCAGCGAAGAGCTACCCGGCCCCGCCGATGCAGTCCTTGAACAAGGGTTGGCACGCCAACTGGTTCTACTGCACCAATCCTGAGCCGTCGCTTCCGGCATTCTCAGGCCATCCTCCGGAGGTCAAGCCGAGCTGGTCCGAGCCCCCGCTAGATAGGGAACAGGACAGCATTGCGGTTCTGATGGCGCAGCTCGTCGAGGCGATCCAGTCCGGAGTAACCGGAGCAGTCGTTGTGGCGACCTTCGTCCGATGGCGGGTGCAGCCTGCGAAGCTGCGGGCGCACCCAATGTTCGAGTACGCCGGAGAGGACGACGCGACTCGGGAGTCCGCCGAAGGGCTCACGGAGGGGGAAGTCCAGAGCCGACTCGAGAAGCTCTTGGCTCAGGGGACGAGTCTAGACTTCTCCAGGCGGCCGCCGCCTTTCAGCCGAGCAAACCCCCCGAGTTAGGTATGTAGTCGATGTCCCGACCTTTGTCACTTAGTCCTTTGCCGAGTCTCACTTGGGCTTTGTCTTTTCGTCTTTGTAGCTTCTGTTCAGCTTTTGTTCCAATGCTCCCCTCCCGGAGGACGAGGTATGGAACCAGCCGCGGTATGCTGACGTCCCGAGCAGTGGGCCGCCACCGCGGGGGGCGACCAGAGCGTCTTCTTCCGGCGCCGGGTCTTCAAAGGGCGCCGGGTCTTCGAAGGGCGCTGTGTCTTCCAAGGGGAAGATGCCGGCCCCTGTGGTGCCCAGCCCTCCTCCACCGAGCGCACCGGCTCCGGAGGAAGAGGAGGAAGATGACGACGTCCCGCTCCTCGTGAGGAGGCGAAGGCCGTCGGCGAGTGCTACTCCGGGGGGACAAGGCGGCTCCGCCGCCGGTCCCAGCCCGGCGGCGCCCACTACTGCGGGCACCGCATCGTCTGGGCAGGGCAGTTCCTCCACCCGTCCTGACTCGGTGGCTCCGCCTGCCATGGGCGCTATTCCGGCGGAGCAGGGCGGCTCCTCCGCTGGCCCCGACCCGGTGGCGACGGCTGCCGCCCCGAGTGGAATTCCTCGGGCGGCCGAAGATAACGTTCCCCCGGCCGGGGGGAAAAGAGAACCACCGACACCGCCTTTAGGGATCAAGGCGGATCTGGAACGTCGTCGGCCCCGACTGCTGCCACGTCCGGGCGGCGAGCCTCGGGGCTTGAGAAGCGCATCCCCGTCCCTTGATCGGTCAAGTAAGTGTTTCAGCGACTGCTTCCTTGTCTGTGTTCTTCGAAATTGACAGGTCCGGGTTTCTCTTGCAGAGCGCAAAGGACGGGAGACGTCCCGAAGGCTCCGTCGAGTGCCCCGGGGTCCAGCCAAAGTGGGGACCTGCCGGGGTCGGATGCCCGGCCCTCGTCGCCTCCGCGTACGGCCACGTCTTCGCCTCCCCGACCGTCTCCTGAGCGGGCTGGTGCACACCCTGCCTCGCCTGCCGCTCCTCTGGGGGAGGAGCCCTCCACAGGAACGTCGGCTCAGGGTGTGCCTGGGGAGGGGCAGGCCCAGGTTCGGCTGAAACAGCCCCGCAGGACCGCAGAGGCAATCTCAAGTTGCCATCTTCGATCGAGGAGTTCAGCGCTGCTCCGCCTCCCCGGCCGTCCTCCGAGTTGGCGCTCCGGCCGCTCCGGGTCTGGCAATCAGACCCGGCGCGGCCGACCATGACTATCCAGGAGATCAATGACGTTCAGGACGAGGAGGAATGGAGCGACGCGACCGACGTCGCCACTCAACTCAGCGAGATGCTCCTGGCCTTGATGAAGACGATGAAGGAGGGAGCCAACCTGCTGAACGGCAGGTTGCGTCCGCTGATGCAGGTGGGTCATCTCTGCTTTCAATGAGTGTGTCCGTAGGGAGTAGCCCCCGGGCCTCTGCCCGGCTAAGGTAGTCGGGCGGGGGACCTTTACCTTTTCCATAGTTTTTACTCTGGGTGCACGAGGGTGTAGCCCCCGAGCCTGCGCTCGACTAGGATAGTCGGGTGGAGGGTTCTTTGCTTTCCTTGTAGGTTTGACTCTGGGTGCACGAACAGTGCACCCGGAGGGTGTAGCCCCCGAGCCTCCACGGGGTCCGTACGACCGAGTGGAGGATTTTTCTAATCTTCCCGAGTGGCTTGATTTTTGGCTTCCTGTTTTGTAGAAACTAAATCGCCGGTCGCAAGACAAGACCGCCTTCCTTCAGGACCGGCTGCCAGTCCTTGATCGACTCGACCAGCGGAAGGCCGAGTGGGATAAGCTGGCTACAAGCCGCCAGGCGGCGGAGGACATGGCCCGCAAGCGTGGGGCTGAAATTACTATTCTGCAGGCGGGCCTTTCCTAGGAGATCACCCGAACCAAAGGTGAGGAGTCCGACCAGCGTTGGTCGCCCTTTTCGCCTCTTGGCGTACTGATAGGTTGTCTTCTGCAGCTGCCAAAGATGAGGCCGCGAAGCTCAGGGCGGAGCTCGAGGGGGTGAGGGCCCGCGCCTAGGAGCTCGACACCGCCAAGGACCAGGCCGGCAAGCTCCAGGAGATACTCGCGGCGGAGAAAGCCCGCGTGGAGGATCTCGAGAGCAAGGCAGCCATGTTGGACGGTAGCTTGAGGCATGCTTTGAAGACGGTCAAGGCGGCGAACAAGAGGACCGCCGAGTCGATGGCGACTGCCAAAGCGGCAAACAAGAGGGCCACGGACGCCAAAGCTGGTAAGCCTTTTGACTCGGGCTTTTAGTTGGTCAGGGCCCATCGATCGTTTTGCTCATGTTTGTGCTTTGTCTTTGTAGCGTTTCAAGCGCACCTCAAGAAGACCCGTGAGTTGGCCGAGTCGCTGCGGGCGGCGGGGCGGACGGCTTGCGGCGCCATCTGGGAAGAGGAGCCGGCCCCGGACTCCATAGAAACGGTCGCGGAGTGCCTTCAGCAAGCGCCCGACCAAGTGAAGAAACTGGAGGCGGAAGCTTCGCGGTCGGGAGCCATCGTGGCCCTGGCAGTGGCAAGGTCCCACTACCCGCTGCTTGACATGCATACGATCGGGGAGGGGTACGCCGCTGACGTCCCGGATGAAGATATTCCGGAGATGATGAACATCGTCGAGTCTACGGCGAACTCCCTCATGGACCGCACGGGCCTGTAAAAAATAGTAGTGTGTCTGAACTGCTCGGAGATGCCGAGCACCTTTTGTGAGGACTCGGGAATGTCGAGTGACTTTTGTACAGACTCAGGAATGCCGAGTGATTTTTGTAAAGACTACTGCGATATGCAAGCACTGTTATTTTCTTCGTAAAAGACTTTGTTCGTGTGCATGTTGATCGTTCGTTTTTGCACTTCGCCAACCCGTCGTAGCCTCCTTTGCGCAGGGATTAGCCATGGGCGTGTGTCCCGCGTAGCATAAGGTTGTGGTGTAAACCGGCTATTGGAGTCAAAGAGTTAACGTCAGATTGTAAATACAGTACTAAAATAGTTTACGGACATGGGGAAAACCGAGTGCACCTGAATGCACCCGGAGGGTGTGATTCCGAGCGTCCATTATGCGTTAGCCGTTGGCATGCATAGTGGGTCACTCGGGGACTGCAAAACTCGTTTCATGCGGAGTGAAAGAGAAAAAACGTTTTATTTATATATCCGAGCTGTCGGAATAAAAGTTTAAGCATAGAAGCGACGTAGCTGTTCGATGTTCCATGCGTTGGTGAAGACGTTGCCGTCGCTGTCCTTCAACCGGTAAGCCCCCGGGCACAGTACCTCGGCGACTACGTACGGACCCTCCCATGGTGGTGAAAGTTTGTGTTGATCTTTGCTGGACTGGACTCGTCGTAGAACCAGGTCACCAACGTTGAACGAGCGGCCGCGTACGTGCTGGCTGTGGTAGCGTCGTAGGCCCTGTAGGTACTTAGCCAACCGGAGGAAAGCAACTTCGTGTGCTTCTTCGAGTTGGTCGAGAGCGTCTTGTCTTGCTACCTCTGACTCGGCCTCGTTGAAGGTGCGGACGCACGGGGAGCCGTACTCCAAGTCAGTCAGGAGGACGGCCTCGGCTCCGTAGACCATGAAGAAGGGCGTATAACCGGTTGATCGGTTGGGCGTAGCCCGTAAGCTCCAAAGCACTGATGGCAACTCGGCTGCCCATTTGCCCGCAAACTTGTTCAGTCGCTGGAAGATCCGAGGCTTGAGGCCTTGCATAATCAGACCATTGGACCGCTCGACTTGCCCATTGGTTTGCAGGTGTGCCACAGCGGTGAAGTCAAGACCGATGTTGTAGTCGTCGCAGAATTGGAGGAAGGCTCGCCCCATGAACTGCGTGCTGTTGTCTGTGATAATGCTGTTGGGGATGCTGAAACGGAAAACGATGTCCTAGAAAAATTCGACGGCCTTTTCTGCAGTTATCGCGGCTACCGGCTTGGTTTCAATCCATTTGGTGAACTTGTCGACTGTGACGAAAAGGTGTGTATAGCCCCCGGGAGCCTTCTTGAGGGGACCAACCATGTCCAGACCCCAGACCGCGAAAGCGCCAGGTGATCGGGATAGTTTGGAGGGTCTGAGCCGGCAAGTGTGTCTGCCGAGCGAAGTACTGGCATCCCTCGCAGGTGCGGACGATATGTTCGGCGTCCGAAACCGCAGTCGGCCAGTAGAGACCTTGGCGGAAGGCTTTCCCGACCAACGACTTGGGAGCCGCGTGATGTCCGCATACTCCCGAGTGAATATCGTACAGCAATTGCTTTCCTTGATCTTGGGATATGCATCGCTGGAGGACCCCAGAGGTGCTCTTCTTATAAAGTTCGCCATCGATGATGACGTAGGCCGTGGCGCGTCGTGTGAGGCGGCACGCCTCGGTCTGGTTCGGTGGGAGGATATCCCGCAGGAGGTAATCAAGGAATGGTGCTGCCAAGTCGGGAGTGACGACCAGGACCTCATTGGCTGCCTCCCGAGCGGTATCAGAGTTTGCCTGACATGGCTCGCTGGTCTCTGGAGACGCCTCCGCTTTGATAGAAGGGGTGTGCAACTCCTGGAGGAAAACTCCAGTCGGGACGACATCCTGGCTAGACCCCAGCTTAGCCAGCGCATCCGCTGCTTCATTGTCTCGACGGAGGATGTGTGTAATTTGGAGACCATCGAACTTGGCTTCGAGCTTGCGCACCTCCTGGCAGTAGGCTTCCATAGACGGGTCTCTACATGACCAAACTTTTATCACCTGTCGGACCACCAGTTCGGAGTCTCTGCGGGCAAGGAGCTGGCGGATTCCGAGTGAGGTCGCAATGCGTAAGCTGTGTAGTAGAGCTTCATATTCCACAACGTTGTTGGAGGCCGGGAAGTGAATTTGAAGCACGTACTTGAAGCGCTCTCCTTTCGGAGAGATGAGCATGATTCCAGCCCCCGCACCCTGGAGCATCAGTGAACCATCGAAGTAGAGTGTCCAGTGTTCGAGGTCGACGATGGAGGTTGGGGACTGCACTTCTGTCCACTCGACCATGAAGTCGGCGAGAGCCTGGGACTCGATGGCCGTGTGGGGGGCATAAACTATGCTGAAAGGAATTAGTTCCATTGCCCACTTGGCAATCCTACCCGTGGCGTCACGATTGTTGATGACGTCGGCGATCGGGAAGGAATTGACCACTGTGATGGGGTGTCCTTGGAAGTAATGGACTAGCTTCCGAGATGTTATGAACACCGCGTAGAGGATCTTCTGGATCTGAGAGTACCTCGCCTTGGACTCATAAAGGACTTCACTGATGAGGTAGACCGGGCGCTGGACCTTCTGGATGTGGCCGGGCTCGGAGCGTTCAACAACCAAGACGGTAATGGCCACCTGGGTGGTCGCTGCAACATAAAGAAACAGCGGCTCATTGGGCATTGGGCATTGGGGATGCCAGCACCAGGGGGTGGTTAGGAACTTCTTCAAGCCGTCGAGGGCATCTTGGGCCTCGGATGTCCAAGTGAAGGTTTCCGACTTCTTCATGAGCTTGTAGAGGGACACGGCTTTCTCGCCGAGTCGGGAAATGAATCGACTGAGAACTGCCATGCACCCGATTAGCCGTTGAACATCTTTGAGGCTTTTCGGAGGGCCCATCTTGATGATGGCATCGATCTTCTTCGGGTTGACTTCGATTCCCTATTCGAAAATGATGAATCCGAGTAGCTTGCCCTAAGGGACCCAGAATACACATTTTTTGGGGTTGAGCTTCATGCTAAATCTCCTAAGGTTGGAGAAAATTTCCCCCAAGTCACTTAGGAGGTCTTCTCTTTTCTGGGACTTGATCACCACATCGTCGACGTAGGCTTGTACATTCCGGCCGATTTGCGACTGAAGGCAACGCTGCATGCACCGCTGGTACGTAGCACCTGCGTTCTTGAGGCCGAAAGGTATGGAAACGTAGCAGAAAGCACCAAATAGAGTGATAAAAGACGTCTTGATCTCGTCATCCTCCTCCATCTTGATCTGGTGATAGCCCGAGTAGGCGTCGAGAAAACACAAAATTTCGCACCCGGCCGTGGAATCAATCACTTGGTCGATGCGAGGAAGAGTGAAAGGATCTTTGGGGCATGCCTTGTTAAGACTAGTATAATCAACACACATCCTCCAGTTTCCATTCTTTTTGCGAACAAGAACTGGGTTCGCTAACTAGTCGGGATGATACACTTCTTTAATTAAGCCAGCTGCTAGAAGCTTGGCTATTTCTTCTCCTATTGCCTGACGTCTATCCTCAGTGAAGCGGCGCAAGCGCTGTTTGACCGGCTTAGCATCCGGCCGAACATTCAGAGAGTGCTCGGCAACCTCCCTTGGAACCCCGGGCATGTCAGAAGATGTCCCGGTTGTCCTGGAGGAAGCTGACGAGCGCGCTTTCCTATTTGTCGCTGAGTGCAGTCCCGATCTGCGTCGTCTTGGAGGAGTCTTCGGGGTCGAGCTGGATCGACTTGGTGTCCCGTGCCGACTGGAATGATGTCGATGCTGAAGCTTTCTTGGCCGGGGGTGCTTCCTCAACCACAGCTGACTTGAGTTTGTTAAGCTCGGCCTCAACGATTTGAGCCGCGGCGAGGTTGCAATTTTCCAGGTCGCACGTGTACGCGTGCTGGAAACTGCTTTGTACCATTATTATCCCGTGGGGGCCCGGCATCTTGAGCTTCAGGTAGACATAGCTGGGGACAGCCATGAATTTAGCGTAGCAGGGACGCCCCAGGATGGCGTGATATGATCCTGGGAAGTCGACGACCTCAAAGGTGAGGGTCTCGGTCCGAAAGTTGTCGGGAGTACCAAAAGTGATGGGCAGGCTGACCTGCCCGAGTGGACTTGCTATCTTGCCGGGCACCACCCCATGGAAGGGGGCACCGGTCGGCTTGATCTCGGAGCGGGAGATCTTCATGTCGTCAAGAGTCTTGACGTAGAGAATGTTAAGACCACTCCCACCGTCCATGAGGACCTTGGTGAGGCGGACACCGCAAACGATTGGGTCCACCACCAAGGGGAATCTTCCCGGGTGGGGGATGTAGTCGGGGTGGTCCGAGCGGCCGAAGGAGATCACGGACTCGGACCATCGCAGGTACTGGGGCACGGCCGGTTCCACTGCGTTGACCTCTCGATCTGTGATCTTCTGGCGACGCTTGGACTCATAGCCGTTGTGTCTGCCAAAAATCATCAGACAAGCGGTCTCTTTTGGGAATTCGTCACCTTCGTCCTGAGGGGGCTCTTTTTTGCTCCGATTGGGGACGTAAGGTTTATTCAAATTCTTCAAGAGGTTGCAATCTCGTGTCAGGTGGTTGGACTTGGGTCCATGAAAGTGACACGACTGACTCATCATTTCTTCGAAGGTCGCGTTGGTGCGCTGAGGACGGAGCGGCGGGGCGCGCTCGGCTGCAGCAACGAGATCTCCACCCTTGCGCTTCCGGTGCTTCTTTCTGGACGACTCAGGGTGAGCATCCCGACTGTGGGACTCGGATGCCTTGCCCTTGCTCCTGCCCTTGTCGTCTTTGGTAGCGCTGCGGACGGCCTCTTCACCGGTGGCGAAGTTATTGGCGATATCAAAGAGCTCGCGTGTAGTCTGAGGATTCTTGCGCGCTATCTTGTGGATGAGGTCAGTGCTTCAAACACCTTTGGAGAAGACGGTGATGACATCACCCTCTCGGACCTCAGGTAGAGAATTCTTCTTCTTGGAGAAACGCTGAATGTACTCCCGGAGAGTCTCATTCGCCTCTTGGGTACAACTGTGGAGATCCCACGCATTCCCGGGCCTGTTGTAAGTGCCCTGGAAGTTGTTCACGAAGAGGGTCTCGAGGTCACTCCATGACTGGATGCAACCCGGAGGTAAGCTAGTGAGCCAGACTCGTGCTGAGTCGGCTAGAAATAGCGGCAGATAATGGATCGCGACGTAGTCGTTGCCGCCGTTGGTTCTGCATGCCGTGTGATAGTCGGCCAGCCAGGTGTCTGGCCGAGTTTCGCTCGTGTATTTGTCGATGCCGGTGACTCGGAATCGCGACGGGAAGATGACGCTGCGGATGCGGGTGCCGAATGCTTTCGGGCCTGCATACCCCATGCCAGAGGGGGTTGGTGAACGGCCACGGCTGGTGGCGCTGCTGTCGTCGTGGCGGTTGCCACGGTCATCCCTCTCGGGACTTCAATGAACACTCCGTCCGGCGTCGGCGGGGTTCCGTGCATCATGATCCGATCCGAGTCGGCTTTGGACCGACCCGGCTCGGCGAGCGTTTTTGTCCGCGTCCTGGGCGCGGCTCTGTGCAGCTATGGTGCCTCGTGCATCACGATTGGGCCCGAGTCGCTTGTGAACCGCTCCGGCCGGCTGATGACGGCCGGGGTTTGAACGGTGGCCTTCCGCGGCTGGAGGGCTTCTGGGGGGTGAAGAGCGCCGACTCCTAGCACTTGCTGAAGAGCTCACACGGTCTCCTGAGGCTTCGGCCTGCTGAAGAGCTGTTTCTTCTAGCAGGATGCGGAGCCGCCGGAGTTCGTCATGTCCCGGGGTGCCCTCAAGGACATTAATGGCGCGTGCCGCCATCGTGGCAGTGACGATGTTGTGACTAGGAAGCGGGAATATTGGAACCCCGTCCCTTTCACGCATGCGGAACTCGTTATGGACTTGGCGTCCTAGAGCCCTCATGTCGTCGTTGCGCACTTGTTCGTCGTGTTGACGAGCAAGCCTGGTCTGCTGCTCAATCAACTCCTCCTCCTTGGCGAGGAGACGGAGTCGAGTGGCTTCAAGCTCAGTCGGCGTTTGCTCCACGATGGGGACTGATCGGTCACCGCCGTTGTCCAGCGAGTCGGGGTTGGCCATGAAGACCTCCCGGGACGGGTGGTGACTGCCCGAGCTCTGATGCTTGTCCGAGTCATATTCGAGGACGGGGAGAAGAGAGTCAATGGCGCCTACCAGTCGGGACCTCTGTTCGACGGGTGAAAACCCGTACGCGAACAGCAGATCCGATTCCGGCGTAACCTCATCCCTAAGGAGAGGGGCCGAAGATGCGAACTCAGGGATGAGTCCGGGCAGAGAAGCTGATGAAGCCTCCGCTGAACGCCGTGCTGCCGAGTAGCAAAGGTGAAGTTTGCCGACCTTGTCGGTGATGAAGTTCAATTTTCCGAATTGGAAAAGTTGTCCAGGATCCGGAGTACCGTCCATAGAAGCGAATCTCATGACGCTTCCTGGGATGAAAACGTCGTTGTTGCCGATGAAACCCATCCGGATTCGTGTAGATGGATCTATGCGCACCTCCCCTACCTGGCGCGCCAACTGTCGGAGTATTATTCCGGCAATACTGAATATGGGGCGGTGTGAGCACAGCAAATCCAGATGGGTACACACGGGAGGCAGAATTTAGACAGGTTCAGGCCCTCACGGAGAGGTAATACCCTACGTCCTGTGTTTGGTGGCTAGTATAGCTTGAATCCCGAGTGCCGCAAGCCCTTGAGGATTGATCTCGAGGTTGCTTGAGCTATACAAGGATGAGGAGGACAAAGCATTTCAGTACTTGCACTGCTGGAATATTTTGCAACATCACCCTAAGTGGCCTGAAAGGTTGTCACAGAAGAAGCAAAAGATTAGCTCCAACTCAACTCCAAGTACTTCAAGTCCTGTTTGTTCTAGTACTACCCATTTGGGTGTTGAGGGACAAGCTCCCACTACTCAAACGGATCCATTCACAAGACCAACTGGTAAGAAGACAGAGAAAAAACGGATCCGTCGAGTGTCACACCCTGATTTTCCGAAACATGAAAAATTAGGGCTTGCAAAAACTTTTTGTACTAATAAAAGAATTATATATATTCTCTTGAATGGACCTAATTAAAACTTTGTCGTCCCTCTCATACCCACGTCGCCTTTCAGTTATAACCGCCACATAATTCGTATGCATATATCAACCTACGTGCTCACGTATGAGTACACGTCTTTGTGGACACTTCACCACCTTTTCTCTCTCCTCGGTGCCCAAAATCCTATCTCTCCTACCTCCACCATCGAACACTCTTGTCTCCTTTGCAATCATTGAGACAGAATCCTACTTCCCGATTACACCCTCCTCTCATCTCCTTCGTGATCATTGAGATGGAACCCTGCTCTGCGTCCGCCCCGTTAATATTTGAAACACTAATCCACCAAAACCCTAATCCACGGCCCTCCTGTTTGCCTCTGCCACCCTCCCGGTTTCTCTTTTTCACCCGCCAAGCCCCTCCCATAGGTTCTATACCCGATTCATAACTAGAAAGGGAAATATTCATGCTTTCCTTCCCCATACCTACGCAAATATGGAAATCCGCACCATATACGCTAAAAATTCAAACAATCCATCTCCCGTGGTTCATCTCGCCCCAAAAATTTCCCCCTAAATTTTATAAACGTCTACCGTATACTCTCTGCACAACTATGCAAAACTGTGGTGAAGTGCAGTTCAAAGCTCAAACATTTTCAAGCCCGGGTTTTGGTCATTTGAAACTAGATTATTTCCAACCAATGCAAGCGTTCAAAATTTCGAGCTATTTGTGGATCATCCTCCTTGAGACTTTAACCCGTTTTTCCAACAAAAGCTTATACTTCTCAAAACTCCTCCTGAGACATTTAAGGAAATCTCTCTTATATTTCTCTGTTCCTCTTCTCGCTGATATCTCCTCTAATCTGCCAACTCCACATTGCTTGTACCAACCGACCATCCAGGGCATCTATGCCACGTGGGCCCGGGTCCCCACTAACCAGGCTTCTTCTCCCTCAACTCCTTCTTCCTTCCCCATTCTCCTTTTCTCTTCCATACAATCGAGCGTTTCTCTTGTCT
This sequence comes from Stipa capillata, assembly GCA_019208055.1. NCBI lineage: Eukaryota > Viridiplantae > Streptophyta > Magnoliopsida > Poales > Poaceae > Stipa > Stipa capillata. Next base: position 207,759 of record JAGXJF010004412.1, read on the forward strand.
ACAGCACCAGGCCACGCCACCCTCCACCTGGTTTTCCCAACATCCCTGTTTAGCTACAGTCATCAGTGCCTAACTCACCTGTGGCCGCAGCTCCGGTCATGCTGCTTCATCAGTTCCAACCCAAACAGCTCTATTTTTCCTTTTCCCCAAAACTCAGTTTCTCTTTTCCTGGCTTCTTCACCACAGCCGAGCACTCTAGCTCCTTCTCGTTTGCACTAGAGTTTGCCTTCCATCCCTCATCTCCCACTACTCCTTCCCTGCCCGAGCTGCTATTCTTCTTCCTTGCTCCCCATCCTTCTTCCCCATACTCTCTGAACCAAGCCCCAAGCTCTACCTCTTCTTGCAGAAGCCATCGCCAGCGAGCTCCCAAAGCTCTCATGGCTCTGACCTTTTCCCTAACCCCCATCTGCCGCTTCTCGAGCTCCCAAACTGCAACACCCTCCTGATGTTGCCTCCCTCCGCAAGCATCAGCCGGAGCCGAACCTGGCTCTACTCCTCACTGAGGTCACTAGCGCGCCGCCTAGCTCTACTCCCTCTGGCCACCGCCCGTGACTTCCAGTCAAGTCACCGCCGCCTAAGCTCTCCTCCCTCCCTTGCAGACAAGCAGCTGCCAGCGCGCCTCCGTCCTACCATTCCTCCAGCTCCAGTGCCCCTCAGTCTTCATGGTCATCACAAGCAAACCTCGCTCATCGTTGCCCCGAAGTCTCTATTGCCCTCCCTATCAGTGAGCTGCTGCAAACCTCGTTTCCATCGCCTCCCAACACCTCCTCCTGGGTCCTCCCACTCATTGTTCGGCCCAACGTCGTCGCCCCGCTGGAATAGTCGAGCCCTTCAAGCGCTGCCACTGGCGCAGCTGCCGCCATCGGAAGGCCCAACTGCCGCTCGCCTCTGGCATCAATCTCCCGAGCGCCGCCGAAGTTTTTGGCCCCGGACTTCTACCGCAACGGCGTCCCGGGCACCACCAGCACCTACCGCCTCCGGAGCACCGGCGCCCATCACAATCCCCTCTCTTAGCTGCCGCCTCCTCCCCATATTTCCTCTTGAGTGCAAAGGTGACCAACACCCCAACGCTAGATTAAGTAAAGGGAAAATTTTGCAATTTACGCTTCTCCCTTTACAACACGCCTTCTCCCTCTTATAAGCCAAAAGCTATTTTGCTTTATCCGAAGGCGTAATGTCTGCAAACGCCTTTGACATCACTTCCTAAACCACCTCGGAACTAAGCAGGGAACGATCTCTAAATAGCAAACCTTCGGACAATGATTTCTCCAAAACTATTCATCAGAATTAACCAATTCTCCTTCCTAAGTTCCTAAAAATTCGTAAACTTTCTGCTAATGTCATTTTCCCAATTTTTGGAATACTTGAAATTTTGAATTCACTTATATTTCATCAATGCACCACATCCTATACCCCTCTGATCATACCCCTACTTAACCCCAATTTCTTTGAGGTAATCTCCTAAATTCAAAATCTACCTCACAGTACTAGTTCCATAATTTTTGAAAATATCTTAACTTCAAAGTTAAATATATTCACATATCTGTCGTATGTGTACCCTCTCTGGTTTGACTTCAAATCAACCGATTCTCTTTTCAAAGGTTTCTTCAATCAAACCCAACCTTTCAATTCCTGTAGGGCATTAACATTCTAAAATTTTATGTCTCACAACATAAAGTACATGAAACCCTAAACTCTCCATATCCTTTAGGTAAAGTGTCTCACCATTTTGCTCTCAACCTTACTTCACAGAATCCTTGTCAATACTTTCAAAAAACGCTGCTACCCTCTAGAGGATTGGAAGCTAAAAATGCCTAGATGATCTAGAGGTGGTAAACAGATAAAACCCTACTTTCTGATTGGTAGAAACCCTTAACCCAGGTGATGTTGAGTCCTTCCCGTCTCTTGGGAAACCCTAATTAACCACCCGCTCCAGAAAACAAACTTAAGGTTCATGATTGTATGCTTAGTTCTTATTTGGTTCTTCCTTGGACCGTTTATTGATCCGATATCCTTTCGACGTATAGATACGACAATACGAGTTATCGTGCGAAGGATACCGGGCGATTGATGTTTCAAGCTCAAGCTTGAGACCCGGCCAGTATTGCCAGGCAAGCACTCCCACTCTGATCATGTTGAATCCTATATGTTTCCAAAACTTAAATATTTTGTTTGCAACTCTGCATGCTATGAGTATATCAATAATATTTTGTACTAGACTTAGTGTCACACCCTGATTTTCGAACTATGCATACCAGCATGGCATCGCATATTGTTAGAACATTTTAGATCATGCATGGGCCCCCGTATATACGCACACTCCACGCGCGCACTATATACGGGGACTAAACCCTAATGCAAGAACACACAATAGCTCGACATATACACCTTATATGCCGATATGCCAACGGCACCCTGCAGCTGAGTAGTCCCAAGCGAAGAGGGATGAGTTTTTGTCATTCCTCACATATCCTCCATACCTTACCAAACCTCGGAAGCCCTAAAATCTATGCCCCGATCCCTTTTTCCTATTAAAACAATTTCATCCGAAACCCTAATCGCACGATCTAAAGCCCTTCGGCCTTTCCGAAAATTCTGAGAAAATTCATGAGACAACCTGATATCATCCCCGACCCAAATGTACAGTAATAATTGAAGGTTTCATACAAAAATATTTAAATACTCGCACACCAAGATTCGGATCAGAAAATAGCCTTGAACTGCAACCTATAGAAATATACCTCCGAAAATTCTAGAAAAATTTTACAGTACTCCCTATAGTCCCAGGAGATCAGATATGCAAAATTATAACTACCCTAGTGTGAAGATCTTACGTGATGACCATCGAACACCTTTACTCCAGTTCCTCCTTCGCATGAAATCACAACCAAATGACCATGGAATAATCCATAAAAATTCATGAGGTCTTTATTCCCTACCAAGCACATGTGCACATCTTCTCCTACTACAGTAAGATTCCCTCCTCCCCAGAACCATCTACCTTTAATCGACGCCAATGTTAACATTCAAGTAATAGCTGTGCAACCGTACTCCATTCGGTGCCTAACAATACTATGCTCTCGAACACCTCATCTATACCCTACTGGCACAGTGGACAAGGCAATGCCACTCTAGACGAGCCCGGACGCGCCGAAAGCCGCTCGGTGCGCTCCCAGATCGGCATTAGCATGCCACAGTGCGCATCCACTATGGCAATGCCACGCCACCTGTCGCCCCACCGAGCCGGCCGTCGATGAGCTCGCCGCCTGCCTCGCTGGCGCATGCCTCAGCCACCCCTGGACCTCTCTCCCATCTAGCAACAGCTTTAGCACCACCTCGAGCTGTCCGTCCCGCGCCTTAACTCGCCACAGCGGGCATCTGCAGCAAGGCCGCGCCGTCCATCGTTTGCAGCACCGCCACGTGAGCCGCAGCGTGCCACGACTCCGCCCGACCTTCCTTGAGCTCTGCGCCAACCAGTTGGACCCCGGGAGCACTCCCTCGCCGTGCTGCTCACCAACAGCGGACTCCACCGCCTGAGCTTCTCGCGCCAGCGATAAAAGGCCGACCGAGCCTTCCCTTCTCATCAAGCCCTCCTTCTTCTTCTCTGGAGCAACCAGCCACCGCCCCTTTTCATTCCCCACTGCCCTCCACACCCGCCGGGGCTCAAGACTGATCCGCCTCTGCCCTAGACGAATCTAGCCAATGCCGGCCGGTTGAGGATGCCTCTTCTCCGCCATTAGCTTCACCGGCATCTCCAGAACTGATTTCCCTTCTCAATTTGTCCAGCCAAGCGACATCACCGAAATCCCCAAATCAACCCGGTGGTGCCGCCTTCGTCAGCTGCCCCCTGTCCAAGCAACGCTTGAGCGAGTAAAGCCACCCAAGCCAGGGCCGGAAGGTAAGGGCACCGGTCCCCAACACATGGTCCCCAGTACTCAGCCGGGTCCACGAGCAGCTAGCAAAGTCGTCCCAACTCGAGCCCGCCTTTGAGTCTGGGAGACGCATTCGTGTTTCAAGGGAAAGCGTAAACAGAGTAGGAAGCGGCTTTCTTTTAGTTCCAGAATCAGTTCGAACTCGGTTCGGCCGGTTCGGCTCAACCTGGACCGGTTCTGGGCATGTCAAAACCGGTTCTGGGATCCCTAATTTAGGTTTAAGCTTTCGGTTTGAAAGCATTTCCAAAATTTAAAACCAAGTATATATGCGCAATATATATGCCATTTCTAGGGCAACCGAAGTCAAACCTTGCACCATGCCAGTATCCCAAATGCCCATAACCCTCAGTAGATCAACAAAGAAAAGGGTTTGGAGTAGGGTTTCAAGTATCACGTTTTCTGGACTCAGAACACCTTCATTTTATGGCATGTATATCCCTTGATCAAGGTCTTCTTTCCTTCATTGGCCTGAGCTGTGGAACCCTGGCATCATACCGGCAACCGGGGTCCATAAATATATATACCACTCCTAGGCCCATCTTGAAATACCTATGAGTGTAACAACTTAAACGTCAAACCGCTGATCTACCTTCCCGAAACCCTAAAACCTGATTCGGCAATCTTAAAACCAAAACCCTTATTGCTTCACCCTATTAGCCTCGTCCCTTTTTCACATGCATATTATTTGGATTTGTTGAAGTTACTCCTTTGCTTCTTATTCAACATACTTCCGACGTGTAGTTGACGGAGTGAGGTACGTGCGCTAGGAGGAACCGGACTCACCCCCACGACAAGAACAGGAACAAGAACTGCCAGGCAAGCATTCCCACCTTGATCATGTTGAATCCCATATGTGTGAAATTTAATTATTTTGTTTGCGAACCTTGCATGCTACGTGAGTATCAACGATATTTTATGCTAGACCTAGCTATACCCAGTAGATGCATAGGACTTAGGTCTAAAAATCTGACCCTTGTAACCCTAGACATAATTAGTCGGTTGTCGTACGACCGACAAAATAATAAGGGTATAGGCATTAGCCGTGCTTAGACCAACTATAGTTAAAAACCAAAGTTTTGATCAGTTTATACAAACTCCTTCGGACATGGGATTAAAATCCTCGGATTGCAAACGCTTTTTGAGGTGACCATTTGAAAATGATGTTTGCCAAAACCCCAAATAAAATGAAGGATGATTTTGATTCGGGTGAGAACGATAAGGGCAGTCCGTGGATACTAGAGTAGCAGGTGGTAGCATGGTCGTCACGGACGAATATGAAGTCTTGCTCGAATCAATCAAGGACCGAGCCTAAGTGCCACTAAACCAGTTCCACACCGTACATCCACATGGCTTTTATGGGAAGGACTTGGCTTGTTACCCCATCTAGTATTAGAGCCTGGATCCGTGGGAAGTAAGGGGAATGCGCTAGGTGGATTTGCATCCCTAGAGGATCTCCACGGGACTACGTGGGTAGAGATTCTTAGTGAGCTCCACATAGTACGTGGATAAAGGTTCGACACAAAGGTGGAGAGTCCTATTTTTAGTCTACGGGATGCAAAAGTTGGGTTACCCATCTAGCGGGTCCGGCTCTAATACGAAAATAGGTGAAAGGTCTCGTTGTAATAACCCTGCCGATACACCTCGTGAAGTGTATTCGTTAGCGCTCGGCAACAAGGGGGACTTACATCTTGTGGGTAAAGCCATACAACCTCTGCAGAGTGTTAAAAGCTATTCGAATAGCCGCGTCCTCGGTTATGGACATGAACTGGTAAGGCCACACATTAGTTAGACTGAGTTTTGCCTGAGAAAACCTGGGAAAGGGACTAAGGACGAGAGCATGATGTGTCCACAGAGTGCAATTTACGCTACATGGCTGATAGCTAGGAATTGCATAAGAAGGGCTAGCCGTTCTACCCGGGGTAGTGTGGGCTGGAGCCATGAGTTAAGCAGTGATATGCAGAGCTATCAGTCTGAGATGAAAAAAGGAGGTAGTGAAGTCTACCTCGTGTGATGTTTTGTTACCTTAAATTATTCTAGTTTTCAAAACTGCTTTGGAATCTACTATTCACTTATTTAAATTGAAAACTTACATTTCCGCACAACTTGCAACTTAGGGTAGAGCTGTTTCCCTTGAATCACACCCTGCATGAAATAATGCCGTATAACTCTCCTGTGGGAATGGCTTGCGAGTACATTCAAAGTACTCACCTGACTTGTTGATGTGGCCAGGCGAAGAAGAATACTGCTCCGATGACGACAACAGTGATTATGAGGGCTAGGGCATTTCCCTCAGTCAGTTGCCTGTGGTTCGGCATATTGATGGGTGAGCTAACACGTATTTCATTTGCGCTGCTATTTCAGTTCGGCCAATAGCCCGGTTTGTATGAATTAAGACCATAATAGTTATTTATGTAATAAAGGACTTGGTATTGTATGTCGATGTTATCAAGTGCTTGTGTGTACTAGCCACTGATCATGGGACTAGTGCGAATAAACACAAGTGTTTATCCGGCCTCAAAACTGGGTACGCCGCACCTAGATATACCCAATAGTTGCATATGACATAGGTCCGAGAATCTGATCCTTGTAACCCTAGTAATAATTAATCGGTCATCACACGACCAGCAGAATATTAAGAGTATAGGCAATAGCCATGCTTAGATCTGCTATAGAGAAAAACCTAATTTTATTCGATTCATGTGAAACCCCTTTGGTTATGGGATTAAAACCCTCGGGAAGGCGTGTACCTTCCGAGGTGACTGTTTGAAAGTATTGTTTGCCAAAACCCCAAATAAAATGGAGGATAATTTTGATTCGAGTGAGAACAGTAAGTGGAGATCGGAGGAAGGGTCGTAGCATGTAGTGACATGGCTAAGAGGTGATGATGTGCAGTCTTGCTCGAATCAGTTAAGGACCGAGCCTAAGAGCCGCTCGACCAAGTTCACCCCGTACGTCCACATGTCCTTTGTGAGAAGGACTTGGCTAATTACCCCATCGATTGCTAGTGTCTAGAGCCGTGGGCAGTAGGAAGAGAGTGCTATGTAAATTGGCCTCTCTAGAGGACCTCCGCGTGTCTACGTAGGGAGTCATTCGACACAAAGGTAAGTCTACTTCGGGTTGTGGGTCGGGAGTCGCCGAGCACAAATGAAGACTGGGTAGATCTTATCTAGCGGGTCCAGCACAGGTATGAAAGTGGGAGAAAGGTCTCGCTGTAATAACCCTGCCGGCGCCCCTCAAAAAGAGTACTTATTTAGCCATGGCAACAAGGGGGACTTACATCATGTGGGTAAAGCCGTACAACCTCTGCAGAGTGTTAAAATCTATTCGAATAGCCGCGTCCTCGGTTATGGACACAACTTGGAAAGGCCACACACAGGTTAGACTAAGTTTTGGTTACGAAGTATGGGAATAGGATTAAGGACATGGGCATGATGTGTCCACAGTGTGCAGTTTGAGCTACAGGCTGGTAGAAAGGAACTGCAGAAGTGAAACCTAGCCCGTGCTGCAAGACGGTAGCATGAGTAGGCTTAAGGACTGTCTGAGGCGATACACAGGTTATCGACCTCTAGTTGACGATTGTCAGAAGGTAATCTCTAGCACCAGATACTGACCCGTCAGAGACGGGTTTGCTTTCAGAAATGCTTTTGAATCTATTACCATCGTATTTTAAACAAAAACTTACTTTTCCGCTCAACCTTCAACTTAGGGTAGAGCCTGTTCATTGAACAAACCTGGCATAAAATATGTCTGTTATACTCTTCCTACGGGATACTTGCAAGTACATTCCATGTACTCATCTGGCTTGTTGATTTGGCCAGACGAAAGAGATATCAACTCCGAGGATACGATTGTGTTCGCGAAAGCTAGGGCGGTACCCCAGTCAGTTGCCTGTCGCGTATGGCATAATGATGTGCCACATCACCTCTTGATTTTCGCTGCAAGTTTCTAGCCGTTGGCTACAGGTATAAGACTATCAACCTTGACGGTCTAATTACATATCGTATTCTGATATGAGCGTGTATGACAATGGTATATAGGTTAACTTGTGGGTACTGGCTACTAATCATGGGACCAGTACCGAGAACACAAGGGATTATCCGGCCTTAAAACCGGGTACGCCACATCGAGCCAAGAGTTCGTGCAGTAGTACTGGGGATAGCAAGTATATGGAGGCACTAGACAACATTTGGGAGAAGAAGAGAGACATGGAAGTTCAGAAGGAATTGAGGAAGGATGAGCGATACAAAGAGGCATATGCACTTGAGGAAGAAAAGATTGCACTGGAGCAGGTCAAGGTTGCAAATGAGCAAAAGAGGATTACACTAGAGCAACAGAAGGTTGCATTGGAGCAGGAGAAGGTTGCACTGAAGAGGCGGACGGACGACAAGAGAATCATGAGCTTGGACATTGCTGCTTTGCCCATGGCACAGGAGGAGTACTATTGAGCCTTCCGAGGGAGATAATAGCTCGTCGTTCCAGTAGGTTGGGTTGAGTGTGGTAGTACTTTGTTTATGTACTTCCATGACCCTACTATTTGGACACAACATGGCCACCTTTATTTATGACTAGGAATTACATTAGAAGCTCGAAATACATTGGCAGACTAGAAATACATAGCTTGAAATACATTGGCACACTAGAAATACGTTAACAAACTAGAAGTACACTAGTAGGCTCCAGATAAATAAACAACTCGTGATACATGAAGAACTATATTCCACCGTGGCGTACCCAGAGGTGCTCCACTAGGTCATCCTAAAGCTAAGAGTGAGCATGCCTATTTCGGATGGAGTGATGAGTTTGAATGAATGCATGCAGTTCAGGCGTATAGTCATGAGAGAGTCATATTTTCTTCCATCCCATCATAGTGGAAGTCTTGATGGCTTTCTTCTTGCTCGTCTTCTATTATCATGTTATGCATGATGACACATGCATCTCTCTTAGTGTGTCTTGATCCCAGAATTGAGCTGGCCCCCGCACAATGGCAAAACGAGTTTGAAGAACACCGAATGCTCACTCCACATCTTTCCTAGCTGACTCTTGAGCTTGAGAGAAAAATTTCTTCTTATTGCCCACTGGTGATAGTATGGTCTTCACAAATGTTGCTCATTTAGGATATATGCCATCAGCCAAGTAATACCCCATTGTGTAGTCGTGGCCGTTGATGGAGAAATGTACTTATAGAACTTTCCCCTTCAGCTAACTTTGCAAATAAAGGGGAACGATGTAAAACATTGATATTATTATGATTCCTAGGTAAACCAAAAAGGCATGCCAAATCTAGTGATCTTGGAAAGCAACAGCTTCCAGAATAATTGTCGGCTCATGCACATGTCCGGTATACATGCCTTGCCATGCTGCCGGACAATTTTTTCACTTCTAATGCATGCAATCTATGCTACCTAGCATGCCCAGGAACCCCTCTCCTCTCCAATTGTAAGCAATCTAGCAGTATCGTTCTCGTTTGGAGATCTCAAGTACTCATCTCCGAAGATTTCTACAATTGCTTTCACAAATATTTTAAGACTCTCTGTAGCAGTGCTTTCCCCAATCCGAACATAATCGTCGGTTGCATCTGCTGCTACTCCATATGCTAGCATCCTAAATGCTGCGGTTATCTTCTGATAACCCTAGCACTCCAGCGCTATCTCTTTTTTGCACAAAATATGGATCATGCTCTTCTACAGCTTGCATTATGCGTAAAAATAGAGGACGACTCATCGTAAACCTGTGCCGAAAAGAACCATGAGAGATTGCCAAGAGGATCAAGAAACAGTTTTAAAGAAATTTAGTACTAATTGCACACCTTCGCTGAAATAGCGTTGGGGCCGTACGTCGGAGATTCGACAAAGTAGTCCTGGTAGAGTTTGGAGTGCCCGGCTCTTCTATTGCATTGGAGGACGTGATGTCCTTGCACAGAACCACTGTGGCGTGGAGCATTCATAAAACTGTGATGTTTATGAGCTAAGTATGCTGTGGCAGCAAGGAATTCGTCGTCATCATCGGACGATGACGAATCCAGGAGAGATTGGTAAAGTGAAGAGTAGGGACAGCTCATTCTAATGGAAGAGTGCAGAATGGCAAGAAGGGATGTTCAAGAAGAGCAAATGGCATTGCTTATATAGACCCAAATAATATAGCCATTGGGAATCTAACCGTTGGGAATACAACCGTTGGAAATATAGCCGTTGGGAATATAGCTATTCAAAATAGAACCGTTACAAATAGCCGTTACCAAAATTTTGCCGTTACAAATATAACTTTCATACTTAAACAAGTTACAAATAAAACCATCTAAAATATGATGGTAGTTATAGGATATGAATAAAATATAGAGAAGTAGGATATAGAGAATGAGAAATGGAGAATGGGTTGGAGGGAGTAGAGATATAGGGAGAGAATATTTTGAAGAAGCTCCCTATATGAAGATATAGGGAGGATGGTTTTAAAGAAGCCTTTGAAGACGCTCTAAAGAGCGTAACCTTGGTCAGAATTGGATAACATGATAAGCAGCAAAAGTTCTGACGTGCCATTATCTAAAGGGCAAAAGGAGATATAGATGTGATGGCTGTCACGGCTCCAGGACTTGGAAGTGACTCAGCAAGTTGATCATTGACTACTCAAAAAGCCAAATTAAAACTGGTTCTTCGTTTCATCTTTTTATTTATCTTTTTGATACTGGGGCGACATACGTAGAGATCAGTGAGTGTACCATGTGCTGCACACGCACGCACACTGAACCGAGGTCTGCAAAAAGAAACCGTCACAGATCATAGTTGCTTAGTGCCTAAGATGGACACACGCGGCTTTGTTCAGTTGTTAGAAGAGGAAACCAGCACACAGAACAAACAATTAGAGAGGATTTTAAGAAGAACATAAAAAAACCCCTATTTCTATAGAGGAGATATCTTCTGTCGGGAAATTATCTCTTTTACCATTGAGCAATGAGGAGCGGGAGGAAACACCGACCATTAGAAGTATAAGATAAATTTTGAAAAGAATAATAGATATTTCGGATGATCAAGAAATTCAAAAAAACTGTAAGTATAAGAAAAAGTTAACAAGTAGATTCGTTAAAACACCGATAAATCTTAAAATTTCAAAAAAAGGCACAAATAATACCTAAAATATTATTTAAAAAATGTAGAACAATCACAAATAATTTAGAAAATTTCAAGAAAATAGTAAAGTAATTCCCAAAAATCATAAAAAATCACAAATACTTTGAAATTTTCAGAAACATGTAAATTAATTCCAAAATTAACATATAATTCCAAACAACTGCAGATAATTGCCAAAAAATATAAATATTCAAGAAATAATGCTAAATTCGAAAAAACACAAATATCTCATAAACCTTCTTGTTAGCAACCCCATAGAAGCAAAAGTGTTCGATCCATATCATTCCTATACTTGTTCCATTTCCCATTCAAACATAAATAATTAATTATGTGAAAAAACTAAATTATAGATAGCAGTCCATCAACAAAAGTATTTCTATCTCCAAAAAATTTAAGTATTTCATTGTTCCAGTCAAAGAAAACTTTGCACTTCTGTAGTTGATCCATGCAGAATCACAATTGTTGAATTGTCGATGGAATGGAGTTACTCTACTCGGCCTTCCACTGTCTGCTTATTTTGAACATCTCCATCAGTCAGCTCTAAGAAAACTACAAAGCAACAACTATAGGTAAGCTGATCAGTCAGTGCTTACAGTGTGTAGTCATGTTCATAACAAATAATGGCAAAATAACCAGGATCAAATATTAGATTAACCAAACAAATGCAGGAGTATATGACAACATTGACTTATGTGTCACACCTTGTTTTTGACTTTCTTTATAAAACATGTATAAATATAAAAACATTATATCTGTGGCTTCAATGTCCTTTTGCATCTTATTGATTTTAATTAAATCTTATTTGGAACTATTTCATTTCATATGACTAATATCAAAACAAGGCCACATATGTATATATAGACATCCACGTGACATGATAACAATTCACTGACCCTAATCTCTCCCATAATTATCCATACATTATAAATATATATTATATATAAGTATAATACCCTATATTCTTTTCCATATAGAAGTGGTGGAGACCTAAAATCAAACCAATGACCACATAATTCTAAAATCAGTGTTATATTGATACGAAAACATTCCATAACCTTATATGTCATCCCTATACCATATGTTCTCTTTGAGATCAGTTTTCATTTTCAAAACTTGGAAATAAATAAGGCTAAAATCAAACATCTATTATCACATGCTATCTTCTGGCATCTAAAAATCCTAAGAAAATTATAGGGACATCTTATATCCACACTCAACCTATTTCTAAAATAATATGATGATGTGCAGCACAAAAATTTCAAAAAACTTCAAATATAAACTTTAGGCTTAGTTGTGTTTTGAACTACATCTCACATAAATAAAATTCAAAAAAATCTCAAAACACTATATCGGATGCTATATGATCCAAAGAACTCAAATATTATCCATATCTCTGGTTAAAAATTTTCTAATAAGTTCAAAATTGAATTTTAGCCAAATTCAAACTTAGCTTGTCTCCTTCTATTTTAGATGTTAGTAAATTTCATAAAATTTATGGGTTATCCTTTATCCATCCTGATTCCATTTTTGGCATAAAACCCCGTTCCCTATTTTCAAAATCTTCCTAAAAAATTTAAAGAAAAGCTCAGACATTCTTCTCGATTGATCTCTCTCTCTTTCTCAGCTACCCCTTTGTCTACCAACCGACCTCTCTTGTTCTCTCTAGCCTGTGCCCCCAGCCCCCATTGGATAGACCCTCTCCCCTCCTTCCTTCTCTCCTCATGCAGGACGCTGCTGCCGGCACGCTGGAGTGCTCCAGGGCACACATTGCGCCCGCCTGACAGTGCCCTAGCTGCACCTAACTCCCCGTCCTCACCACTGCACCACGTCGAGCCATCTCGTCCACAACACCGACTCAACCTCTCCCTGATCTCCCCCTGTGCAGGCCATCGTAGCTGGAATCTCGCGCCAACTACCGTCGGCATCGGCCTCATCATGCACCAAATGCATGGTGAGCTGTCCACCAGCTATATATAGCCTCCTTGGCCTATTTGCTCCCCCTCATTCACTTCCTCTCCCCCACCCAGCCCTTCTTCCTCCTCAACTATGGCAACCAGCGCCGCCATGGTCGCCAACGAGCTCCCGACTTCGTCGGCAAACTCCACGCCTCCTTCTTGTGCCTACATTTTCTCCCTTGGCGTGTCTGACCCATCCGTGTCCTCCATTGCCGCTACAGAGCATGCCAATGATTGCTTCCCCCGATCTACCCAGACGCCGACTGAAATCCGCTATGCTCCGTCGCCGCCGCTCTGGCCACTGCCAGCACCGGCTACCACCACCAGCCGCACCACCTACCTCCTCTCTGCATAGCACGGTCGTCACCACCGATGGAGCCTCTAGCACCTATGCAGAAGCCAACACCCCTTGCCAGCTGTATCTTTTTTTTTCTTGTCAAGCCGCCTAACATATCTGCCACAAGGAGAATGGGGGAAATGTTTCTTTAGCAACGTGCTAGCTTTATTGATCAATATTACTCCATACAACGCATCAAAGAAACTAAAATAAACACGAGCAACAGAGTCCCTTGGTAAAAATGGAAGTTACATCAAGGCTTTTCGAAATCGTCATCTCCAGCTCCGCCCTTCGCTTCTTGGCGTTCTTCCGTGCCTCCGGTGAAAAAAATGCAGAAGACCGAATTTAGACAAGCCTGACTAATCTCAAAGGTTTTGAAGAGCTGCACAAGCCGTCCACCACAAGAGGTGAGAATCTAAAACAAGGAAGGATGCTAAAATGTAGCCTTGTTACCGAATCACCACGAATGAAGACCAACAGCACAAAAGGACGAAGCATCATCGTCGCCGCCACAACCGCCAAGTTAGACCGAGGCAGTGGACGATAATCCGTCAGATCGGGAATAATTGATCCGCAGGACAAAAATACCTCTGGCTCCCTGGCGTCGACTACGACAGTCAAACTAGGACGGGGATCAAGCCAGGAGACCTTTGTTACATAGAACCACACTCCCGCTTAAGGACACATCAACTTAAAATAACAGTAATCTAATCTACATGTCAAACGTTGATCCGAGGTCCCCGTACCTCCTGGCGTCTGATCAGTCACCGGAATTGAGGGGAAACGAAGAAAACGCCGGCGTAAAAGCGGTGGTTGCTCTTCTTTTTTTTCTCTCCATAGCATCTAGGGCTTCCTCGGGCTACGAACAACTGGTCACACGGGGAAAATGATAAGATGAAAAAGAAGCCGTAAGGTTGGACAAGTCTACCAACGTGTATCGGCCCCGTTGTTTGGGCCAGTCCACACTAGGACTTTGGACCATGTTCTATGGGCTAGTCTTGAGTTAACCTAGTCTCGAACACTCGGAAAGGTACAGCTAAAAGCACCCGTGCCCACAGCATAATTACTGAAGACAACTGTCCCGTGACCATGTGCAGTGTAGTGGACAAACAGTAGATGGTGCAACGGTGCAGGAGAACTCTGCATCTGCAGCACAAACGAGCAACAGCATGGTGCCCAGAACACACTTTCCTAAGAGCATTGCAACTAAAATATCTGAAAACCATTGGTTCAACAACAAGGCCTCTTTTTCTTTCTTTTTTTTGGGGAGCAAGGTCGTATGAAGAACATAGATTATTCCTTACTGCGCGGAGTTATCGATAAAAGTAGAAAAAAAATATCACAGTACTGGGTAATTATTTAGAACCAGATATTGTTCTTAACACACTACGGTACTTTGGTCTTTCACTTGACTAGTATAAAGCCTAATAAATCTCCACATAGCACAATGAATCTACTACAATAGCAGCTAGCAACAGACCATAACATGCTGACACTAGGAAAAAAAATCCTATGATATATTACATCATTCGTAGCTTGAAGAGATACCAGTCAGAGAGATCTTGACCCCACATCCATTCTCCTCTAGACACTCTTCTACCGGCTTTTCTGGGCAGAGAAAACTGCATGCAAGGTCGATTAGCCACTTCTGCGTAATCCAGTGGGCACGAGTTCATCCATAACATGACTAGGAGTTGCTAGTAAGATCACTGTCATTGTCACCAGTTGTAGTATCTGCTTCCTTCACTTCCTGAATAATCTTGAGGACTTGCCAGGCAGTTGGCCGACTCTCTGGTGAGGACCGAACGCAAGCAGATGCTATGTCAACAATCATCGAAGGCGCTCACTGTCCACTCCTTCATCTTCCCTTGCTGACAGGGCATAGGTATGAAGATTACTTGCGACCAAGACCGAGTGCTCAAGCGGTGCCTTGCCGCTAAGGAGCTCAAGGAGAAGAACACCAAAAGCATAGACGTCTGATTTTGGAGTTAGCCTTCTATTGGACTTCATATTTTCTGGTGCTCGATAAGCAGCGTCATCTTTGACTTCTGATGATTCCAAAGGAACGACAAGCAGTTGTCGGTAAGACAAGCCTCAAAGTCTGACCCAAGCAGGACATTGGAGGATTTAATGTTTCCATGAACAAGGCGAGATGCTTGATGAATGTAAGCAAGGCCTTGTGCAACATCTTCAGCTATCTTCAGGCATGAAGTCCAGTGAAGAGGTTTTGCTCGGGATGACCTTGAACCTACAATAGATATGGGTAGTGGAGCTAGTAAACACAACAGCAAAACCATCTACTTCTACTAAGTATGGTCTTAATGTACAAAAAGAATGTTGAAATCTTGGTACGTTCGCCTGACTTGTAACTTTGTAATGAGCTTTATATAACTAGCTTATATAAAAAATATGTGTACATCATGGGCATATACAGCATATTACATGAGGAATGAATGTTCATCACCAAATCCACCAACACAGGAATGAACTATATTAAACCCCCACATTCCAAGAATTCACATGAATATCACGTGAGAACTAAATTTGAAAAATCGTGTCACTGTCAGTCTGTCACACAGGAAGCTACAAGTAGCTTAAATGCAGATGCAATATTTCTATAAAAAAAATTAGGGACAATAGAAGCCTTGGAGTATGTACTTTCCAACAATCAGTATTTCTTTGCCCACCAAATTCAATTATACTTCCCTCGCAAAAAAAAACAATTATACTTAGCAATTTTCAAATATTATCACACAACTTATCGTCCCAAAATCAGGTCAATCATTACATTCTTTACAATGAGAACAAGTTCAAGAACCAACCTGACAAAAACAACGTAAGCAGCTACCAATTGCTATCTGGTCATGTCATGTTTTCCCTTTGTTGAATCAAGGTCATTGTGAAAATTACAAATACTTCTTTGTTATACAATATTTGACCTTCAGAAAGTCCCTAACGGCATTCCTGGTTTGCTTTTTATGAATTTAAATCAATGTTTGGTGTATAACAGTGATCGCATATACTATGAGGGGTCAACTCCAGATACACGTTGATGCCGAACTGATGTTCAACCTCACACAACCTGGTCGCCTGCTAGATCAGTGATCACTTAGCATGGCAGTATGTTCTGTTCGGCATAAAGTGAAAAGAAGGACCGCAATGGTTGTTCACAAAGAAAAGCGTCTAAGGAATCAACCCATAAAGCACAACGCACTGCATACGTAGGTCCACCGGAGGCATCCTCATTCTGCTGCCAGATTTTCACGTGGCCAAGCCTTCTGGATTTCAATTCGTTCCCATGTTAGATGAAGAACGTCTTGTCTAAAAGGGTAAATGTTGGCCTAATCCTCTGCTCATATAATCTACAAAGTATAAAAGCAACAGGCAGAACTGTTCCTAGCACTTAAGTAGCCCAATCACTCTTATCAACCAAATGTACTACTCCACTAGTGGCTAAGTAATTATCAGATCCTGAGGGAAGAACATGTCGAGCACACGAGCTTACCGTGGATGAGAGAGTAGAGGCTGCCATTGGGCTGGTAGTCGTACACCAGCAGCCGCTCCTCCTTAGCCTGGAAGAATGCCCGCAGCGGCACCAGGTTCGGATGCCGCAGCCGCCCAACCACATCCATGTTCTGCTCGAACGCCTCTGCCTCCGAAGCCGCCGGGCCAATCTTGGCCGCGTCCAGCCTCTTCACAATGACCACCAGACGGCCGTCAAGCACCGCCTTGTATGTCGTTCCCACGCTCCCGCGGCCGAGCACCTCTGCCGACGCGCGCATCAGCTGCTCGAGACTGTAGCATGCGGCCTCACCCGCGCAGAAAGTTAGGCAGCCGCTGCGCCCCAGCCGGCGCGCCTTCTCCTCAGGCATCATCATCGCCGCCGTCTCCTCATCCGGCACACACTCCACGTAGCCAATGTCAGCGTTATCCAGCTCCCTGCTTACCTGCGACGCGGCTGCGCTCTTCTTGGGGCTCGGGTACGCCGCCGAGCTCGGCCGCCTCCCCTTCTTGCCCCTCCTCGTTGCAATCATGCCGCAGACAAGAAGCACGGCCAGGAACGCTCCGGCGGCAACCGCAACAACCATTGCGGTCCTTCTTTTCACTTTGTGCGCGCGTGACGCGGACGAATCGGGCAGGCCGAAGCCCTCGCGCTGCGGGTGGTCGCCAGTGGCTGCGGCGCTCTGCACCGGGGGAGCGGCGGAGCCGTTGTTGCCGCCGCCATGGAAGAAGAGGAGGTGGGATCCGCGGCACTCGCGGCGAACGACCTCGCCGCAGAGGCCTGGATTGCCCGCGAACGCGGCGGCGCCCATCTGCGCAATGGGGGCGGTAACCGGCACGGGCCCGGAGAAGTTGTTGAACGAGACGTTCAATAGCTTGAGTGACGACTGGTTCCACGCCGGGACGGGGCCGTTGAAGTGGTTGACGTCGAGCCGCAGGGACGTGAGATGGGGGAACGCGGCCTCAATACCTGGCGGGAGCGCGCCGGAGAGCCTGTTCCCAGAGAGGTCGATGGAGCGGAGCCGCCGCAGCGAAGCCAGCGACGCGGGGAATGGGCCGGAGAAGCGGTTGCCCGCGAGGAAGAGCGCCTTGAGGTTGCCGAGCGCGGAGAGGTCGGGGATGGGGCCGTGGAGTGCGTTGGACTTGAGGCTGAGCACGCGGAGCTCGGCAAGGCCCGAGAGCGTGGCGGGCGGGAACGTGCCGTTGAGGCCGGCCCACTCCAGGACGAGGTGGGTGATCTGGCCGGCCGCGCTGCAGGAGACGCCCGGGTGGGAGCAGGGGGAGGCGGCCAGGGGGAAACGCAGGTGGGAGGACGGGTCGGCGTGGGCGAGGAAGGCGGCGAGGAGCGCCGCTTGCGTCGGCGGGGTCGAGGCTAGTGTGGCGGGCGGAGGCACGGCTCGGACCGGCGCGGGTAGCGTGGGCTGGGAGTGCGACGCGCCCGCGCCCGCTCCCCCTCCCCCTTTCGTGGCAGACGGGGGTACCGGCGTCGGCAAGGTGGGCTGAGAGTGCGATGCGGCGCCGGCGGCCGGGGTGACAGCGGCGGATGCGGTGGTGACGGTGGCGAGCAGGAGGAGGAGGGGGAGGAGGCGGTGGAGCGGCATTTTTGGGTTTGTTTGGGGGCTTCGGGGGGTGGGAGGGTGGTGGATTTCCGTGGAGTGGAGTGGAGTGCAGTGGAGTGTGGGTGCGCGGTGGAGTGGAGTGACGAGGTGCGGGACGGTCGGCTGTTGGCGTGGCTCGGGAAGGGGGAGGAGTCCTGTCAGATAGCGGTCGCCGTGGCACGTGAGGTGGTAAGTGGATTTCAGTGTTCTTTTTTTTTCCTCCCATAAACGTACGACGAAGTACTCACTTTCGAGTTTAAAAACGCAGATCACGGAAAGGAGTACATGTCCAGATCCTAGCACAACAGACTAAACATGCATTATACAACTCACGAAAATAATTGTGGAGAAGATGTTTACAGGTACAAGCTAGTTGAATGACTAAACATGGGTTTGATTTCCACACAGAGATCCTAGCTGCTACGTACTCGTACATCGGCGAAATATTAGAAATATATCGTGAGTACCATTACTGGCACATGGGAATGTTTGAAAAAGAACCGTTGATGCTGGACATGCATCCAGTACAAAGACGCCTGAAGGCGATGTTGTACGTTAACGTTCTTGAGCTTTATTTTTACTGGTGTGTGGGTGAGCGCCCTCGGGTGGAGTGGCTAGTGGGGGCCACGAGAACACGTACTTCAGGGCCCACGTGTCTACCTCTCTTTGTGGTAAAACCATCGGTTTACTTTTGTCGGCAGATGCGAAGTGTCCTCTTGTGCCACGCATAATCACCGACCTCCGAGGGCCGAGGCAAGCGCCATGTAGGCCTCAAGCTCCCTGCGGGAGGCCCGCCCAGTACTCTCCATCAGGCCCACCCTATGCACGGTTCTTACGACAGGGCCAGCCGTTGCCGGTGCCAGCTCTTCAGGTAAGCAAGGTGGAGAATGCCGTTTTCGAGCTTAGATGAAATATACAGGCAACTGTGGCAGATAATTAATTTCAAGGGTCCGGCTGTCACGGTACGCTCTCACTGTACCTTTTTTTTCGAAAAGTCGGCGGAAGCACTACCTATTCTATTAAGAAGAAATAACTTTGATAATCTTTACAAGATTTTTAATTTTTTTAAGGGGATAAAGAAACCGAAAACTCCCATACAGACCCGTATGTGGATTACTCGTCCAAATGGTTTACACTAGTGACGTTTGTGTTTGTTTTGTTCCAATGGAGAATGGCTTCTAGAGCTCTAAATGCGACATCTCTAAACGTCATTTTTTTTTGCGTCAAAAATCCTTCTGCTATGTTCTTCCAGACGTTCTAAAGGATGAAAATAAGATGCCCACTTCTCGTCCGCCGCCTGTCTTTAGATTTGTAGTTTAGGATAGCCTCCCACCATTGGTCAACAGTGTGGAATACCGATGGTGTAATGCAAGCCATTTCGCCTAGCCAATCACTCACCATGTTCCAAACCGCAATGGCGAATGGGCAATCTTTACACAAGTGGGGGATGTCTTCTGTTGTTAAAAGGCAAAGCTGGCAAGAGGGGTTATGCGGCCAGCCGCTCACTGCGAGGCGGTCGGCCGTGAGGATACGTCCATGTAGGAGGAGCCAGGAGAAGAGTTTGCACTTCGATTTAGTCTTGGCCTTCCAAATTTTGGTTGTGCCAAATTTTACGAAGCTCCCATCAAACTGGGCCCAGTAGGGAGAGGATGCAGAGTAGTTACCCAGAGCCCCCAAGTTTCAACATACGGAGTCCGAGAGGTTATGGTCCAAATTGACATCTTGAAGCAGATTCCATAGGTCCACAAACTGTAGGAATTAGGTCGCGGTGCTGATGCGAGCCATGGTTGTTGTCCAAGTGTCATTCTTCACTGGGCATTTTCTTTCTATTGTTTCGAACTTTTTACACGAGCTTGTAGTCTCTTAGTGTTACATCGTAGTTTGCAGCTTGCAGTAGTAGCAGCACAATGCCACAATGCTTATAGGTCTACACTGTTGTGTTGCCCTGTCGTCACAAGCTACTTTTACTGACATGGCGAGCCCAGGTGAAATACGTCAACAATAACCAAGTGACATCACATTGACGCCATCAGTGACGCGGTAGAGCTTGGTAAAAAGCAGTTTTCGCCTATTCAGCCCTCACTCATTTTTAATGATAAATTTGATCCTAAACACAACACACAGGTGACACGTGACACGTATAGCGTCTAGAAAGCATAATAGGAACATATCACAGTTAAAAACCGTGACAACAGCCTGTCATGGATCCAAACCGTGATAAGTCAAGTCATGTGTCGCGTCTTCATGCCACGACGAGTGGCTTATCATGCTTCTATCGTAGCACCAACAACTTGTTACACCGCCAGATCACGATATGTTCCCATCGCACTTCAGATATGATACGTGCCACGTGTCATCTATCCGTTATATTGCAGGTTAATTTTAACTTTATATTTTAGGGAAGGCTAAATTTACTATTATCGCTCGGTGGAAAGCTAATTGGGCTTTTCTTTTTGGCGCAGCCAGGTATTTAATACGCACGATGCGGGAATAATTGCGTGGGCTGCAGGAACCGAGAACTGCGCACGTACGGCCGTGAACTGTAAAGTGATGCTCCTGACCTGGTGGCCTCCGTCGAAAGAAACGAACGCATCACGTGCGTTGCTAGGATTGCCTGTTGCTGTTGCCGTTGTCGAATTGTTTACTGGGCCCAATCGTCAGTGAGTTCTCGTGGCGTGCGCCGAGCTTTGGGTTTTGTTTGAATCACTGCAAGTCCATGGAGCGATTTTTGTCCCACCTTGTCAGGTATTGGACCGATCCCTGCCGGCCCTGCGACGCTGTCTGATGATTTCCTTGAGGACAAGCTGTCTGATGATTTCAAATTTGAAAAATTGCGATAAAGCTAGGAGTATCGTGATCCAGACAATGTGATCAGTGTAGCAAGACAAGGGACATGTAAGTATGTGACGGCCGTCGTTTGGCAGCAGATGTAGTTTTTTGGCTCAAGCCGTGACGAGTCTGTAGTCTCAGGCTGCCGACAATTTGGCACCGGGCCGGGGTCACTACGGCCAGGCTTCGCCGTCGTTTCCTACCATCAATTTATACTTGCTTATTTTTACGGCGAAGACAAATTTCAACGTGTGAAGGTTGTTGCACCTGCAGTTAGACCAAGAGAACCGTCTCTATCTTGAATGCATGTGCTGGAACAGTGATGAATGATGTGATCATGTGACTGAGCACTCGTGAGCACAAGTGTCTTTTTGGACTGAGCACGAGTTTGATGTGGTCTTCGCTGCGTGCAGATCTGCAGAAGTAGCAGGGCTGCAGGCCAATAACGACTAGATCAAAGGAGCGACATAAGTCGTTGCAGAAGGCAACCCAGTTAGATCACTTAGTGGGCCTTTTGGGCTTACAGGCCGGATTTTCCTTGCACAATAACTTGTCTCATCCATTCAATGTCTGCACTGTTTTCTTGTCCACTCCTTCAGCAAGATCGATTCTTCCTTATGTTCTTATTTAGTTCACATTTTGCAACAGAAGACGGAGATGAGAGCTTAGATACTGTGTAGGCTGTTACGAAATGTTTTCGGGGTAATTCGTATGGAATCAGGAATGGCATGCTCACTTTGCACGCGGGAATTTTCGATTGAAAAATAACCATTCCAAACGAGCCATCGTCGGTGGGTGTGAGATGTGAGGAGTACTCTACCGATATACAATGTGCAGACGTCAATGAAAATACAAGAGACACGTGCTCCGGTGTTACTCTCCTCACGTTTCAGAATTCAGATAGCCACATTACCATCTCAGCTTTTTTTTTAAAGAAAACTTTACAGTGTCAGTTAGTGTAGCCTGCGAAGCTGTTAGCTCGTACACACCGAAACTTCTACGAGAAATAGACTGTCAGATGCCGTATGACGAGTTCACTCAATTACTGTACAACGCAACCTCTCACACCTCATAGCACATGATTTATAACACGAGTACCTGACCAGCTTTACGAGTACGACTAGTGTTGAGTACTTCAGTGCTACGAGCCCATCCACCCGCCAAAATATTAGTAGCAAGCCTTTTTTATCTACATAAAGTGTCATTGTTCATCACACGTGGTCTTAGAGCATCTCTAGTAAACTCTTTGTATTTGATCTTTCATATCTCTATATAAAAGATAATCTAAAAAGAAAATTCCTTCGTATCATTCCATCGCTCCAATAAATTTACATATTTTACTCTCCATATCTCGCTCTCTTTCTCTGCTAGATTGGTACTGTTTCATAGCCATATGAATGGCTAGAATGGAGATCTTCTAAATTTTGAGAGAAAGCCCTCTAATTTTGGAGGTTCTAATATAAAATATATTTTAGTCTTTAACATTCAAAAGACCATAGATAATGCTCTTACGCGGTAGATTTGGAACCGGTGAGACAGCGTAACAACTCTCTCCAGCCTCCACTCACTCCTACTACTTGAGCAAAAAAATCCAGCTCCCAACTCCCTCCCTAGCTGTGCCGCGAGACGGAGACGAGACGAGCTGACCTTTCCCCTCCATCTCCATCCCCAGCAGCTGACTGATTCCCTCCTCAATCCCACGACGCCCACCCCGTGACCCCTCCCCGATCCACCGAGCAAGAAACCGCCCGGCGATGAAGTCCCTTGGCAGCCGCGACAAGCTGCAGGCGGCCGCGTCGTCGAGCCACCGCCGGGTGCTCCTTGTCGTCTTCGCGTCCTGCTTCGCCTTCGCCACGTTCCTCACCTTCCTCTACACCTCCTCCCGCTTCACCTCCGCCTCCGTCTCCCGCTACGGCTCGGCGGCCTCCTCTTCCGAGTCCGGCTCCGGCTCCGGCTCCGTGCTCCCGCTCCCGGTGTTCGACGCGCTCGTCCACTACGCCTCCTTCTCCAACGCCACCCACCGCATGACCGACACCGACATCCGCGCCATCTCCGCCGTGCTGCGAGCGCGGGGGCCCTGCAACCTCCTCGTCTTCGGGCTCGGCGCCGAGTCCCCGCTCTGGCTCGCCCTCAACCACGGCGGCCGCACCGTCTTCCTCGATGAGAACGAGTTCTACGTCAAGTACCTCGAGCCGCGCCACCCGGGGCTCGAGGCCTACGACGTCTCCTACACTACCAAGGTCCGCGACTTCCGGGACCTCCTCGACGCCGCGCGCGGGTCGCGCGCCGCCGAGTGCCGCCCCGTCCAGAACCTCCTCTTCTCCGAGTGCCGCCTCGCCATCAATGACCTGCCCAACGAGATCTACGACGTCCCCTGGGACATCGTGCTCATTGACGGGCCGTCCGGCTGGAACCCATCCTCGCCGGGGAGGATGCCGTCCATCTTCACCACGGCGGTTCTCGCGCGCTCCGGCGCCACTGCCGCCAAGGGCCCCACCGACGTGCTCGTGCACGACTTCAACTTCGAGGTGGAGCAGGTCCTCAGCAAGGAGTTCCTCTGCGACGAGAACCGCGTCGCCGGCAGCGGCACGCCCTCGCTCGGCCACTTCGTGGTCCACGGGGGCGGACCGAAAGACGCCTTCTGCTCCGGCCAAGATAGCGCCGCGGCCAGCACCCGGACATCGGCAGAGAAGACTCGCAAGTAATCTCGTTACGAAATCATTAGCCTCCTCTTCTCTCCTCTTGGCTAATTTTTCTCCCCCTCTTCCGCTTGTTAATTTTTTCTTTTGTTACATATATGTTTATTGTTCTTTTGGACAATAATTATGACAAGGTTGTAAAAGAGTGTAACAATCTTGATGATATGATTACCCGCTCAAAAAAAAGAGAGAAGGAAATAGAGGTTTACACTTTACACTACACTAAAACAATTGGCCAATTGGCAAGAGCCTTTGATCTTAAAATTTGCAAATTGAGCATGTTTTGGTGACGCATTTGTGCTGTTGGGGAGATGGTGATCGAGCAGGATCGATATATTGGTGGTGGTTGGATCCAAATCCAATCGCTTTTCTCTTCTTTTTTCTTCTCGGTTGCGTGCGTTGCTCGGGCAGGCGACGATAAGGCGGATCACCTCCTCTTCTCGCCGTATTATCTACTCCATATTAATGTGTAGTTTGATCCGATGAAGATGTGTCTCGGATCAGTCATCGAGGTCTGACATCAGATCCGAGAGGTACTGTCGCGCATTAGCTGATCTGTTGGGCACTTGTATCCGTGCCCCCGCGGTTTTCCTTAAAAGTTAACCGTCTTTTGCAGCAACGTCCCGACTGATCAACAACTTCGGGCGATCCTAGCAACCTTTTTCAGGTAATGGTCCAATGGACAACATGTGTCGTCTACGTGGCAGTGATCAGGCAATGACCTAGCAACCAATATAACAGAACAAATGTACAATGAGCACACATGTCGGATCTCTACTAGATCAACAAAAAAAAAGAAAAGAAAATTGACCATCGCAAGTACTATATCACCATTGCTGCAGATCATGTTTACCATTCGATCTGACTGACAGTGCGTGCGTGTCATGTCAGCGTAGTGAGTGAGTGAGCGTTCGACTTTGGGTCTCTGGGCCTGCAAATTAGCATGCACGTTAACGAGCAAACCTTCTTTTTTCTGGGCATGATTGACCACGTTGTCCGCCGCTGCATTATTGTCTGGTCGCTGACACTGACACGGCCGCTGCGGTTTGCGCTCAGCTCAGATGTGCTGCCTGTCTCCGGCGAGCTTTCGCGATCGAGACGAACAACCCGTAGGACAATTATAAATTGGATTTGGCTTCAGGGTACCAAGGAAGCAAGAGCGAGCGAACGAACGTCGTTACAGGCTGCCCCACGTGCCGTCCGTGTCAAGACTTTTTCTAAGCGAATCTGGTGACATGCCAACCACCCATCTCCAAACACGACACATGAGCCCTACTGGTTTTCTGGTAGCAATTAACTCACCAGTTATAATATAATTCAGGAGAGGGATAGCGAAAATAGTGCAGCGATTAGAGAGTGATGTTGTCGCCAAGGCTTTAAGATTTGAAACTTCTTTTTTTTTGTTCTCTTGGAGAATGTCATCGTATCATGTCATGGTTTGCTCCATGGAGTTTAGTAGTACCTTGTCAAGGTATAAATAATGATTACGAGTTGAACCTCCATTGACGGGATTCTCTCGCACGAAAGAATGTAACTTAGTTGGACGTAATCAGAATTCGATAGAAATTGACGGGTTCAATTTATCCACGCATCGTACCTGCGCGCTTTACCGCCGACAGTTTGTCAATCTTCCAGTCCTGATCAGAGGTACCGTACAAAACTTTCTGATTTATATCGGCATTGTAGACTAAACTAGTACTACTACAAAACTTTACCGGTTCTTGAATAGAGAACTAAACTACATGTGATGCATGAGAAACCTGATTAGGAGATCTCCAATCAAATCTTCCGAATTGGTTCAATATAACGAGGCGAAGGGGTTTTGATGCATCCTTCGTCAACGAGCAATCATCCCTGGGACAGGGGTAAGCTAAGCCTCACGCGTCTGTCGTCGAATTCTTGAGAACTATAGCACATGGTTCCTCTACCGGTCTTTGAGCTGTATTTTAATCGACTTCCATGTGTACAGGCTTGATAATGTAGGACTACCACGTACATTGTCAAAAAAAGGTTAGGCGTGTCGCGACCGAATTTGACGTGACGCTCAATTGACCCATCACCGTTTCCATTTCGTTTTCTTGCGTGAGACTCTCCAAAGCATCTGCACTCTTAAAAAAAAACTCGAATTAGAGGCACTTCTGCAGTACTATTCTGCGTTTGTAGTTCAGCTTCGTACAGACTCGTCGATCATCATCGCGTCTCACAGCGTGAAAGACTTTAAAACCCGGTACACCAGCTGGTTCATATCCTCTGTTTCCTCTACTATTTTACTCCTGCTAGTCAAAGTGTGCTTGAAATCCAAGCAGATCTTGCGTCGTATCCGGTGAAGCATCGAGTCCATTCATTCCCTGAGATGCAGGTTTAACAGTACCGCGTTCCTCTTAGCGGGCAAGCTTTATTTTAGGTCGTGACTAAACAAAATGGTTTTACCTACGCAGAGATCCCAACGAAATTGGAGACGAGTTCAGAAACGGTACGCATCACATGTGATCTAGACCTGACCAGTTGACCATCTCGTTCTCGCTCGCGGAAGAGCAGGGAAACGGAAGTGAGAGCACTCGTAGTCTGTGTGTCTTTGACCCCCAAAAGAGGCTTGGGGCTCGCGGCTGTAGAAGGCTGTCAGAAACTACTGGACAGGCCTTCGCAGTCGCCATGTCGCCCCAAGCTCGCACGACCCGGCTAGTAGAGAAGTCGCTGAAATGGCGCGGTTTGGTGGTACTGGGCTGGCCGCTACTCGGTGGGCTACTCGGCAAGGACCGGCTAGTTCCCATGCCGCTACTCGGCCAGGTCCTGAATTCTCCTGATGCCATCCAATTCTGTCGCCAAAGGGCTATAATTACTCGCTCTTCTGTGCTGGGCCGAGCCGATCTACACCCGTAGGTAGGACGATGGCATGAACTCCGCCCTCTTAGTCCTAAGAAAGCTGCTCTTAGGACAGGACCTCGTGGTACAATTAGGGTTGCCAAAAAAGCTCAAAAGAAGCTCGAGGCTCGTGAGCCCCTTGAACTCGACTCGTTTTTTAGCTCGATTCGAGATCGACTTGAAAAGAAATGAGCCGAGCATGAGCACCTGTTGTAGCTCGATTGAAAAACAAGCTGAGTTTGAGACAAGACGAGCTCATTCGATTTAGGCTTGATATAGCTCGAATTAACATAATTGGAATGTATCCTTCAGTAGGTAGAATAATTTGTTACCCTTCTTTTTGGAATGCAACAAAAATAAGAATATTATGCAATGGAGGGGTACTAGTTAAGTCCCATCACTGCTCTAAGCACATGAACAATTTTTGACCAATTTTTTTTTATCCCGTTTAGATATCCGTCATGTTATAAACCTATGTCCTCTCTTGTCATAATTAAGTACTATCTTTCAGTATGAGAATGGATAAAGCTATTTTAAATATTTAAATTATGTCATATGATATCATTTTGAATGGTGTTGTATAGTTATGCTTCCTCATGAGGCTGCGGTGGCCTAACTAGTTCAGAAATTTTGTATTTTATAATAAGTGGATCACCGAAATTTTCCAAATACAAAAGTGACTCGAGATCGATACATGCTAAGTACGAGCCAACACTTCGGCTCGACCTCTAGCTCGACTTATATTGAGCTCGCTCGTATTTTAATACAAACTGAGCTTAGTTAAGCTCGCTCAAACGACTCGTCTGCAGCTCCAGGTACAATGCAAAACGCACAGATCATGTCACGAAGATGAGAACATAATAAAATGGTCTGAGAGCATAGGATGGTGACTGGCTCATCACGAGAACATAATACAATGATAACATAAAGACGAGAACATAATAAAATTAGTATGTTAGGGAGACTCATCATGATTCATGAGCTAGGAACATAGGATGGTGACTGGCTCATAAGCAGGGACGTAGGAGTAAATCACCAGCGCACAATAAGACAAACATCATATACCTGAATTATGCATAAATATTGAAATCTGCTTATCTTGTTCCATTATAAATCTCGGTAATACCAATTGCAGTTTCAAACTGCATGGGAAGGAGCTGAATTTTACAAATATATATGCAGAAGCAAATTTGGCGGTTCTGTAAACAACCGAACCCAATTTTAGGTTTATGTACAGGAGCATCTATTATAAAGGAGATACTTGAGCGCAGCAATCGCCACGCTGTGCCTTCGTCAGTCACCAGGAGACCATTTGCAGAGCTTAATCACCGTGGTCGTTGACGGGTCTAATGTCATGCTGCAATTGTCTATGCGCTGCTCTTCCTGCCCTCAGCTTCATTGCCAGAGAAAACCCGGCGTGCCAGGGTTCGCTTCAGAGCCTTCACTGACAGTGGGCTGTCCTTGCCCTGTTCATCAAGCGACAAAACCAGTTAGAATCAGATAACACTTCTAGTTAACCTGTGCTAGTGTTTTGAATGATTCGTAGTCAAGTTGGAAAAATGATCTGAGCTATTACCATGAGGCAGGTTCCCTGCTGGACGTTGCAGATGGGGTAGTCATGAGGGCAGCAGCTGTAGTGATCATCGCAGCAGGTAGCACCCTCGAGTGGACAGCAGCCCCAGGCAAAGCACTCCTTGCCGTACTGGTAGATGCAGCAGCAGGTCGTGCTCGCGGGACACGAGTTGTAGCTGTCACAAACGGTAGATGGAGGGGTGGGAGATGGCGGCGTTGGGCCGGGGTTCGGGGGGTTTGCGCCCTTCTTGAGGGGGTATGAAGGTTCAACGGCGATGCCACATTTACCACTGGTTGCCTTGATGTTACGCTCCATGCGGACATAGCCAGACTCACCCCAGCTGGTGCCCCAAGAGTTCTTCACGATCCAGTAGCCCTTGCCGTTCTCTGAGCCATAGCCAACGGCTGTGACACCATGGTCAAGTGCGGTTCCACAGGTTCCCGTGAAGATACCCTAAGAGATTAGGAAGTGATAATCAGTATAAAGCGAATGCTTCATAGAAAGAGTCCAACGTAATGTTTTGAGAAGTGCTAATTTCACTTTATGAAAAAGAAAAGGGTTCAAATATCTTCAGAATCTGAAGTCCTACTTTGCTGATTTTCAGGAGAAGTGGATTATAGGTCAAACCACTTACTCCACTATGGTACTGATAGGAGCATATAAAAGTTGTCCATGCCACTAAAAATGCTTCGGAAAGGAGAGACAGATACGCAACAAAAGAACATCTTTTATACCAAATGGTGGGCACCGAGGAACTAATGTATTAGCAGATTAGTGAAGGCTTAAATTATCGGGATGATATCAAAGTGTTCAGGAGTCGGGACTGTGCCCAAAATAATCATAGTTGCAGTGTAATAGTTGCAACTTGCAACTGGGTGACAGCATAACTATTTCTTTCAGTGAAGGAGACAATTAAAGCAATTAGGAGGGCGGACCTAACATATTAATACTGTAAAGAGCAGATGCACCCAAGCTCTCGCAATCAGAAAGATACCAATATCCAAATAGATACCCAAGAACATTTTGCCGCCTACTCATTCATAACAAAAACAACCCCAGAACAGTAATGCTAAAGAAGCTCACCGAGTTGTAGAGCTGGAATGCTCTGCCAGCGGCCTCAATGGCAACACTGACGGGCTGGTTAGCAACTGCCTTCTGCAGGCTCTTCTCGCTGTTCACAGGTACATCCTCATAGCTGTCAATTGTAACAACCTTCGCGTTTTTCTGCAAATACCCAAAACACAGATCGAACAGCATATCAATATGGTGCCCGTTCTTAAAAATTAAAAGGGAACTAAAAAGACGGGAACTAGGAAGACGGAAAAAACCTTGTTAGCATCACAACGATTGTCCCTCTCCTTGTAAGGGTAGTCCTCCTCGGTGTCGATTCCACCATTGTTAATGATGAACTCAAATGCATAATCCATCAGACCTCCATTGCACCCCTGGTTGTATGAAGTGTCACAGTCGACGAGCTCTTGCTCAGACAAAGAGATCTTGTCGCCTGTAACAATCTGGTTGATGCCTTCAACAGCTGCTATTGCTGAGAAAGCCCAGCAGCTCCCTGGAGAAGATAGACAAAGATCAGATTTCGATATCCTTGAGCCAAGATGTTAGTTAATGTTCATCGCATACTGACACCAGTAGTAAGTAGTAGCAAACCAACAATACAAACGAAAGTTTTGAAACTAATAAAATAGGGGGGATATAATGGCTGGTGATGACAATGCAGAGGAAGACCTGCTACCAATACGAAGGTGAAACGTTCTAAAGAGACGTGAATGGAAGATGTTTCCTAGAGCCTATTTGGAATCATGTGTGAAATAATAGCAGATGGTGAGACCGTCCATAGGAGAAAAGGGACAAGTGGGACCACCAGCTAATCAACTAGACAACGACCATAAGTACACCATGAATTTTCTAAGCTCATTTCAGTTCTAACAGAGAAACTTAATGTCCATGTTCGATGAACCTACTTCCAGAGTACATCAAACTCATGAAGGTCAGGCAAACCGAGCTCTACTGATTTTCCATATTGATACACCATTCAGGGCCGGTCCTGAGATTTTGGGGGCCCTGAACGAAATCCTGAAATTTTGGAGGCCCTGGGCGAAACTAAAACTCGAGGCCCCTTAATATAAATATCATAACAATAATAATCAATATATGCACATATATATATATATATGAAATTTTACTAATAAACACTTAAATGCATCCAAAAACAATAATATTCATACAAATAATTTATACATATTATTTTAAAAATTTCTTAACCCTAGGATTGGCCGGCCCTGACACCATTCAGTATTAGAATCACAAGTCACATAAGTTAAAGGTATCACAGATGCTGAGTGATATACCTTACAACAGAAATAAGTGAAGTTAATTAACTAGCAATCTTTGCATACTATAGTTAACTATGATTTTGTATAATCAACTAACACATCCTACGAAAATAAAAACAAGTTTTCAGAGTTTTTTACTATGTGACGCTCTATATACTTCGAATTTAGAACCAGATCTATAACTGTTCCCTCTTCGACCATTAGTCGTATAGACGAAGCCAGTAAAGACTGGTTTCCGACTGAAATATGCGCTGCAAACAGAACCTATTTGCCGAGGTAGAATATACAAAATCCCACACTTTCTGTTCATGTGGATACTGAAACTACTGCAAGTTGACCAACAAAAGTTCATAAATTTCGTTAATCGAGGATCACGCGGTCGTGCCACAAGCGGAATATACCAGTCGCAACTCTCGCGAGAATCTCCACTTGGAATAGATGGTATCCATCGACAACGTGTAAAATAAACACTTTTTTACCCGAAATTAAGAAGCAGTAGCAAGGAATTAATGGGTGATGATGCTTACCGCAACCGCCCTGGTCCTTGACCTCGGTAACTGCTCCCTTCTTCCTCCAGTCGATGGACTCCGGCAGCTCCTCGTTGTCGGCGGCCTGGTATCTGGCGCTCAGCTTCCTCTCCCTCTCCGGCTTGGTCCGCACTCCGAGGTAGGTGGCGCGGTACTCCTCGTTGGTGAGGTCAGCGAAGCGGTTGAGACCCAGGCGGAAGGAGTGGAGCCCGGCGTCGGCAGCGGCGTTGTGCTGGTCGATATACCGCAGATTATCCTTGAACACCACGTACCGGCGCTCCTCCTCCCCGATGGCGTTGTACGCCCTCCCGTGCGTCGCCATCCACTCGGCGTACAACCGCCGGGTCTCCTCCTCGCTCCTCTCCCCGTACGACACGATCGACATGTCACTCGCCGCCGCCGCCGCCGCCGCCAGCGACAGCAGCAGCAGCAGCGCCGCCACGAGAGCCGAGGAGGTCCTCATCTCCGAGGAAGAAGACCAGACGGCGAGAGGGTGGGGGAGAGTAGATGGGATTGGATAGGCTTGCCTTGCTCGACGCCTTGCTTTTGTTTTTCCATGGAGGCTGGTATCGGGGGTCGCTTTATAGAAGAGAAGGAGACGGGGAGTGGTGGGCCCAGATACTCCCATGTTTTGTTTATTTATTTTTAATCCGCTGGACCAATAGGATATTTTCCTATCACTCTTTAAAAAATGATATTTTTCTGGAATGATAGATGAATTTTTTATCGACATGGAAATTAGAGAGGAATTTATTGTTATTGGGATCGTAGAGGTGTCAGGGACGTGGACAGGTTGGATTAATTTAGAGCTAATTCTTTTGACGTGTTCATGTAAATTAGTTTATTAATCTTAATATGTTGGCTAATGGGTAATTAGTTTGGTTTGTTTATGTCGAGGATAAGGTACCGTGTGAATGAAGACAATGGGACTGGAGTAGGATGGTGGTGAGGAGGTTGATGATTTTGACTCGGGTGATTTTTAATTTACCTGTCGATATTTCTTCTTTGAGCTGCGGTAGTTTATTACTCGTAGAGCGAGATGGTTTACTTGATGTTTCTGTGTAAGACATTGTTGCTTCCAATCAAATGGGTGATGCTTTTATATAAAAATGGTTGGTGGATGGATGGGATTAGGAAGTACGTTGAGGTCCTGCAGTGAAAAGGAGATGTTTCATAACGCGATTTCACCGAGGCATGTTCGGTGCTTATTTATTTGTCAGGAATTTCCATAGGATTTTTCCAACAATTTCACATGAAACAACTCAATTATCACATA
The DNA here is from genome assembly GCA_019208055.1 of Stipa capillata. Lineage (NCBI taxonomy): Eukaryota > Viridiplantae > Streptophyta > Magnoliopsida > Poales > Poaceae > Stipa > Stipa capillata. The sequence continues at coordinate 240,317 of JAGXJF010004412.1, forward strand.
AAGGAGAAAATTCACGAATCAAAGAGACCTTTCAAGTGAAGGAGTTTACATAGTTTTTACTTAAAAAAATGTACGTTTTATAGAAACCGAGTGGGGACAATTTCACTTTTTTAACACCCCTAGAAGTCGTTTTTGTGAACATCAAACTAATAAAGGTCACGCGCTGGCGCCGTCGGTATGGTCCTATGGCTAGTTGCAAGGTGAAACATGGAGTAGTAGCCATGAGCACGAGGAAATGGAAGAGAAGGCGGCCAAGTGGAAGGAGGAGAGCCGACCAAAATAGGAGTAGCCAATACAGTTTGCAATTGCACAGCGAGTAACCAAGTAACCAAGCAACCATGGCAGCAGAGCAAGAAGAGAAGAAGGGGACACCCCACCCCACCCCACCCCGCGCGGGGGCTTGGAATCTGGCAGTAGGTAGATGGGGAGATAGGGATCCTGTTCCCAAACTGGCTTGATCCTATCCTCTCTGCCCGTCTCCCGTGTTGTAAACACAACGTGCATTGTATCTCTGCATGTGTACCTGCTCATCTTCCGCGCTACACGATCAATGATTCACTGAATTGTTTAACTGGGATGTGTTCCTCGTGAGCACGGCTGGCGGATTAACCCTTTGTGCACATAAATTATTAGTATCATTTAGTCTATGATATCTGGATTCGAATTATTAGCATGTTCCACGATAAATCATCCGTGGAAAAAGGGGGAAAATATTGTATGAATCGGTTGACCTAGATCTGTTGCACACTCCAGTTCGACTAGGACGATTGGCCGTGCGAGCTTACAACCTTTGCAGATCAGTCGCTAATCAGTGCCCAATGCTACGTTGTACTGAACAGAACATCCTATCAAAATTTGGAGCAACAAGAGGAGCTACAGAATATAGGGCCACAGCGGAAGCATAGCGTGGAATCTTTATGAAAAGAGGCGCGGCCGGATGGGTGGACAACGAGGCGGGATACCGGGCCAGAGAGCGTTCGGGCTTGGGAATCTCAGCATGGTGAGACGGGATTGGGGTGGGACTCGCGGCGGCCGGCGGTTGGCTGGGGTGGAGCTCTGGGACACCGAAATCGTAAAAAATTGTCGCACGGAGAAAACGAGAGGGGGAAGGCGACAAGCGCGGGTCAGTGATTAGTGAACCAGCAAAGCACGCTACCCTACTTTATTTTCAGTAGCAAATTTACGGTAAACAAAGTATAAATAAATAAGTTTTTCTTAAATAGAGTATACTCCCTCTGTAACTACAGTACTTTTAGTCTTTTTTTAAATACAGGTCATTCTACAATTTTAAAGCAATTTTATCATCTATCTTTCTACTTTATCTTTCATTAATTTCTATTCTCTATTCCCAGTATTGTGGAGTTGGCCGATTTACTCTTGGCAGTGGATCGTGCTGATAACGTATTGTGGAATGAATTGAACAAAGCAATTGAGACAGAGTTTGGACACAACAAATGATTGTCTTGTATTGATTCTTGGATGTAATTTACATATATATACAATGTCAAACGACGGCAGTTGTCGCTTGAAGCGTTATTAGCAACTGCTTGTGTCAGTTGTAATTTTGATCATCGTCGCGCCTCCCTGAAGAGGCGTCGGTTCACAACATTTTCTATTTTAACAAAGCAATTCATGCATATGTGTTGAAAATAATAGTAGTAATTATGAAAATAAAAGATATAAGTGATATTTTACCTACACCCTTAATTCCTATGCTCAACTCTAAAATATCATCTATTATGACACAGAGGAAGTATATCAAAGGAAAACTCAATATGGTGCTTGAGCTCAGTAACTCTCCATAAGCCTTTCTCTTTTTCGATTTTCACAAAATCCTAAAGACTCGGACATAAACTTATTGTAATGCTATGTGCACTTGTGAATTTTTTTTTCGACAAAATATGCTTTTGTGATATGTGCAAAAAAGACAAATTTTGAGCGCAAACACTTGCTATTTAAGCTTCTAAGCTATATTCTTTTTGTGCGGACTACATAGAAAAGTATTTTTTTCACGAAATTTTGTATGTTAAAAGTGTATTACCGTATTTACTCGTGGATTTTTTTTATTGACTCCACCGACAGCAATAGGCAACGAGGGTCGGGGTTTAGGGAGTTTAAGTTTATGGTTTACTAATGTCACCCTGCTTAAAAGATGTCCGGGGAGGCGTCGAGCCGATGGTGTAGTGGTTGTAGGGTGGGATGACAAGGCAGCAGGGTAAAGCTCGTTAGTGCGGATCAACATTGACGTTGGCATCAACAGCGGTGGCAACGTAAGAGGAGGAGGAGGAAAGGCGGATAAAAAAAGCTACAACTTAACAAGTCTAAGGATATTTTATCGTACTATTTGAGTTTATGGCATGTGAACCTCTGTTATAAAAAACTAATCTTATCTAAAACGTGGCTAGAACCAAACATTCATTTTACTCGATCAAATTGCCTAGCCTAAAGTGTGGCAAACTATATGAACCAGCCAAACAAACGCGACATCTTTGCAGACTTATCACCGAATTACGAGTGGCTTATTCCTGTGCGTTTCTATTTGCATACATAAATAGACGTCCCTTTCAATTTGAGAAACAAGCTATTGCTGTGAACACTTCAAGCTTGCTAGAATGCAAGCTGGGCAATAATACTGCATATCAAAATGCAGAGGTAATGTCCGTCACGGTAGCTCGTACCCGCGGCCCACACGCATATGTGGTACTATTATATTAGTAGTGACTGCTAACTGGTACCAAATTATAGAAAGGCCACAGAAATTGCCGACCCATATGGGCCCACCCACTTGATGAACTGCTTATCTACTGGGAGTGGTAGCAGTATGCATGGTGTCCTCTCAAAAGAAAGTAGCATGGTGATGACAACAAGTACCAACAGATCTTCAATTGTTGGAGCCAACGAGGCTCCTATCTACCAGGGTTATCCGGTGGTACAAAGTGATCAAATGACAATGAAAATTTGTATTAAAAAATTAAATAAAAGAAGAGTTTATTGTCTCTCGATATTTGTATAAAAATAATGTACACGACCTTAGGAAATATGTAATTCCAGTCATCTTACACCCAATCTTTCTATTATATACTAAAAGCAAAATACAATAAAAAAAATAGAGAAATGCTAAAAATTCTAAAAAAAAAGCAAAACATCCGATTGTTAATTTAGTGGACCCTTTTATTATTAGTAGACCACAACCGATAGATCTTCATAACTGTACCTAAATAGATCACAGCCGATAGATCTTCATAACTACACCTAAACAGATCACAGCCAATAGATCTTCAATAACTGCACCTAAACAGATCATAACCGATAGATCTTCATAATTGTACCTAAACAGATCACATCCGATAGATCATCATAACTGTACCTAAATAGATGGCTCGATATAACAACTAGTAGGCTGGCTTATAAATGTACCTAAATAGATGGCTCAATACAGGTCGACTCGTGATTTAAAGTTTTATTTCCGTACTGATCTAATATCACGTGTACGGGTAAAAAATAAAAATAATTAAAAATATTTGCTGTGCAATTAGTACTGATCTTATATCACATATGAGCAGGAAAAAAAATCAAAACAATAAAGATAATCAAAACGTTTCCCACACAATCAGTACTGATCTAATATCACGCATACAAGTAAAACAATAAAGATAATTAAATAAATCACATCTAATAGATCATCATAACTGTACCTAAATAGACGGTTCAATACAATGCCCAACAGGACGACTCGCGATTTGAATTTTTATTTTCCGTACTGATATAATATCACACGTACAGGTAAAAAACATAAAGATAATTAAAAAATTTCCCGCGCAACACTGTGCTAGTTAGTTTCTAATCGAAGAAAACCATGCTATTTCAATTATGCAGGATACAACACATGTGGTGCGAGCTAGAGCCGTAGATTATCAAGAAAGCCATGCGTTCAGAACTGCTTGCACTTGCCCCTCCCTTGAACTACTCATCAGAATTTTCATCTACCCCCGCAGCACATGCACCCCCTTCGCCACGCACCTTCGCTCGCGTGCATCATGTAAACGCACCGGTCAAAGCCAGCCATGTCGATCCAACTGCCCGGCACGCAATGATCTACCACCAGATGATAGAAATGCATCGATGTGAGTTCTCCAGTTTTGCACTCCTTGCGATCAACCTTCTTGGCGCCTGAGAAATGAAGATCGGTTTTCGAGCTCTGCGACGCCGGGATATTTCTAATGATATTATAGTGCTACGTGACGATGGATTTGGACAGTGATTTGCTGGATTGCTGCTGCACAGTCGTTACGCGCGCTTGCTTGAGATGAGATGAAACGAAACGTATGGTGCCTTTCGCCAACCTGTCCACGGTCAAACGCCACAAGAGTATGGACAGAGTCCATGGACGGTACGAAACAGATAAGCTCTGGAAAAGCTTAAGCGTTCGACGTGCCAAAAGAAAATCCAAAAGTAATCAGCCATATTCAGATCGGGCTATATTGGCTGAACCTGAAGTACTAAGATTCAGATGACGCCCTGCATGCAGATAGGTCAGTTTCTGAATATGTTTTGCTTCAGACTTCTCTGACCAACACAAAAATTACAAGCCAACAAGTCAAATGTCAAATAGAGCCTGAGAATCTCTGATCGATCGACTGTGATCAAAATTGAACCAAAAATCAGCTTCAGCCCGACGTGTTTAAGTTGGAATCTGCAGTTAATGTGGCGTATAAAAGACAGGCATTAGGTGGTGTGGGAACCCTCTTGGCTGTATAAGATTCCAGCATTAGGTACGGCTAAGAGGAAGCCAAGCAAGAAGGCAAGAGAAAAAAATCTCCTTTTCCCCCACAGAAAATGCCTAATTAAACAAGCCTTTCTTTCCGTGTTGCTTTCCTTTAGAGACGCAGTTTACCTGTTGCTCTCATCTATTTTATTCGAACTCGTCATGATGTCATGCTATGCTTCATTAGTCCCATGGATATTAGATTTCCCGTGATATTTTGCAAGCCTTTTTATTGACGTTCACTGGCCCAAGAAAGAGAGAGTATAAAGTAGGTGATGAACTCATGTTCAGAAAAAATAAGATTTTTTTGAGAGGACTCAGAAAAAATAAGTTGGTGATGGATTCTGGATATTATTTTTTTGAGAAGATTCTGGACTTTTATGTGTGCATCCATGGCCAATTTCTGGCCCAAAGCCCAGCAAGGGCTGTACCTTCGCGGTAGGTTTGTCTGGGGCCACTACGCTTAGGCCTTGACGCACTAGAGAATTTGAGTACTGAACTGCATGGTTTGGTGTGTTAAGAATAAACCATGTCATCAAATTAGAAGAGACGCCTCTTCAAGGAGGCAACTGCCACCCCTTGACATTGTATATAAAGATATAAAAATGCAATGCAATAATACAAGAGATCATTCATCCTATTCTCTGAGTTCTGAGTTCTGTTATTACATTTACACTCAACACGTTATCACGCACGCTAGATTCTCCAAAACAAGAGCAATTTTGGCCCACGGTGACCATGACGCTCTCTTCAACACCGGCACTAGCATCAACAGGGCTTCCTCCAACGCCGGTGAACATTGGCCATCACAAGAACTCCGGCCACCACATTGCAAGAAGCAAGAACAAGAGGAAAAGAAACAAGAATAAAGAAGGAGCAAATCTGGGTAAGAATCTCAATGGCGGTGATGCAGCAGCCACCACCGGCACCTCAATAGCGGGTGGCGACATCCACCCGAACCAGCCTCAACTCGGCGCCCACGGCCTCCACGACGCGCTCCAGCGCGGCTCCAACCGGCCACGCACCGCCCTCTGGCGGCGGGGGAGATCTCCCGACGGCCGGTGCGCCCAGCGCTCGATGGACCGGTCCCCTCCGCAACCCAGCGACCGCCTCCGCGGCGCACCGTGGCGCCGCCTCGTGCGCGTCTTCCGACGGCACTGATAGGCCACAGCGGCGGTTGGCCTCCCGGTCCCGCCACGACTCATCCTCGGCGGCTCGGCTCCGGCGCGCTGCAGCTCGGAGGCTTGGGTCGGCGGATCGGCTCCGGCGCCTCTTCTTTCCCGGCGGCGCGGCCCCTTCCACAGCCGGCGCTCCCCAATCAGAGGAGGCGGCGACCGCCCGAGCCTCCCCAACGGCCGGCGGCGCCCGCCCCTTTCCTCCCGTGGCAGGCGGCCCCCCCCACCCGGCGGCGCCCCGTCGATCGGCGCGTCCCCCGCCCTCCAGCGGGTTCTCCCCATCCAGCGGCTCGGCGCGGCCTCGACGCACGGCGGCGCGGACGGCGGCGCATCCCATCGGCGGCACCGTTCAGAGGACCGGGCGGTTAGGGTTAGGGGGTTTTTACCCTAACTGCCGCCGCCGCCCCCCTTTTTATACCCCCCACCGGTATGCGCCTGACCTGGGCCGGCCGAAAGGCCACGGGGCCCAGGCCCAAGTCTTGTGGCCTGCCAGCCCCGCGCCTACCCGCCTCACCGAACGGGCCGAAAGGCCGCCTGGGCTGCGGCCCAGGTTGTTTTCGGTCCAACCGGCAGTGCAGGCTTTTTAGTAGACAACCCCTATATTTTCAGGATTTTACAATTTGGTCCAGCTATCAGTGCTATTTATTAGTACCTGTCATGTTTAGGCCCTTGCACTTTTATATATTTACGTTTCAGTGCTGTTTTCTGTTAAGTTTTAATTTTTAGAAAACATGTAAATGTAAATATGTCATGTTCAATGTGTTTTGCGTTATAGCAATCCCTATAACATGCACTTTTTATTTATGACTAGTATAATTTTGCAATTGAGATTGAATTTCTTGTAAAATTATACGTTAATTCACCTTAATTAAGCCCAAAATGCTTTCTAGCCCAATTGGCTTAATTCAAGCAGAATTACTACGCAAAATTAACAAGTGACTACCTCTATATAATAATTGTGAATCATAAGGTACATGGACAAGGAATCTACTGTACGATTGCAGATTATTCCCCATTTGCTGTAAGGTGTACGTTATGTCCATATCGACATAATGATGACCTTCAAAGTGCTCTTCCAAATATTTTGATTATAGCATAACACAAAGTAATAGAAACATGAGCATCTACTGACGCTCATCAGATTATGCTATCTATTACTACAAGATCTACACCATAATTGGTGATTCTCTTCAAAAGATTATGCTATATAACTTGAGGTCTACACTTCATATTTTTCAAGTCTTCACTTGAATCTTCAAAGTTTTACACAATTATTACAACATAACCATGACGATACTTTGATTTACTCCTAAGTAAATCAATCGAATCTCTGGTTTTAATTCCATGTAGATCAAGATGGCCAAAGAATTTGAAGAGCTTGCGCTCGATGGTCACAAATATCCTACATGGGGCAATGGATGTTAAAATCGCTCTTGCGTCCCGTGGGATTGCGGCGGCACTCAACCCTCCTGTTGAGGGCATACAACCACTACCAGAACATCAACAATATTCTGCTTTATACATTATAAGGCACCATATCCATCCGGACCTCAAATCCGAATACTTGATGGAAGAAATCCACGCACATTATGGCAAGTACTTAAAACCAGATATGAACAGCAAAAAGCGGTTATCCTTCCCGAAGCAACTCATGATTGGGTCCAACTTCGACTTCAGGACTTCAAGTCCATTGGAGACTATAACCACGCTATTCACAAGATCTGTTCTAAGTTGTGATTCTGCGAGAAAGAACCCTCTGAGGCAGATAAGATTGAAAAAACCTTATCAACCATGCTTCCATCTGACTGGATCTTGCAGCACCAGTACCGCGCTAAAGAATTCCAACTTTACTCTGAACTTATTCATGTACTCCTACAAGCGGAACAACATGATGAACTCATTCTGAGAAACCATCATCAACGCAATATCGGCGCAGCCCCGCTCCCAGAGGTACATTATAATGCTCAGAATAACAATAAGTTCGCTGGCTCCTCCAAGCGCCAATAGCAGAATTTCAAAGGAAAGCGCAAGCGAAACTGGAAGAAAATGACATGTGCCATGGACAAGGGGAAAGGCATTGAAAAGCCAAAATTTGACAAATCTCAAGTATGTCAAAAGTGTGGATGCTACCAACATTCCACCGAAAAGTGTCGCACCCCTCGACACCTTGTTGATCTATACCTGCAATCTGTGAGATGCAAGAAACAAGTTCAAGGATCAAAATTTGAAGCACACTTCAACCTTCAAACTGACAAGCCAAAGGAAATCGGTTGCTCCACTGCAGTTCTCTCAGAACCCCAGGACAACTAGCATCTCCAACGATCCGAAGATCCGCTGAACACGGAGAACATGATCATTGAATTTGCTTCAAATGACATGTTGGGTGACTTCGAATAAGTCCCCCCCCACTCCACCAAATTTATCATAACATCCAAATGCTATTATTATGTTGTAATACGTTAATTGACATGTTGTCATCATATATTGGATATCACAATTATGTATCAGCACATTGGTACAAATATATTTGTATGTATTCTATATATCTGATAAAGATTTTCATACTGGAAATCATCAAATCTATATATAGATTTCTACGGGAATCAATCCGATAAAAGAAGATATGTGCATTGTGGACACCTGCACCACAAACTCTATACTTGGGGAATTAAAATATTTCCACTCTTACTAAGAGAAAAGGAAAATTTTAACAATCGCTGGACGCGATGATGTAATTGTTGACTCTGCTCGGGCCACAATTACTATCCTATGGGTACTCAAGTTGTAATCGATGATGCTTTATTGTATCTCGATTCAAATTGTACCTTACTAAGCTATAGAGATATCCGTCAGAATGGTTTCCATATCGATACCTGTGATGACAACAAAGAGGAATATCTTTCTCTTTACCATATCCAACGGATATGGCAAGCACATTCTCTCCTTATCGTCAAGATTGTACTACACATACATCAAACCCGTAGCACATGTTGCGTACAAAATAATTTTCCAGAATGTCATTACATTCCAAACTTGGCTTACTCGCCTTGGTCATCTCGGCATGGGGATGAAGCGAAAAATTATCAGCAATTCCATTGGTCATGACTTAAATGATGCTAAATTTCGACAATATTTGGATTTTATGTGCACTGCATGTGCCATAGGGAAGCTAATTTTAAGGCTCGCGCACCTTAAAATCCAAGCTGGACCACTAAAATTCCTTGAACACATCAAGGCGAGGCATGTATTCTCAACCATTGACTGGACCGTTTAGGTATTTCTTGGTTCTAATAGACACATCTACACGATGGTCTCACATGTGCCTTTATCCACATGAAACCGTGCATGAGCTCATTATCCTGAACATCGAATTCAATCAATTCGAATGGACAACGCTACAGAATTATCCTCACGTGCCTTCAATCACAATTGTATGGCCTTGGGATTGCAATTCAGCACGTTGTCCTATATGTACACACTCGAAATGGTTTGGCAGAATCCATTATCCAAAGAATTAAGCTTATTGAACGACCCTTACTTTAGAATTGCAACTTACCAACTTCACGTTGGAATCATGCAGTCTTACACACTGCTGACTTGGTTCATTGCGACCAAAACTGCACATCATAGTTCTTCCCCTCTATGATTAGTACGTGCAAATCCACTAAGTATTTTCCATCTGCGATAATTTGATTACATACCGATATCACCACCCCGGCATACATCAATGACCCCTCACAATAAATTTGGGATCTCTGTGAGAATAACTGTATTTCCGTTAATACCTCAAGCCCCTCACATGGGGAGTTATTCAAGGCTAGTATGCTGATTCTATGAGGACCATTTCCAGGCATTAGGGGGAGATTCCAAGTACCAGATAGAATGCCAGGAAATTAGTTGGAATGTCCAAGACATTTTTGCCTCAAATCCACGTACTCAAAGTTCTGAACCCCATGTTCAGAAAATTTGCAACACATTGCAAATAACCTGCCAAACTCATTTACTAACTATAAAGGTGTCACAAAATCCTATAATCCTGCAATAATGCGCCAGAAAGAGTGAAGCTACCAACAAAAACCACTCAACTCCCCGTTCAAAGTAATAGGGAGAGAAGTATGGCCACACATCAAGATTCAACTTCCTGCAAGCGACAAAGGTTATCGAGGCCTCCGAATCAGTAAATGCAAGTCAATTCCACATTGACAGACACCTAATGGGTAGTATACACCCGGTGGATGGGCAACCTTCACCAACTCAGCTCAATAGTGCACACAATGACTAGGACATCAGAAAACCCAGACTCAACTGCATTGGGAAACCGCGAACAGCCACCAAGGTAAACGATATTTCCACCAACTATATGCATATATATAGATTCTGGAGAAACATATAACCGGAAGTCTACAATTGTCGACATACATTTCTCAACTAGATTGCAAACAACCTTCCAAATGATTCAGATCCAAGACCATGGCCATGGCAAAGTGTGAACAACACTCGGATTGAACTCAATTGAAGGATGCGATCCAAATAGAAATAACATTGCTCAATAAAAGGAAGGTATTCACAAAAGTAATACCTACACCAGTTTTCTTCCTAGAATGGAATGAGAACAACGAGGTGGTGAGACATAGAGCGAGTCTTGTAGCACAAGGGTTCACGCAGATACCCAAACCTATTTTCCAGATGTTGTATCTTTGTCCGATGCTTTATCTTAAATGGCAGTACAAATCATCTATCTTTGCAGTTGATAGATGTAGTGACCGTATCTCTTTATATGTCACTTGATTCAGTCATATAGGTTCCCCATGGAATCACAATGTTGAATCAAAACACAAAACGCAACATATATTATGTAAAATCAATAAGTCACTACATGGCTTAAATTAGTCGAAACATATTTGGTACAACCGACCTAGTGAGTTCCTTATACAAAGGGTTACTCCTACGATGATGATTGTCCACGCATGTTCATCTAGAAATCCTCTATAGGATTTTGCATTATCTCAGTGTATGTTAATGAACTATACATCATTGGCAACACACAAGATATTGACGGTGCACGTGATCATCTAAAGACAGAATTTGAGATGAAGGATTTGGGTAATGCCAAATCTTGCTTAGGATTACAACTCAAACACTTTCACTCATGTGTTGTGGAACACCAAGTTGTCTATATCCAGAATTTATTGGAGAAATTCAATATGGACAAGATTTATCCATCCAAAACTCTCCTGGTTGTTCGATCTCTAGACGTAAAGAACGATCCTTTTTAGACCATGAGACGATGGAAATGAGATATTGGGACCCAAGGTTCCATATCCTAGTGCCAGACCCAACACAATTGGTTAGGAGTCGAGAATATCTTTCGATATCTCCAAGGCATGAAACATCTTGTCATATTCTTTCAATTTCAGAAAAATCTAGACTTCAATATCATCGGATACATTGATCAGATCTCTACTATGTCAGATCACAGGCAAGCTTTGTGTTCCTACTCTATGTGATAGTCATCCCATGAAAGTCTTCTAAACAGACCCTAGTGGCTACATCCACTAATCATTCTGAAATATGAGACATCACGTGTACGTGTGTGGCTCCGCACAATGATAAACCACATACAGCAATCATGTGGAATCGATTCTATTGAATCACCAACCATTATCTCCAAGATAATGTTCCTTGTGTTGCTCAGATACAAAAGGGTTACATAATGAGCAATATCACTATATTGCCCATCTTGCAAATTAGACCATGCAGTAACCTCGCTGATTTATTCTCAAAGTCTCTACCAACTTCAAACATTTCTATGGTATGTTAATGTAATTGGTATGCAAGGACTTCGAGATTTGCAAGGATCAGGGAGAGTTACTCTCTGATTATTAACATGTTCGTACATCATATTGCACTCTTTTTCCTTTATGAGTTTTCTCTCAAAGCTTTCTCATAAAAGGTTTTTAATGAGGTAATATCAACACAAGGTTATATGTCGTATCTTCTATTTTTCCTACCGAGGTTTTAAAGGAGATATACAAGACATATCTATTGTTCTCTAAACTCACTTATGAGTTTTTTCCTTAACAGGTTTTCCTCATGTGAGTTAACAAAGAGACAATAACCATTATATGTTGTATTATTTTCTCCTTATTTTCCTACTGGGTTTGAAGGAGTTTTAACAGCATATTGAACATCACTCCTCATATTTTTCCCACAGGGTTTTTGGAGGAGTCTTTCAATTGTACTGTATATGGATGATACATTTAATCAATGGGGAGTGTTAAGAATAAACCATGTGATCAAATTAGAAGAGACGCCTCTTCAAGGAGGCAACTGCCACCCCTTGGCATTCTATATAAAGATATAACAGTGCAATGCAATAATACAAGAAATCATTCATCCTACTCTCTGAGTTCTGAGTTCTGTTATTACATTTACACTCAACATGGTGCATGTGTGTTTCTTCACAACTGATCGTAATAATAGGCTGAATTAACAGTAAGATTATCAACGATTCTGCTACATATCAATATTATCAAACGGAGAAGATCGAAATGAAGCAACTTGAAGAGTAACTGCACATTTGATTCATGACCAACGAACGAGATGTTCATTAAAGCAAATCCAAACGACTGATCGACAGACACAACTCTCACAAACTGCTTCCTAAGAATTGGTACCTCAGTACCTCACCAATAGATATGGCACAATCTAGTGCCCAGAACCAAAACCTGAAACGGACCCGAAACTATTCTGAAACCAAACCTAAGACACGCAGCTATGATAGGCATGCATGACTGTCTAAAAGATGGAACACCAAGTCCTGATCTAGGAACTCCTTGATGGGCCCTTCCAGCTGCTTCATGACGGCCTCCCAGCCTGCATTTTGTGGAGTTCATGTCGTCCCAGTAGAAATGGCTTCCGACGTTATTGTCGTCCAGCTTGAAGAGGAACTCCAAATTGTTACTGGTATCCCCACAGAACCCTTTTGGGATCATTGGCCTCGCATCACGGCACCAGCTGATTCGTGAATGACCAATCTTCACATGCAGGTAAAGACAAAATGTACACAGGTCAAGCAAATTATCGAATTAATGAATGCATATATCCTCTAGAAATCACACGCATGCATGTACATGGATGCATGCGCGTACCGGCGGTCTGATTAAGGACGTTGGTGAAGGCAGTGTTGAGGTCGACTAAGTGACCTCAATGTTCTTGTTAGCGCCCAATATTTGCTCCAGGTTGGTGTTGTGGTCGGATGCGATCATGCTTGCGTTGTCGTCGCAGCGGGTGTAGTCGCTCGGCCTGGTGTGCGGCGGCGTGCAGCCGAAAGGGTGCATGTTGTTCACTAGAATCTTTTTCGCCCCGAACTCTTGCAGCCGCTCCACGTTCGCAGTGATCTCGTTCGTCACATTGGCAATATTAGAGGTGATCTGCGAGCAAAAATAGTTAGTGATATCTACAAAAATAATGATCGAGGAGTACGTTCGCTACCTATGTCGGATCTTGCTAGCTACTACTACTGCTCACGCTGCTGGTGGAGTTGCTCATGAGGTGAATGGTCAGTACGTAATGCCGGAGACGGCGACGAGAAAGACGGCATCGAGGAGGCGTGTCCTCGAGATGGTTCCCTCTCGAAATTGTCGACCTGCTTGCCCAGGGGCGCCACCATTTCCGGCACCTCGTACAGGCCGGAGCCGGCGGTGGTAAAGGTCATGCCGTAACGGGGAAGGTGCATAAAACCGCGTCCGTACGCGTGAGGGGCTTCATGGAGCCCCAACATCCTTGCTGCGACGAGACCAAGTGAAAGCTAGGATTAATTATGATGCATTTCAGACGTAGAGTACTAACCAAATTAAGCACGATGGACACATGCATAATGAAAACATAGGTGTAGGCTGCGAGCAACTTAAGCTCATCTGATCAGGCACTTCAGGGCTTCCCCTAAAAAATCACTTCAGGACTAGGATCTTTCCCTCGCAAAAAGGAAGGACCTCGAACAATTATGTAGTTCAGGGTTAGGAACTGGAGTAATTATGCTTCAGCTTTGTTATGGCTCACCTGATTGAATTGAAGCTATCAGTTCTAGTAGACGTAGCCCCAAATACAGCAGAAAACAAGGAAATTTCATATTACTACCCGAACAGACTCGAACAAAATAATGACTCTTTAACGCAACAACCGAATAGTTCAGACAAACGTGGAATTTCAATGGCCATCGATGATATTTGACAAGCAGTCGAAAAAACAATTTGTGAGAAGCTGCCATAATAAATAGCCGACGATTTATTTGCAAATTTAGGAAGTACGACCATCACCAACCACAATTTTTTTGCACAACCTAATATCATCAGATACTCAAATACAAGGTATATGTATATATATTAAAAAATGAGAGCTGCATCGTTATTATTTCACACAATTATACAACCAATGGCTTAACTCCCAGACCACATCAATTTGCGAACCCTCCCTCTGATCTATATTACACGAAAACAATGCGCCTAAAATGCTACCTACCGGAGAAGTGATCGATAGTACAGATAATTCAACTTTTTTCATCTATTTTACACGATAATACAAAACATCCGTGGTGATCTACAGAAAGGAAAGGCCCAGAGATTACATCTATCATCTGTGCTTTCTGTAGAGTCCAACAAATAAGCTGAGCTGCATTATGTTACTTGAGAGTTGAGAGCGCTTGGCCCCAACGAGGCACAGATGCATCAGTGGAGACTTTACAATTTTGGAGAGCCACAGCGGTCTCATTTGCTCTGATTTCTATTGTCCACACAAAAATTGATCTCTAGTGACCATCTTCAGTATTTACTGCAGCCTGCTGACGGGAAGCGGCACTCACCAGAGGGGGATCAAATTTCCATCTGCGCGAAAATGAAAGATACTTAATTTATGCAAAACAACATGGAGATTACAAAGGTGGGGGGGGTACGTATTTGATCCCTAGGCAAAATAAAGACGAGCAACAAGAACACAAGAGCAGCAGGATTAAACCAGGAGCTGATTGATTCTTTTCTTTAATCTTGTTCAAAACTCAGTTTCACATGGCAATCTAAGATATAGAAAACACTCCAGTCTTCACAGAGACAACCTCCGCATTAGTAACTCTCCGATCTGAATTATTGTGCACCTCACCAGACAAATAAATAAAAAACTAACAATTAAAGTGACATTTTATCGAGAGAAAGAAACAATTAAAGTGACAACAGATGCATTTGATATTTGAATCATTTCATATTCGTACTACTGATTGGATTTCAAGAAATTCCGTCACTACAAAGGATATGTCAACTGAAGTGTAAGTATGAATATTTAGAATGACCAGGCTCAAGTTTCTTTAACACAAAGCACAACACAGCTAGATTAGGTGAGCATGTGGAAGAAATTAAATAGCCTTTTGGAGAAAGTGAGGTGAGTGTGATATTATATCCCCTTCGCTCATTAAACAAGTTACACCGCAAACATCACGAAATGATGGGGAAAATAACATTTTTAAAGAATAACTCTTGCATGTTTATTATACATTGTTCCACTAAAATTAAAGAAACCCTAATATTGTGGCAGAATTTGTGGAATGCCACTATATAATAATACTGTACTGTAGTGCCAGGACCATAGTACAGGACATGGAGATGACTAAAAACCCTTTCATGAAAACCGCAGCAGATTAAGATCTGAGATAGACACATCACAATCTATACACATTAGTACAGTACTGTATATGACAGTACTAAGGGTAGACGAAGACAGTTCACAAAAAGGTCTTTATTATATCCGGTCGGCATGTGGTTAACGCCTAAATGAATTGATTCCAGGAATCGTACACACCCACCAACCTCATTAGGAACACCATGACCATCATGGCCAACCATATATTTGCACGACCTAATGTACATCGGTGTCGAGCCACGAACCAAATCTTAGATCTGAGCATGCGACTAACGTAGGTGATAATCAACAATCACGCTGTAATTTCGTTTTTGCGTAAAGTGAAATTCAAACCAACCGGGTGTACACCGACGAAGGAACTTACTCGTGTGGGAATTTGACTTCGTGCAGAATATCGGACCGGAGGGACCATGCGAGCGCCGCCTGGCCGCAGTTGGCTAGTGGCTCGACGCGGCCGGCATCCGTCACCAGCGCGAGCGGGCTGGCGAGGTGCGCGCCCGCGGTGTCGCCGTCGACGGCGTCGAGATCACGCACCCACTCGGGCCGCTCCGCCGCGTCCTCCCAGAGCACCCGCGCGTTCACCACGAACCCGGCCCACTCCAGCCTGCTCGACAGCAGCATGTCGCTCCGCTCCGCCGGCAGCAGGGTCTCCTCCGACACGTGGTATCCCACCAGCTTCCCAGCCGAGTCGCAGGCCGGCGCTTGGAGGAAGGACTCCTTGGTCCCTTCGTCCTCGCCCAGAATGCCGACGGGCACGGCGCCCACGGATTTCACCTTCTGTGCCTCGTCGAACAGCTCCGTCCGGAGGATGCCGTTCTCATCGGCAAACACCACGACACCGTCCATCCGCTGCTTCCGTATCTCCCTGCATTTTGAGAGAAGAGAGATCCAAATTGTGAGCAGGAGATGCGGGAGTTAATTAGACGGGCGCTGAGTGAGATCTAGTGCTGCGAGCATAGAAGTACCTCAGGGCGTGCATTCGTAGGTGCGCGGTAGAGGCGTCGGGGCCGGCGATGTGGAGGAAGTCGAGGCTGGAGCGGGAGAGCACCGCAGCGACGGCGTCGGTGCGGTGGCCAGGCTCGACGACGATCCACATGAGCGGGCCGTCGACGAGGCGGAGGGTGTGCGCCAGGGACGTCAGGGACGGTGCCTGGAGCGCGGAGGTAGTGGTCGGGGTGACGGCAATCACGGGTCTCGCCGGCCCGGCCCCGCGGCGCCGGCTACTGCGCTGCGCGTTCTGGACGGCGGCGAGGATGTGGTGGGCTTTGAGGAGCTCAGCGGGGTCCGGGTGGGGCCACGAGCGGACGCGGATCGCGTGGCGACCGACGAAGACCGGCCCGTGGTGGACCTGGTGGTGGTGCGCGTTGGCCGCGCTCTCGGCCACCGTGGTGGTCGTCGTGACGGTTGTAGTGGTGGTGGTGGTGGTGGTGATGGTGGCGGTGGCGTTGGTGCTGGCTAGCATGACGGGCGGGGAGACGACAGAGACGAGGTGCGCGGTGGGGTCGATGGGCGGGGTGGGCAGGAAGAGGAGGAAGACGACGAGGCGCGAGAAGCGGAACCCCACAGCCATGGAGGTCGCGCAGAAGAGCGCGTGGAGGATCAGCCACGTGGTCGGCAGCGAGGGCTTGGCCGGCTCAGGAGGCGTGTCGGGCGACCCCGCCGACAGCGGGAGCTTCATGACGCCGGGCGGTTGGAAACAAACGACGAGAGCTCCTCTTCTTCTTCCGCCGCCGCCGCCGCCCTCCTCGCTCTCCCCCTTGGCGGTGGGTGCTTGCAGGTTGGCTTGGGTAGGAGGGGCGTAGCGGCAGGCGGCGGTGGCGAGCGATACGAGTGGTGATATAAGGTGGTGGGGATAGGAGGCGGAGGCCGGGGCCGAGAGGGAAAGCAACGCAATTATTAGGAGTGGTAAAAAGGGCGCCGCGGCCGCAGCTGGTGGATGGTGAGGTGGGGGCCGGGGGGTGGTGGGGTTCCTCTGGGAATTCTGGCAAATTTGGCAGCAGGCCGCAGCTGGGCTGGGCAGCCAAACGCGGCGGAGGGAGACGGTGCGCGAAGCCGAGAAGAACCCAGAGAAGCAAGGACACGAGGCGACTGGGGTGGGTGGGTGCGTGGAAACGGAGGCAAATGGTGGGAAGAACATTTCGGCCGTTAGGACTTTGGCATATGCAGTGGCAAAAGTAAACACGCTCTCATACAGGAATCGTTTACTATAGCAGCTTACAATCCAGAAATGTAAAACTTGCTGTGAAACGTGTTTTGATTGGTTAAAAAAAACTTTAGTCAACAATTCATTTATTGATATATCATTTATGTGATATAAAATTAATATTATTATATTCATATTTAAAATATTTACTTATTATTATGATTTTGTATCACATAAATCGTATATTTATAAATAATTTTTAGTCAAATTTTATTTTAATTAATTAAATGCGTTATATATTCTGAACGGAGGGAGTACCGCTGTTAAACTTGGTGCAAAGAAGAAGTAATAACAGTCAGTCGTACTAGCAGTGACATAGTAAAACGTGAGCTATGCGCGCGGTGGCAGCTGTTCATTTCTGCTGTGACAGACTAACGCACTAGATCGATCATTTTTCTCCGCATTGTGGCCGGAGCACGTCGTTCATTTATTGGCGACGGCAGAACCAGACAGCAAAAACTACAAGCGATTCAACCAGCCAGGACAGTAGGACGCTGGACACGATCCCGCCAGTGATCTGATCCTGAATGGCACCGAGCTATGCTCCCTGCTTACCACACAAGATTTTAATACGCCACAGCTCACAACTTCGTATACAGTACCCTTTATTTCTTTCTTCATGCTGTGCATACAGTACACTTCAATTTATATGTCCTTTTGCTAAGGAAACTGCGTTCGATTTAGCAAAAGGAATTTGGTTCTTTCCCAGTGTTGTTAGCGCACACCGTTTTAGTAGTAGTGTTAAACTGATTTCTGATCAAGTCGGTGACATGGGTCTGCACTCTTCAGGGATGGAAGACACATGCAGTGTACGGTCATGGATGCGTACCAATTCTGAGCTCCTGATGCCATTTACGGATTTTACCACTTCCACTTTTCTCAATTCTGTTGCCTGCTAAGGCCAGTGTCTTTTCCCGATTGGAGTAATGGAGTTGAACCAGCACCAGCACCTGATCCATACACCTGCAGGTTTGAGAATGCTGCTGCATGGACCTGCCTGTCAGATTTCCCTGCCTAAAAGGAGCATGATGTGCACGAGGGAAGTTAAAAGATCTTCTCTTTTGAAGAAAGAAACCAAATCAGCTTTATGGAAGCATCACAGTAACTTGTTGGAAGAAGGGACCTGAAAATGAGCAGTACAAGGTAGCTCCTGAACTGACATGTGAGCAAACAAGCTGTGTGCGGTGCAGTCGGCTTCAATTTGAGATCGCTTGAAGAAACAGAAAGAACTCGATCGGTGCAGTACAGATGCAGTTGAACCTGCTACAGTTATACTGGGCTGCCCTTTGAATGCGTCCGGTCGATGTGATGAACAGTCAACAGCCTAAGCTAGATCAGGGTATGGACCTTGCAGTACCAATGGTCAAAGCTACACCTAACTAACAAATTGAGACGCTGCCAGTGTCTCTGTCACGTAGCAAAATGATAATGCACACGACATAAGCAGGGTTTTGGATACGTATGTGCCCGCGTTCTCCTCATTGCCACACCTACGCAGCTTGGCGTGACGCTCACCGGACCGGCCGTTGGTGACGACTACACCTGAACAACCAGTCAGTCTGCAAACAATCCGTGGCAGGAGTAGACCTGAATTATGAGCGTTCTTAAATCAGTGCTTTATCCTTTTCTTCTCACGAGATAACTTTTAAATGGACCACGTATTTCGAAGTTCGAACTTTGAACACTTCTTTCTGGCATCAAATTGTTCCGAACTCTGAATGTTTGTTGTACTTGGTTCGACGTACTGATCGTCGGTGAAACTTAGAACGTGAACAGCGATCGCATAACAATATATATTTTCCACTGTTCATAGAATATTAGCATGAGTTGCATGGCTCGCTTCTTTTCTTTGCCTTTTCCTCACCTTTGTTTAGTTTAAGATGCCACATGCTCATTTTAGCTACCGCGTAACAGGGTAGCTAGCGAGCTAGGTCATGAGCTTAATTATTTTCTGACACTAAACCGACAAAAAAAGCGACGTTTGGGTTGCGATTAGGTGGAGTCTTTCACTTTCCCTCGGCTGCTGCTGCTGCTGCTGCTCTCCCTCCTCCATTTAAGTATCAATTAACATTTCCTTTAGGCACCAGTTGATGGAGAAGTGGTTGGAGCGTTGTCGTTTACGCTAGCTGCCGTCCGTGCGGGGCCAGGAGGCCCAGGACAGGAGAACGCATGCTTTGAGCTCAAGGGATGCAGAGCAAATCAGAGGCTTGGATTCCTGCGCTGCAGCTGAAAACTTGTTCGCCGTGTGGTCCAGTTTGCAGAGTTTTACAGCGACGGAGTGAATAAGCGAAGCCATGGGTGGCAGGTAAAATAATCATCTGCCGTTAGGAGCCGACATAATTACAGAAAGGCAGGTCGCTGGAGCGTTTCTTTTCCCCAGCAGCAGAAAGGCAGAGCCGCACTGCTTTCCCCGCCCGTTGCGGTTGTTCTTACCTTTTGCCTAGCTTTGCATAGTTGCAATTTCATATTCCAACAACTGTTGCGCCGTACTATATACTTCACATGCTCTTGTTGAGCCGGCACACGTTACAATGGTAACAAAAGAATTAGGTCTTGATACCATGCGTAATTAGCAATTTGGATATCTTGTTCAGTTAGATAGTGAGTCAGCAAGTCTTTAGGATTCTAGCTTTCTCATTGTGTTCTACCTCTCTTTTTATAAGAAGGATGGAATGATCAACTCGTAACGCTCAATCCTCCACATTGGTCTGGTTTCATTTCATGTGGCCAGACCAAAAATGGCAACTAATGGCTTGACCGGACGTGATTACAGCTGATCCATAGCCTAAAAATAGGAAATTCGAGCTAGGTACGTTCTCAAGTAATATTGATGGGACTAAATCGAATGCTATGGTGATAATATGCTTTGCTTGAAAGTATCACCACATTAGCGGTGGTAATATCAGTTGATTGGAAGTGTGGCTTTCTTAAGCGAGTCGTTTGCTGTAGAGACTCCCAATAAAAACACATGAATCAATGTATTTGCTGTAATTTGTGGGTGGTGACATCAGGGCACCCATCTATTCACCAAGCATCTATAACATAGCCTAGACTACAGAACCACTTGAGAACCCAATTATGTTGTACAATTTTAAACAGTTTTAGAAAATTGGAGCTAACTCTAGTTTTAGTCCAACTGTAGCATATGTAAACTCCGGTGGAGTGCCAGTCTTTATCTTCAGTGATGCCCCAAATTTCGACAATCCACCTGCAGCAGTAGAGCAGATCAATCATTTGAGGTCGTAGCACATCCTCACATGCCCATAACAAACTTCTTTTGACTTATTGGCATCTGCGGACCAAATCTCCCGACTCCAGCTAGTCAGGTAGGCAGATGTGCACAAACAGTCTCCTAAAATTTGGCTATCAAGACCTAACGAAAATTTCAGTCGACGTTACATGTCTGATGTCCTTTCTCTGGAGGTTTCCTTCTTATTCATTTGGCGTACGGTTTTGGACAATTCCACAATAAATATTTAGCCTTGCAGAGCAAATCAGGAGTTGTAAATAGCTTTTGTCGGTCAGGAATACTGCGGTAAGATTAAATGAATTTAGCGATGTGAGAAATTTAGCTACTACCTCTCTGCTGACCAAATGACCCGTGCTTCGAATAACATTTCCCCCACATGGTTCACAACTCAAGCCAGCAGCGAAACGTTTTGCAGGCAAGATTTCCTAGCTGTATGCTCTCAGTTCAGGAAGGTTCTTTGCTTTGCTTTGGGTTGAAACAATGGCCAAAAAAGGGTACAGCTGCACAGGGAGGAGAGGAGGGTACACGTACTGATCGAGACTGATTCATGAGCAGATGCTAGAAAGCAGGGGAATGGAAAATTCCTTTGCTGAAAAGTGATTCGAATTCAGTTACCGTGCACCTATTACTGAGAATCCTCCTGAGGTTGTGCAGCCACCACAACATCCTGTTGCAATTCAGCCTAGAAGGTCTACAAGGGAACATAAGCGTCCCAACAGGCTTATTGAAGAAAACAATGTTGTTGCTTATGTTTTTAGTGTGGCAGAAGACATTAAAGGTACTGCTGAACCTTCAATTTATTTAGAGACTATTACTTCTGTTGATTCAAATAAATGGATGGCTGCCATGTATGATGAGATGGAATCACTTGAGAAAAATGGTATTTGGGAGCTAGTCAAATTACCAATTGAGAAGAAGGCTATTCGCTGCAAAAGGATATTCAAGAAAAAGGAGGGCATTACATCAACCGAAGAGATTAGATACAAAGCAAGACTAGTTGCTAAAGGTTATAGCCAGATTCCAGGTTTTGGTTTTACAAATGTTTTTTCCCCTGTTGTGAAGCATAGTTCTATTCGTACTTTACTCAGCATTGTGGCTATGCGTGATTATGAACTTGAGCAATTAGATGTGAAAACTGCATTCTTACATAGGGAATTAGAAGAAGACATTTATATGGAGCAGCCGGAAGGTTTTGTCATTCCGGGGAAGGAGAATTATGCTTGTAAGTTAAAAAAATCTCTTTATGGTTTGAAGCAGTCACCAAGACAGTGGTACAAGAGGTTTGACTCCTTTATGATCTCTCAAGGTTCTAGAAGATCAAATTATGATAGTTGTGTTTATTTAAATACTATTAATGGTTCAGCTATCTACTTGCTCCTATATGTTGATGATATGTTGATTGCTGCAAAAGACAAGGCAGAGATTGTAAAATTAAAGGCACAGTTGAGCAGTGAATTTGAGATGAAGGATCTTGGTGCAGCAAAGAAGATTCTTAGCATGGAGATTACCAGAGATAGACACTCTAAAAAATTATACCTAAGTCAGAAAGAGTATATTGATAAGGTACTTCGTCGTTTTAATATGCACAATGCAAAACCAGTGAGTACTCCTTTAGCTACACATTTCAGACTTTCTTCAGATTCATGTCCACAGTCAGATGATGAAATTGAGTACATGTCTAGAGTTCCATATGCCAGTGCAGTTGGCTCACTTATGTATGTCATGGTATGTTCTCGCCCTGATTTATCCCATGCATTGAGTGTTGTTAGTAGATACATGGCTAATCCTGGCAAAGAGCATTGGAAAGCAGTTCAATGGATTTTCAGATAATTGAGGGGCACTTCTAATACTTGTTTACAGTTTGAAAAATCTAGAGATGGACTTGTTGGTTATGTGGATTCAAATTTTGCTGGTGATTTAGATAAAAGAAGTCTCTTACTAGTTATGTGTTCACTGTTGGAGGATGTGCTGTTAGCTGGAAAACAAGTCTTCAAGCCACTGTTGCCTTGTCCACTACAGAAGCCGAGTATATGGCTATTTCAGAAGCTTGCAAAGAAGCCATTTGGCTAAGAGGTTTGTTTACTGAGCTTTGTGGAAGTACGTCTTGCACTACAATATTTTGTGACAGTCAGAGTGCTATTTATCTCGCAAAGGATCAGATGTTCCATGAGAGAACAAAGCACATTGATGTGAGGTATCACTTTATTCGAGGTGTCATCGCTCAAGGTGATATCAAGGTCAGCAAGATAAGTACACATTATAATCCAGTTGATATGATGACAAAGCCAGTTCCTACCACTAAGTTTGAGCTTTGCTCAGGTTTAGTTGGTATTACTCAGTAGTCCTATGTGACTTTGACGCACAAGGTGTTTATACTTATTTGATTGGAGAAGTTCATTACTTTCTTCGACTACTAGAGGGAATTCGGTTCAAGGTGGAGATTGTTAAAAAGTGGACCGAATTCAGTTACCGTGTTGGACACGGCACCGAATCATGCTAGACGTAGCATCGTACGGTGTGAGAATTCACGCTGGTACCGGCGTAACCGAGTACAACTCGTTGTCTTGTCCTTCAAAGACTCTTGTAATTACCCCTATATATATGCCCCGGTAGTCGCACCTAAAGACTGTCCTGTGGTCTCGTGCTTGTAATACTTTTTCCATCATAGTGAGATTGCGCCTTCATGCGTCCGTGGTTTTTTCCCGCAATAATTTTCCACGTAAAAATCTTTATCTCTTGTCTCTAGATTAATCTCTAATATCGCAACATCCTTTCCTGCAGAGAAGCTGTCACATGGGTTATTTTCTTATGAAACAATCAAATGAGTGGGACGAAACATGGGCCAGGTAGGTTAAGTCAAACGTCGGCACATGGGAACCGGACACCTATTTCTCGTTTCATGAGATGGCAGCTTCCCCTGTTTGGGAAGACAGGGATTGAGTATTGAGTAGTTGAGTAGTTGAGTACGGGTCGGTCGATTGGTTTAGTTTGGTTTGGTTTGTTTTCCGAGAATGACACTAGTCCTTTAATTAACTTCCAAGCTAGATGGCATTCGAATCAGGAATGGAAACTTTGTTTATACTGCTTGGAATGCCAGGGAATCTGTCTAAAGGGAGAGAGCAACAACGAAACAACCCGTGAAAATGGCCTGTTTGTTAGATCAGAAGATGTGCCAGTTCGGGTGCGATGCCACACATTGCAAGAGCCGAGGCACCTCGACTACTCCCTTTACTATACAGTCGAAGGAAATAGCGCCATCAACTATTCTTTTGCATGTGTAGCGCGAGCAGCGGTGGTTGCGTATGTGCAAGTAAGTCTTCGGCTATGCAACTGACAGTAAAATCAAGGACGTAGGAGATAATATATCGCTTTTGCTATTATAAGTGATCATTTTTCTCACTCATTGTAGTCGATCAGCTTCTTCAATTTTACAAGTTCGCCGATGTGGTTGGGTTGAGGCAAAACCGCCATCGCCACTCGGAGTCGCGAGGTGGAGCCACTAGCGACGCGGGAGCGGCGACGGCTGCGGAGCCGAGGGAAGGAGTGGTTAGGTATTAGGGTTGAGGTAGTTAAGATTGGAGGGTTCACCTGGGGGTGGGGGGAAGGTGGGGGCGGGGTCAGAGGAAAGATTTAGTTCTGGTGCCACTGCTGCCGGACACGACTAGTTGAGGCGGTGATGACGCGGAGGCAACAGTACCAATAGATGCAAGTTTAGATTAGAGAGACATGGCGATGGCTAAAAGTAGAAAAAGTGTGAACTGTTAAATTTAGATCCAATGGTCTTTTAAATTTAACTGTAACTGTGGTGGAGCGTGACCCATACTAAAGAGGGGGCATAATTTTTAATACCAAGCAGGTGTAAGATCTATGAAGAAGTCTATCTGAATTTGTAAACATGGAATTGCGAGAATTAGAATTTGTAAAACCCATAACATGCGTCATACAGCGGAGGGGGGAGATGAAGACTTAGAAATAGTGTCTTTTCTTTTAACTCCTATAAATGGTGCTTTAATACATCAGGAAGAATACTATACGTGGCTAAGTCAAGAGCAGAAAAGTTGGCTAAATAGTGTTAGCATGGGCCAAATAGTGGGTTGACTAGCTTCTACCAAACCAGATGGGCTAAGATATTTAGGTGCATATCTGATAAATAAATTTTGCATTTTGGAAAGAAAGAGCTAGAAGCCCAGTAGAATCTCAGAGATCCTCCGCCACTGGGCTGCAACGCTACGCAAAGACCCTCATATGTTGTGCAACGCAGAACGTACTTGATTCCTCAACTTTTTTTGGAGTTTCGACGTCGCAACGAGTAACTTGAAATTATTCCCTCTCAAAAGAAAAACATGAAACCATTCAACGTTTTAACGTTGGGCAATATCACTGTGCAGATGAAGCTCAAGTATATGCTCTATTTCCTCGTAAAAAAGGAAAGTATATGCGATACGCCAAGCCCTATTTTTTCCTTGAAATAATTGTACAACAAAAATAATGACGAGCCACGTGGATTCAGAGCTTGCGAATCTCCTGCACTAACCGCTCCAAATCCTGGTGCGAGCTCCCACCTTCCTTCACTGCCCGCCGCTTCCACCGTGAACTCCTTGGGGCGCGGCCGCATGCGGCTCCCTTCCTCCCCGACCGCACCGATCAGCACGGCTGTGAGCTCGCCAGCATCCGGGGAGACGCCGATCCCACCAGCGTAGACGCGCACCGTGACGCGCACTTCGTCCACCAGCAGCCGCGTGTTCACGAACTAGTCGGCCGTCATCGGCCACGCCAACATGGGCACCACCGCGGCCACCGCCTCCAGCACCGAGTTCCACCTGCAGCGAGTCATGAACCACCCCACTGCCGCGTGCCGCAGCACCGCCACCTAGGGCGCCCACCCGCATACCACCAGCCCGCGCCTTGCCGATCTGCTCTTCTAGGCGCCCTTCTATGTTGTGCTCTTGTGAATCATGGAAAGCTCTCTCCACTGATACCACAGCTCGCCAGGAACCGCCGGGAATTTAACGGCATACCCGTCGTCTTCGTTTAATGGTCGTTTGACCAATCGACGGAGGAGCGACGGCATCCTCTGCTACGGCTGCTCCGTGGGCGGCGAGCCGGCAGAGGAGCAGGGGGTGGCGACATTGAAGAACCCGATACTCTCGATCATGTCCAGGAAGCCGTCTTTGGAGATCTCGTGCTCATCGTCGGGCTTGTAGCTGGCGAACCGGACGAGGTACACCGGCCGGGGCCACTTGATGCAACACACGGTAAGGATGAGCACTAGCAGGCCATGCTAAGCCAAACGATTCAGCTGAGGAGATCAACGGAGTGGAGCACGCCGATGTCGAGCTCGAGGTGGGCGAACGTGCGAGTGTGAGCAGCACTCAGGACGCTAGGTAAGCAGCCGGAGCAGAGACCGATCTTGATGTACTTGAGGTTGACCGAGCGCGTGAAGTCCAGGAGCAGGCACTGGATCTTGATTATGATGCTAGGCACTCACTGTGGGCGGCGGGGCAGTTGCAGGCCGGCAGAATCCAGCGGAGGAGGGCTGAGGAACAGCGGTGATGGCGGCGGGCCCTCAAATCCTAATTGGGAAGTGTAGGTGTAAGAGAAGTAGTAGTGGTATGATATACGATATACAGACAGACCATTCAAAACTCTGGACCAGCTCGCGAGCCGGCTCGAGGCTGGGGCGAGCCCGAGCCGAGCTCGATTCTAAACTCAGTGCTCGCTCGGCTCGTTTCCATCGGACCGCCGCTACATGCTCACGAATCATTGACGAGTTAGTTGTTTCTACTGGGATCGTCCGGAGCGTGCGGGCTCTTTTGTTGGTTGCCGGCTCGGGCCAAAAAGATTCGTCGCGCTGGTCCTTACCACTTGTCTGCGTTGGCCCCTTGAACAATCAGCCCAGATGCTAAAACATCCAGCACCCGAGCGTAACGACCGGCCGCGGCCGTTCCACATCCCCAGCCACGTACCGGCGGCCTCCTCTCGCCGTCGCGCCTCACCTTCCTCTCCTGCGACCGCTGCCTGCTCCGCCGTCTGGTGAACTGAACGGACTACCGGCACTAGTAGCCGACGTTTCAGGTCCGAAGCATTTCCTGCCGCCGAATCATCCGAGACCGAAGGCCAAAGCAATCCAGGCATTCGCCACGTACTGAGCAAAATCCGCTTGCTTCTGGCTAAGCAGAGCCGCATGGAGCTGAGCCTGAGCAGAAGCCTTATCTCTGCTCCACTCCCATGTACACTCCGGTCGGTCTCCGCCCCTCGCCGCCGCTCTCGGCTTCCCTTCGGAACGTTCTTTCCGCCGCGGCCTCCTCCGCCCAACGTGGGTGCCTCCCTTCCTCCCCTCTGCTCCTCTTGCCTTTGATGAACGCTGTGTAAGTCGTTCGCTTCGTTTGCTTTTCTGTAGCAAGAAGACAGGTGCAGGGCGCTGCGGCCACGGCAGGAGTGGGTGGAGGACTGGGTCCGGAGCAACGACACGCTTGTCCGCGGCCTTCCTATCCTTGTCGGCGGCGCGTCCCTCTTCGCCGTCCTCCTCAACCGTGCCGTTTCCGGCATTGCCGCCGTCGCCGACGCGTCAAGGTCTGAGGTCCGCCTGCATGTTGCAGAGCACCGAAAAATTGCTCTTTTTTGTTTGGTTTCATCTTCTCCTCGCTCTTGCAGAGCCCCCAAATCGCTCATTTTGGTCCTTTGTTTGTTCTCAAAACAGTTCGCAGTCCAGGGCTGACATACTGACTCTTGCGCTCTCTGTAACTGATATTCTTGCCGGCCTTGTTTGGCTGTCCATCCGGCCGAAATCCATTTCTCCGGTGAGAATTGTGTAGCTTTTATCATCTGTCCCATATTCTTTAGAGAGAGAATTCCCTCGGTACCACTGAATAACACTCTAGTTCACTATATACCACTAACTAACATCTAATTCCCCATATAGCACTGAATAACGCATTTTAGTTCTCTATATACCACTAAATCATTTTGCCATCAAAACATCTCCGTTAAGTCAACAAAAATACCGTTTTGCCTCTGTTTTCATTTCTAATGCAATTCTCTCCGTACCACTAAACCCTTGTACAGAAATAATAATATACTAGTTTGTGGAGCAATCATACACACAAGTATAAACATTTTCATAGCACATGAACAATTATCAAGTTCTAGCCAAAAGTACATCACGTATCATCTCAATACTTTGCTGCATTGGGAGTGGGTCGAGGTGTCACAGGAAGGCGAGCAGCCGCTGCATCAGATGTCGCTCGAGCTGCCGGGGGCAGGCGCGTGGCCGCGTCGTGGGTGGGTCGAAGCCGCCACGGGTAGGCTCGCAGCCGCAGCATGCCCGGGTCGAGCGGCCACCGGCATGCGTGCGGCTGCTACGTCGGGCGTGGTTCGAGACGGCAGGTGCGTGGCTGCAG
Source organism: Stipa capillata (assembly GCA_019208055.1). Classification (NCBI taxonomy): domain Eukaryota; kingdom Viridiplantae; phylum Streptophyta; class Magnoliopsida; order Poales; family Poaceae; genus Stipa; species Stipa capillata. The sequence goes on from JAGXJF010004412.1 coordinate 268,797, forward strand.
CGCGTACGAGTCCTGCCGCCATAGGCGGGCGCATGTTGAGGCGCAGGTGGGGGCTCTCTATCCGGCGTTTCGGCGTCCAAGGAGGACCTCCGACGAGGCCGTCACATCCCAGCCGCCGCCGCTGCTAGGTTTTTTTTTGGTGTTTTTTGGAGCAACGAGTTGGTGGTGGCTTGGCGTAGAACGAAGTCATGAGAATGGGATGGAGGTCTGTTTTGGGAGTATGTCGAAGAGGCAGAGGCCATTTTGTCATTACTGAAAAATCAGAGTAGTCCAATAGCACTTTACGTTGTACGTCAAACAGGAACATAACAGAGTGGAATGTCTTATTCAATGTTACGTAGAAAATTAGGTGTTATTCAGTGGTATATAGGGAATTGCAACGCTATTCAGTGGTATAGCGGAAATTCTCTCTATTCTTTAATTTCGTGCAGTATTTTCCTCTCACGTTTAAAATGGCATTAGGTGGTTCCTCGAGGTGTAGAATGTAAACGAGTAGGTCCGGCTGTATCAAGTTCTGCTCTTCATGAACTACTTTGGTAACGGTTCTACTGATGTTTCGAGTACATTGGGACTCAGTTAAAACTTCTACTGAACAATCTCACAGAGTTCTGTATACCAACATTTTCTTGTTGTGTACTTGTTTCATGTGAAGGAATTCTTGTTGTGAAGCTGCATACAACTCATGTTCTTATAAACAGGACATGGGATTCCCTTACAACTGCAACTTGTTGCAAATCCTTGGTCGTTGTGTATGGAGGTGATTGCATTCTTCAAATTGGGATTGCTGCTGCCTCTCCGGAAGATGGTAATGCAGCTATTGTCGATGCACAGAAGTTCATCCGAGGTTCGCTTTACACAAGTGCCATGGAATCCAAGAAGCGTGAGTGTCTCTTGTTCATTAGAAGTTTTTCTGTTTGTTTCAGAATATTCACTGTGGTCTTCTGGCAGAATCTTATCTAGCAAATCTTGCTTTATATCCTGGAAGGTCTGAGCTGTCATTCTTGCCAGCTAGCACACAGGTGCTAATTCATTTCATTTTAGAGAAGTTATCACATTTAAGCATGCGTTATACGATTTTAACTTCTTGTAGCTCACACTATCATCTTAAGATTAGAAACCTTAAGCATCCATCTTTTTCTATTTTGGGTAGAAAAAATTGACATGTCAAGAGATGCCTGGATTCAAATATAGATGGATTATCTATCTAGAAGTTCCGAACCAAAGCTTTTAACATCTTCTCTACTCTACAGGCTCTAATATTACAACCCATTGGTGATAAAGGAGTTGCAATTATTGGTGGTGACACTATAAGGGGGTTCACTAATCTTGATCAGGTATACCATTTCTTTGAATATGTGTTCAATACTCGAATTCATGTTTTCTCCTAAAATACGTAGTTCTCATCTTTTAGTTGGCATGGCGCACACAAATAATATATATTTTTATATAGAGCCATCAATTTGGATTTATAAGTTAAAAGGAACCATATATAAGATATTGGACTTAGCTTAAAAATAACAATAAGCAACTTGTGGTGCTATTATTCCAACCCCCAGAACAACACACTTAAACACTGGGCATAGGCACATCGTTGCTGAAGTCTGCCTTCCAGGGGCGTGTTCACATTGTAGCATTTGAGGTATTGGCAGGAATATGGTGCATTAATAAAGATTATTGCCTGAGTGAGCATAGAAAGGAATGTGACGTGCTTTTTCGGCCAGAGAAATTGGGATACCTCCGCCTACTGTAGATTAGACTACTGTAATTTCAGTATGCCATCAGAGAATAATCCATCGTCCTTCCTTGCAGGCATGGATTGGAATGATTGCAGACAAGCTGGATGCTACATTGTCAAAGTCTTAAGCTCGGATTCTTTGCTGGATGATCGATTAATTGTCATTTCCCGTTTGTTTCTCGAGTGGCCGTATCATCTTCATCTAATGTGAGAAATCATCAAGCTTACATGTGGCACCTGACACCGGAGCCTCACAGTAAAGCAGTACAGGGCCGGGAATTGCCAAAGCGGTTTGATTGGGTTTGACCAGCGTGATTTGATTACCACATCTGTTACTGCTTCTAACCAGTTAGTTGTGGGCCGAATGGCCGGCGGCACACATGAAGACCCAACGTTTGGCTCCTGTGTTTGCATACATTGTGATCGTACCTCTCTGCAATGAGTTGTATGTAGATAGGTTCGATACTCTACAGGTACTAGGAAACAGTATATGCAATGTAGACAGGTATTGTAGATAGTACTGTTCACAGAGTACTGTTTATAGTGTTGTAGATGGTACTGTTCACAGGTACTGTTTACGCAAATCTCTCCAATCTCAGCCTTCAGATTTATAGGATCAATAGCTCAGATTGCTTGCCAGGTCTAGTTCAAATTTGGTACACTAGGGAGAAGCAAAAGAATGCCTTAGGAACGCTGGATTGCGGAAAGCCTGATGACTTGCCAGGCACACCTGTTGTACTTCGATGCGTGTCCGGTTCAGCATTCTTGGTTTTAAACTATGTTATGCATATTTTAATTGTATGCTTCCCGTGTTATGATGATCCAAAGACGAGTAAGCCTGTGTCTTGCGCCACGACACGGAGATTTGACATGTAGGCTGTGGATCGTAAAACCCTTGGGCCCAACGAAACAAGACAATAGATAACAGCAGCAGTCTTTCAGCAAACTAAAACCCAGCAAATTCACATGGCTCAAGAGAAGTTTTGATGGTGAAGGCTTTCCGAAAATCCTTGCCACTCTCAGCCCAGAACACTTACAAGTTACAAAAGAGACACCGCCAGATAGCGAACCACTCCGTTAGAACAAATTTCACGATTGAACGATGGTTAGCAGTCAAGCACCTACATGCCGCTTATCGAGAGCACCATCTAGAGGTCAGAGATCAGACCATTACACTATTCTAGTATTCTGGTACAGAAATTCACAACCACACTTCTCTCCAAAAACAAAAATGTTTCGCCGAGTCATAACCAAACTGTTTTTCTCGACGAGAGGACGTATTCGGTGCTTCCCATGGATCTGATCTCAGCATCATTCTACAACAGCACCCCATTCAATCTGTCTCCCGTCCATTTGTAACAGGATGATCTCCGCATCGCTCCTCCCCAGAAGTTCTTCACTCGACCACTGGTATCTTTGCTTTCTTCACATGCTTCTTGCTAGTTCTTTGTTTTTTTTTGCTTATCGCCATCAACATCTTCTTTCTTTAGATCCCCGTTCTCAGTAGGCTTTGGCCTCTTCTTCGAAACTTCAGAATTGTTGAGTCGGAAACCATATACCATCTTCCGAACAAAGAAGCTCGCAACGTCTCCATTGTCACGCTTCAGCAATACAGATTTTTGAAGTCGGCCACTGGAGTCCTGCATGTTTCAGCAAATATAAATTACAGAGGGTTAATTGCCTTTTGAGGGTATTCGACAAATCAGATGATAAGCACAACACAACTATGACAAAAAACAAGTGGCCAAAACTCAAGCATACCTTAGTCTCTTGGCCATCTAGTTCTTCAAATGCTTTCTCTACTTCATCTATGTTCTTAAACAAGATACACGTAGAATAAAAATCACCTCGAATCCTTGAATCAATCTGTTGAAAAGGCAAGGGAATAAATCATTAAATGATGGATACAAGTTTATCAAACAAATAATAGTAAGTTCTGAGCAAACCTTCTCATCAATGCTGGGATTCCCAGAGAAAATTTTAAGCAGCTCTTGACAAGGCAGATAGACTGGAATTCTATGAGCGAGCAACTTCATCTGATCAGATTCAGGTACCTAAAAAATGAGAACAAAGAAGTCAGGCGGCAACTTCAACAACAACTGTGAGGATTAAGAACTTTTTTTTTAACTCTTACACTATTCTCTGCAACTTCAATGGGATCATTAAATCCATGCTTAAGCTTTGCGATAACTAGATTCATTGCACCTTCTGCATCCTTCAAGCAATTATGTGGTTCTCCTTCTTCTCGAACAGAATACCCACAAACAGACTAGAAGAACATCATCAAACAATTCATTATCCATAGTTCAAAAAATCATCAAATAATTCATTATCCATAGTTCATACCATGAGATTTTTGTATTTGAAAAGCAAGCTCCAATAGGGAAAATAATCAAACCATAAATAAGAAAGGAAGTACGCTGCATAGCTATATCAAGCATTACTCTAGAAAAAATTAGGGCAAAAGGTGGAAACATGAGCTCGGACAGGAAGTCCTTTTATGCATTATTTGTCTTAGCTGACAAATCACTGGTCAAAATATTGTTCATTTGATAGAAGCAAAAACAATGCTATATGGTGCTCCTATGACCATACCTTGCACAGGCTGTTTAAAGAAGCTGATGCAGTAGTTGGTAAATTCGCATACTTAAAGATGTATGCCGTATCAATGACTCGACTGTAATCAAACTTTAGAGCTGCAAGTAGAGAAAGGAACAATAGAAATTTGAGTTAAATCTGTCAAATAACAAAAAGAACCATGCCCAACAAACAAAATGGACACATTGAATAACAATATCGAAAAGATTAGACACCATCTAACCACACCTTACCATATAAATCTCTATATAAGCTATGTCCAATCAAAATCTTTCCTTTGGCCAAGATTTTCTTCAATGATTTCTAGGGAAGGAAAAAGAAATATATAAACCTCATGAAGGAAATAAAGAAAATACACGGGATGTTTGTAACTTCGTATAAATAACAAACCTGAACGTCGACCAATGACCACGTGACTCCTTCTAAATCCTTCTTAGATACACCAGTGATGTGTGACCTATAGTCCGCAATTGCTTTCAAGGGATTTACGAGTGTATCCATCTTCACCTGAAGAAAAATGAATTTAGAGACTGAACATACAATCCAATAAATCCAAATATACTTAGTTTAGCAAAATAATGTGCTACCTCCAGTTTGTTGTCGACAACACATACTCGGACAACAGCTTCCGTACCATCATGGCAAAGGACCATCTCACAGTCAATTGCCAACATAGCTCCCGTGTTCATACTATTAGAAACTTTTCCTATCCGCATTATTTTCCATCCCTGCAAATAAGTAATGCCAATAATTTCTGGTTATGGAGAAGCTTAAACATTCCTTAATTATCAGACAAGTAAAATGAAGAGTCTAAGATGTTACTCTTACTAAAGTACGACAAGATGAGACTATAAACTGGTCTTGAGCTTTACAATTTGGACTAGGAATATACATAATTCTTGTATAAAAAATCCAGGCAAGTTAAGTACAAATGTAATATTCCAAGCATTAACAATCACGAAAATTATTCTGACCGAACAATGTAATATTAACAGATATTGTGCAAAAAACACAAAGGGTTGAATCATTATTTGTGAATAAACACAAATGCAATAAAGCTTGCACCTCTTGGTAAGATGGGAAATAGTAATTTTTCCTGTACTCCTGGTGTTCTGTCGTCAGTTGAACAAGCTTCTGCATTTTGCATAATATAGTAATATACATCATACAATAGTTCGCCAAGTGACACAGAAACTACAGGAACCATGAGATAGCATAAACATTACCTGCTCGGGGGAAATCTTCCCAGAAAAATCATTCATATACTGCTCGATAGCTCTTCGCTCCGAGTGACGCCTTACCAATTTGCTGAAGTACTAGAGCGAAAAATTGAGAGCCTCAAAATTGTCAATACCATGTGGGGACTCCGGATTCTTAAAACCGAACTGCCTATGTAGTGAAACACACTTGGCCGAATCAAAATATTACCTTTTGAAAATCTTTGGAGAAGGTTAGAAGGAAATCAAGCAGCACCTCCCTGGTTCGCTTCTTGGGTCACTTACGGAGGCGCCGAACTTCTTGTCGTTTCGAGCCAGGAAATCCTTCCACCCCCCATCAGCGCCCTTCAGCCCGTTCTTCTGAATGAACCTGACGATCTCGACGAGCACCTGGCGAACAAAGCAACAAAACGGCAGCTCGGAATCAGGAGAAGACTTGTCAGGCAGGTTTCTGCTTGCTGGCTCTTTGCTTCTTACCTCTTTATCGGCGCCGGCGAGCCGCTCGCCCATTGGACGACTGCAGAGGAAACCAAAGGGAAGAGTTTTGTTGGTGCTTAGCTACTCCGTGGACGCCCTTCTCTCCTGCGGCGTCAGAGCAAACGGCGCTGGGGAAGGGGGAGCGCGAAGTGTGGGAGGGTGGCTGCGGCGGCCGCGCGTTCTTGTGGGGAGGCGGCGGCGGCTGTCGGGCAGTGCGCGGCACGGGGAAAACGACCGAAAAACCCCTTCTTTTAGTGCTAGTAGCCAGTTCGGCAGGTACGTGGGCTCGTTCTGCTGAATTGGTGAGACGGGCTTCTAGGGTTCGCCCATTTAGGTCCCATACCAGCGTCAGAGTTTAGACTTTTGTTGGCGAACTAGGTGCTGCATAGGCCCAGTTCAACGAAGACTATTTGGCCCGTTTGCAGAAGCTTTACTTTTTGGTCATTTTAGAAGTTACTAAAAGCCCAGTACTAAACAACAATGAGGCTTTCTCGCTCCCTTGGACAAAAAAGAAGCAGCAATGAGCTGTGTTACAGCATCTCTAAGGCCCAGCTGGAATTGCTGAGATTTGAGAAGCAGCTGGAGCTGGTCAGCTAGTGGAAAGTAGCTGAGCCGTTTGGTAACGGTGCTTCTGGATGGCTGGTGGTGAATGTCTAAAATACCCCTGTTTGCTGAAGATGATGTTTAAGTCCTGATTATACATGGTTTATACGTATTTTCCCTGATTTAGCATAAATGATATGATCAGTACACGATTTTAACGAGAATTAGATATTTTTGAATAATTTGTGCAAACCAGCAATCTGAACAATGAAATATCCATGTTACATTGCATAATTTAGAAATATTGAAAGGTCCAATACATATTAAGATAGTTCAAGTGGAGAGGAAGGCCAGCAGGTCCTTGGGGGTGCTCGGGGCAGAAGGAGGGGAGACCGTCGGCTCCTTGCTGCGGTCAGGGCAGAAGAGGGGAGGCCGGCCGGTCCTTGCTGCGAGGGATGCCGGTGTTGCGGGCGAGTTGGGGGGGTCCTGGGGGCGCCGACAGAGGCCGACGTCGGGGCGACGGGTCGTTGTCGCCGCGAGCGACTTGCGGGCCCACTGCACCGGCTCTCTCGGGGGTGAGGACGGCGGCGGGTGCTCGGGAGTCGGCGGTCAGGGGCGAGGCGGCGGATGCTCGGGGGCGAGACGGCGGTGGGTGCTCGAGGGCTGGCGGCGGTGGGTGCTTGGGGGCGGCGGCGGCAGGATGTGGGGGCGAGGGGAATGGCGGGGGAGCCCCGGGCGGCCGGATCTGTGCTCGGGGACGAGGGGGTGCCGGGGGCGAGGTGGCGGTGGGTGCTCGAGGGCCGGCGGTCGGGAGCGAGGGAGGCGGAGGCGGAGGCTCGGGGGCGAGGCCGGTGTCGAGGATGAGGGAGACGGAGGAGCGGCGGCCTATGAGGGAGGCGAGCGGGGGCAGCGGCGGCTAACCCTAGTTTTGGTGAGAGTGAGAGCACGGGAAGGTGAGGGGTGCGCTGTGGGAAGGAAGTGAGTGAAATATGTGAAGAGAGTGTGGCTTATATACGCAGTGGCAATCTCATGTAAATAAGTGTCAAAGTTTGAGGGTAATTTTGTATGGGGATGTGCGGGAAGCTGGTGGGGGTGTGGAAAGCTGGCGTTTCGGTGCTTTTCCGATCTAGTGCAAATATTGGAAGTGCTTCTCAGAAGCCCATTCGTGAAGCATGATGTTGTTTGGGCTTGTGGCCCAAACAAACAGGGCCTACGACTCTTAACAGGCTACTCTTTAGCTTATAACTAAGAGGAACAAGAGAGCACAACTTCACGCTAGAAAATAAGCTCTCTAACATATTATTTCTTTATTTTGTAACTAAGACACCCAAACTCTTAATAGGTTTTATTGGATCACACTTTAAGAAACAACTATAACCTCTGGCAACAAAAATAATTATTTCTAACTCTTATGTATTAGCAAAAATATCACTTTTGTTTAAGAAATAGCTTATTGCTCTCTCTTTCTATTTTTTTTCTCTGTATAATCAAAAAACTAATATGGTACTTCTAAGAAATGGCTGAAGTGGAGATGCTATTAGTGCAGTGACGAATGATGATCCAATGCAAATTGAGTTCCCACCCTTAGCTGTTTCATCTCTTTCCCGTGACGATGTCTTCACATCTGAAACTCGATCTAACCGACGAGTCACCGTTCCCGATAGGTCGGAAACATAGGCACGATTGAGCTGTACTCCAGATGAAATCGCGTCCACGGTCCATCTATGACATAGGCCTGATCAGAGCGCGTACCCAGAAGGGAGGTGCATCTGAACCCAGCCTTTCTCGCCTGAGCTACGCGTGCGCGCGTGCAATTCTTAATGCGATCGAACCTGGCTGGGTTAGCACCTTCTATCTTCGTTGACATTGTCACAGTTCAAAAGTCAGACACACTTGTTCAAAAAAAAAGTCAGACACACGGCACACAGAAATTTGCCTTCTAATAGAGCAGATTAATTAGGAGATATCTGATGGAACCGGCGTGGCAACCTCGCCGTGACCCGTCTGAAGCCAATCCTGCATGCATATCCAGCCATCTCATAGCCAAGTGCAAATAGAGATACTTACTCGGAAGAATGTTATCTCCATATTAGCCTTATCTCCAGATCGTCATTGGTCAAATTGGACGAGCTAGCATGCTTAGCAGCAACCAAATGGCTGTTAAATTAATAAAGACTCGTCAAATTGCACCCTCTATTTTATATTAATTTCTTGTGCCGATAACTATCCTATGCGTATAGTGTTGAGAAGTACTACCAACATGCCTTTTCCTGACGTATGCTGCCATGATTTGAACTTACCGCGCGCGCGTTTATTTCATGATTACAGTCTAAGCAAGAGAACTAAAATCTACCGCCCACATTTGCTATTTTTTATGTCAAAGTTGCACGTGGAAAAATGCATTTTCTTCAGTGAGGAAAAGGGCTGATTTATTAAGGGGAAAAGAAAATGCTGTGATGGCTCAAAGACTTGACGTTGCAAACAGGCTAATCCGCAGTCTCCCCGTTCATGTACAGCGCATTCTTGCCCTAAGGACCAGCACATCTGCACGTGGTACTATGGTAGAGACTAGTAGCAGAGGAGATTCTTCACCGTTTTACCTCACTCCAGTAGGTCCCACCACGGCAGGTCGGCAACTGATGACAGACACAGCCAACCATAACCACCCAAAACTGACATGGGGATCTCGGAGGATCTTCGCGCTGGGCGCCAAGCAGCACAACACCTTCCCTCGGGAACAGCGAGCTGCAGGTCCACCACTAACACGCGATGCCGGCCGGTGAAACCACGCGGAAAGGCGAGGAATCTAGCGTGAATTCTGGGCGGATCCAGCCGTCAGGCCCGGCGGCCGACCACCACACCACCAGGCGCCGGCAAAAACGGACGGCCGTTGGTTCGCTCTGCTGCCTCTGCGCGGCATGTGCCTGGCCTCCCTCGATTAAAGAAAGTGCGGAGCTCGTTGTCTTCCAGTTCAGTGCATCTCCGATGCACGGCTGCTAGCAGCTTTAGCTTTTGCCTAAGGATCGCCATGTCTTTCAGGCGCATGTGTGCCTGCCTGCCACAGTTTTGGCACAGACGACAGTGACACGAACTGGAACTGGAGCTGATTAAGAGCATCTCTAACCATCCTAAAAAATTATTAACTGTTATTTTTAAGAGTTAGTCCTATCTAACCTATTCCCAATATCTTTTTAACTTTTAAAAATATTTTAGGAGCTTCCAAAAAACAGCCCCTCCCTCCCAATAAGTTGAGAGGTTTTGCTCCCTCCCAATCTCACTCCTAATAACTCTTTTTTTTGGCAGGAGGACATTTCCTCTCTCAACCGCCACCTCCCGCCGCCGCCTATCTCCGCCACCGGTGGCCCTCCGGCCACGCCGCCGGCTCCGGCGAGCCGCGCCGCCCCCACTGCCAGCGTCCCGTCCATTCCCGGCCACGCCGCCGCCTATCTCCGCCTCCCGAGCCGCCCCGGCCACCGCCACCTCCCGCCTCCCGAGCCGGGGCTTGTGGCCGCCGCCACCGCGTCGGCACAGCTCCACGCCGCCACGCCTGGCAACCGCCGCCTCCCGAGCCTCCACCTGCGCCCCGCCGCCATCCCCGTGAGCTCTACGCCGCCTCCGAAGCTCCACGTCTCCTCATCCCCTCCTTGCTCCTGGCCATTCTCTGCCTTCCCGGCCGCCGCTGCCCCTATGCCTCCCGCCTGCCCCCGTCGCCGGCTCCTGCACCCGACCGCGCCGCAGCCGCCGCACCTGTCGCCGCTGCTTTGCTCGAGCGCCGCTCGCTCTCCGCCGCACCCCTGCTCTCCAGTCCCCTCGCGCCAGCCCGCACCAATCGCCCCGCCGCTTGCCTGCGCCTCGTCGCTGCTCCTCTCCGCCGCTCCCGTCGGTTGCTACCGCCGAGCCGCCGGCGAGCTGATGCGCAGCATCCTCCCGAGCGCGCGCCGTCCGCCTCAGTTGGAATTGTTGCCAGCACGCCGTCGCCCGCTCGGCAAGCTCGCCACTCCGCTGCTGAGGCCCGCCGGACGGAGCTCCGCCATCGCCGTCCAACGACGTCCCCAACGCCCCTGATTTTTCCCTTGCGCGCGCCGCCGCCCGCGCCCATCGTCGCCCCCGAGCGCCCCGAGCTCGCCTGTTGCCAGGCTCCTCTCTGTTTCCGCCTTCTAATACCAAGGACGCCTTTTTGATCTATGCTTTCCCTCATAAATTTTATTGGGAGTTAAGTTTAGGGGATGGATTAGATGCCACCTCCCAATACCCAGAAATTTTTGGGAGTTAAGTTTTGGGAGTGGGTTTTTGGGAGTTAAGTTTTAGGGATGGCTTAGAGTTGCTCTAATGACAGCTAGTAAAATGCTGTATACACTCACAACGAAACATGGTCTGGAGTTAGTAGTGCACCACTGCTCCTGCGTGGCTAAGCAAGTGGTGAAATTTCTGAAGAGGATAGTGGCAAGTGGTTGAACTTAAGAACTATGTCGCCGGCAGGTTGTGAACAAGAAGTCGTGCTGTCATGACCAGTCCATCGAAAAAAACGCTCCGGTGATCTAGCCGCACTATTTACTTTTCTCTGCAGTGTGCGAAGCTTATAAAGAAACGAGGTTAGTAGTACTCCTAGTAGTGCTGACAAAAACAAGCATGGAATGAGCATGTATGAGATTTGGCGTTCAATGCACCCTCCACAGATCCTTGCTTGCTCCCTCCTTCTCTGTGTTCCTGCGACACGCTACTCCACCAATCGCAGCCACCCCTCTCTCCAAACCATATTATCATCGAGCTCGAGCCCACACTACCTCTCACCCCCACTTTGGCCTCACTTTCACCTGGTTTTCCTCGATCGTGGCTCGGCCTCCCTCTTCCTCCGTCGCCCCCGAGAAGTAGCCGAGATCCTGATCCTGATCTATTACCTCGTCGGGCCTCCCCGCCTCCAGTTCTACCTACGTCCTGGAGACTCCCCCCGAGACAGGTCACATCGGCACCCAAAAGATTGCTGCCCACGCCTGCAAATCCATTGATCCTTCCCCCCCCTCCCGGCACGCCCTCGTCAAGTCAGGTTCGACATTAATGCTTCTCCCCCATTTTGTAAGACTGAAGCATTTATGGCGCCGTTCACCCATGCCTCAAGCTACCCACCTTCGCAATTGCCCTTGCTCTCACTACTTCCATTGATTGGGTGATGCGATCAGCACCACCTTTGCCCCTTGTCTCTCGGGATCAATAGTGGGAGATCCAACCCTCAATATGGATCTCTTCCCTGGATCGTACGACCCTCCGCTCCGACTGGCAAGTGGTGAAGCCTCCTTTCTGGTCACGCCATCAAGACCACCACCACTCCCTCGCGTACCAGCCAAGCTCAAGGCATTGAAACTGCATCTTGGCCTCTTAAGTGGGTTTTGATAATTAATGATGGCAAGATTAAGGATAAAATGTGTACATCAAGTATGATCAGGTGTTTTTAGTCCCAAAGCAATGGTAAAACAATTGTTGGCGACCTCTAAAAAGTTATAAGGAAAGACGGCTTGAAGAAACAAAGACTAATGATAATTTTCTAGCCCTTTTAGTGGTTTAAGAAAATCACATTGAGTTTAGGGAAAACCGTACTATTAAGGGGGGCCTAAATCTAAACGTCAGTGAGAGTACCTTGCTAATGCTCAGTTAGGAATCAATTTTCAAATCCAAAGAGGCCTTTGAAACCTCTTTGTACACGCTTCTTTTAGAAATTTCAAAACATCCAAGTTTGATGTCGGAAAATCTGAGTTTCTCTTCTGTGTGAAGAGTCAGGGAACTCGATGCCGCCGAGTTGCGTTTATTCTTCTGGATGTCGAAACATTTGATATTTCCTAAAACCTCTGAGTTTCGTTCCTAGAAATGTCTAAGTCCTTTTGCCTTGAAAGTCGGAGCATCCGAAAATTTTGTAGAGCCTCCGAGAACCTATTTTGAATTTATCTTTTGAAATATCGGAACTTCCTAATTTGTTGTTGGAACCTCTAAGAATGAGTTGTGTCCATCCTCTACTGAAGATCCTTAAAACCTCTAAAGGTCCGAGTGCAATATCGGAACCTTTGTGAATCCGTTCTGACCGCGCTTTTGTAAGGCCATTCAAATCCTAGAGGGTCTAGGTTCATGCCGTAACCTACGACATTCACTTATGTCCGCTGTGCTCTGAAAGTCGGAACCTTTAAGTTTATGTCGGAAGTTCAGAAAGCCATTTTTGGATAGTCAAAATAGCTGTTGATTTCAAATGTAGGAACCTACGAGTGTCAACTCGAAAGTTCTAAATTCTTCCACTTTTGCATTAACAACTAGTTTTTGAGAGGTCTACTGTATATACCTCAAAGACTCTTTGCTCATAAGAAATTTTACAAATCCATTTTACAGCTCTCCTGAGTGCTACTACATTTTTTTCTCAAGCTCAAGTTGCCTTTTTTGTGAGGAAATCTTTGAGAAAGAGAGATTGAGCCATAGTTGAGTATCAAGTAAGAATTCATCTCCAAGCCAAACTGGTTGAAACTTGTTACTCTTGGAGATTGGCGTCTCCTATATGGTTAGGAGTCGCTTGGAAGCCTTCAAGGAGATTGTGAAGAGTCTTAAAAAGTTTACAAGGGTTTGGAGCTTGCCTATCGCAAGGTGAAGAGCTACCACAAGAGAAGAGAAGAGCACAATTCGTTGCAGGCTTCAATCATAGGATCAAGCTTCTTCAACAAAGACGTAGATCTTCACCAAAGGTTTGAACTAACAACAAATCTTGTGTCTCCCGTATGGGTTACCTTGAACTTCTCTATATTTGCTTTCTTACTTGTTTTGATCACTAACATGCTAGGTTTTGTTTATGACTGTTTATTGTTATGTAGATAATTGTGTAGAAATCAATTTTAAGCTTAGTTTTTGTCAATCTCATATTTACCCCTCTCTAGCCGATAGCCTAGATCATTTCAATTGGTATCAGAGCCTCGTGATCTCTTTTTTAGGTTCCACCACCTAGAGATATTGGATGTCTACTAGGGGAGAGAATGCATGTGGGGAGAGGTTCATACTTTAAAGTTTAAACTATGCAAATATCCACCTCAATGCTCAAGCGACGAACCCCATCTTCAACGCATTGAGCTCAGATGATTTCAATTGGGGCAAACACACTTGAGGATGCAAGACAATATAGAATACTCTTATGGAGATCCACGAGAAAACTTTTTTCCATAAGAAGTTCAAACCTGACATCCTAACAAACAAACTCGAAAGCTTAACCATATTAAAAGATAAAACATAAATAAAAGATTCACTCACCTCAATCACAATATGAATAAGCTTAAATTTAAATAAGAAGGATAAGAAAGAAAAGAGATACAATAATTTGCCCTCTTTAAGAAGAAAAATATAGACACCCCACTACCATTTCAAAACTGCATATTCCTCTGCATGCATATACTTGAGTGGAGCCAACTCAGCCTAGTGCATTTTCTCATAATTTTAATTTTATCAGATCAGATTAAATACTCTCTATAGTGCTAGGCACGAGGCGGCTGTCGGTTTTTTCTCTTTCCGTGATGTTATTATTCAACTCCGGAGAATTAGGATCTCGGTCTTGTCTCTTTCCGTAATCTTTATTCAACTCCTGAGAATTAGGATCTAGAATGATATTTTCTGCTGGATACTTAGCTTAGTGGTTTGACAACAAAAACATCAGTTGTGAAAAATGCCTCCGGATGAGCTGAAGAATTTAGAACTATGGAAATGACGGCGACAGCATTAGTTTCATTAGAACGGTTGAGCAGAATGAGCTCGATATCTTTGTTTTTTAAGGACTATGGACATTTAAACTCGTAGCTTCTTGTAGTGCAAACAAGTGCTCTGTTTGAGCTAGAACGTGTTAAGAGCGGCTTGCGTCCAATATAGCCTTGTTTTAATTACCGGGATAAAAAAAGGGGGGCCATCCTGTTGTTAATTTTGGATTTAATCTCTGGCTCCTGGAGCTACTCAATGGCTGCCTCTGCTCGGCCGCTCACGAGTGATCTATTGGACGCCGCTAGGGGTCGTGTCCTGCGCGTGGCGGTCCGTTCATCCGGCGGCGCCAGTTGGCTCGACCCACATGTCAGTCTCGAGAACACAGTTCTCCAGGCCCAAAACTCCACCAGCTTGTGCCTCCTGGAAGCCGCCTGCTTTCACCTCACGTGCGTGCACCAACCAGCTCCTCCTCCTGCTAATCTCAACGTACGGACACAACGATTTTGTCAGGTGCGCCACGGAAAAAGTCCCGAGATTCGGATCTCCGGTGCCCCAGGAGAGCGACTCTTTGTTGACACGTTTCTGCACTGTTTCAGCGTTAGATTCCAGGATGCACATCGGCAGAGATAGATACCCGTCGTCGTGTGGTGGCTAGCCAGGTGGAGATACCCTTGTCCTGTGCGCCGTGCAAGCATGGAACGAGCAACGCATGCCACACACAAGGATTTTGCCATGATAACCAATGGTCCCTGCCCGCTTGGTGACCTGATAGTTCTGCACCGAGGTTTTCCTGTTGTTTTTCACTGGTTGATAGGTTGGTGAGGTTTATCTAACGGGGGAAATGCCTCGAAATTAGTTAAACCAAGTGCAGCAATATCTGAAGTTTCTCGACGCAGAGATACACTAAAGACACTGCGGTTAAAAGCGAATCTGGATGATAACGCGTGTCATTGTACGAAAGAAACATTGTCCGTTGAAATTGAGACAAGCCTCGAAATTTCCAAATCTGCCACGTTGATGCATGGCTTGAAGCCATAGAATTAAAAAACATCGCCACACTCTTTTTCTTTGAAATAACACTAGCCACTCTTTTAGGGTACACATGGAAAACATTTGAACATCTTTATTTGTGTTGCTGGTCATTTGGATCCATCATAAAGAAAAATTGCTGATAAAATCTACCATGTGAAAAATGTCACTTGCATAAAAGCTCGCAAGAACAATTAGAAAACAATACAAATAGCCATGAAAATTCTGACTTTTTTCTGTCAACATTGACATAGGATATATCCATCATGTTGCAAAATTTCAAATCTAGTCACTCATAAAAAATAGCAAGGATAAATCCTACCGTCAATGGTAGCTTCATCTTTTCCTTTATTTTCAACTAAGAATTTGTGTTCCTTGTTTCTCAACATGTAGACTGAATTTGGATTTAACGTGATAAATTCATCATGTGTGAATGTGGTTATAAGAAAATCGAGTTTTTAAAGTTATTTGTGGAGTACAGCTTTTGTGCACCCGGGGCCATGTGCACCCATTAAGTTTTTTCGATTTTTTTAAATCACGTATAAATTTTAAAAAAATTTAAAAAAATTCATACCAGTTTATGATGGAATGAAGTATACACAGGTAAATTTTCGTAAAATCATATGCCCATTTGTGACCTGTGTAAAAAAAACAAATATGTACACTGTTCATGACTGCGTACTGTTTACTACTGTTCACAACCCTAGGGTGTTTTTTTTTAACACAGGTCACAAATTGGTATATTATTTTACGAAAATTTAATCATGCATACCTCACTCCATAATATACATGTATGAATTTTTTAAAATTTTTTTAAAACTTAAATATATAATTTTTAAAATTTTAAAATAATAGATGCACATGGCCCCATGTGCATCCTGCACTTTCCCGTTATTTGTGTCGCTATTCAAGCTTTGCTATCATGGGAGCGCCTACGCTAATGCTATGGTAGACTGAATCAATTCCTAGTACTCTTTTTTTTCTTCATTTGCCTAGCTATAGAGTAGTAGAATCTCATAGCTAGCCATCACTGTGATTCTAATAGACAATCTTCCGTTCACGGGGTATACTTTTCTACGTAGGAAGAGAAGCTATACGAAGACTAGTAGGAATGGCTCCTCGTCGACTAAGCGGAGGAGGCATGACTAGAGGAAATTACAAGAGAGATATAGCGATCTGATGATCTGATCCCTTTTTGCTCCCTTTTGAAGCATGGTGTGGCCTACATTTCTCTCGTCTCTTGAGAATTGCACAGTGCGCAACGTCATGCATATTGTTCTGCCTACTTCGAAAGCAGCACGGTTGCAAGCTCGATCACCTCCTAAGCATAGCTACATGATGTGTCGACCTCCTGACCATGCAACATTTCGATAGGAATGCACGCACGCCTCCTGGGGATGGTTTTATGTTATCCTTTTTTAATTGGGTAAACATTTCGATGGGAATGCATGAACGTCTTTCAAAAACGAAAAATTGGGTAAACGAAAGGAGATCGCCTGTTGAGTTTGCTTGTCCTTTTTATAATACGTACGCACTGGACTAGTAGTGATTGATTACATCAAGCACAAATGCCAAGCCACGAACAACTGGTTCTATTCTTTTTCTTCATCGATCGGAGCATCTAACACAAGCATCTGTTTGTCACAGTTCGTTCGAAGACTGATTACAAGTTACTAGTTAGTAGCCATTCTGCTGCCAGCGCATGCATAAACCCACGGCCACACACAACAATCTAGAACCTCCCACAAGGCACACACTACCTAATTCGGTGACATCTTCATAAGCCAAATCTGAGTGACATATAATGTAGTAAAATTGTAGCACTACACAGGTATACAGTTTCACTTGGACACCACTACCATGGTGGCGGAGCTCCTCCATAGGAGATCTGAAAGCCGGAAAGCAAGTGGCTAGCAATTAACTTGTGAATTGCGCCTAACCATGATGTGAATGTCCCGGGTATTTTAGGCTGCACTTCATCCCCTGCTCCCAATTAATAGAACTTGCGGACGTAATCGTCGAGGATATTCTTTGCAGCTTGCTAGGAAACTTCATATATCCTACCAATATAATAGCACATTGGATCACAAATACATGGAATGTTCAAAGTAATACTACGGAGTACTACTTAACTCTTAGTAAGCGCGCTTGATTCCGAAAGATTCACTTGCTAAAGCTCATGCATGACATCAGTCGTGGAAAGAGTTGGGCATCATCGTGCAGCTCCCTTTCGAACTCGCCTTTGTTTCTTTGGACAGGTGCAGCTCCCTTAATTTTTCTGACTAACCTTGACTAAAACATTTTTTGTTTGCAAAGAATAATAATAATACAGAAAGGTTATATATCAGCAAGCACTAGCAGGACGTACGTGTTCGATCGTCACCTACAACTTGTTGATTCTCTAGCGAGTAGTAATTACGGTGGAAAGCCTCGCAGGTTGGGTTAACCTTTGGTTGGCCGATACATGCATGCCTCATCTGATTGCTCCTTGCAGCCTACAAATGCGTCGTTGTGCTTGTCACCGTGTCACGTCTTTGGTTGGGTCGAAAGGGATGCCAGTGCGTCACAGATTCTTTTGGTCCGAAACTATCTTAGCTTCTGAAAATGAGGGCTTAAAACGAATGCCCAGGTGTGTCCAGTAATGAACGGACTCAGGCTGGATCGTACTCCATGCTCCAAACAATTGCAGAAAACAATGAAATCTCGTATAAAATCGTTAGTTATTTGCATGAAATCCTTGACCTTAATTTGCTCCTTATGACAAGATAAGAAGGGTGGGAAAAGTAAAGTAGACCAGATAATTCACAAATGGCAATTGAAGCCGAGATTGCACGCAGAGTACATGAATCTTCCAAAAATTCCTACAGATAAATTCATACTTTGAGGGCTTGCAATCTTGCAGAATCCTGCAATCGAGCAATTCCTGCACGGGTGAATTGGGGTTGGTATTGAAAGATACACGCGAAAAAAAATGGCAATTCGAGTGATCTCCGCCAAAATTTCTCCCACGAAAGCGATCGAGCTTAATCCTGATCTAAAATGGAAGTGACAGCGATTTGGGCCGTAGAATCTTCACGCATCCCCAGGAGATTAGCGCGTAATTTAACTCCATAAATAAGAGCCCTAGCTCAAAGATTCCATTTGCATCTCGTGATTTGGGGGGAGCGTATATCCCGTGCTGATTCCAGCTGGTGTGGTGTGTCTTGTCTGGATTCCACTCGCGGTAGTTGGAGTACTCCGGTCCATTTCAGCTAGCTGCCAATTGGAGCGGCTAAACTAGCAAATTGGTCAAATCTTGTTCACTGACCTGGGTTTTGTTGATTCGTTCTATTTAAATGCATATTTTGAAGTTGTGAAGCACAGTTGGTGTAATCTATACCGACAATTGTGTAAAAAGATTAGCTTGACCATAGATGTATGTCGTCAACATTTTTAACAATTATCTTGTGGTTACTACTTTTATACTATCTGGACAATTAAGGTTGGGTAAATTCACTGGAACGACATAGGTATTATTTGAGTTTAAAGTAAAGTCTCAATCGTTTTCTCCTAAGAGAAGGATTAAACCACAGCAAATTGACAAGGGTATAGGGTTATGCATATGTTGTAAATCTATAAGAACAAATCAAATATGCGTCGCGGTGTTAAATCCAACAAGACCTAACCTGGCATTTTCTCAACCTTGATATGGTGTCATTTCAAATGCATTGTTGTATAACATAGTGTGAAAACGAAAAGAACTACTTGCTATAATTTAGAGAAATCTTCGATATCCGTATGTAAACATAGAAAAGAGCTATATCTATCTACTATATACTAAAAGTAGAATATAACAGAAAAAGTAGAAAGAGACTAGAAATTTCCACTAAAAAGCAAAACATCTGACTGTTGATTTGGTGGACCCTTTTATTATTAGTGGACCACAGATGATAGATCTTTATAACTGTACCTAAACAAATCATAGCCGATAAATCTTCATAACTGCACCTAAACATATCACAATCGATAGATCATTATAATTGTACCTAAACAGATCATATCCGATAGATCATCTTAATAATACCTAAAAATGACTATAGATTATAACTTAGATCATCAGGACAATGATTAGCAAGCTGGGTCGCATTTAAACTTTAAAAAAATACTTAGTTTAAATATAAAAATAAATATTATGTGTACAAGTTAAAAGATGCTAGTTTAAATATAAAAAATAAATCATGGTTTCCTCGTTTCTAATATGAGTTCTGATGCATGATTTTCCATATCGCACATTTTACTTCTTCGTTAAACAAAGATTGTATTTATGAGACCAGATTGACTGCTGGAGCTCCAGCGTTTCCACCCTTGATACAGTGATGCAAAACCCACGGGCCCCTGGCGGCCGCGCGGCACCGAAATCCCCGGCTCGCATCCGCCACCCTCCCAACCTCTATAAATACCCGCGCTCCCATTCTTGCAGCTTCACAACAGCTAACACATACACGATACACACGCAGACGCAGAGCAGAACAGAGGAGACCATAGTCGTAGCGGGCACAGAACCTAGGACACACCACACCACCGCACCAAAGCAACAGCCGGCTTGCTAGCTTAGCCTGGGAGAGATGGCGCGGTGGGCCATTGCCATCCACGGCGGCGCCGGCGTGGACCCGAACCTCCCCGAGCACCGCCAGGAGGAGGCGAAGCGCGTGCTGGCGCGGTGCCTGCAGGTGGGCGTGGACGCGCTCCGTGCCGGCTCCACCGCCCTGGACGTCGTGGAGGCCGTCGTGCGGGAGCTCGAGTCGGACCCCTGCTTCAACTCGGGCCGGGGCTCTGCGCTCACCCGCCGCGGCACCGTCGAGATGGAGGCCAGCATCATGGACGGCCGCGGCCGACGCTGCGGCGCCGTCTCCGGCGTCTCAACTGTCAGGAACCCCGTCTCCCTCGCCCGCCGCGTCATGGACAAGTCCCCCCACTCCTACCTCGCCTTCGACGGCGCCGAGGACTTCGCCCGTGAGCAGGTAACGATTAACGGACCCCTTCTGTTGATTAATCCCGATTAATTAACTACTCTAATTAACCTCGCCGTCCTACTAATTCTCTTTAATTCCTGCATGAAAACCTGCATGGAAAATTAAGGAAACAAACGTTGCTGCGTTGGTGATCTAATCAGTGTAACATTTTTTAAATGGAAATTGAGTTCACGTGAACCTGGGACGGCGGAACGCGACAGAACGACGGACTAGTAATCACGCAGCCGAAATCTTGTGGAAATAGTCATTGGAAACTGAATCTGTCGACGCGTGTATATGACGTGAGGTGTCCGGTAGAGCACGTGTCTAGTTGAACTTTTAGAACAAAGCAGTAACTGAAATGCTAGCAACAGCTGCCTGCTTGCATGCACGTACGGGAAAGACCGTTCCTTGCAGGGCTTTGCAGCCTGCAGGCGTGAACCTTGGCTGGCCATGTATGAAAAAAACCAGCAAGATCCCATTTGAGCATGACAACGCGTGTAGTATATTCATGGCTTTTTGAGCTGGATGTTTCTTCGCCGTTTGCACGGTGATGTGGAAAGGTAGAGGACGCGCTATCACTAGATTGTCCTTTTCATCTTTTTGAATTTTAGGCTTCATATTCCGTGTCCTATGCATGATTTGGGTGAACATGCCATATAGTATATGCTTATCTATCTTTTCGTGGTCTCATGGTAAATACGATAAGCCATATAATTGTTTAGCCACAACAAGGTAAGCAATCTTGCATCCATGTGAAGACACGATAAATGCCAACCGTATAGTTGCATCTAGAAATCACTTGTTTCCTTGACAAAGCTATAACATGATTTTTTTTTAGAACTTTACCCGCTGTTTTCACCTGTTACTACTTGTTTTTGAAACGTTTAAAAATGTATTCCGTGAAATATTAGTTTTTTGTGGCCTTTCCCAGAATTTTTTTGCTGGACCTGCACGTGCCCGTCTCCTTTTCGTCCCCAGGTCTTGGGAGAAAGCTGTGGTCCAAATAGGAGTTTTTTTTCACATCTAATTGAAAGCAACTGCGACGTAGCATGTCTACCATCTGTTGCTCTCGTCCTGTGCTCAGCATTTCTCTGTCAAGCACTAAGGCCGCCAATTAGTAGGCATCTTTTAAATTAGTACTACGAGGTAAAAGTATGATTTTGTCAATATATTACGCCAAGTGCAAAATGAGTACGTCAAGATGCAATAAAAACATTTATTGTACATAAATCTGGCAAAGTAAAATAGATGAGGCAAGAAGGCTAGGATAATAGGAGAAAAGTGGCAGAAAAACATGGGTCGCGTGGTGACAACAGCCGCCTCGCACCAACCAAACCATACATTTTTCAGCTGGACACGATTTGTGGGCAACTTCCCTACGATGTTTCCATGCCATTCCAACTTAACCTTCTCCTCTGATATATGTGAATCTCCCCTACGAAACCTCCCATGTTCTGAAGTCAAGATCGTGCAGCACCCACCAAGCATATGCAAGGAATCACATCTTATCCCGTTTAGAAAAATAAATAATAATGCTTTTATACATGTGCACAAAAGCATTTTGCCTGTGTCCTAGTTGCCCTGGCACGCCTTTCATTAAAGAAAGGAAATTGTAGAAGCAAGTGTAGCAAATAGGAGACTTTTGTCAGATATTCATGAAGCTAGGATTGTTACGGTGCGAAGCTCGGCCTGGCCTGTGCGTGCTGTGCCTGAGATGCTGCCTGTTCCTCTGTTTGTGCTGGGAAAACATGTGCACGGCTGCATTGCCTGCCCTGCCTTTGCTGCTGTGCACCACTCGTGTGGGGCAGCGGCGCGCACCGTGGAATCCAGGCTTTGCTCGGGCGAGTCGCGTGCCCAGCCCATGCCAACCAACCAATCTCCCCCCTACCGGGGACCAAGGCCACTTGCACCCTGTCCGACGAATCCGTCGTCCGTACATGGTCCACCGGACCATGGACAGCAACTGGATCTTGATTCGTACCGAATCCTGCGCTTTGTCTGCAGATCTCGCGGTGTTGTACCGTGCCGCGTGTGATACTAACCAAACCTGCGATCTTTATATGCATCGAGAATTAATCTGATTTTTGTTTCCAATTTGTTGTGCTTGCAGGGCCTCGAGGTTGTGGACAACAGCTACTTCATCACCGAGGAGAACGTCGGCATGCTCAAGCTCGCCAAGGAGGCTAACACCATCTTGGTACGCTAATTTGTATTTTTAGGTGATCGATTTTTTTAAAAAAATCTTAACTAGATCTCCGATGACATGTTGAACTAATCATGCTTTATTTCTTTATCAGTTCGACTACCGTATCCCGCTGGCGGGTGCCGACACGTGCAGCGCGCTGGCCGTGTCGGAGAACAACCACAACGGCATGGTGATGAACGGGCTCCCCATCAGCATCTACGCGCCAGAGACGGTGGGTTGCGCGGTGGTGGATTCGAACGGCTACTGCGCGGCGGCCACCTCCACGGGCGGGCTGATGAACAAGATGACCGGCCGCATCGGCGACTCGCCGCTGATCGGGTCGGGGACCTACGCGTGCGACGTGTGCGCGGTGTCGTGCACGGGGGAGGGCGAGGCCATCATCCGCTCCACGCTGGCGCGGGACGTCGCGGCCGTGATGGAGTACAAGGGCCTCGCGCTGCAGGAAGCCGTGGACTACTGCGTCAAGGAGAGGCTCGACGAGGGGTTCGCCGGGCTCATCGCCGTCTCCAGCACCGGCGAGGTGGCCTACGGGTTCAACTGCACCGGCATGTTCAGGGGATGCGCCACCGAGGACGGGTTCATGGAGGTCGGCATCTGGGAGTGAGCGCGCGCTCGCTCGCCGTGGTCGGCATGGAGCTAGTGTGCACGTGGCCATCATGCGATTGCCGTGTGGTTGTAGTATTGGGTCCGTCCTGTGCCAGTAGTAGTAGTAGTTACTAGTGGATTGGAGATTGGAGATTGGAGGTGGGATGAATAATGATTGTGGTGATGATTATGATTATGATTGCCGTGGGAAATAAATGTGAAAAGTTCTATGGCTTCTGAAATTACTACTCTGTTCTTTCTCTCCTGAACCTCCCCATCTCTGTATTCGTCTTCGCTTTTCCCCAGCGCGCTTAACGCCTGTACATTCTAGTGGTTTGCATCCGAGGTTTCAATTTGATTTCAGGTTTTGTTTCTGAGGTGAACCATAGAGCTTTATTCATTTATAGATAGATGTACAAGCTCAGGTGGCTGTAAGAACCAAATATAGCGGCCAAAGCCGGAAGACAGCGACCCTCCAGCTAAGTCATGCGCCTCGACATTCGACTCCCGTGCTTCGTGCATGAACTCTATCCTCTCAAATTGCTTGGCGCCCTCCCCTATGTCCTGAATCAGCATACTGTAGCTGCAGAGATTCGGCTCACCAATGCACTTGGCGACCTCCAAACAATCAGAAGCCACTTGAACCTTCTGAACTCCGAGATCAAGCGCTAACGCTATCGCTTCATGATCGCAACGAGGTTCAAATTGATTTCAGGTGGTAGGATATATACACGTAAATGTCCATTTGAGCATGAGATTTCTCGGCTGTACTTCTTTTCATTGAGATCTGGGCTGGACTTTTTGTTTGGATAGACTACAAAATAAACGCTTATCTACGATAGACCCAAACGTTCCGGCCCAGAATCGGTCGTATAAGCAAGGCTTACTGAGGCCCATACATGTACTCCTTACTCCTTAGTCCTACCGATGCCCTGTCAGTTTTCCATGAGCAACAGGGTTACATGCATACTACAATGCAGTCCTCGGTATTAGTATTGTACTGTATCCATAACAATTGCCGCACTGTTTTGACCAGTTTTTTGGGTGACATTCTCCTACTTCCCAAGTTCAGAGCAAGATTTTTTTCTAGATAAAGAATTTTTTTTATCACTCCCTGCCGCCGGATCAAGATGATATAGCTAACCACGAGAGTATCTCTCAGGCTCTGAGCTCGGAGCAGGATGACCATTCATTTCTTTCCTCGATGTGCCATGCTGACCACGCCTATTCAAATGCAGTGTAACAGTACCAAAGTTTAGAAGCGATCAGAATTCAGAACAGGGCAGCTAGAAGCGGCTACGATGCAATCGAAGCTTTTCGGTCGTCACAACCGAACAAATCGTCTCTGCACGAAGATTCGCACATTATTCTTGTTCTAATGCCACTTGGGTGCTACGCGCACGTGCACGGTGCACGCAGGCAGGGCACGATTCGTTGCACAACGAGCCTTCCTGGCTGGCTGATTCCGACCCCTGCAGCGTGCGATCAGGTTTCTGCCTTTGAACGGCTCTTGCAGCTTGCAAAGAATTCAAGGGCCCCGAGCTTCTGACAGCGTAAACAAATGCGAATAGCGAATGACGGCTTGGTGACCATCTCCAGCACAGCCCATCTATCTTTATTTTAAGTATTAAAGGCTAAAATATGTCTTTCAGCAGAGTCTTTATTACAACATCTAAAATTAGAAAGCTTCCCTCTCGGATTGCAGAGACTTTATATTTGGAGGGTCTTTATCTCAGCCACTCCATATAACTATGAAGTGAGATCCACCTAGCAGAGAGAGAGAGAAAAAGTAAAATATAAATGGTGATATATAGATATTTTTATTAGAGTGGTGAAATGATATAGAAGATTTTTTTAAAAAACTAACCCTTTGAATGAGAATATGGAGGCTGTGCAGAAAATGCTCTAGCTTGCATCGGCTGATTGGGCACCATCACTGCCGGCAGTCCACCCACCAACCACACTTGAATGAGTTGCACGCTTGATCACAAGTCCACTGCCGTTTTTCCTCTCGCCCTACGCCCACAAGCTGACACGGGGGGACCATACTGACGCCATTTCCCAGAGGGACCCCCTGCCAGTACCTTGTCATAAAGGCCATTTTCTTTAAGCAAAGAGGGCAGAACACCTCGGCAAGTAGGCGGTCCCTGCGCATATATCTTTTCATGTTTTGGTGTTTACTTTACTACCAACCACTACCAGATCACCTACCGCGGCAGCGCTTCACGTACCAACAAGCTGCATCTATATTTATTATGAGAAGTGATATGATATATGATGTATTCAACCTGAGACTTCTCGTCCTCTGATGATGACTGTATTGCGGTTCAAACCTTGATGGCAACTTCTGATGAGTATTCAGCTCAGCCAATTCCCATGCATGCCGCATGCTTCATTGCAACTTTTTTTTTCTAGATAATGGAATGGCCTCTGGCTTGATTGCAACTGATAACCTGTAAACGTATTGCAATTCGCTCACAAATCAGGAGCCTCAATTTGGTTCTTCTTAGAACCAAGAGCTTTATATTTTATTCATTAGCAGGAATACACTCGTGCTGAAAGCTTGGAACAGTGAGTCAGATCACATCTATCTTCCTTTTTTCCACAGAATAATAAACACAGAAATCTGCTCGTTATGAAAACAGAAGAAAAATCATTGGCAACTCCGGTTCAAGCCCGGAGCCTAACAAGATTGATTTTCCATCTTGTCTAGTAGATCAAGTGAGCAAATCGGTCTCTTCTTCAATTCCCCGCTCTCCCTCGCTATAAAGCAAAAGCGCCGCGCATCCACCCACCAAACCACATCGTCACGACAGCTCCCCATCCTCCCCAAAACCCCAAACCCCTAGAGCCCAAGGAACCATGGCGGCGCCGGCCCCGACCACCGCCACCACCCACCACCGCCTCCTCCTCCCCGCCTCCACCCACCCCCGCGCCCTCGCCCCATCCGCCCTCCGCCTCCCGCTCCGCGTCCGCAACCACGGCGCGCGCCTCTCCGTCTCGGCCGCAGCGGCGGCGGCCGCCGCCCCGGCCGCGTCGCCCGCGTCCCCGCCGGCTTCCGCCGCGGGGGCCGTCGAGGGGAAGCCTACGGTCCTCGTGGCAGAGAAGCTCGGCGCCGCTGGGCTCGCGCTGCTCCGGGAGTTCGCCAACGTGGACTGCTCCTACGGCCTGTCACCCGAGGAGCTCCGGGCCAAGATCTCGCTCTGCGACGCGCTCATCGTGCGGTCGGGGACCAAGGTCGGGCGCGACGTGTTCGAGGCCTCCGGGGGAAGGCTGCGCGTGGTGGGACGCGCGGGGGTCGGGATCGACAACGTCGATCTCGCCGCCGCCACCGAGCACGGCTGCCTCGTCGTGAACGCGCCCACGGCGAACACCGTCGCCGCGGCGGAGCACGGGATCGCGCTGCTCACCGCCATGGCAAGGAACATCGCGCAGGCCGACGCCTCGCTCAAGGCTGGTGAGTGCAATCTGAATTACGGCAAGGCAAAATTGCCTCCTTTAACATGACTCTGCCATTGTTTCGAACTCTATGGTCTAAAGTATTCTTTGATGAAAAATCTGGGCATTTTATCAATTCTCCCTTTGATTTGATCTTGCGTCTCCTCGCCTTAGCGAAAAGCTGCAAGCTCTGAATCGTGCCGTCATGTCTTGTAGATTTTGTTAATTATGTTTTCAACTCTTCTTTTCGGAAATCTAGAAGCTTGAAAGGATACTTGTAGGAGAAAATAATCCTAAGTTTATCCCTTTAGTTTTGTCCATTTGAGGCCTGTCAATTTTTTGCATCTGAAATTAATATCTGCTTCATCTGACAAAACAAAAAGGATACCTTAGGCTAGATGCATGAAAATGAGGAACTGTTGAGCAACAGTACGGAGATGATATCTACATCCCCTCTTTCAAACAACTTTATTTACACATAGAAGCAGCAATACACAACGCGGTGTTCTCAGTGATAACTTTGTGAAAGTTGTAACACCACGTTGTGGCAGTCATGATGATCTTCTCACCACTTTAGTAATGCATTTACTTCAGGACAGATAGATACATGTTGTGTGAAATCGCTAGCTGATGTTTATCTTGTAATACTGTTCTTTTTTTCTAATTTATTTGCTGACTTGACTCTTGTATAGGTAAATGGGCACGCAACAAGTATGTTGGTGTATCTCTTGTTGGGAAAACTCTCGCTATCCTTGGGTTTGGAAAGGTTGGGTCAGAAGTCGCACGCCGTGCTAAAGGTTTAGGAATGCACGTGATTGCACATGATCCATATGCTTCTGCTGATCGTGCTCGTGCAATTGGAGTTGAGCTAGTTAGCATGGAAGAGGCTATGACAACTGCTGACTTTATCTCATTGCATATGCCCCTTACCCCTGCAACAAACAAGATGCTCAATGATGAAGCCTTTGCTAAGATGAAGAAGGGTGTTCGAATTATAAATGTTGCACGTGGTGGTGTAATTGATGAAGAAGCTCTAGTCAGGGCTCTTGATGCAGGAATAGTCGCACAGGTCTCTTTGCTTCTCTTCCCTTTGGTTTTTCAGGCTTTACTAACTTCACTGTACAATTTTGAACATTTGTTTTCCCAGAGTCGTGCTTATATTTTGTGTCTATGTACTAGGCTGCTCTTGATGTGTTTACTAAAGAGCCTCCCGCACCAGACAACAAGTTAGTGCTGCATGAGAATGTTACTGTGACACCACACCTTGGTGCCAGCACAGTGGAAGCACAGGTATGGTGAATTAGTTCAGAAATGTTGTCATAGTTTGCCGTTCAGGTTCTATCCAAGCTACTAAAATTGCTGAACATCTCAAATCCCTTAGGAAGGAGTGGCTATTGAAATAGCTGAAGCTGTCACTGGGGCTCTGAAAGGGGAGCTTGCAGCTTCTGCGGTCAACGCACCAATGGTTCCTGCTGAGGTAGGGATCTCTTGTTTTCTGCTGACTCCCAACTGAATCCACCCGACATTGGATTCTATCTTATATTGTTGTGTTTTATGCAGGTGCTGTCAGAGCTTGCACCTTTTGTTGTGCTTGCCGAAAAGCTTGGGCGCCTAGCTGTGCAACTAGTGGCTGGTGGTGGTGGTATCAAGTCTGTGAAAGTGACCTATGCATCTGCAAGGGCTTCTGATGATCTTGACACAAGGCTTCTCCGTGCAATGATCACCAAAGGGGTGATCGAACCGATCTCCGATGTTTTTGTCAATCTGGTTAATGCTGACTTCACCGCCAAGCAGAGGGGGATTCGCATCAGTGAGGAGAGAATCTTGTTGGATGGCTCACCTGAGACACCTCTTGAATACATTCAAGTTCAGATCGCCAATGTTGAGTCCAAATTCCCCAGTGCGATATCCGAGACTGGAGAGATCACAGTAGAGGGGAAGGTGAAGGATGGTGTCCCTCATCTAACAAAGGTTGGAGCATTCGAGGTAGATGTGAGCATGGAAGGAAGCTTGATCCTTTGCAGGCAGGTTGATCAACCTGGTATGATTGGTTCAGTTGGAAGTGTCTTGGGTGAGGAGAATGTCAATGTCAGTTTCATGAGTGTTGGGAGAATTGCTCCTCGCAGGCGTGCTGTCATGGCGATTGGTGTTGATGAGGAACCTAGCAAGACCACGCTGACTAAGATTGGGGAGATTCCGGCAATTGAAGAGTTTGTCTTCCTCAAGCTCTAGGCGCATATGTGTATTTGGATTTGCAATCATGGTGTGCAATTTTGATGTAGCTAGCTATTTAATCAGGGTCTAGAGGACGGATGGTTCTCGATGGAATAAGGTTTTTGGTGGATGTTTTTGTGGTGGTGCTCGAATTTGGTTAATCTATTTTCTGTTTGAATATGGTGCTATTAGTAAGTAGCTCGCTGTCAATACTTCTCTGCTTTACTACGTGATATTAATCTATGTTTGTGCCGTTCTAGATCTGTTGTCTGCTAGCCGTCTGACAAGGAAGTCAAGTCAATAAGGATCTAGGGTTACCATTGTCTGCTGGATGTGCCCAAAGGCCATTCCCGGCAGTATATTGGCTCAATTGCTCCTATATCAGAATTTTAGAATTTCAGAATTTCCATAACAGAGAAGTATCTGCATACATATGTGACAACCCAGTGCAAGTTACTATTACAAATTCATTCAGAAATATAAGTTGGCACCCACCTATCATGCATGACTAGCCCGCAGAAACAAGCCCAATTTATCAGGTCGAGCTGCTCTACCGTCCAAAATGCCATTTGGTCAGCAAATACGGAGACGAGAGTATGGAATCGAAAATCTTATCACGAACGAACATCGCTTCTCTTTTTCGTATGGTTTTGCTATTGTCACCAGCCCGAGAAACTCTACTTCGAGCCTAAAGTAACAAAAAAAATATTCCGTGTAACTTTAGATCTATAAATATGTACTCCCTCCGTTCCTCTTTCTTAGGTGTATTAGTTTTTAGAGAAAAATTTTAATTCTAAGGTGTATTTCTGTTTTTACCCACCTCTTGTCAATTCTACCCCTCCACCTCCAAGTACACTTAATTCTAAGGTGTATTAGTACCTGCTGCATGCTGCATTACTTTAGCAAAAGGCAACCACTACAACCACTACGAGTATTAGTTTTTCTGCGTTGTAGTGGTTGGCTTTTGCTTGACCCGATGAGGACAACATGTAGCTGGTAGGTGACGTTTTCTGTAGATGACAAGGAATGGTGGTGTACTGCATGCTTGGTTTAGCTAGGTTTTTTTTGCCATGGCAGATTAGGATACATTAACATTAACAGTACGTTAAACCATCACAAAATCCGGATACATTAAGATTAACCATAATATTAAACCATTACATCAAGCACTAAGAAACTCAATAGCCTCGTCTACAATAAGACGATCACACTCTAATTTAATCGGAAGTTCACCTAGCCGCGTCAGAACTGTCTTCCGCATGTGGGGGAACCTTGTAGCGATTTCCTCCTTTCTGCCTCAATACCTCACGCATGCATGATTGTAGAGTTAGGAATATACAGTTGCTTCGCTCGGCCGGGTACTCGTCGTATGCGTGGCGTATCTTACTCACAATATCAGCAAGTGATCCTGGAGACATCTTATGAAACAAAGATTGTAGGGCTGCAAAGAACCCTAAGTCCAGAATGTTTAGATCTGGCGAGTTCAGCGGCTGGCACGTAAGCCGAATGTCCCATCCATCAGCCTATGCCGCGGCACAAAATGCAGGATCATCCACGGGGATGTGGGTCTTGGCATTGTCCTGCTGTATGAGTATGGTGCATCCACGTTCTGACGCTGGCCATTTCGCCTTGATAGCGGGAAGAAGCCTATTCACCATGTAATCTCTGCTCACATCTTGTGTCACTGCCGGCAGAACCTTCGTGACCATTGTACCCGCCTCACGGTTCTTACTCTTCCTTTTTGCATGATCCTCATACGTGAAAGGCCAAATGCTTATCTTACCATCAAATGTCATCGTACCATCCACATTGTATCGTGGCCTCGCTACCGCCGCCAAGAACATAACTTTCTCTATGAAACTCTTGCTTTGTGTGGTACGAAAAGGATCTTCTTCGTCTGGTGCCAAGTAGTAATTCTGAGTACCCTTTGTGTGGTAGAACCACTTTTCATCGATGTGTATGACATTGTACATCCCTTTAAAAGTTGGATCTTTCGTCAAGCTATGTGGATCAAAAGCATCTAAGCAAAATCGAAGTCTACCTCGCTTGTTCTCTTCTGTCAATGTAGACTTGATAGCATTTGTATGTCGCCTTAGCCTACCTTCCTTCAACCTACGCCACAAGGTAGTCTTCGCCATGTGTAGCTCATAAGCAAGATCTTTCAAAGTTGTTCTTTTGCTCAAATCTATTTCTTTCACAGCATCCGAATTGAACTCAATCCTTTTGCGACCACAATTTTTTGGACGTTTGCTCACGACTCCATGTATTCCACCTGCTTCCTTCCCTCTCTTCCATATGTTCTGCACTGTACGCAAAGGAACGCCACATTCTTGAGCCACTTGCAAGCTCACCCCACGGCTCAACACACCTTGTGAAGTCCTCTCTAACAACATGGCATATATGGCTTGCTTTTCTTCATCTTTGTACTGTCGTCTTTTCTGATTGACTCGATTAGGTCTTGCAGAAGATTAGGAGTACAAGGTTTAAACCAATTTCAAATTAAAAAGCTAACCGCAACAAAATCTCAAAGCAGAGCAATTGCATCGTACTCGTCCTGTTCCGGCCGGTGCCGCTCTCCACCTCGTGTCCGTTGCTGGCACCGCTGTCTAGCTCCAAGCCAATGTTCAAATCGAACCCATTGCCGCGGCTAGTGCTATCCACCTCGTGTCCGTTGCCGACGCCACTCTCCACGTCCAAGGCAACTTTCAAATCCAACCCATTGCCGCGGCTGCTCTCTACCTCATGTCCGTTGCCGGCGCCGCTCTCCACCTCCAAGCCAACGCTCAAATCCAACCCATTGCCGCGGCGGGCGTGCCGGTTCCCGCGGCCGGCGCGGCTCGTACGATTACCGCAGCATCCTTGCCACACCGTGAGAGCCGGGCGAGCTCGGCGTTGCCCGCTTAATCCCAACCGAGCACGACCTCTGCGCTGCTCGCGGCCGCGAGCAGCACTAAAACGGCCAGTAGCGTCACCGTCGCTCGCACCATGCCCGCTGCCGTGCCCAGCGTCGCCACCGCAAAGAGCATCCTCCGCATCAACGCCGTCGAGGCCATGCTCGCTGCCAACCACGCCCGCATCACCACCGCCACCTGAGCTCTGCCCGAATCCTTCTCCATCTTCATTTTCTATGCGTCCAAGTAAAGCAAGAACGAATCAACAGAAATACTCACGGTACACAGCAATCAGACTTTCAAGAATTTGAACCAACTAACCTTCATCCGAAGCTAGCCATTGGTACTCGTAATTGAGGTCCTGGATTGCTCCGTCGTAGTCTTCTGTCTCGTCCCAATTGAAAGCGCCGATCGGTGGTTTGTTCTCCATTGGTTTGTCATGCAAGTGGAGAAGAAGATGAGAGGGAGGAGAGAAATGAGTGTGGAGTGAGATACCGGTGTTCAAGCCCTATTTAAAGGCAAACTCCAATTCAAAAATTTGAAAATTTGGCGCAAATCAGCCCTTGTGATTCCCTCCGAAAATTTGTCAAAAATTTCGGCCATGGACATGTCTTCTGGCGTGCGCTAAAATGTTTTGGATGCAGCCTGCTCCGAAACGGCCAGTACATGCAAGCTGCGCTTGCTCCTGTTGGCCATGCATGGCCCATGCAAAGCTAACTGATCCAGGCTGTAACCAAGGGCTAAATCGTCCCAAAAACCATCCTAAACACCTCCTTGGTCTTAGCAAACGAAAAAATACACCTAAGAAAGAGGAACGGAGGGAGTAACTATGTAGTTACACAGTTCTTTAAAACTTCTAGTTACATATTTCTAAATGTAAAATTGTAAACAATCTAAACTATGCAACTAACCAGCTTTCTTTAGATAAAGAATCAATATTCAAGATGCCTTGTTCGGACAAAGTCCACTCGCTAAAAGGAGATAAAAATGTACTCTAATTCAAACGTCTCAATTGCCTTTTCAAATATAAGCTTCAAGTCTCGAGAGAGACATACTCAGCCATCAGGGGTCTGAGTGGTTAGAGAAAGTATCCAGTGCTTACACACCTTTAGGTGGTACCGTGTTACCAATACATAATTAGGCCACCAAAAAGTCACGAATTTTAAAAAACTTTTTTACAACATTGATACATGATGTTCTTTCTTTAGAACCGGTTCTTGCTTTAGAACCGGTTCTTGGCTTAGTACTAGTTTCTGACTTGGCACCCTCTTCAAAATTTACCCAATGTATGGAACCAGTCCTTTGTTAAAAAGTCACGAGCTCATCATGAGGAAGAGACATGCAAGGAAGAAGAGAGATTGAGAGAGAGAGCAAGGTAGACCCCGTAACATACATCCTGGTAATTTTTTATTGAGCTATAACTTTTATGTAGGTCATCTCTTGTAACTCCTAAATCGAAATGGAGTGTGGATTTTGTATATGCACATGTGGGTACATGAATTTAAGATTTATGTCAATTTTAATACTTGTGCATCTTAAATTTTTTTAAAAAAATTCATAGATATTCATCATGTTAGAGCATGCACAATGTCATCATACATAGATTACAGCTCTTGCCTTGAAAGAAGCATAGAAGCAATTTATGCATGATGTTGAGAGCAATGCACCTCGTTCTCAGGTACAACCCTCCATGTAGATATCTAATTTAGTCTTCGTCTAGCTAGCTAGAAGCTTAGCACAGCTTGTTTTTGTTTCTTGGAAGAGCAAGCTAGCTCTACCATCTTGCAAGTGGGTTCACAGTGCAGGGGTAAGAGCAATGCTATAGTCCCAACCTCGTCCGGCTTCCTCAGTCACGGCTTCAAACTCTCAAAGGTGGCATTGCGTTCCTTATTCAAGTAATATCTTGCTTATGTACTTATGTAGTGTTGGCCATCGCAATTAACCATGATCCGATGTGCACCGTGGAGAGGTGTAGGCTGGCTGGAAAGGTGACCGTCATCACCGGCTCTGCCAGTGGCATTGGCAAGGTGACTGCCAGAGAGTTCATCCTGAACGGCGCCAAGGTCATCCTCGCCGATATCCAGGACGACCTTGGACGCACCGTCGCCGCTGAGCTAGGGCCAGATGCCGCCTACACCCACTGTGATGTCACGGACGAGACGCAGATCGCCGCGGCTCGCGGTCGCACTCCACAGCCGGCTTGACGTCTTCTACAACCACGTCGGCATCACGGGACCCATGACCACAGACTCCATAGCTTCCTTTGACCTCGCCGACTTTGACACCGCACCATGGCGACGAACGTCAGGTCCGTCGTCGCGGGCATCAAGCACATGGCGCGCGTGATGGTCCCACGCCGAAGCGGGCGTACACTTTGCACAGCCAGCGCAACGGGGGTATCATAGCCCCCAGTAGGGTGGGCATTTTAAACCCAAAACCAAACACCGAAACCACACCGAACCGAAAAAAACCGAAATAAAAAGTTAATTCGGTTTTCGGTTCACATTTCGGTCTTAAAAAATACAAAATCAAATTTATTTCGGTTATTTCGGTTTTTATCTCAGCTTAACTGAAATAACCAAACTCTAAAACCTTACCTCCATAGCCTAGGCCGCCCAACCCAATTCCTAACGCCAGAGGCCTAGGCCGCCGGCCCAACTCCTAACAGCCCAACAGCCCCAACTAGTGAACCACCTTCTCTAACCCTAATAGCCCACACCCCCATAGGCCTCCGCCACCGCCGCCCTCCTCTCCCCTCCACCGGTCCGTCCCTGCGCCATTCCCTACGCCCACCACACCAACCCCGTCCACCTCCACTTCCACCACCATCGCATCAACGGACGCCACCACCACGATGCCACGGCCGCTCGCATCGCGCCGAAGCTCTCCCCATCAAGTCCCTCTCCACACCCGACAACATGCTCACCTTCCTCGCCACCGAGCTCGGACTCTCCAAGCCTCGTCACGGTTGCCGTCGCCTGTGACCCTAAGGTGCTCACCAGCAGCGTCCCAAGGACTCTTGCGCCTCGCTCAGCCGAGCTCCGCGCCCTCGGCTTCACCAGATCGTCCTCTTCGTCGCGCACTACGGCATGGCCGTCTTCCTCTCCCACTCGTCGGCACGCTCAAGGACAGCTCCGCCCTCCTCACCGTCGACCTCCAGATGGCCAGGTCCACCATCGTGCTGCTCCAGGAGGAGGCAGGCCTCACCGACGATGACATCGGCTGGTTCTGCAGGTTGCGGATTGTTTGGGTTTTTCGGTTTAACCGAAAACCGAACTGAAATTTTTGGTTAACTGAATTGTCGGTTTCCAGAAAATAATAGGTTAATTCGGTTCTTAAATTTAAAAACCGAAAAAAAATTAAACCAAAAAACCCGAACCGAGAAAACTGAAAAACCGAATGCCCGGCCTGAGCCCCCACCTACAGCATCTCAAAGACCGCTGCCATCGGCGTGGCGCAGGCCGTGGCTGGGGAGCTGGCGCTGCCACGGCGTGCGCGCGAACACCATCTCGCCGCATGGTATTTGTGCGGGCTGGCCGAGTTACTTTCCCAGGCAAGCGACGAGGAACTGAGACTGATGGTGAAGAGTGACATGAACCAAATGAAAGGGCTGGTGCTTGAGGTGGGTGACATTGCGAGGGCATGCAGCCGTGTACCTGGCGTCTGACGAGGCCAAGTATGTGAACGGGCACAATCTTGTTGTCGATGGCGGCTATACTATTGGAAAGGCGCCGCTGCCCGCCAGTTAAGGAGTTAATGATATGGTGTGACATTGTTGTCGGAATAAATCAGTTGTGTTCGGGGAAATGTAATGTTACTGTTCCATTTAGCAAATTGTAAGCTAGCAACCCAGCAAACTCTTGTGGTTATGGCTTTCAATATAAATCAGGCGAAATGCCTTTGGTCGAAAAACTCTTCCATTCAGCGTCGCAAAATGATCTTATGCACTTTGCTATCGAGGAAGAAAGCAAAAAGAGAGAAGAAAAAAGAAACGAAAAGAAGCATCCTTGGAGAGGAGGGCTCGCGTGTTTGCATGTGCTTGCGGCCGCAAGGCATCACGATGAATCGTCGTGGGGTGAAGGACTATATGAGCATCGGGCCTGTATTGTATTGCTAATACACCCCAGTTCCAGCGGAATGGGCTTACTATAACCAGGACGATATTTAATTCTCTGTTTTACGATTACAGCCCAGCCAAACCAAACGCGAATTAACGGCATAATTTACCATGCAAACATGTTACAGTGTAAAAAATCGCTGAACCAAATACCTAAGTGCAAGTACTCTACCTTGGTTTCTCAAGGAAAAAGATGCTACAGCTCATTCAGCTCAGCTGCTTTTCCAGGTTATTATTCAGCTCTTAGAGAGTAGAGACGGATACCCAGGAGCTTATAAGCTTGTGGACTATCAAAAGGAGTCCGTAAGTTTTAGCTGATGTGAATCACCGCTGCGCAAGTACTTTATGTACAGTGACCGGGAGATGTTCAGAGCATCTCCAGTGGCCGTGGTCGCGAAGACCTTCCTATCGCTCTGCCAGCTGTTGGTGAGGCTAATCCATTCCCGCCTCCATTCCTCCAGTGCAAAAGGTTCGTTCTTCTCCATGCTCAGTATCAAGTACTTGAAGTAGATAGCAGCCCTTGCTCCGTAGTAGTCTCGCAGCAGGCCGCTCCAGTACTTGTTTGCTGCATCAAAACTTGTAAGAAACAAATACAGAGAAACAACAAGAAAGCAGTAAGTGGGTGAGTGATATGTGCCTCACCGTAATCGCGTAGCAAACTTGCTTTTGAGTCGGTGTTGTCAAATCACATTGTAATTTGTGTTCTAGCATTCCATTCATACTGACACAAGTTTGAAAGCAATTGTGTGCCAGCAATTATAGGAATAATACAAGAGCTTTTTGAATACAAGATTTTTTTTTCTGAAATTTTTTTTTGGAATAGTAAGATTTGGTATACAAGAATTTTCCTTTTTGAAACAAAATTTTGGAATGCTTAGACTTTTGTCTAAGCTAGCATAGCATCACAATATCACAGCTTATACTTAGTGGCCTAGTGCTCATGATGCTATATAACAGGATGGATCTACCTAGCAGTTTTGACCTGGTTACCGTCGGGCAGGTAAGAATGAAACCATCTTCCATGAACAAGCATAGTAAAGTAATTGTTGCGACTTAAGATTACGTAATATATGCTATATCATTTTGTATAAGAGAAAGAAGTGCTAACAATGTCAAAAGAAAAGCATTACCTGTCTCTCTTGTTCTCGGTCTCGTGCAAGGCCCTTGGCACTTTCCAACCAAGGCCCAAGCAGAAACCCCTCATGAGAGGCTAGCAGCATGTCAAGGTCATTAACAAGCTCGAGGAAGCACTGACACAGGGTGGACACTTGGTCCATGTTGTTTGATTTATAGCTTTCGATGATCTTTACAAAGATTTCGTTGGCATATTTAGCCAGAACTTGACGAGTCAAATCCACAAGGTCATACCTGTTAAAGTCATGTAAGATTGAATTAACTTATCTAACACCACCACTTAATTCTCCAAACATGTATAGGACTCTTCATTTGTAAAGTCATAGTGCAATGAATTGCACCTCAAAATCATAAGCAGAACACATTTTAGTATCAATTCAAATTAGGTTAGCTGAAAAGTCAGCAATAAGGATCATAATCAACATATACAGTAATGAATTCAAGAAAAAGGCAATTCTAGAAGGGAACGAAACAGAAGTGTTACATCAAAGAGTTGTGGAATGGCTTTCCTGAAAAAAAAAGGAGTTGTGGAACGCCAGAAGAAAATAAAACAAAGGGTTCCGAAGGTTTTTAACATGGTTATTCAGACAAGTAGTGTAGCATTAGCACTAAGTCAATTGAAGATAACAACACTTTTCACTAAGTCAATTGAAGATAACAACACTTTTCTGAGCTTGCAATAGCAGTATTCTCTTGCGCTCCCACAAGAAAGAATCAGATCAAACCAGAATCACTAGAAAGCTGAGCGTATTGAAATCAATGAAACCACAAAACAGGAAGACAGCCAGTAGCTAACATTTTCTAATAATAAAAGATGAACCAAAATAAACCATTTTATGGTACAGATTAAGCAATTGGAGCACCTGTGTTCTTACCTGAAGGTGCTGCTGTCAGATACTTCATCTCCGTATTGAAGAAAAAGCTCTAGGGCATGTACAACGACATTAGTACCATACCATAATGTGGTTGTTCATACGCATCATTTGATGCATCCTTCACTACATAATTCTAAATCCTGGTGTTTGAATAACAAAAGGTTCAACATCTGGGAATCCCACTATCACGTCCCGGTTTTTTGTCCTGTTACCAGAATAAGAATTATAAGCAGAGTAACAGTAGAGAAAACAATCAAAGCCTTAAAAAACTCACAGAAGTAAATTGATGTTCGCTAGTACTGGCAACAACTTAAAAAATAAATCTGAGAACAGGTGTGCAGCACAGAACAATGTTATCTAGCAAAGATCTTGTATTACAGAGTACAAAAGTAAAAAAAGGGTCCAGTTTGTTATAGTAGTATAGCATATAAAAAATATATAGTTTTGTTACTTTACACAATCTTCAATTCCTAGTGTATGCTTGTCTAGTGTTGGATGAAAATGGATGCACAGTACGATGGCTAAATATGGCATTTATAGAATATCACAACTTACATTTTTGCCATCTGTGCAATTATATAAAGTTCGGTGTAAAATTCGCCAAGCATCTTGCAACCCCATGATTGATTTCCCATATCTTCTTGTTGGATATGTTTCAACCCACACCTGCAAATAATGAAAATTTGATCAAGCTAAAAAGTGGCTGCATTCATTAGCTAGCTCTAAAGGCAACTTCTAAAACAACACAAATGAGAGAACTGTAAAACAAGAACTCGCCACATTTGCTGGAAAGTGAACACATAACATGCTAATCTGACAAACTGGTTAATTCCAAAGCATACATTGAACAGAAATCTGTATTTATTTTTACATAGCTACTACCTTATTACAGAAGAAGAAGAAGAAGAAGGGGGATACATCTATCGCATGTATAACTCTTCTAGAAAGTGGTTTATCAAATTTCACCTGAAGATCCACTTGTCTGTGGTGAAAGGCCATTTCTGACATAAGGTCATAAACAATAGGATTTTGCTCGATTCCTTCCATAGACATGCCAAGTCCAACCTTAAAACAGAAGTTGTTAACAAGCAAACGATCAGCATATTGAATATTTGCGAGTTTAGTAGCAAAAACAGCTGATTGCTAACGGCGTTCGGTGTAATACCATTGTGGAGTTTTTACTTAGGCGAGCATCAATAGGCCCCGAAGCAACAGCATCCAAAACACCATATATTTCGAAGTCCGCAGCAAAATTATGAAGCATGCACCTGAAAAAAGGATTGCACCGATTCCTTTATGACATTGAAAAAGGAAATAAAATATGTTTTCTTTTACTCAATAGATGGTGAGTTGACAGGAATGGGAAAGAGGACTTTCCAGATGTAGAGGACACCATAGAACTGATCAGAATTGATCCATACTGGTTTCACTTCAGCATATAGATCAAGAACAATCATTCGGCCAACTGGAACAGAATGCAGTAGTGCTTACCAGTGACCACCACAGAATTCGGTGTTAAACAAATAAGGAAATACTCCCTCCGTCCCAAAATGTAAGGCATGCACGCATCCTAAAATTTATAATTAGATCTATAATATGTTAGTTATATGATACAAAAATGATATCATTGGAAAGTGCTTTCAAAAGCGAATCCAACAATATCACTTTTGTATCATATAATCAAAATATTATAAGTCTAATTGTAAATCTTGGAATGTGTGCGCGCCTTACATTTTGGGACGGAGGGAGTATCTCATAACATAGAAGTTGCATGCTTGAAAAATGACAGTTCAGTGATGTAGTAGCCAGTACCACCTTTTGTTCACAAGATTTCAACAAATAAGGACTGAATTAATGATTAGAAACACATCATCTGTGCTCTCAGCAACAGTTGTTGCGAGTTGGAGATTTAGAATATGCCAGTTGTGAGAATTGAGTATATATCAATTGTGGTTCTAGCTTCTAAATCTAACTGTTCACCTTTGATACCTAAAGCAGTAATATATCACTGCAGACATGGACTTCTTGATTAGCACAAGCTGAATAGTATTGAGGCGGCAACATTACAGATAACATCATTCCGAATTGCCCACCATTGATGTCGGTTCTGAAATTATAATATGTTACTGGAATACAAAAGGCTTGTGCTGTAACAAATAAATGGGATCATCTCACAGCATTGCAGTATTCATTTTAACATATCAAACATCCTAAGACCGAACTTCCTGGAGGGACTTATCTAGTTACACAGATCACAAGTGAAATATTTATGTCATTAGAAATACACGTTTCACGAATTTCCATGTCACAGTTCCAGTGACATTTTGTAATAAAATCAAAATGAACAAAGGGTTAATAAACCTAACAGCAGTTCACATATTATCAAACTATGTCATAAGATTGCACCTTCATTTTTGGGGGTTCCCAGAAAGGATCGTAAGTAAACAACCAACCCTGCAAAGGACAATACATGTTAGAGAGAATTGCATATCCAACTATTCAAGTATGTGTTCGTCGAGCAAGAATAAATTGGGCAACTGGAAAAGATAATTATGCATCTGAGGAGGGACCAAAACGAAAAAGGTAAGTGCATCAACCAAGATATCCATAACCCACACCCTAGCAACTGCATTTTACAAACCAATCCATTGCAAGTGTTAAGCAAAAAATTTAACATTTGAAAAGAACTTACTTGCATTAACCAAA
Source organism: Stipa capillata (assembly GCA_019208055.1). Taxonomy (NCBI): domain Eukaryota; kingdom Viridiplantae; phylum Streptophyta; class Magnoliopsida; order Poales; family Poaceae; genus Stipa; species Stipa capillata. The sequence goes on from JAGXJF010004412.1 coordinate 309,266, forward strand.
TAGCATCATCGTCACCACTTTGCATTCCCCTGAATGTTGCAGCACCCAAAGAAGATATATAGTTTGGATCACTTAGCGGAGGGGTGTTCTCATCGAATGTATCACTAGAGGGATAGAAATCACCAAATGAGGTAAAAGGTTCATCAAATAGGAACTTGTAATGATGTAAATGATATATAATCATACCAGTTGTATATATGACTTGTCCTACCATATTCTGTGCAAAAGAACAAGAGAACTCATCATATGTCTTAAGGATTGCATTTTTATTCTGATAAAATTCTGTAAAAAGCTGGAAAACCTAGCAACTAAATGAAAGTTAGCCATTCTTATGGCGAGAAAACAAGCATATATTCACCATGTGATAGATTTTTTTTTCCTGAAGTGTATTGACCAGGTTTCATGAGATTTTTAAACTAAGAAACTGTTATAGGAGCAATGCGTCAGTTCAACCAACTGAGAAAAGGCCAAAGAAACAAGAAAGGATACCTCACAACGTTACCCCATGTTTCTACAACCCCCCTCAAAAAAAACTGACCATTGGCCAAAGTAGCAAGTGCCTTTGACCTACTTGGCTTATTCTGCCCTCAATATCCTCTATTTTTATACAATGCATCTCCACAGATAGCAAGTTCCAACAAAGAGTATGACACAAAGCATAAAAATTCACTGCTCAACTGTGCCTTTAATTTTACAATCTCTGCCTTGTCTTTTACAGCAATTAACATATCATTAACATATAGGAGCAAGTAGATAGCTGAACCATTAACAGTATTTAAATAAACACAACTATCATAATTTGATCTTCTAAAACCTTGAGAGATTATAAAGAAGTCAAACCTCTTGTACCACTGTCTTGGTGATTGCTTCAAACCATAAAGAGATTTTTTTAACTTACAAGCATAATTCTCCTTCCCCGGAACGACAAAATCTTCCGGCTGCTCCATATAAATGTCTTCTTCTAATTCCCCATGTAAGAATGCAGTTTTCACATCTAATTGCTCAAGCTCATAATCATAGATAGCCACAATGCTGAGTAAAGTACGAATAGAACTATGCTTCACAACAGGGGAAAAAATATCTGTAAAATCAATACCTGGAATCTGGCTATAACCTTTAGCAACTAGTCTTGCTTTGTATCTAACATCTTCGGTTGGTGTAATGCCCTCTTTTTCTTGAATATCTATTTGCAGCGAATAGCCTTCTTCTCAATTGGTAATTTGACTAGTTCCCAAGTACTATTTTTCTCAAGTGATTCCATCTCATCATGCATGGCAGTCATCCATTTATTTGAATCAACAGAACTAATAGCCTCTAAATAAGTTGAAGGTTCAGCAGTACTTTCAATGTCTTCTGCCACACTAAAAGCATAAGCAATAACATTGTATTTTTCAATAAGCCTGTTGGGACGCTTATGTTCCCTTGTAGACCTTCTAGGCTGAATTGCAACAAGATGTTGTGGTGGCTGCACAACCTCAGGAGGATCCTCAGTAATAGTTACATCAACATGAACAACAATATTCTCTTTGTCTGGTGTATCACCTGAATTAATAACATGCTCCACCTGCACACTTGTTTTATGTGGCTTCTCAATAGGAACATCATTAGATGGCTTATCATGTAACATAGCAGATTCATCAAAAGTAACACTTCTACTAATTACCACATTTCTAGTTTCAGGATTTCATAATTTATAACCTTTCACACCAGGCTTAAAACCAAGGAAAATACACTTAACAGCTCTAGGCTCCAATTTACCATTATTAACATGAGCATAAGCAGGGCAATCAAATATTCTCAAATCAGAATAATCTGCTGGAGAACCAAACCATACCTCAATGGGAGTCTTCTTTCCAATAGCCAGGTTAGATGACCGATTAATTAAGTAACAAGCAGTGGAAGCGGCTTCAGCCCAAAAACTTCTAGATAATCCAGAACTAGATAACATGCAGCGTACCTTCTCTATGATGGTTCTATTCATGCGTTCGGCCACACCATTTTGTTGAGGAGTACCTGAGACAGTGTAATGTTTCACAATTCCCTCTGATTTGCACAAAGCTTCAAACTCTCTAGAACAAAACTCCAAGCCATTATTGGTACGTAGCTTCTTGACATGCTTGCCAGTCTGTCTTTCAATCATAATCTTCCACTCCTTGAATGTCTTGAATACATCTGATTTGTGCTTCAGAAAATATGCCTAAACTCTTCTTGAGTAATCATCAATGATGGTCAACATGTAACCTGCACCTCCAAGTGACGGAACGCGGGACTCTCCCCACAAATCTGAGTGAACATACTCCAATATGTCTTTTGTAGAGTGAGTTTCAGTGCCAAACTTCACTCTTGTTTGCTTATCGAAGACGCAATGTTCACAGAATTTCAACTTATCGATGTTTTGACCATCAAGTAGTCCTCTTTTACATACCTCCATCATTCCAGTTTCACTCATATGACCAAGACGCATATGCCAAATATTAGTAGTATCACAATCAGAAGTATCATTTGAAATAACAGGGGCGGCATTACCTGAAATTGTAGTACCTTGAAAATAATAAAGACCATTAGCCTTCCTCATGTCACCCTTCATTACAATAAGAGAACCTTTGGTGATCTTCAGGACTCCACCTCCACCTGAATACTTGTACCCCTTATTATCAAGAGTACTTAAAGAGATAAGATTTCTCTTCATCTTGGGAATGTGTCGGCGTAGAGACGCCTCTAGCGGTGGTCCGGAGGGACCCCCTTTGGAATTCGGCCCAGGGGAGTAGTGAGTTTCTTACGAGCCTTGGTGTGGATTAGAGTTTAGCGAGTAAACCCGGTGGCTAAGGATGTAATGACGCAAGGATTTACCCAGGTTCAGGCCACCCCGGAAGGCGTAATACCCTACGTCCTGCTTGTTTTTGTATATATGTGTGTATATGGCAAGTATGATGAGTTACAAAGGTGCGCACTGTTCTTCTTCTTGCTCTAGCCCAGAGGAAGAACGGTGCTTCTTCGGTACGGATTTAACCTAAGGAAAATCGAACTAGGAAAGGAGCCAACCCCTTGCATGGACCAGGCTCTCCCCTTATATACTTGGGGGAATACCACATAGGTCGGCAAAGGAAAAAGAGCTGGACTGATACTGTGGGCGATGTGGGTGCAACTGGAAGCGCCCACACCTCTATTTAATGCAAACTGCATACTTTCGGCCGGGACGTCGCTTCACCGTATGTCGGAACAGGGGTTCTGACATCTTTACCTTCGGCGGGCCCCGTGGATGAAGACTTATTGGCCTCTTCTGACTGGGTCGGTAGAATACCCACTCGCGGGTCCCATGGGTCGGCCTCTCGACCCGCGCAATGAGTTGCGTGGCGGCGTCCCCCATGGGGTAGAAAGGGTGACAGTGACAGGGCGTGCGGGGCGGCGCGCTTGGTTGGTCAAAGAATCTGTCAGCCCGGGCCCACCCTTCAGAGAGAGAGAGGGATAGCTACCAGAGCTTATCACCTGCACCAGTGGGACCCGGTCTGACCGTCATCATGCCCTCATAGGGCTTGGGGTTCCTCGTCGAAATGACAGGCATTAAATGCCTCCGCCAGAGCGGAAGCTTACTGGAGAAGCTGGGCGCTGGCCGACGTAGATGGGCGAGGGTCCCACCAGAGGACACGTCGTCCCCCGAGCACTCGGTCCCGAGCATCTTCCTTCGCTAGGAGAGGGCGCCAGCTGTCTTCCGGATGCCCCCGAGCAATCCCGAGCGCTCGGGGAGCACTCGCAGGGGAGCCCGAGGGAGAGCGCTCGGGAAGGGACCCCGAGCGCGCGCCCTTCGTCCTCTGGGACGCCGAGCGCTCGGGGACGGACCCCGAGTGCTCGCTCAGCGCGTGGGCCGTGGACTCCCGGAGGCCCAAGACCCCTTTTGGTTTGCGGACGCGGCCTCTGGAGGAGACCCCTTATTCCTTAGGAATGGCCACGGGTTCCGCACGGCGATCCGGGTGGGACCCAAGGCCCCAGCGACTGGAGCACCACGTGTCACCATCTGCGGCATTTGGTTGGCCTCCGCCGGCGGTTAGGGGTACCCTGGGCCCCATTCCACCGACAGTAGCCCCCGGCCTTATCTCCCAGCGACGGCCCGAAGGGCTATGACTGGGGATAAGGCCTTTCTTCTTGGGCCAAGCAAAAGATGCCGGCCCATTCTGATGCGCCCTGCGGAGGGGCGCTTTTAACGCGGCGCGCACGGAGCGGGAGCGACGCCCAATCCGCACGCGCCACCTGGCCGCGGCGCTTCGTGTTGCGCCCGCGCGGGAAAAGCGCGCCGTTCCGGGCGGTTGCGTGCTCCGGATTTCGCGCGACTGCGAAATTACTGCCAACGGCAGTAAACTGACAGCCCAGGATTGTTTTTTGGAAACCGCCGGACGGTTGAACTTCTGCGGTTTTTTCCCTTTTGAAAAGAAAACCACTTCTCACTTTTGAACTTTTCACCTCCTTGCGCAAACGCTCTGTCTCCCAAAGTACTTGCGCTTTCTTCGTCTTCTTCCTCCCGCCGCCGCCATTTTTGCCTCCCGAAAACTTTCTCCGCCACCAATTCGCCACCATAATGACTCGCCGCAAGACCCGGCAGAGCAGCCCTCCGACCCCGAGCTCGCCTAGCGTGCTCCAGAAGTCCCGCCTCCACAATGAGGAGGCGATGGACAACTTCCGGGGCATCGTGGTGCCGGAGGGCCGTCCGAACCCGACGGTGGTGCGGCCGGCGACGTACCCGCCGAACCCGCGGGCGAACGAAGCGGTGATCTTCACGAGCTTCCTGGGGGCGGGACTCCTGTCGCCATTCTCGGCGTTCTTCATGGAGGTCCTCAAGGATTATGGGGTCCACCTTCTCCATCTCACCCCCAACTCCGTGGTGGTGCTGGCGATCTTCGCCCACCTCTGCGAGATGTTCGTCGGGGTGATGCCGTCGGTGGCGCTCCTTCGGCATTACTTCGTCCTTCGATCGGTCGGGAGGACGCGGGGCTCCGGCCGAGCGGAGGTCACTGGCAGCGCCAACTTCCAGCTCCGGGGAGGGAAGGAGGCCGATCTTTACATTCCGCAGATGTTGCGGAACAAATGGGACGATTGGCGCCAGCAGTGGTGCTATGTCAACACCGACCCGGCGACGGAGCTGCTGATCCCGGAGGCGCCGGCGGAGCACAAGAAGACATGGGAGTACATGGACCCGAGCGACAAGGAGCTGTTTTTGGCGGTGGCGCGCATCACCCAACTTCGGGAGTTGGGGCTGACGACCACCATGGTCGTCGGCGATTTCCTCCGACGCCGGCTGGCGCCGCTACGGGAGCGCGCGCGACCGGCGTGGACGTACACCGGCGACGATGACTTCTGCCGGACGGAGGTCGGCGTTGGCAAGAACCTGACCCCTGCCGCGGTGGCGATGTTTCTGAAGGCGCTGCTCGGGGTTCAAGACCCTTCGCAGGCTGAGCTCGCCCGGCCGGACCTGCCACTCTGCGTGCATGCGGACCGGCAGAGTATCCTGGACATGATGCCGGTGTGCGACGCGCATGGCTTCGTGTCCGCGCCGAGAGCTGGCCCGCGCGCGCCGGCTGGGGGCATTCGGATCTTCTCAGATGAAGACGAGGTGCAGGCGCGGGCGGCCAGAGCCGCGAGCGCCCCGGCGGCAGATGTTGCTCCCGACCCCGCCGACCCGAAGGGCAAGGGGCTAGCCCCGCCACCTCCGTCTCCACCACCGCAGGCGCCGGCGGCGAAGAAGAAAACGACGCCGAAGCCGACCGTGGCAGGAGATGTCGGGCAGGGAAGCTCTGCCCATGCCGGCCTCAAGTTCGGGCGGTGGCCTTCTGCGCCGCCTCCGCCGCCCCCTCCACCCGCGGGCCCTCAGGCGCCGGGGAATGGAGGCGGCGGCTCGGGGCGAGGAGCCACTGGGACCGCGCCGACTGGAAGCTCGCCGGCGGCCGGTGCGGACGCCGCCACCGGACAGAAGAGGAAAGACCCGCCGGGGTCCTCCGACCCGGACTCGGTCGTCCCGAAGGGCAAGTGGCGGTAAGAATAATCCTCACCTTTGCCTTATTTTGTCTATGTATCGTGCTCGGGTGCTGAGCCCGAGCTTGGCTCTGTTGGTTTTTTAGGGCGAAGAAGTCTAAACTGTCCCCGAGCCCGCCGGTGGCCCCGAGCGCTCCAGTTGCCCCGAGCGCGGGCGGGGACGCGAGCGCGGGCGCTGCCCCGAGCGGCACCCCTGCCCCGAGCGGTCCTGCGGCGCCGGCCCCGAGTGCGCCGCTTGCCCCGAGCGCAGTTTCGTCCCCGAGCGCCGAAGTGGCCTCGCGGGAAGGAACTGTTCCGAGCGTGGGAGCAGCCGCACCTGAAGCGGAGGAGGCGCCGCCAGAGGCTCCGAGCGCCGACCCAGAGGAGCTGGGCGCTGGCCCGGAGGAGGAGCGGGAGCCACGTGTCGCCGCGGCTGAGGAGCAAGCGGCGTCACTTGAGCAGGAGCCACGCACCGCCGCGCCTGAGGAACAGGCGGCGGGGCGTCAGCAGGAGGCGAGCGCCGCCGATCCTGAGGAGCAGGCGCCGGGGCCCGAGCAGGAGGCGGTCCCCACGGAGGAGACCGAGAGCGTTCGGCCCGAGGAAGGGGCCGGCGGCTCTAACGCTGCGGAGTGCCCCGAGCCTCAGGAGGAGGAGCTCGGGGGCTCTGCTATCATTGTGCTACCGAGGGGGCAGCGCGCCACGCGCCGCGACGAGGCACCCCGGGTGATCCCCCCGGAGTGTTCGACGCCGCGCGCGCGGCCCTTGACAAGGTCCAGGAGGACTTCACCGCCAAGGAGAAGACTTTGGCGCAGAAGGAGGCCTCACTGGAGGATCGGGAGGCTTTGCTTGCAGAGGCGGCGGAGACCCTTTCGAGCCGCATTCGTATTGCCAAGCGGGAATACGAGCGGGACATGGACAAGGTCGCTCTCCAGCGGGAAGCCTTGAATGCTCTGAAGAGGGAGCTCGTCGAGAAGGAGAACCTCCTTAATGAGCGAACCTCCCGCCTCATCAACATCGAGGCCCGGGTGACCGCGCGGGAGCAAGGTTTGAAGCAGCGGGAGAAGGACGTTGCTAACGCGGAGGCGCGGCTGGAGAAGCACGCTGCCGAGGCCGACCGACGCGACGAACAACTCACCCTTCGCGAAGGTAACATCGAAGACCGGATGACCTCGCGCGAGGAAAGTTTGAAGGCGCGGGCCGCCGAGGTTAAGCGACACGAAGAGCGGCTTTCCCTTCGCGAAAGGGAAGTCGAAACGAAGGAGGTCGCGCTCACGAAGCGCGAAGGGGACCTGGAGAAGGCGACCAATAAGCTGGATGCCGAAGTCCAGGGCCGCGTCGATGCTGCCCGTGAAGAGCTTGCCAAGCAGATGGCAGATCTCCGCTCCCAAGTCCAGAACCTCGAGGGGCGGTTCGAGGACTCGCGCGTTTCCAAGCGCAGCCTCCAAACCAAGCTCCAAGAGGTGGAGGAGGCAAGGAAACGCGAGCGCTCGGAGGCCACCGCTGCATGGGAAAAGGTGGAGGAGGCCCGCCTCGGGCTGCTTGGCGAACGCACGGAGCATACGCGCCTGATGAGGGACATCTTCTCGCAGGCTCGGAGGGCCATTCGGGCCGCCGGGCTCGGGGACGTCGCCCTGCAGGAGGGGCTCAAGGCCGATACCCCCGGGAGCGTTGTGCTGGGATTCCAACAAGTCGCGGAGCGCCTCGTCGGACTCGGGGATGCCATGACCCGGCGGCTGGAAGAAGAAGGCCGAGAACTGGCGTTCGCGGTGGCGGAGCACACCTTAGCGTGCTACCGCAGCCGCAACCCGAGCTTCTCGTTGGAGCCCGCCGCGCAAGGGGACGACGAGGTCGCCGGAGACAAAGCTCGGAAGGAGATTCGAACGGTGGCCGACCAGATCGCCCAGCGCTTCAACCGCGAGGTGGATGCCGGCAACGACGACGACGACCGCTCGGAGTAGCCTCTTCTTTGTTTTTCTTTTTCTGTTCTTAGTCCAGGGGATCGAAACCCCCTTTGTAAGAACTCGTGCCTGATTGGCAACTTTTTGTAGCGCAAAGAACTCCTGGCCGGAAGGCCTTTTGCTCCTTGCCTTCCTTTTATTGCATGTGTACTGGACTTGGCTCCAGCAGCGTTTTTGCTTTTGCGTTTGCAGGTTCTTTGCCCGGACTTGGCTCCGGGAAAGATTTTTTGTAATCTCAGACGCGGACTTGGCTCCGAACATCTTACTTTTGCAAAGTTATGCTCAGACTTGGCTCTGAACACTTCGCTTAGTTGCGATTTCAAGCGTGGACTTGGCTCCCGACGCTTTACTTTCGCAACTTTTTCCGTTCGAACTTAGCTCCGAACGCTTGTCATCTTCTTCACCTTCAGTGCCGCGTCTGGCTCTTGCTCGCGGACAGCCGAGGACGGCGCTCGGGACGGACCCGAGGCCCCCAGCCCCCGAGAGCTAGATGTGCCGCGTCTTGGACTTGTCGCGTGTCTGGCTCACGCTTGCGGACAGCCGAGGACGGCGCTCGGGGGCGACTCCGAGGCCCCCAGCCCCCGAGAGCTAGACGCGCCGTCACTTGGAAGGACTCCTGCTCGAGCTTGGGATCAGCCCCCGAGCGCTCCTCTTCGGCGTGAGACCCCCAGCCCCCGAGCGCTTGGAGGGCTGAGACTAAGGCTCGGGAGGTCAGGCCCTCGGGACCCCGGGGGTCCAGAGGACGAGCTCCGGACTTCGGATTTTTCCTGCAAATTCGTCCAAGACTTTGTGCAAAGACGATTATTGAAACAGTTAATTGTTAGCAAACGCGCTACCGACGACTGATAGAGTTGCATAACTTTGTTTCTTTTGATGGCTTTCATTTTTACGCGGCAATATTTCCTCATATCTCCCAAGCATCTCAAGGGGAACCGCCGGGCGCGTGCGCAAGCGTGTACGGTACTTGGGCGGCTCATTTGCCAGGCTGGCGCCCAGGGTTAAGGAACCAGGCAGGGTACCAGGGCTTTGAGCGGACAACCCGAAGTACTTTCCGCGACTTACGCCGATACCTTCAGGTAAACCCATTGTGACCTCAGAAATACTAGGAAATATTGCCGAGTAAAAAACTATTTGCGAATATAGTGCTCGGAAGCTTTTTTTAAAAAATGGGGATAAGTGATCGGAAGCTTAGCTTAAGGATTAAGCTCCATGATTTATTGGAATCTTGGCACTCGGCCTCGATGATGTGGGCGGTACCCGGAGGTTTCACCTTTATGAACCTGTTCACTTCATGAGCGATTATATAGCTTGACTAGCAAAAGAGGTGTTTTTCCACAGGCTCTTTCAAGACTTGCCCGTTTGTGGACCCCACAAGCTTTCGAGTCTACCTACCGGTCTCGAGCACGAGGAGTGATGCTAGCCGAGTGACCCGACGTTGGGTAGCGCTCGGGGTTGCTGACCGGCAGAGCGCGAGTGGTCAGGGGCTTATTGGCCCTGACTCAGATGTGCTCGGGGTACAGCTAACTGCCCAAACGTCTTACAACCCGCGGACGGTCATTGGGCTAACTCAACCGCTCGTACTAGGATCGGTGGGATCTACTTGCCGAGTGGGGGTTCGGGACCTTGATACCCGCCGGAAAAAGAACTCTTTTGAGAGCTAGCAACGGAATATTGATGTTGAAACGAGAATTCAATACTGCACAGGGGATTCTTATAAAGGGAATTCATCTTTATATTGACGGCCGCCTTGGCGCATTTGTCCGCGATAGCGAACAACTCCGCCGTGGATTGGACCTCGCGGGTGCCCAGCTTCTCAAGCATCTTTTCATCGCGAACCCCCTGAGTGAAGGCGATGATGACCGCTTGAGCAGATATCCTGGGGATGGTGTTGCGCACTTGACTGAAGCGCTGGATGAACTGGCGCAACGTCTCCCCCTTGCGCTGTTTGACAGCGTGGAGATCACTCTCCATGCCAGGACGCTCGAAAGTGCCCTGGAAGTTTGCCACGAACTGGTGGCAGAGGTCGTCCCAGGAGCGGATGGAGCCGTGAGGGAGGTTCATGAGCCAAGAACGGGCAGAGCCCTTCAAGGCCATAGGGAACCAGTTGGCCATGACCCTCTCGTCTCCATTGGCGGCCTGGACGGCCGTGGTGTAGATCTGCAGAAACTCCTCCGGGTGGAAGAAGCCGTCGTACTTCTGCGGCAACTTCGGCCGAAACTTAGTCGGCCAGGTGACGCGACGCAGATCTGCGGTGAAGGCCTGGCAGCCCGCTCCGTAGAGTGGGGTGGTAGCCTTCGCGCCCGGTTGGGCGACGGCGCGTGCCGCGGAGCGTGCACGGTCGGCGACAGGAGCGGAGGAAGATTGGCCTTCCTCGGCCCTGGCCTCGCGCTGGCGCTCGATAACGACGCGAGCATCTTCATTTTCCCTCTGCCTGTTAAGGCGATGGCGAAGATCCTGAGCGCCCCCCCGGGAAGGGGAGGCGACCGACTGGGGTGATTTGCCGCGACGGCCCCGCGTATCATCACGCGGAGGGCGCGGCTGTGCGGCCGCTGAAGGAGTGACGTGGGAGTTCCCGCGCCCCGAGGGGGCGTAGGAACTCCGGGCCGCAGCCTGGCGACGGGCGGTGTCGACCAGGGCGGCCACGTCCTGGAGCCAAGGGCCCACTGGGGACGCGCCACCTACTGGGACAGGAGGATGCCGGAGAAGGACTTGGACCGCCTGGAGCGTGCTTGCTTCCCCGGCATGATCGAAATTCAGCTGGCGGCGAACTGGTGGGACGGCACCGCCGGCAGGCCGATGGGCGCCTCCTGCGCCCTCGTCCGCCAGAGACTCATGCCGAAGCCCGGGGGTCGACCGCAGAGGGGCCGCCAGCCTTGCTCGGGTTCTTAGACGGATCGTCGTACTTCGAGGCGGAAGACTCCCCGTTGCCCGACATGGATGATGCAGGTTCGAAGAAACCCCAAAACTCCCCCTACCTGGCGCGCCAGCTGTCGGCGTAGAGACGCCTCTAGCGGTGGTCCGGAGGGACCCCCTTTGGAATTCGGCCCAGGGGAGTAGTGAGTTTCTTACGAGCCTTGGTGTGGATTAGAGTTTAGCGAGTAAACCCGGTGGCTAAGGATGTAATGACGCAAGGATTTACCCAGGTTCAGGCCACCCCGGAAGGCGTAATACCCTACGTCCTGCTTGTTTTTGTATATATGTGTGTATATGGCAAGTATGATGAGTTACAAAGGTGCGCACTGTTCTTCTTCTTGCTCTAGCCCAGAGGAAGAACGGTGCTTCTTCGGTACGGATTTAACCTAAGGAAAATCGAACTAGGAAAGGAGCCAACCCCTTGCATGGACCAGGCTCTCCCCTTATATACTTGGGGGAATACCACATAGGTCGGCAAAGGAAAAAGAGCTGGACTGATACTGTGGGCGACGTGGGTGCAACTGGAAGCGCCCACACCTCTATTTAATGCGAACTGCATACTTTCGGCCGGGACGTCGCTTCACCATATGTCGGAACAGGGGTTCTGACATCTTTACCTTCGGCGGGCCCCGTGGATGAAGACTTATTGGCCTCTTCTGACTGGGTCGGTAGAATACCCACTCGCGGGTCCCATGGGTCGGCCTCTCGACCCGCGCAATGAGTTGTGTGGCGGCGTCCCCCATGGGGTAGAAAGGGTGACAGTGACAGGGCGTGCGGGGCGGCGCGCTTGGTTGGTCAAAGAATCTGTCAGCCCGGGCCCACCCTTCAGAGAGAGAGAGGGATAGCTACCAGAGCTTATCACCTGCACCAGTGGGACCCGGTCTGACCGTCATCATGCCCTCATAGGGCTTGGGGTTCCTCGTCGAAATGACAGGCATTAAATGCCTCCGCCAGAGCGGAAGCTTACTGGAGAAGCTGGGCGCTGGCCGACGTAGATGGGCGAGGGTCCCACCAGAGGACACGTCATCCCCCGAGCACTCGGTCCCGAGCATCTTCCTTCGCTAGGAGAGGGCGCCAGCTGTCTTCCGGATGCCCCCGAGCAATCCCGAGCGCTCGGGGAGCACTCGCAGGGGAGCCCGAGGGAGAGCGCTCGGGAAGGGACCCCGAGCGCGCCCTTCGCCCTCTGGGACGCCGAGCGCTCGGGGACGGACCCCGAGTGCTCGCTCAGCGCGTGGGCCGTGGACTCCCGGAGGCCCAAGACCCCTTCTGGTTTGCGGACGCGGCCTCTGGAGGAGACCCCTTATTCCTTAGGAATGGCCACGGGTTCCGCACGGCGATCCGGGTGGGACCCAAGGCCCCAGCGACCGGAGCACCACGTGTCACCATCTGCGGCATTTGGTTGGCCTCCGCCGGCGGTTAGGGGTACCCTGGGCCCCATTCCGCCGACAGAATGTATCGAACATCTGTTAAAGTTCTGATTGTGCCATCAAACATCTTGATCTGAATAGAGCCAATGCCTTCAATCTTGCGTGGAGTGTCATCAAAACCCAAAACAGAACCAGCAGTAGTAACGGGTTCAAAAGTTGTAAACCAATCTCTATGTGGGCACATATGAAAGGTGTAAGCAGTATCAAGAATCCATTCATCATTAATTTCAGCACATCCAGCAACAACGACAAGCGCACATCACCTTCAGAATTACTATCACGAGCACAATTAGCAGAATTTTCATCTTCTTTGTTACTTTTTGGTTTGTATGTGCCATTCCTCTTTTTCTTGTTTTGTAACTTCCAGCATTCGGATATATCATGACCACTTTTCTTGCAGTATTTGCATGACTTCCTATTTTTGGACTTAGATCTGCCTCTATTATTCTTGCTAGAGCTTCTGTCCCTTGAAATTACTGCTTGAACTCTTCTCTTGTTGCCTGCCTCGAACAACCAAGCCTTCTGCATGCGAGCTTGAGTTTTCACCAGAAACCATATATTTCATCTTCTCTTTAGCATACAGTGCTTCATAAACTTCATTAAGAGTGAGAGTATCTCGGCTATATAAAATAGTATCTCTGAAAGTAGAGTATGAACTGGGTAGAGAGCATAGCAGAATAAGACCCAAATCTTCATCATCATATTTTACCTCCATAGATTCGAGGTCGGCAACAATTTCCTTGAATTCTGTCAGGTGGTTTAATACTGATCCGCCTTCCATCAACTTGTGTAAATAGAGCTTTTGCTTAAGGTGCATCTTGCTGGTCAGGTCCTTGGTCATACATATTTGCTCTAGCTTTAGCTACAATGCGGCGGCGGTCTTCCCCTTTAAAACCTCTTGTAGAATATTATTAGATAGATGAAGATGAATTTGAGATAAAGCCTTACGATCCTTGCGTTTCTTCTCATCAGCAGACCATGCCGCTGGCATCTTGTCAAATCTCCAAAGAGCGTCATCCAGGTCCATTTGTGCTAGAACAGCCCACATCTTGACTTGCCAGAGAGAAAACCTTGTGTCACGATCTAACAGCGGAATATCATATTTTAGAGAAGCCATTGGTAGATGAATCCTGTGTACACAAAGTAGTACAAGCCGAAAGAAAATTTCTTGGTAGAATTAATGGGTGCGGACACAATGAAAATTCTGAGTAGATGAACTTCCCTGGTAGCTTCTGTGGGTGGATGTAGCAAAGATCAGAAAATTGAACCTTCCTGGTAGCTTTTCTTGGGTGCACATAGCAGTAATCGTGAAATTTGATTTGCTGGTGCTTCACGTCACGAAGTGTCCTCGGGACTTGATTCTTTTCCTTTTTTTTGTTTCGCGTCTGGTTGATTCGCCCGTGCTATTCCGGTGCCTTGCTCGTGCTGATCTGATTAAATAGCATTGCTCCTTCTCCGCGGTTGATTTGCTTCGAACTTGAAGCCGATGCTTGCTCTGACTCGGAGCAGCGATTTGTGACGGAATTGGAGGCGAGATCAAATCAGCTGCGGCAGGCGACGAAGAGTCGATGAATTCGGCGGGTTGGCTCGAACGAACTTGATCGTGTCTTCTAGATCTAATCTTGTAGCCTCGCTCTGATACCACTTGTTGCGATATTAGAGATTGATCTAGAGACAAGAGACAAAGATTTTTACGTGGAAAACCCTTGCGGGAAAAAACCACGGACGCACGAAGGCGTAATCTCACTATGATGGAAAAGTGTTACAAGCACGAGACCACAGGACGGTTTTTAGGTGCGACTACCGGGGTATATATATAGGGGTAATTACAAGAGTCCTTGAAGGACAAGACAACGAGTTGTACTCGGTTACGCCGGTACCAGCGCGAATCCCCACACCGTACGATGCTACGTCTAGTATGATTTGGTGCCGTGTCCAACACGGTAACTGAATTCGGATCACTTTTCAACAGTTTTGGACATGACATATAAAATAACTCACAATTCTGACCTTAAACATGAATGATCTGTTAGTGTTCTTAAACAACTTAGAAATACAACAGGTAAATGGCCTGGTCCTAATACTTTCGTGATAAATTGAGTAATTGACACTTGTTAGTGTTCTTAAACAACTTAGAAGTACAACCACTGGATTTATTTTTACAAAACTTCGATTTATCTGCTCTGAATTTTTCCAGTCAAGAAACTAATATCAGAAAAAACATGTGACTCCAGGTCTGATATTGAAATATCATGCATTATAATAATTGAGTTCAGCTTTTAGTAAAACAATAGATCCTACCTCTGATTTGCTCTTCTATAAACAACTTCCCAATTTCTACAAACAAGGGATCAGATGCATCAAGAAGATATGTGCAACACCACCGTGGGTTGCTGTCAACTGTAAACCTTAATATCATAGAAGAGAATAAAATAAGCACATATAACTTGAATATAACTATAAAAAGAATAACACCGAGAAAGATCTGCAGAGCATCTGATTTACTTCACATAGTTTGATCCGCGAAAGAAATTACTTCACGTTAGTTGAACTGTGTTAACAAATAAGGTTAGTGCATATAGATGGCATACATTACGAACTTAATATCCAAGTTCATTTTTGAATAATACTAATATGAAGAAGCACCCGAGGTGAAATGAGCAAAATATCAGAGCACAAAACAGAAGCTTGTTATGAATCTGAAGTACCAATCAGTGGTGGCATCAAGAACTATATTGTCTAGAATGATCCAAGATTGGTCAGTCAGCAGCCTAAAAGGCCAAAACACTCAGATGTGCAAGAAATTCAGAAAATCCCATGGAAGGTACTTGGGAACAGGAATATATAAAATTGCTAGGAATTCAGAAGTGACATATGATTCAGAACTGCAAACATGATTTGATATGTTATCTTTAAGTATTTCATTACGACAAAATATACTCAGCAAGTTCTATTTAGAGAATTATTCTTACCAGTTTCCATGGTGGGTGACTTTAGCTGAGGGAAATTTTGACTTCAATGCGGCAGGGATGTTACCAGAAAAGGCTGGAAGAACTGCAGGGAGGTAGAAAAACTAAAAAAAAATGCAAATGAAGAGGTCGACATTAAACAACTAAACAATGCAGACTGAGTAATTGTAATATTTAAACTACTAGAATTAGGCAGAACTGGAATTCTGAAAGAAATGGACAGAAATGCAAGCCCAACATGATTTTTTTTCTCTTCATGAATCACAATTATCGCATAATATTAATACTGATTACGCTATATAACCTTCCATAAAACATATGGTTATGTAACCACACATAAATATCATAAACTCACAAAAAGTAGAACTGTAGATTGTAGTATAATGTCACCTGGGGACATGCCAAAAGCATACATCCTAGAAAGGATTTTCTTCTGAAGAGTTACTTGATCATCAAACCAAGTCTGAGGAAGAGGCCCACCCCATCTGATACATCATTTTATCATTATCATCTGATACAATTGCTTAAAAGATGAATTGAGAGCAAAACATCCCCCATCTGGAACATCAATGCAGTTCATACTATCAGACATGATGTCTTGTCTAGATCTCTACTAGTCTACACTTATACAGAGGGTTTCAGAAATTGATCGTACTACCTATAACCTTTTCTGCCGACTAACCACCCTGAAAAATAAATAACATATTCATGGCAGATTTTTCGAAATAAAAATAATTCAGAATTTTTTTGCATACAAGACAAAAATAAATAAAACCATTAACTACGCATTCCTGACAAGTACTAAAGTGGAGACCGATGTCTTATTGCAGGTAAGGCAGCAAAAGTCATAAACTGCTTGAACTATCAGAACCTTTATTTTCCCCCACATCTCCGCATATAACCAGATCCCGCCCTCCCTCTTGGGATTGGAGTTAACTCGTAGATGAAAAGAATTTGAAAGCAAACAACATGTCTTGTTTACAATACAAAGAAATCTGATCAACTCAGAATATTGTAATGTCAAAAGAATAGATGGGAGGGTCTAATAATAAGATGAAGCATGACTTAACTTACCCATGCATATTGGCCATCCGAGACCATGCAAGAAAGGCTGGCCCACCAAAGAAATCATCCAAATCAGATTTACTAATGTTATACTTCTGCAAGAATGTAAGGGGGTATCAAATGTAAATTACTAGCAAACCATTTACCATGTAACAGGTTGAGTAACACAACTACTAATGGACACTGGACATTATCGCCACATTGGTAATTTACGAAATCAGTCCAATTTTTTCTTAAACACAGAGTACCAACATGCAATAGGAGCAACCAAGGATGTAGCATTTATTGTATCAGGGATCCCAAAGGCTCCTTCCAAATTCGCAAAAGGACAATAATTAAGAAGTATGACTCCAAAATCATCCTGCCAAGTCTCAAATACCAAGATTGCAACATGGCATCACACTTGGAAATGCGATGATGTGCTTCCCTGCTTACTTATCTGAGTTGTTATTTGCTTTACTAATCTACATCTGGATCAGCATGCAGTATTATTACGCTAGCATTTGCTGTTCTACATCAACCATCGCTTCAATTTCTACCTTAGATCCTGGATTTTCTTCTCTCTTTTTTGGAAAACATAATGAATTAAGAACACACGGAAGACACACAGTTAGATCATTCAGTACACTGCATGCTAAAAAAAAACGTGCGTACACACACAAACCTGAAAAACCTTCTGCCATATAGCTTCTTGCCCAGTGAAAGCAAGAGGCACATTGATTCCTTGAAGAGCCATCCAGTCAATTTCCTTCTCCCAGTGCTCCCAATCCCACCAAGCAAAAGAATCTTAAAAGCAAGAAATTAGTCTCTAAAAACATTATTACGAATATAAAAGGAATAGCGAAGAAATTGTGTTTTTAAGTCAGCATGGGAAAAATCTATATGATCAATACTGGATTCAACAACCAAAGCTCACAAAGCAAGCACGCGAAATGACACCAGACAGTACTGACAAGAAATAAAAAAGAAAGCGGTGATACAATCAGGAAAGTACTTGAGCAAATACGGGTATACAGTTATATTAAACATAAAAGCCAGAATGTCCTTTTGGGAGAAGGAAAGACAGCAGTATGCCTGACCAGAATATTCTCAACAGAACCTGAAAATGTCCATGGTATATAATAACAGAGAGGGAAAATAATACAGTATACAAAAAAGTTGGGCATATCCATCATATGTCTCCACCAACACTGCGGTAAAGTCTAACAGGATACAGTCATGGGGTTCAAAAGGCACCTTCAGCTACACTGCTTCAGCATTTCTAAGCAGAAAAATAGAATTCCACAGGTGTTTAATGCTTGCAACTAAAAAAAATGCTCAGCAGATAGCAACCAAGAAAGTATTAAAATTGTAAATGAAGTATGCTATCAGCTTACAACTGGATGTAACTGCATTCTGGTAGTAGCTCCAGTGAACAGGTCTTTGAATCAAAACGCCACCAGCAGGAACACGAGGTAGTGAGCCAGGATGTGGAACAGATGATAATTGTGCACCACCTGTTTTAACCCATGATATATGTGCCGCACAATAGTGCTTCAAATACCAATGAAGACCAGCAGAAATTTCTACCCCACTTACTCCAAGTATCCTGACCAGAAGACAGAAGAAATGTGGATAACTTCTGTCTGATTTTAATATGTAAAAGCTAGAGCATAAACTTATAAGTTAAAAACCAAACAGGAATGTTGTAGCAAGTTTAAGTAATCCTCGACTAATATAGCAAAATGATATTTTACACTACACAGTGGACCTAAGCAGCTAAGTAATCACTCACATTAGTAAATAGAACTAGCACATAATTCTAGCAGGACCTGTTGTGGCCGAAAATATATATAATCAACATCATTTTGGATACACATTTAACATCCAATAATCATAGGAGTGATGTACATACATTATTTCCGGAGTCCCTTCTCCGTCAAACAATGGATGGTTGTTTATGATGAAGCATGCCTTTCCACCACATTGCTCCTGTTAGTGCAATGGAAGGGATTGTGACTCCTTGTGGGCAAATACTAGAGAGTCCAAAGTAGACCTATTATGAACTTAGCTATAAATCCACCAGGACAACACTTTAAAGACACATGGTTATCAATTAGGTATTTATGCCTGTAAATTCGACGTTAATAACTAAAAATCGCCAAATACCAAGTGCAGAAATTACGAGCCTAAAATGGATTTAGGCATTCCGTTTGTCATGAGCATAGCCTATAACCATAGCTGACACATATTCACACGATCAGTCCAAAAAAAAAGGGACTACCCACTCCGATTAACTACTCCATGATCACGCGACACACTTGTTATTGGCTACTCTACTTATGCGACGTCACTTCCAGTCTTCCACCAACCGCTAAAACGCTAAATTACATAGGAAGGGAGCGCGCGTACCGTGGAGACGACCCTGAACTCGAAGCTAGAGGGGATGGTAGGAGCCGCGCGAGGAGCCGCGCGAGGAGCCGCCCACGGCCCCCACCTGCTCAGCGGGAGGCCGGCGCTCCCTGCGTTGGAGCTCGCGGACGCGGTCGAGGCGCGCGAACCGCCGACCCGAGCACCTGACCTCCGACGCGGCGCAACCGAGCACGAAGACGAGGAGAGGAACCGGGTAGCGGGAGAGGACGGCGGCATCACGGCGGTGGCGGCGGGGTGGGGAGGGGGTGGGGAGGAGAGGCGAGTGGGAGTGGCGAGTGGGGCTCTGGGGATGGCATGACGAAGGAGGGAGGGAGGAGGAGGTTGGGGAGTTAGGAATGGAAGGCGAAAGCGAGTGGGCGGCAGATTCCGGAGACGGGGAGTTGCGGGCGGCAACGGGGACGTAGCGAGAGAAGACGACAAGAGCGGCAGGCCGCGCGCGGGTGGAAGACGAACGCGAGAGGTGGGCCCGAGTGACGTCAGTAAAACAATTTTCGAATTTTGGGCTCGTTAATAATTCGACTGGAAAAAGGAACTTGGAAACTTTGGAACGTGCAAGCCAAGTATATTTTAAGGGGAAGACTAGGAAATTGGATCCAACGTATGTGAAAATATATTTTTTATGAGATAAAAATATTTCAGATACATGATAGAAATAATTTTTCTGAACCAATATAACATAATATTTTTATGTAATAATTTTTGTGCAACAGAAAATTTCTTGTGCGCCAGATTTTTTTAATGCAATAAAAACTCATTTGTTTGGTGTTTAATAGAGAGTTACTGTTTGGGGGTATTTATTTTTGAACCTGCCAATTGTTAGTTCAAAAACTAATCTTACACATGGCATCTAAGCAAACGAGAATCTTCTTATTTTTGCGCATGGGACATCAAGGCACCAAAGAGAGATGGCATCTAAGCAGGAGATAAACACAGGATATTTGTGTTAGAGAGAAACTTTTATACATGGTGATGAAGATTGCCTTTATATAAATGTTCCACTAGGAAATAAGGCATCCTTAATCACATAAACTTACACACTCATTATGGATCAAGATTCTCCAGAACATGTCAAAATATGTGCAATTGTGACTGTAACAAAAAGAAAACTGATTCTCGGCTCCTCAAAACAAATTCAGAAATTTAGACACATGAATACATTCAGACCACAAACACTCAAATTAGATAGCATGTACACGATTAATCAAGCAATAATTGCCACCGAAACATTCAGGATGCTAATTTGTGCAAGAACTTTGTACACTACAAGCAAAAACAAAAAAATTCAACCTGGACCCCTAGCGGTGCTTGCCGGCGACCTGGAACCATAGGGCGTCAGGGAGGAACTTGTCAGCGACCGAGTGGAGGAGGAGCGGAGGGCCGTTAAGGAGGAGCTTGGCGGTGACCTGGGACATCTGAGCGGCGATGTGGTCCAAGAGAGCAGTTCAGACGGCTGCATAGTTCGTCGGGGCGGTGGTTTAGGAGGGTAGTCGAGGTAAAGTGATCTAGACCGGTGAGGTTGTGCAGGAGATCCACGTGACGTGTAGCAGATGGCGTCGTGATTCGGTGAGCTGGGGGAGTGGGTTTGTCGAGATGGAACATCGAGGCAGCGGCCGGTAGGGTCTCAGGGAGTAGGAGGCGGCGACAGGGAAAGTTGGGGGCTGCTCGCTCACAACAAGAAATGACCAATAGGGTCTCAGGGAGTAGAGAGCGGCGATAGAGAGTTAGGGGCTGCTCGCTCACACAGGAAACGAGATGGGAGGAGAGAAAATCGAAGTGATTTTTGTTTATATAGCTGTTGTATAAGCCAAGGGGCCTTCTTCAATCCGATCGACGTGAAACTATTTAAAGCTGAACTGGAATTCTTAACTTGTAAATGTTTAATTAATTTCTTACTATTAGGAGAAAATTGATTGATAGTACAACATTAGTTAGAACAGTACATTGACACAACGCTGCCAATGTGTTTCCCTAACATTACATCGTTGTGGACACTTGGTCCACATATCAGATATTAAACTGATAAGAACAGGTACCACGCTTGATGTTAGCCAAAAAGCCAAGAAAGATATGAATTGGAACGGAGCCGCGCCCCTCGTTTTATAAACGCCTCTACCGACTCCTTCCATCTCGTCAGGCGATGTGGTACTAATAAGATATCGCTACGTGTTCGGCGTTCGGCAACCTGAGTGGTGCAATGAAACCGGGCCGTCCTGCCATATTGGGCTTCGTGCTGTGGCCAGCCTGCAATGATCGTCTTGGTCAAATCATCAGGCCCAAGCCCAGCTCGTTTGCGTACAAAAATTAGGCAAAATTTAGTTCACAAATTTGATCTGATCAAATTTTGTACTCAGAATCAAAAGACATATGCATCGATTTCAAAAAGGTTCACCCGATCTTACCATCTATTGCAGTTATTTTCGTATAGTAGTACTACAACCGTTCGAAGCAGACTACATCATCAGACAAGGAACACTTGTGCAGAGCACAACACACAAGATTGAACACGGTACAGAGAAGTCTGACACCGCAGCAGTACGTGACAGTTCCTTCAGTTGGCCTTCCCGCAGTTCACCCTGACCTGCCCGCTGGAGCCGGTGAGCACGCCAATGCCGCCCATCTTCACCATGGCGTCGCGGAAGTCGTCGAAGAAGCCGGCCATGTCCGACGCGTAGGCGGTCGTCTGCGCGTCGGCCGAGCCGCCGCCGCCGCTGAAGAGCTGCTGGTCCGAGTGCAACAGGCCCTTGTTCTGCAGCAGGTTCTTGTAGTAGAAGTTGTCGAAGACGTAGGACGTAGAGGGGTCCAGCGGCGAGGTGTTGTCGTCGCCGCCCGTCGGGCTCGGGCACCTCGGCTTCAGCGACGTGGCGAGCGTCGCGTCGAGGTTGGTCTCGTTGTAGAGGCGGCCGCGGAAGTTGACGCACCGGGCCTGGCCGATGGTGTGCGCGCCCGAGAGCGCGATCATGTCCGTCGCGGTGAGGCCCTTGTCCGAGAAGGCCTTGATCAGGTCGCGGAGGTCGGAGGTCGGCGCCGGGAGGTCGTTATTCGCGGCGTCCAAGCTCGCCGTCGTCCCGTCCCTCCGGCCTAGCTCGACGTCCCACGTAGGCCCACCGAGCTGCAGTTAAACAAGTACAGTTCTCGATGATTCATGCGCTGCTACGTTGTGCATATGCGTTCGTAACAAAAGGTGGTCAGTTTCGTGCTTACCGCGACGACAGAGTCGCGCGCAGCGACGGCGAGGATGTCGGCGCAGGACACTACCTGCTTGCAGGTGTCCTCGAGCTGCGCCTTGATGTCGTCGACCACTTCGAACCCACGAAGGGAGTTCTTGTTTGGCTGCGCATTCTTCTCGCCGGTGGCGCCATCGAGCAGCACGGACCCGTCGCAGCCCTGTAAAGTTCGCGGGTCAATGGTTAGTCCTCGAGAAGATACTAACTAAAAATTGGGAAGTAAAAGGAAAGCTTATATATGAAGGGGTGCTTATATGGCACTTGCATTGACAAAACAGTCGTGGAAATGGAGGCGGAGCAGCGACGCCCCCATGCGGGACTCTTCGGAGACTGCGGCTCTCACAGCATCCTCGATGATGTCAAGAGCGTCGGGGCAGGTTTCGTCGTAGAAATCAGTGGAAAGCTGAGCTGAAACAAAAGGGGCAGAGAAGAAGAGCAAGGCCACGATGCCGCAGTAACCGAAGGTATGTTTGGATGCCATTGCTAATAGCTAGAGGTAGCAAAGTACAGAGAAGTTTCTCGCTTCACTGCGTATTGCGTGTAGTGTGTAGTAGTGTGCCTGCAAGGACAGCTACATTCGCCGTGGTATTTATAGTGAATATTGTCGGGTACGTCACTGCATCTTCTTTGTTCTGCTCTTCCATGCAACTTAGTGGTCTACAGCCAGAAAGCAAGAAATGACAGGAGCATGAAATCTTTGTTTACGCGCAGAATGCTGCTGCGCTGCAAACCTAAATGTACTTTTAACTACACATACTATCATACAAACGTCTTCGTATATATTACGAGTAAGTTAATTTTCAACCCTTAACTATCACCCGAGTTTAGTTCAACCTCAATCTTCAAAACCGTTTAATCTAAACGCTCTAACTCTCAAAAACCGTTCAATTATCACTATCGCCTGGTTTCATATATAAGTGATCTTGGGTGATGTTGATATCATGTGACGTGGACTCACTCCTTTTAGTAATGTTGATGTGGATGCCACATGTCAACCACGTATGTGCCATATCACCCAACACATCATCTACAAAATCAGGAAAAATAAAAAGAATCACATCACTACCAAATCAAAAAGACTAAAACATAGAAACCACATGTCACTCGCTGCCACCACCCTCATCCTCTTTCTTCCCTTCTCGGTGCAAAAAAATTATTTTTATTTTTATTTCTTATAGTTGGTTGCCATGTCATTCACTACGAGTTTATTGTGAGAAGCTATCTAGCCGAGGGTGATGGTTGGCCGATCTTGAGAGTCAGAGGAATCAAATTAAATGACTTCGGGATAAGAGTTGAAAATGGAACTTTCCCTATATAGAAAATTCCATCAACCGAGGGTGATGATTGGACGTTTTTTTGGATGAGTTTTAGAGTTAGAAGGTGAATGAGTTAATTACATTTACCACTATGTTAGGCTAGTCCAGTAGATACTGTGCTTTAAATAAATTTTGTGCGGTAAAAATAAAACTTATGAACCATGTTTTTAAAGAGAAAAGCAAATGTACATGTACATGTGGGTACATGAGTTAAGAATTTAGTTCAATTCTCATATTTGTGCATCTCAAAAAATTCTCCAAAAATTCATAGATGTTCATCATGTTATATTGTACAAACCCACAAAATTTCATGCAAAAATATAATCAAGAGTGCCCTACACAAAAAAGACAAAAATTTAACTTATTTTTAAAACAACGCAGCAACAATTTTTTGTCTTTTTTGTGTAGGGCACTCTTGATTATATTTTTGCATGAAATTTTGTGGGTTTGTACATTATAACATGATGAACATCTATGAATTTTTGAAGAATTTTTGAGATGCATAAATATGAGAATTGATCTAAATCCTTAACTCATGTACCCACATGTACATGTACAAAATCCACTCTCGTTTTTAAAACATGATTTCAGACTTTTGTTCATACACTAATTTATATTTTTAAATGATCACACTCTCTTCTATTATACGTGATCTTCGATGAATTCATGACATGCACATGTTGGTCGGGGCACTAGAGGTATTGAAGCATCATTATACTAGGGACAGGGATAACATTTCCCTACTTCCCTAGTATGTTGTTGGAAAATCAGTGATAACATGTAGCGTTGGCTCGCTCCCCTGAACCTCGTACTCCAACCATGCAACCATGGTAGTAGTGACGGGCATCTCTCCTCCTCCCGACCGGGGGCATCGTGCAAACTAGAGAGGCAACGGATATCGGTGCAAGTATGTAAGAAAACTGGTAGACTAGTAGGAGAAACAATCATTCACATGGATGCTATGTACTTGGGCGGTAAGCTTTGGGACAAAAATATGTACGTAAGCATCGTGCACAGATTAGCTGATACAATATACAAAATACACTGTACGTATATATTGCATTTTACATATTTAGTTTAAATATTACTGAATGGTATGACGACAAATATCCTCTATAACAGGGCGATTCATTTCAACCAGAATATAATTGATAACTTTGGCAAAGACATTGTGAGCATTTTGAGATTTTCGTTGTTCCGTGACTACTCATGTATACAAATAGATCATAGAAGTGCATGACCCGTAAGCGAAGACTTCAAAATCATTTACATTGATCCGACTGGCATGCATAATTCGTAGTGTCTGGGTTATATACGTGTGCCAATGTCTATTTTTATATCGTCAAAATATCTCAAGAGAGTCCTAGAATGTATGAGTATTTAGCTTACATGGTTCTATAGTTTGTGACTCGTTTTATTTTAACTAGCATGATGTCCAGTATAATTGTGTGGGAAATATTTTTAATTATTTTTATCTTTTACTCATACTTGTGATATTAGATTAGTATGGGAAATAAAAGTTCAGATCGCAAGCCGGCCCGCATCGTCATACTGAGCCGTCTATTTAGGTACAGTTATGATTATTTGTTGGATGTGATTTGTTTAGGTATAATTACGATGATCTATCGGTTGTGATCTGTTTATGTACAGTTATGAAGATCTATCAGTTGTGCTATGTTTAGGTATAGTTATGAAGATCCATCGGTTGTGATCTGTTTAGGTGCAATTATGAAGATCTATCGGCTGTGATATGTTTATGTGCAGTTATGAAGATCTACGGTTGTGGTCCACTAATGATAAAAAGGTTCACCGGATTAACGATTAGATGTTTTACATTTTAAGGGAATTCTAGCTTCTATCTATTTTTTCTGTCATATTCTATTTTTAGTATATAAACAATAAATATAGTTAAACAGATCACATCCGATAGATCATCATAACTGTACGTAAATAGACGGCTCAGTGCAACGACTAGCAGACCGGCTCACGATTTAAACTTTATTCCCCGTACTGATCTAATATCACGCGTATAGATAAAAAGAATAAAGAGGAATCTAGAATATCGTTGCACTGAGCCGTCTATTTAGGTACAGTTATGATGATCTATCGGAGGTGATTTATTTAATTATCTTTATTGTTTTACTTGTACGCATGATATTAGATCAGTACTGAATGCGTGGCAAATATTTTAATTATCTTTAATTTTTACCTGTACATGTGATATTAGATCAGTACGGAAATAAAAGTTCAAATCGCGAGTCAACCTGTACTGAGCCGTCTATTTAGGTACATTTATGAGCCGGTCTACTAGTCGTTATATCGAGCCGTCTATTTAGTTACTGTCGACGATTGGTAAACCGCCGATCTTACGGTAGTCGTGAGACAGAGATACTTGTTGTTGGGTAGGGACCCCTAGGGCACAAGGCCAAGAGATCTGACGACAAGGAAACGCCCTTTTTATACAGGTTTGGGCCTCCCTCAGTATAACAACCCTACGTCCTGTTCGTATATATTGATCAAAGAGTGTCTTACAAATGATGTGTATGTTAGTGGCTATCCTAGACCTAATCGGAGGCTACTAAGGGTGGAAACGGATTGGATACAGATCGGATAATGCCATTTCCACTTCTGTTTCCATATTTTCAAAGCGAATACGGATATGAATACGAATGTTGTCAAATACGAATACGGATTGGATGTTACTCGAATACGATTACGAATTGGATATATACTCAATTCGGTCGGATACGAATATCCTACAGCTTTAATGATAAACTATGCTAAACCACATAACTAGATAAGTACATGAACATGATGATGAGTTAATGACATATATGAATCGATGACATACGATAGTAATATGTTCTACATGGATAAGTGATGATAAAAATATGTTTTACATAGAGAAATAGAGTTTTGCTCTGCCTATTGAGCTTATTGGGCTATATAATTGGGCTGAGTGGTTGGAGACTTAGAGAGAGCTGCTGAAATGGGCTAATATAACTTTATTCGGATACGGATATATCCGTATCTGTATCCATATTTGTTTTATAATCCAGTCCCATATCCACATCCGTATCCGGGAAATAAATCTGGATAATATACGTATCCGCATCCGTTTTAATTCGGATGCGGATATTGCTTGCCGTTTTAGTGTTTTCTCGAATACGAATACCGGATAATACGGATTATCCGCTGCCAGTTTCCACCCTTAGAGGCTACTTC
Organism: Stipa capillata; assembly: GCA_019208055.1. NCBI lineage: Eukaryota > Viridiplantae > Streptophyta > Magnoliopsida > Poales > Poaceae > Stipa > Stipa capillata. Next base: position 335,775 of record JAGXJF010004412.1, read on the forward strand.
GATTAGTTCCGCGGGGCTCGATTCCTTCGAGGCGGCGAATCTTCTCGTGGGAATCGTAGGGGGTTCTGGATGGCTTCAGGCTTTAGGCTTCTAAGGCTTGTCGACCTTGTGAACCTAAAGAGGCTTGCCTATCTTCTTAGACTTGAAAAACCTCTCCTCCCCTATAGGATTGCTGATCCTTTTATAGGAGGCTCCCCGAGTTGTACCGGACACGGACTTATGCTCGAGTAGGACTCTGGCTTCCTTAAACGTCGGGATTAACTTCCTAGTTTAAGGGGTGTCCTTCCTCCTTACGGGGGGTTACCTTATCTCCTGGGGGTCCTTACCGGATACGTATTCTTATTCCGATAATCCAGGGAATCGTATATGGATACCTCTTTGTATACGTGATACTATACTATCTATCGTCAAGCCCCCCATCAGTACGTGAAGTGAAGTCATGACTGTTCTGTAAGAAATCTGCCCTCCTCGGGAAACAACTCCGAGCAGGCAAAATCGAGTACTTGGTCGACAACATTCCCGAGTAGGTACTATCTCTACTGGGTAGTCACGACATCCTTGTCGGGATAAACCTCCAAGTAGTTCAAGGCATTTTTCTGGGCTAGCTTACCCGATAAGCATCTTTTGATTTAATCTGATTCGTCGATCACGGACACGCGTTCGCCTGGTAGATTTCTGGGAAACCAAACCGTTGTAGCGGAAATTTCGCGTGGTGATGAAGAATCTTTTCTTTTTTTGCGCTACTGTTCAGCTGACGTTAGCCAAAACTTAACGCGCTCGTCAGGGTCGTGAGTTTGTCAGACCCTCTTTTTCCCGCACACATCGTCTCGCATGTGGGAAAAGCAACTGTCCACATTTAATGCGATGGAACAGATCGTGCCGTTAACCGCGCTCCGGTTAGGCGAAAACTGAATCTCTTAAGAAACCGAAAGTTGGGGTTTTGCCCGTATTGCTCTCTGTTTCCTAGCATTCTCATCTTCTTCCTTGCGCCTTGCTTCCAATTCCTCGATCATGGTGGAGTCTCTTTCATCTAGAAGTTCATGGCCGCGTTCAGTGCTAAGTCCGGCAAGACTCGCGTCTTCGCTGGAATTGACCCTCATCCAGTCGACTTACCAAGCCGAGTTCTGCCCTGTCCGGAACGAGCGGATCCCCCGGCCCGACCCTGGTTGGTTGGTTATTTTCCTAGATTTCTTTCGATGCAGATTCTTCTTCCCGTCATCTTCTTTCCTGTCCTCCGTTCTCTAGTACTATCGGATCGAGATGATCAACCTCGACCCGACTTCGTACACCATGCTCAGTGTGTTCGTTCATTTGTGCGAAGCTTTTCTTGGAGTGCGTCCTTCCTTAGACCTCTTCAGGTATTACCATACTCTGGGGAGGACCAGGGAAAAGATCGTGGGCGGTGCCAGCATCCTGTTCCGAGAAGGAAAAGATACAGAATACATTGATGCCGCCGGGATCCACTCCTTTCCGGGATGGGAGAAAGAATGGTGCTACTACCGCCCATCCTCCACTTTGGGTATCAAGTACTGGGGTTCTCCGCCCGAGTTGGTACCCGCGTGGTCCGACGAGACAGCGCTAGACTTTCGCCTTAGGAGTCAGATCAACGAGATTAGAGTTCTCAGGACCCGTGGCCTGACCTCCTTTGACGTTGCTTCTGACTTCATCAGGCGCGAGCTATGTCCCTTGCTATCGAGGGAGGCCGGTGCCTGGGTGGCCACGAGCGACCCCTATCATAAGCGGAGAAAAATGGGTATGACTCGTAGTTCTCTAAGATTGGCAGAATCCGAGCTATTCTGATTTCCTTTTTCCTTTAAACAGCTCCCTCGAAAGCCGAAGTGCTCGAGAAGGCGGCGAACCTCTTTGGAAAGGCGCCTTCACCAGGACGTAGGGACGTCCCTTTGTCGCTACCCCTCTGGCCTCAATAGGAGCGGGAAGAGGTTCTTACGGCAATCCCTTCTGTTTTTGGATACCCGCTGTTTCATCCGAACAACACTAATTGAGGTACCACTCGGGTAACTATCTCCAGCGTGAAAGACGCGGGATAGTGGATCCTGAAGCGGGACCCTCCATTACTAGTCAGGAGCCGACCACTGCCGAGGGTCAACCCGGCGGGGACGTGGAGCGTCCTGAGGGCGGTCCCGAGTAGGTTGAGGAGCCTTTGCACGGTGGGTCGGAGGCCTCTGCGATTACTCCCGAGCCAACTTTTCAGGCCTCTCCGGTAAGCTTTTTTTCTTTTCATCTTCTAGCAATGCTACTGATTTTTGATCGAGCATGTTGCCCAAAATAGGAAAACACGTGCGGGACCCCTTCGGCAGGAACTATGACCTTCCCTGCTCGGGAAGCAGTGGCTTCCCCGGCTCGGAGATCACGCTCCGTTTCTTTGAAGAGAGCGAGGTAGTCCTCTTGATCTCCCTTTGTCGATTTCTTTTCTGGCGATACGGGTGCTGAGTTTGACCTGTAGGGACTTGTCGGGACCTGACCAGTCTGTTGCCCTGAGAAGGTGCTTTCCTACTTTCAGGCTCTTACCTGGTCGCGGTACGATTAGGAGGACCACCTCATCTTCTCCAGCTAAACTCCTGCCAACCCCTCGTCAGCCGATTGAGGAGACTCCGGTGGAGGACGATCCGCTAGCGCTTATCGGGCCCTTAGTGGAGGTAAATGTTTCTACTCATCAAAAGGCCTTCTCGCAGGGCGATCCTTTCTTCCTCTCTCACCTTGACGCTCCTCCCAGCGTGCCCAGGGCAGATGGAGTTCCGCCCAACTGAGATCTGACAACTTCGAGACCAATCGACCCGACTCTCCGATGCTCTTTCCCAAGAAAAGGCGTGGGCTTCTTCTCTTGAGGAGAAACTCTTATCGGTGGCAGATCGTCTCGAGTTGGTACTGAAGACAATTGGTGTGTCCTCCCGAGCCACCGAGAGCTTCTCGGATTGGTTGGCGGAGTTGGATCGGGCCGCTCAGGCCTTCGCTGACCGATTGAATATTGAAAGATCATCTAGGCCCCTAAATGGTTTTGATGGTTAATGGCAACTCAAACTGCAATCTAATGTTTACAATGAGTGTAAGCAGGATTAATAGGTTCTAGAAGTCATCAAGGAAATGATGACCACCAAAAAGGGTACAAAGGTGGTTTGTAGGACAAGGGGATGGCTATGCTAGGCAGCTGTGCCACAGCTGTGAAGAAGCCGGTGCTATGCAAGGAGTTGCAAGCAAGGTGATGGTGGCTTGATGCGTTAAGGGCCGTGACTGTGGTTGGTGGCAAGTAAAGCCTAGATTTGCTAGTTTTCTTGAGTCCATAGGAAACACCCGTACTACCAAGAGGGATGAATCAGTAATGATCTATGGATGTTTTTTTGCTCAATGCTCAGAGTGTTGGACAGTGGCACTGATGCTTTGATGTCAGTGGCCCTGTATCAACAGTTTTGCACAAGTGTGAAACTAGCTTGTGCAGCACTCTAGTGCTAGCAATAGAAAAACCCTAGAGGTTAGAGTCACCTGTGTGACACAGCTGTGTCACAGGTGGTCTAGCGCTCTATGACTCAGGTACATCTCTGTACTAGGGGAGAGCTTGTAAATGCTAAGGGACCTGCACTGCAATAGTTTGTCTACTGAGTCAGAAGACTGTTGGAGGTTCTCTCCTTATTAGGGATCAGAGTTAGTTGTGCGTTGAGGGCATGTGATGTGCCAAGATCGGGCTGAGTAGTTAGCCTACGTCAGTTAAGGGTTCACCTGTGTGTATGCCTCCGGTGACACAGGTGTCGATCTGCTTGAGCGGGTTACCGTTGTGCATTGTGATTGGCTGTGTCACCAGTGTCTGTCACCGGTGACCCACTTAATCCTACGTGGCATGAGCGTAACGGTCAGGTACCTGTGAACCCTATAAATAGGGGACTAGGGGAGGCCTTCGACCTCAACCTTGCTCAAACCAGTGAATCATATTCGACCGTTGCAAGCCTCTCACCTTCTGAACAAAAGCCAAACTTCCTAAGACTTAGTTCAAGAGAGTTAGAGCCTCTAAGCAAAGAGCATTGGTTCCTCCAAGAGTTGTTGCTGCTGAATCTGTTACTCTTAGAGTGTCTACTCCTAGACGGGCGTAGGAGTTGCTGGTATCACCCAAGTTTGTGTGGGCTGAACCAGTAGTCTGTGAAGGTGATCTGAAGTCTGTCTGCTGCAAAGCTAAAGACTTCCACAAGCAAAGCAAGAGGCCTGATCACTCAGGTACTCGGAGAACAAGCACGATTCAGTGCTGGTGATCTCTTTAGAGTAACCTCTCCAACGGAGACGTACCTCTCTAAAAAGAGTAGGGAACTTTGGTGAAAAACACATTGTCTCTCTGAGTACTTCATATACTACTTTTTAGTTACTCATTAGATCTGCATGCTTGTGTGTTCTTAGATATATATTGTTTATCTGTGATAGATCGCTTTTCACCTGTCTTAGATATATATTGTTTATCTGTGATAGATCGCTTTTCACCTGTGTTAGCATAGCTGTGCCTCAGTTGCTGTATATCATATCTCTTACCTGTGTCAGCTACCTGTTACACAGCTATCTGTCTTGCTCATCTGTTTTAAGTCATTAGCTCACCTGTGTTACATACCTGTGTGACAGCTACGTGTTAATTTACATAACATATATTGTCTGTGCTGTTCACCTGTCACACAGCTGACCTAACCTTGCAATCTGCTAAGACTTAATTTGATAACCTAAGTTGAAAAGAATTAAAAATAGTTAGCCTCCTATTCACCTCCCTCTAGTTGGCACCTTCGGTCCTTTTAAATATTCCGGGGGAAATTACCCTTGGAGGCTTGAATGTGTAGCCAATCTTGTACTTTTTATAAAACATGTGCCAGACTGTACGGGGATTTTATTGATATGTTTGAGGTCTTATGTGAGTTCCGACGAGTCTGTATGTTCGACAACATCGTGCTCATCATCCAACCCTATCCAGCCCCCGATTGCGTACTTGAGAAGTTTCTCAGGTGGGCCATGCAACCCGTGAGTCTTTGAACGTCTCGGACTGACTTTGGTGACCTCATTTCTGCAATTGCTCGTATCTTGTCGGGATTCGCTTCGATTCCTCGGTGCGAAACCAAAAACCCAAGTAATTCCCCGACGTCGACTCCGAAGGCGCATTTTTCTGGGTTCAGCATTATTTTGTTTCTTCGAAGGTTGGTGAAAGTTTCTAGTAAGTCCGAGAGCAGATCCTCTTTTCTCTTCGTTTTCACGACGAGATCATCGACGTAAGCTTCAATATTCCGACCGAGCTGACTGTGGAGGGCGAGCTGCATTCCGCGTTGATATGTTGCGCCCCGCGTTTTTTAATCCAAAAGGCATCTTCGAGTAGCAAAACACCCCAAACGGAGTTTCAAAGGAGGTTTTCTCCTCGTCTTCCCGACACATGCTTATCTGGTGATAACCAGAGTAGGCGTCGAGAAGGCTTAGATAGTCACATCCGGACGTAGAGTCTACTATCTGATCTACCCTAGGTAACAGAAAGGCGTCCTTAGAGCAGGCTTTGTTAAGGTCCGTGAAGTCGACGCACATTCTCCACTTCTCATTGGCTTTCTTTACCATGACAAGGTTGGCGAGCCGTTCAGGGTGTTTGACTTCTTGGATAAACCCGGCCTTCAGAAGCTTTTTGATTTGGGAGCGAACCGCCGAAGCTTATGCTTTACAGGCGCGGCGTCTGGGTGGACTGCCAGCCTGTGCTCGATTACCTCACTGGGGATTCCAAGCATATCGGATGGTTGCCATGCGAAAACATCCGAATTGTCCCGGATGAAGGTGATGAGCGAGAGTTTCTGGTCTAAATCAAGAGTTGAGCCGATTCGGATCACCTTGGATGGTTCTGCTGGGTCCAAGGGAATGGTTTTTACTTCACCGTGAGTTCTTACGGCCGTCTTGGCTTTGGAGAGGGTGTGTTCCCTACCCTCCTGAGGCACTTGTACATGGTTGAGGCTACGCTTGTCGCAGAGTAGTGCTTCCTGAGAGGAGCTTTTTATTGTGAGGGCACCCTTTGGGCCAGGCATTTTCATGCACTGGTAGGTGTAGTGCGTTGCTGCCATGAATTTAGCCAGAGTCGGGCGCCCTAGGATGGCATTGTATGCCGTCTCGAAGTCGACTACGTCAAACATGATTTTTTCTGTTCGGAAGTTCTCCGGTGTTCCGAAGGTGACAGGTAGTGTGACTTGCCCGATCGGCATGGCCGATGAGCCTGGGACGATACCGTGGAATGCCTGTGTCACCGTCTGGATCGATGACCGCGGCACTTGCATCGCATTGAGGGCTTTGGTAAATAGGATATTAAGAGAGCTCCCTCCGTCTATGAGCACCCGGGCCACTCGGCATTTATTGATCGTTGGTTCGACAACGATCGAGTATCGTCCTGGTCGAGCACAGTTCTCGGGGCAATCGGTTTGGTCGAAAGTGATCATGACATCTGACCACTTGACTGCTCGAGGGACTTGCGGTATACTCGTGAGAACTTCTCGGGCAATCACCTTGTACTGCCTCTTCGACTCGTAGGAGGCCGAGCTCCCGAATATATGCTCGATCGCTCTGACATGCCCTTCGAATGGCTCAAGGGCGGAGTCATCATCGGAAGTCGTATCCCGGCTGTTGTTTGCGACCTGCGGGTTCTCCCTGCGGGATTTCTCTCTTTCTTCCCTGAGGTATTTCTTGAAGATGTGGCACTGACGGAGATCATGTGAATCGGTCTGGTGGAAATCGCACTAGAGTTTTCCTGTCTTGTCGGAGGAAGTCGTCTGCTTATCCTTGGTGCGCGGTCGCTAGGTACGCTTCTCGGGGAGATCGGCCAGCACCTTATTGGTTTTAACTCTCTTCTCCCTGTTCCCTCCGGAGGATTTCTTCTTGCGTTTCGCCTTCTTTGAGTCGTCTCTGGTCCGGAGGGGAGACCTAGGCGGCCTGTTTTGCTGCTGCTTGATGCAATGTAGGGTTTCCTTCGCATAGGCAGCCTTTTCGGCTAGGTCCATCAGCTGTTTCATTATCTTCGGAGGATGCATGATCAAGTCATGCGTGCATATCTCGTTTCTGCTGCCTCGAGCGAAGGTGCGGATGACGCCCGAGTTGGTTATCTCAGGAATAGTGTTGCGAACAGCACTAAACCGTTTGGTGAATTCTCGAAGGGTCTCGTCTGGACGTTGGACGACTAGGAATAAGTCGTCGACCCAGCCGGGACGTGTGAAGGTACCTTGGAAGTTTCCGAGAAGCATGTCGCAAAGCTGTTCCCAGGAGCGGATCGTTCCTGGGGGTAGGTTCGTTAACCAGGTCCTGGCTGCTCCTCTGAGAGCGGTCGGGAGGTAGTTGGCCATGACCTTCTCGTTTCCACCTGCGGCCTCGATTGTCATAGTATAGATCTACAGGAACTCTGCAGGGTTCGTGGTGCCATCTTACGACTCTAGGGCCCCAGGCTTGAAGCGAGACGACCAGTGCACATGTTGGAGCTCTTGGGACAGCGCTTGGCATCCGTTGATGGTTCTTTGATAAGGCATTCTCACCGCTGTTCGGGGTCGGAGACCGTCCTCGACCATTAGCACGGTGTCCGTGGTCTCCTCGGGGAGGAGATTGCTCTAGCTGGCGCCTTTGGGATCGGCGCTCGTTGAGAGCATCGCGGAGGTCGACGTACTATTCCACCCGGTGAGACTGATACTTGGGGTGTCGTCCTTCTCCGCCTGATTCCTCTGATCGGAGAGGGGTCTTCTCTCGGTTGGAGCTGTGTGTTGCCGACTGGAGTCAAGAAGACTCGGCTTGGGCTTGGGCCTGCTGTAGTTCAGCCCCCAGCCGTTGTAGCCACTGTATTCCATCGGGTGTAGTCAAATCTGCCGCCGGTGGTCGTGACAGCAGATTGTGCACCTCGGCGAGTCTTCGAGCAGTTCAGGACACGTATTCCCCCGTCCCTTGAGGGGTTCTGTCTGCTGCCGTAGGCATATTCCCGTTACCGCGGGGAGTAGCCGTCAGGCTTCGACGTTGTGAGCCCCCGGGCTGATCTAGGTCCTCGAGATCTTCCCGACCGTCATGGATCGCGAGAACCACTCGAGGGTTTGGATTAGATGAGGTGTAATTCCACTCCATCGTGTCTTCCTCATCGGGAGGGATGTTGCGATTGAGATCTTGATTGTCTGGTCGATCAGAAGTTGCATGTGATAGTCCGGACATCGGGCTAGTCGCTCTTGCCGAGAAATTGTTGTTCAGCACCAACGTTCCCCCGAAGGCCCTGGCGCACTCGGTTCTGAAGTGATCGACTTCGCAATCTGAGTACTCGCCAGTGGCGTATTCTCCAAGATCTACGCGGTCAGTTGCCGGGTACAGATTTGTCTGGCTGAAGTTGTAGTAGAAACCCAGATCTGAGTACCCAGTACGTTACGTGAGAGCGATCGGATCCCCCGCCGAGCCTGCTTCTTCCTCCTCGGGTCGAACCGGGGAGGGATGTGCAGTCGGCGTCATGGGCTAATCGCGACTAGTTGCAAATCTTGCCGACTCTGATACTTTCTTGACGGCTTAAGCCGGAGAGGTCCCCACAGTCGGCGCCATCTGTCGACGATTGGTAAACTGCCGATCTTACGGTAGTCGTGAGACAGAGATACTTTTTATTGGGTAGGGACCCCTAGGGCACAAGGTCAAGAGATCTGACGACAAGGAAATGCTCTTTTTATACAGGTTCGAGCCTCCCTCAGGATAACAACCCTACGTCATGTTCGTATATATTGATCAAAGAGTGTCTTACAAAGGATGTGCATGTTAGTGGCTATCATAGACCTAATCGGAGGCTACTTCGATTAGTTCCGCGGGGCTCGACTCCTTCGAGGCGGCGGATCTTCTCGTAGAAATCGTAGGGGGTTCTCAATGGCTTCAGGCTTTAAGCTTCTAAGGCTTGTCGACCTTGTAAACCTAAAGTGACTTGCTTATCTTCTTAGACTTGAAAAGCCTCTCCTCCCCTATAGGATTGCTGATCCTTTTATAGGGGGGCTCCCCGAGTCGTACCGGACACGGATTTATACCCGAGTAGGACTCTGGCTTCCTTAAACGTCGGGATTGACTTCCTAGTTTAAGGGGTGTCCTTTCTCCTTACGGGGGGTTACCTTATCTCCTGGGGGTCCTTACCGGATATGTATTCTTATTCTGATAATCCAGAGAATCGTATACGAATACCTCTTTGTATACGAGATACTATACTATCTATCGTTAGGTACAGTTATGATGATCTATCGGATGTGATCTGTTTAGGTGCAGTTATGAAGATCTATCAGCTGTGATCTGTTTATGTGTAGTTATGAAGATCTATCGGTTGTGATCTGTTTAGGTACAGTTATGAAGATCTATCGGTTGTGGTCTACTAATAATAAAGGGTGCGACTATTGCTAAGTCGACTGAGAAATAGCTATTTCTCAGTCGATTCTAGCAGCCGTCTGATCACCATCATGTGGTTGTCCTTGTTTTTCCTGTTTAATCTGTATCCCGAGCAGTAAATTGGCTGTGGGCTTTAAGTCGGCCCACTCTGCTCCGAGCGGGCCTTCGCCATATATGGAAACAACAAAAGAAAAAATGCACGAAGCCCATACGCGGCCCAATACAAGCCTCACAGTGCTTAAACTACCGCAAATTTAAATTTGTTGCCGCTGTAGTTGCACACGTGTAAAAAAAATTTGCAGCTACCCCGTGGATGCACAAAATTGTCACTGCTGCAGTAGCACATGTGAAAAAATACACATTTCCTAACACTGCAAAAATTACACACTCGTGCAAATGTGCAACTAACCGCAGTTGCACACAAAATAAAAATATGCAACTACCCCCCTCCCCACCCCCGGTTGCACATTTCCCTAACACTGCAATTGCACGTGTGCAAATGTGCAACTAACTGTAGTTGCACACAAAAATTAAAAAAATACAACTAACTGGAGTGCACATTTCCTCGCTTGTAAATGTGCACTAACCCCCTAGTTGCACATTTTCTAATACTACAGTTGCACACAATTTAAAATGTGCAACTCCTAACTTGTAAATGTGCAACTACCCCAATTGCATATATTCCTAATACTGATGTTACACATCTATATAAACGTGTAAAAGGAAACAGAAAAAATGGAATCACTGGATCAGCCTCTCCCTTCCCTCCTTCCCTCTTACCTGCTACACAACAAAAAGGAAGGGAATCACTAGATCAGCCCCCCCCTTCCTCCTTCCCTCCCCTCTTACCTGCTACACAGCAAAAAAAGCAGCAGATCACTGGATCAGCCCCCCCTTCCTCCTTCCCTCTTACCTGCCAAAAAAAAGAAAAAAGGACACACACATGAACTCAAGCATGACACAGATCTTGTAGCCAAAAAACATGAAAGAAACCTCAAGCACATGCCAGGGTACGTGAATGTCTCAAAAATCCCCAATCTTTCTTTCCAGATCTTTTCTATGAATTCATCACTTTCACATGTTTGATCTTGGAAAAAAAGAACATGTTAACATCTAATCTTGATCTTCAAAAACTGTACGTAACGTAGAGATCGTGGATCTGTATGGGCCTTTCTTGCTTGGCAATCAACAGGTACGAGAAGATATGTGTTGTTGTAATTTAATTGTGAATAATAATTAAATATTTAGTTGTCCATGTTCTACTATTTGAACTGACCTTGCTTCTTGTGGTTTACCCAGCCAAGTGATGCTCAATCTCAAGCAGTACCTGATGAAGAAAAAGTAGATGATTGTATTGTAAGTTTTTAAACAAAATCTCTTGTGTGTACATGCATGCATTAAAAAAATAGTACATCAAGTTTTACATCTATTTTCACATTTTACAAATCATGTGTAATTTCAGGTCTAGAAAAATGTGTGCAACCCTGAGAAGAACTGAGCAGTTGCACATTTTTTATACCTAAGTTGCACAAAAAAAAAGCTGCAACTTAGGTATAAAAAATGTGCAACTGGGTTATATATATGCTATTATTTTCTTCTAGAGAAAGTAAATCATATATCAACTTAGCCAGTTTAAAAAAATACAGGTTAATCTATCGCAAGGAGCAAATATGTCATACACAAAAATGATGCATGAAATGCATGCCATGAGCAGCCAGCCATTTGTTGGAAATGAGGAAGTAGACAAAAAACAAGGTAACAACATAGAAAATATTATGTTGTTGATCCTAACAACATATTAGCACTTCACTTTTACAGAATCTGTTTGGAAACTTCACTACCATGCTGCATGAGCCGATGGGGGCTGAGGTGTGTAACAACAACAAATTCATGCATCTAATTCAGACTCCCCCGTTAACACATAAAATCAGTAGTATACCATCTTTTTTAGGTTCTTCAATAATTCCTTGTCTAAAAAATCTGAGTCTTGTGAAGTATATGTACCCTCACTATCAGACATCTCATCAAATTCTTCAGCTGAATATGCATTGTTTTGATTATCAGAGCTGCCTTCATTATCTTCCGACACAATATCTTCACTGTCCATCTCCCACCCTGCTCCACCATTGAACAAATACACACGAAAGACAATCGATAACACATGTCTTGACATGCATTTGCTGCCCCTATCTCAAAAAAAGAATACCTGCCAACAAAACGAAAAAATACTAACACCCCCTACCTGCTTAGCAATGCCCCCAGACATGAGAACATATAAAAACAAGCAAAAAAATTTCAGAACCGGCACACACAATCCCACTAGTCCGCACAGTTCAATTGAACAGGATACAAACAAACCTGCAACTGCTATGTTCATCAATCAACCTAGCAAAAATCGCCGGCAAAACCTCAATATTAAACAGCGAAGTTCCAGAAGAAACTATCCCTACAGTGACCCAGAAAATGCAAAAAAGATATAATCACTGATCAACCTAGCAAAAAAGCACTTGGAACAAAAACTGATATGCGCCTTCAACAATAACACACAGAAAGAACAAATCAAACTATAGATAGTCAGATACTCCACAAACAACTTCAAATAAGCACTTGGAACAAAAACTGATATGTGCCTTCGACAATAACACACAGAAGGAACAAATCAAAACTACAGATAGTCAGATACTCCACAAAACTACTTCAACGTTACCATCCTAGCGTATCACCACCTTCCCAATCTACCGCGTACACCTCTCCATACGACCCCACACTCCAAGCGGCAGAGTAAACACCTCCCCGTCTCCGCTCACCGGCCAAGAACCGATTTCTAACAACAAACTGCAGTTCCCTCGTCACCAAATCTACCCTCGACATCGAGAGCAAAAAGGGGCTGCTCAGATTCCTGAATCCTCGAACCGGACAGGAGGGATAGCCTTGCTCGCTCGCTCACCTTGATGGCCTCGATGGCGTACTCGACCTGGAACAGCCGCCCCTCAGGGGAGAAGGTGTTCACGCTGCGGTCGTACTCCGTCTTGCACAAAAACTGCGAATCCAAAAACAAAGTCCCAAACAAAAATCAGCCCCTTGGGTGCGGAGTCCAGCCGCGGATCGGCAGAACAGCGAGAGATTGGGGGATTTTGGGGAGAAGAAGGATCGAATTTTACCTCATGAGGAACTGCGACAGCTCCAAAGCTCCCCCAAAAAACCACCGGCGAACCTTCTCGCGAGAGCTTGCCCACACGGTGGCGCGGAACACGAGGAGACAAAAAACTATTCCCACACTTCCTCAAAAAAAAACTATTCCCACATAGAAAAACAAAAAAGCCCACGAAGCCCATACGCAGCCCAATACGAGCCTCACTAAAAAGAGCACGAATCTCAGCGCCTCATCTGATGGTCCAGACTATCGACTGAGAAATAAGTATTTCTCAGGCGCCTGAGAAATAGCAAAACCGAATAATAAAAGGGTTCACTAAATTAACGATCGGATGTTTTGTTTTTTTGTGAGAATTTCTAGTCGCTATATCGAGCCGTCTATTTAGGTACAGTTATGATGATCTATCGGCTGTGATATGTTTAGGTGCAGTTATGATGATCTATCGGATGTGATCTGTTTAGGTGTATTTATGAAGATCTATCGGCTGTGATCTATTTAGGTGCAGTTGTGAAGATCTATTGGCTGTAATCTATTTACGTACAGTTATGAAGATCTATCGGTTGTGGTTTACTAATAATAAAAGGGTCCACTAAATTAACGATCAAATATTTTTCTTTTTTGTGAGAATTTCTAGTCTTTCTCTATTTTTTCTATTGTATTCTGCTTTTAGTATATAATAGATAGATAGATACATTTAACCGTGTCCATGGAATTTGAATTTTACCGGTGGAGAAAAAGGTGATGATGCCACACTATCTTATGCATCATTTTGCACTGAACTTTTACTATTTAAGTACGTCTTAAATATCTGATTAAAAGCTTATATGGTGCATGACTGTCTAGTTTATGTGCCATTGATCAATAGATGTTTCCGGAGCGCGCGCGCGCGCGTGTGTCTAGTTTAGTTGAAATTTTGTCCATTGCATTTGAAATCGAACGGAGGAGAAAAAGACAGTGGCGTGACGCTCTCTGATGTTTTATTTGCATTTATCTTTCATCAGAGACTAAGATGACATTTTTGGCACCGCAGACAAGGCAAAAACGATCTACCATTGCTGCTAATACCCTGTGGCTTAATCGGTATCCTAGATCAGAAACAAGAGAGATCCTGCAGCCACTTGCATTTTAGTAGTCCAATTCAGGACACGATTTCAAAAAGGTACAATCAACATGTCGGTCAGGTTCGGTCAGTGGAGCTTACTGTGCGACTTTGCGACAATCTCAGAAACCAATGAAGCAACAACACTACCATTTTTAAGACCGAAATCTCCATCTAGTGTTAAGCTCAGGTTTTGAATAGCGGCGCGGCTGGTCCTAGATAGCTAGTCTGATCGGGGTCAACAAATTAGGCCGGCACGCTTTAAGCAGTACTAATAGTGAACTTTAACTCCTAAGCAAAGAAAAGAAAAGCTCGTACTTAATTGGCATCCATGGATGGATGTATGGTTGCGGATCTCCCAAACTTTGTGACTTTATATGGCATGCTTGTCAATGCTATTCCTTTGTCTTCAGTTCTTCACTTCTGCTATCTGGAAGAATTTAGAGCTTGTTCTTTGTATACAAATGATATTTGTCAAACTTGCCATCACTTCCACCCCAGCTTGACAAGCTGGAGCACATGAGCAGATGAAAACATTTCCGTTTCTTCCTTATTTGATTTATTAGTTCAGCATTATCTTACCCATCCATGGAATCAAACCAGGTAAAACACTAGTAAAATTTATGCGTGATTAAATATTAGATTAGGCGGTTGAAAAGTCTTCACGTAGAGCTGTCTTCGCACTGATCACGGCGGTGTCTGGCATGGCGCCCATGCATTAGTTGCCAAAATTTTGGCCTTCAGCATACTCTGCATCTGCTCCAAGAGTTAAACAACACGAGGGCGGGCTACGTCGTCGTGCACGCCATCGCCAGTGGCGCGCGCATGATCACGACAAGCTCCCGTATTATGCTAGTTTATATGGCAGTGCTGAATGATTAATTCTGATGAGATCAGAAAGGTGTTCTACGTGCAAGTCGCAAAAGAGCCGCCCAAGGTGGTCAAATCACTTGGAAATTAGTCCGACTCTTTTCGCCCGTTAATTCTCATGCACACGTCCTAGTCACCATTTTGGACTCTCTTTTGCAAGTCTCGGTTCAGTGATGGTAAACTTTGGATAAGAATCTCGAAGATATCAATCTTTTCTGGCTCTGTGTAGAGAAACTAGCCGTGGCCCTCAGAGCTATAGCGCCGGATCAAGATGTCAAATGGAGTATCAAATGGCGGTAAAAAAAGAATCAGTTTAATATTACACGGAACTACTGAAGAACTGTAAGCACAAGTGCTGTAGTGCAGGTTTCTTCGTGTTGAGGCTGGAGTTCACCGAAGCAGAGTTCCTGACACATTTCATCGTGCACTAGTGATCTAGATAACAGGCTCCAGTGCGATGCAGATAAGAAGACTCCAAATGCACCGGCAAAATCAAGATGACAATGGGCAGATGTAACCGCTATCTTAACTTTGGACTAGAAAAATACCCGTATTTTATCACAGATAAACAAAATATAACTGATTATATTAAGTTAGTCGTCTGCTCAAATCAATTCACAGAAGTTATACCATCCATTCGAATTCCATGTAGGCCGTGATGTAACCTCGGCTTCATAGCTACATAGTATGCTCTAGTTTCATTAGAGATTTTTTAAAAAAGTGATTAAGTTAGTTTATTATAAGATAACTTTATTGTGTTTCAGTTAGTTAATTTATTGTTATTGTTAGAGTTTTAGAAGATAAAAAAGAGAGAAAAAAAGATGTGAATGAATCACCGGGATTAGCAAACTTCTATCGCGGTATGGGTTACTGGGATGAGATAGCTAGAGAACTGAGCTTTCGGTTGCAGCTATCGGGTTAGTGTGGGTTTACAGTGGTCAGGTCCACGCACTATTGACATCTGGACCGGCCACAAGTACTGTCCACTCCACAACATAATAAATGTGTCGTGGCCTGGTGGGAGACTTGGTTGCCAGTGGCTCAGTGCAGCACGTAAGTTTTTGAAAGAAAATGATCCACAATCGCATCTTTCACCGCGGGAGCATTGCATTTGCATCACTCGCTCGCACGCGCCACGCACCACGGCACCAGCATGTTGGTGCTGGAGCGCGCAGAACAGAGCCGCGTCCCATGCTGATGCGAATTTGGGCCAAAAGTTTCGAGAGAAAGAAGAGTTGGGGCAAACTCTTGACTTGCCAAACCAGAGTTTTCGGCCCAAATTTCCAATTCTTAGCCCAATGTTCAAAGGTGGCCTGACGGACTGACGGAGCAGAAATCAGTCTAAAACTTTGGCGGCCGGATAGAGTTTGCGCAGCCCATGCCGAGGAAACTCATTGTGAACTGGGAAAATGAAACGGGATCAGACTATCAGTTGTAAACCACTGACATCTGTGGAAGATGATGAATGAAGGGGCAAGTAGGGTGGGTCAGCCTATCTTGTCAAATGCCACTGGAGAGCACCAGAGAGAAAAATAGAGGAGAGTTGCTACGAGAGGTGCTATCTCCCGTCTTATAAACGGGAGGTAACAGACCATTACCTACAATAATTTAGGTGGACCGTCCCACTAGACATGCCAGTGAGGCAGATCCTGACATGTGGGGTAAAGGTATTTTCGTCATTACACACTGTAAACGATTTAACTGGACAGTAACTAGAAGGAATGGCAAATGCGAGTGACGGTGACCAAACTAGTGGCAAAATTGAGTAGTGACAAAAAGTAAGGGCATTGAGAAAGTTTAGACTCAAACTAATAACACATGTGTAAAATTCTTTAAAAG
Source organism: Stipa capillata (assembly GCA_019208055.1). NCBI lineage: Eukaryota > Viridiplantae > Streptophyta > Magnoliopsida > Poales > Poaceae > Stipa > Stipa capillata. Next base: position 352,109 of record JAGXJF010004412.1, read on the forward strand.
ATTATAGAAAATCTCATCTTTTTTTAACGGAAAGAGTCATGTGTTCTAGACGGGGCCAAAACTATATTCTCTTCGAATTTTCCTCTTCCTTATAGAACACGCTATCCTGTTCGAAAATTTCCTTCACATGTCGAACTGATCTGTCCTGCTTTAGTCACTTCAGTTTACTGATAGTCGTTTCGTTACTTGCTTGGAACTTGGAATGGACTTTGAAGTCAACCGAAGAAGGGTGACTAGCTGTCGCGGGGTGTTCGCGGCAATATCCATTTGTTATAGGATTGTCGGGGATGCGTGTATGGAAGATCTAGGCGGTGCACACAAGAAATTTACCCAGGTTCAGGCTCTCCAAGGATGGAGATAATACCCTACTCCTGCTGAATATATTTGATGATCTTGCGTGAAAAAAGAGAGTACAGGAGGTTGAAGAAGATTGCTTGAAAGCTAAAGCCTCTTGAGAATGTAGAATCTAGAGTCCAGCCCCCTTCTGCATGGAGGGCTCGGCCTTATATAGGCCTGCGCATCAGCCGACTCGGTCATTCGGCTGAACTACAGTTACTGTCCTAATTAACTGACATTTATATCTGGTAACCGTCCGAGTAACACCAGTCTTCATGCCGGCTGAAACGTATGCCTTGATGAGTTGTAACGCCTGTCTTAATGGCACCCAGACGTTGTACCATGGCAGGCTGTTCTTGGGCCTTCGTCCGAATAGGCCTTTGCGAAGTTGTTGGGCCTGCATCCGAGTGGGCCTTGCCAGGCTTGCTGGGCCGACTCGAGTCATTGGGCCTACCCAGTTGGGCTTCCCTCGTCAGTAGCCCCCGAGTACTTCGAGGTCTTGACACGGATGCCGAGTGGCGAGCTAGTCGTTTGTGCCCGAGTTGCGAGTGGAGAGACCTTGATGGACTCCTGCAATACCTGAAAAGTAGGTTAAATATGTGCTAAGTATTAAGAACTCAATGATACCCGTATTTTCCGACTGAGGAAATCGGCTTGTGGCCTTCCGGGAGGCGTATCATGAATTCCGAGTGAATCCGAAGTAACGTCTGGCTTATCCGAATGAACGGTTACCATCTTGTGCCCGCAGGGGGGACGCCCTCGATTTTTAACTTCGGATCCGAGTCCTCAAACTCCGACACTGATCCCTGAATTAGTGAGCCATTTTGCGCCGCTGTGGCATTCGGCTCAGATTCAAGGATCCTGTTATTCCGCTGTGGATGCCGGATTCGTCCTTAGCTTGGGTGTTGCCGAGTGACCTGGAAACCCTGTTGGGTCGGTCATCAGCACCCTTTTTGCAGAGCTAATCTGCTTCCGAGTTTGGCGGCTTGTGCGCCTCGGAATTACTTGATGAAGTCGGATGATCTGTGACGTGTCCCAGGGGGCTATGCCGACTGTTGAGTCGTCACCCGAGCACACCCGACTCTGATTGAGTCAGACTCGGTTTTAAGCCGACTGGTGCCACAGCATTGTTTTGTCCGAGACGTCGCATCAGCATTTAATGCGCGCAGCCGGTTGGGCAGAGTGTTCGCAGCGCCATGATTTCGCCTCGAGTCACGCGCGAAGCGTGCCCGCGACATGCGCTGCTGCTCTGATTTCGCGCGCCGTTCGAGGCGACGGCTCATCATGTCTGCACTCGAATCACGCAAACGACGCACGCGAGACGAGGGCTGACGTAATGTTAGCCGGTCACGTCGCCTGGAACTCCGCGTCGTGGCGAAAAAGGCGCCCGAATCCCGCGGGTTCGCGCGCGCGGGACGGCGGTTGCCTCGGTAGTTTCCCGCCACGTCGGACGCACGACCGCCGGCGGTTGGACTCCTTTGTCTATAAAAGGGGACCGCGGAGACGTCGACATTCTCATCTGCTTTTGCCTTCGTCTTCCTCGCGTCCAAAGCTCTCGCTTCCAAAGCTCCGCCACCGCACACTCGAGAAGAAGCTCGCTCGCCGCCGTCACCCATCATCCGGCGACCATGTCTCGCGTCGCCAGCAAGGGCAAGAAGGTCGCTGCCTCTGCTTCCGCTTCCGCCGTTGACTGGAAGAAAGGGGATTGGATCCCCTCGGTCATCATCGACGAGCTCTTGATCGAGTTCGCCCGCCAGGGCATGCTGCCGCCGCGGACTATCTGCAACTGGCGGGCGCCGTACAAGGAGAAGAAGCCCGCTCCACATGAGCACGAGCGGGTGATGCTCGTTCCATTCATGGAACGGGGACTTAAGCTGCCGCCGCACGACTTCTTGCGCGGTTTGCTATTCTTCTACGGCCTGCAGCTTCACCACTTGAGCCCCAATGGCATTCTGCACATCGCGTGTTTCATCACGCTGTGCGAATGCTACTTGGGAACTCAGCCGCACTGGGGGCTTTGGAAGAAAATCTTCACTGTCAAGGCGCAGCCCATCAAGGCCGGCGGCCGACTGGCAGTTTGCGGGGGAGTTAGCATTCAAGTCAAACCCGGCACCGGGTACTTCAAGATGCAATTTCCGGACACCATCCGGAAATGGCAGGATGGGTGGTTCTACTGCCCGGACGAACGTACGCCGACTGGTCATGATGGTCTACCCCCATACACTGAAGACCCTCCTGTCTGGGTGAAGCGCTGGAGCACCAAGCCGTCCAACGGGGAGATGCCTGAAGTCGACCGGCTCATGAAGAAGATCGCGAGACTCCAGAAGCTGGGTCTCACAGGCCCGGACATCATCGCCACCTGGCTGATTCGGCGCATCCAGCCCCTTCAAGCCCGGGCGCACCCGATGTGGGAGTACTCGGGCCACCATGACTCGACAAGGGTCTCGTCCGAAGATCTTTCTGATGACAACTTCTTGGAGATCTTGAAGACTTTGACGAAAGAAAGAACAGGGCTCACTCGGTCGCCCCAGGTTCTTCCTTATTCGCGTGCCAACCCGGCCCCGGATGTAAGTAACTTATAATCCGAGTCAGGCTCTTGGTCTTTTTAACTTGCTTGCTTCTTCTAACACCGAGTTTTTGATGCTGCAGAACTATCTGAACTTCAACTCCATGCCGCCTCTCCCTGAGCAAGACTCGGCTCCGGCAGCGCTGGAGAATGCCGAAGTCGAAGAGGAAACCCCCGAGGCCGGTAACCAAAACGACTCGGACTCGGATTCCGAGTCCAGAGGGTCGTATGAACTCACCAAGCGGAGCCGCGACGACGGCGCATCCGGATCTCAAGTCCCGGACGCTGGGACGGAGCCGGTTCGAACGGAACCGGCTGCCAAGCGGATCCGGGTTGCCGCTACCGGCCCCACTATGCAGGCTCCGGATCCTGTACAAGCCACAGCTGCCAGTGGGGGGGCGCCGGCTTCAGCTCCTGCCCAAGCCACGCCTCCCAGCCGAGTGGCGCAGGTTCCAAAACCTGCCGCCAATCCGAAAAAGAGAACTATCCCCACCACAACCAGGTATGAGTCTTGCCTCATGCCCTAGGCGCTGTAGGTTTTCTAGATATTGAAGTCGGTTTCTCTTTTGCTCCGCAGAGTCCAAAAGAAGCTTTCCGACAAAGGAGATGCTTCATCCGGTACGCCGACGGCTCCGACTCCAGTGCGGCTACCAGCGTCGACTCCAGCACCTACTCCGGCTGCAGTCGAGTCCAGCGTGCCAGCGCCAACCATCCCTGCCGCGGGGTCGGAGTCGGCCACGGCTATGGGAGTCGCGCTGCAACCGAGCTCCCCCCATGTCTCAGCCTGCCGTGGTTGAGGATGAGGCCCCGGAGCCGGTTGTGCGTGCTGGGTCCTCCGAAGCTCCGGCGGAGGATCCTCAACGCCAACCGAACCCGACCATTGAGGAGACAACGGAGCCGGCTGCTGTAGCTGGGACCGACTCCTCGGAGCCGGCGGGTGAAGCCGAAGGACAACTCGTCACTGAGTTACCTTCAGTGACCGAGCCGCACCAGCCTCCGGCGCCGACTCCCTCATCTCGAGTGCTGGTGCCGGCTTCTTCAAGTGACCTTGTCCCGGCGCTGCTGCTACCGAGTTGCAGCACGAGGGACTTGGCCAGTGCGGAGGAAGCTACGAACCGCGTCGCCGCCCTCAGCTCCAAGCTCAGGGATTTTGCCGACGCGGCTAAGTCCTTGGCGGACTCGGCCGAGGTTTTGGAGACCTCCGTCGGGGTAAGTGTCTTTAAATCTTCAAATTTTATTTTATTTTCCAACACTGGGAGCACGTTCTGTGCACCCAGTGGGTGTAGCCCCCGAGTCTCTAGCCGACTGACTGAGTCGGCTTGAGACTTATAAATTCGGGTACTAACTTTTCCTTCACCAGGCTGCAATCCGACTGGGCGGAAACAACCCAGTCCTTATGGAAAGAAATGCCTCGTTGGAGAAGGCATTGGAGGAGGAGAAGGCGAAGAACCGGCAGCTCGAGGAGAAGCTTGCCGCCCTCAAGAGTAAGTGACCGAGTCTTCAACCTTTTCTCCTTGAAATTTTCTGTGATATTGACTTTGCTGAGTCAGCAGACCTCGAAGCTGAAAATGCTCAACTCAAGAAAGAGGTGAACTCGAGGATCCCGGCTGCAACAGTCGCCAACGACTCGACGCCAAAGCAGCCGAGTATGAGGACAAGATGCGCGCTGCCACCAAGCTTAAGTCGGACTACGACAAGCTGGTGAAACAGTACGAACCGTCGCAGTCGACGAACAAAAAGCTGCAAGCTTCCGTCGACAACTTCTCCCGGCTGATGGACGAGTCGCAGAAGCGACACGAGGCAACCATCGCCGACTGGGAAAGGCGTGAGAGGGATCTCATTGGCGAACTTAAAAAAGCCAATGAAACTTTACTCGGTAAGCCCCCGAGTCTTTTGCTTCTTTCCTTTTGTATGATTCCTTGTCCATTTCCTTAGCAATAATTTGTTCTCAGAGGTTTGCCCAGAAACTGGAGGAGCGAGCCCGGCAGGCGGCGCTCCGACTCCGCGCACTCTCTGACCCGGCCATGTCGGTACTCGACGCACTCTGGACTCCGGAGATGATGGCCGAATGCGTCGTGACAGTGCAAGACCGGCTCCTCCAAGTCAAGAGCTTGGTGGACAACTTCAAGTCGGCTGCTCAAAACCTTTGTGTCAAGCTCTGGCCTGGAGAGGAGCCGAGTTCCAGCGTCTTCGCCCTCGCCGACAAGCTCTCACTGGGCCCGGCGGAAGTTGAAGAGTGGAAGGAGTCGGCCGCCCGCTCAGGAGCTGGTATGGCACTGGCCATGGTGCTGGCCCATCACCCGGACGCGGATGTTGACAGCATCTCCGCTGGTGCCCCCATCAACGAGGCAGGGCAGTCGGTCGACCCCATGGAGCTTCTTCCCCGAGTCCGTGCCGCCGCCAGCCGGATTGCTAGCTTCACCGACCTGGAGGAGCGCGTTGAAGCCACTCCAGAGGAATAAAAAATCATAGTGTAATATCTCTCGGTATGCCGAGTAAGAAATTGTAAAAACTTTTGCAATGAATGAAGATGCTTTTTGGTCCATTTTATTGGTTTGCGCAAGTTACTTGAATCGTCCACATTTGTTTTTCACGCCGAGTCGGATCCTTTCGCGTGCAGGCCGACCTTTAGCTTTTGCTCTTGCCAACCGGACAGCCGGGTTGCGACTGTAGTTGGGGACGAAGAGTGGGCCTTAGGTACCGTACACGTTTACTTAGACGCTCGTGTAGAAACAAAGCTAGGAAACTCGAAATAACTTGCGCCGAGTGAGAGATCACCCAGTGGGTGGCTTCCGGGTGTTGCCCGAAAGGAAGCCACTCGATTTTATTTGACTTAGCCCCCGGGAAATGCCCATAGGTAGCGTAGTCGGAAATAAAAAATGCTCCCGAGTGCCGCTCGAAGGAAACAAGTTTTTATTCATAATGAAACAATGGACTATTTTGAAGTACAAAGTTTAAGTGTAGAAGGGACGCAGCTGTGCAATGTTCCACGTCCGTTCTGTGACTGCGCCGGTTGCCGGGTCCTCCAGTCGGTATGCGCCGTTGTGAAGCACCTGGTTGACGATGAATGGCCCCTCCCAAGGTGGAGACAACTTGTGCATGCCAGCCTTGTCTTGAATGAGTCGGAGGACCAGATCTCCTTTGTTGAAGGCGCGGCCCCGGACTTGCCGACTGTGATATCGGCGCAGATTCTGCTGATAGATGGCCGAGCGCGAGAGGGCGAGTTCCCGCGCTTCTTCCAAGAGATCTAAGTCGTCTTGTCGTGCCAATTCGGCATCCTGCTCCACATATGCTGCGACTCGCGGGGAGTCATGAAGGATGTCACTCGGTAAAACAGCTTCAGCTCCATACACCATGAAGAACGGCGTGTAGCCAGTCGACCGGTTCGGAGTCGTCCTTAAGCTCCAAAGGACAGATGGAAGCTCGTCAACCCAAGAGCCGGCTGCCCGCCTTAATGGGACTAGCAACCGAGGCTTGATGCCTTGGAGAATTAGAGCATTGGACCGCTCTACTTGGCCATTAGACTGGGGATGAGCCACGGAGGCATAATCAATCCGGATTCCATGATCCCGACAGAAGCGGCGAAATACTTCAGCGGTGAAGTTCTTGCCATTGTCAGTGATGATGTTGTGCGGAATCCCGAATCGGAAGATGACTCCTTTCATGAAGTTGACAGCAGTCGGTCCGTCAAGCTTCATGATTGGCTTTGCTTCAATCCACTTAGTGAACTTGTCCACGGCCACGAGGAGATGAGTGAAACCTCCCCGAGCCGTTTGAGCGGGCCCACCATGTCGAGTCCCCACACAGCAAAAGGCCATGTGAGCGGAATGGTCTTGAGCGCAGTAGCCGGCATGTGAATTTGCCGGGCATATCTCTGGCACCCTTCACAAGTTCGGACGAGTTCCTCGGCATCAGTATGAGCACTGAGCCAGAAAAACCCGTGTCGGAAGGCTTGGCGACCAAGGACCTGGTCGAAGCATGATGACCGCAGAGTCCCGAGTGGATTTCCTCGAGCAAGGTTCGTCCTTCTTCTGGCGAAATGCAGCGCTGGAAAATTCCAGTGGTGCTGCGCTTGTAAAGTTCGCCGTTGATAATGGTGTATGACCGAGCCCGGCACACGATGCGACGTGCCTCAGTCGGATCTTCCGTAGCTCTTTATGCAAGAGGTACGCGAGGAATGGCTGGGTCCAGGAAGGAATGACCGCTAAGACTTCTCCTTGAGTCGATTGAACCGGGTCTGGATGCGACGACCCGGCTTCAGATGACTCGGCAGCTGACTCCATCTTGACGGATGGTTGGAAGAGCTGCTGGAGGAAAACACCCGGCGGCACTTTTTCTCGAGCAGAACCAATTCTAGCAAGGGAGTCGGCAGCTTCGTTATCTGCCCGGCGAACATGGTGAAGCTCGAGGCCGTCAAAGCGTTCTTCCAGCCGGCGAACGGCTGCGCAGTATGCTGCCATGGTTGGATCTTTGGTGTCCCAAGTCTTCATTACTTGTTGCACCACAAGATCCGAGTCGCCGCGGCAAAGAAGTCGGCGAATGCCGAGTGAAACTGCAATGCGTAAGCCGTGCAGTAACGCCTCGTATTCTGCGACGTTGTTGGAGGCAGCGAAGTGAATCTGCAACACGTAATTCAACTTGTCGCCTTTGGGAGAAATTAACACGACTCCAGCCCCCGTGCCCGCAAGCATCTTCGATCCGTCAAAGTACATGATCCAGTGCTCAAGGTGCAGCTGAGTCGGGAGGGACTGGCTCTCAGTCCACTCAACGATGAAATCTGCCAGAGCTTGCGACTTGATGGCCTTGCGGGGCTCGTAGCTGATGTCGTGCGGCATGAGTTCTATCGCCCACTTAGCGACTCGGCCCGTGGCATCCCGATTGTTGATGATATCAGACAAAGGGGCGTGACTGACCACGGTGACCGAGTGAGCTTGAAAGTAATGCACCAGCTTCCGAGTTGCCAGAAACACGCCATACACTAGCTTCTGGTAGTGCGGGTAGCGTTGCTTTGACTCGGAAAGTACTTCGCTGATGTAGTAGACGGGTCGCTGTACCTTCTGAACTCGGCCTTCTTCTGCGCGCTCCACTACTAAGACAATGCTGACCACTTGATTGGTGGCTGCGATGTAAAGCAGCATGGGTTCCCCCTCCTTGGGTGCAGCGAGAACCGGAGGTGTCGACAGAAGACGCTTGAGATCTTCGAAGGCTTGCTGAGCCTCACTCGTCCATTCGAAGGAGTCGGACTTCTTAAGAAGTCGGTAAAAAGGCAAGGCCTTCTCACCGAGTCGGGCTATGAACCGACTTAAGGCTGCGAGGCACCCGGTTAAGCGTTGAATGGCCTTCAAGTCCTTTGGTTTGCCCATCTTGATGATGGCATCAAGCTTCTCCGGGTTCGCTTCGATCCCTCGCTCGGAAACGATGAAGCCGAGTAGCTTGCCAGCCGGAACTCCGAAGACGCACTTCTCCGGGTTAAGCCTCATGTCATACCTCCTGAGATTGGCGAAGGTTTCAGCCAAGTCGGTCAGGAGATCTGAGGTCTTCTTTGTCTTTATCACAATGTCGTCGACGTAAGCCTGGACATTTCTGCCTATTTGGTCGTGCAAACACTTTTGCATACAACGTTGATATGTTGCGCCAGCATTTTTTAAACCAAAAGGCATTGTGATGTAACAAAAAGCCCCAAACGGGGTGATGAAAGAAGTTTTTATTTGATCCGACTCTTTCATCTTGATCTGGTGGTAGCCTGAATAGGCATCCAGAAAATATAAACGTTCGCACCCGGCTGTGAAATCAACAACCTGATCCACTCGAGGTAAGGCGAACGGGTCCTTGGGGCATGCTTTATTTAAGGACGTGTAGTCCACACACATGCGCCAAGTTTTGTTTTTTCTTAAGAACCAGGACCGGGTTTGCCAACCAGTCCGGGTGAAAAACTTCTTTGATGAACCCGGCTGCAAGCAGTCGGGTGATTTCTTCTCCGATTGCTTTTCGCCGGTCTTCAGCGAAGCGACGAAGAGACTGCTTCACCGGCTTTGCGTCCTTGGCGACGTTGAGGGAGTGCTCGGCGAACTTCCTTGGAACACCCGGCATGTCAGAGGGCTTCCATGCGAAGATGTTCCAATTCTCACGAAGGAAGTCGACGAGCGCGCCTTCCTATTTGGCCTCGAGGTCGGTTCCGATTTGGACCGTCTTGGATGAGTCCTCGGGATGGACCTGGACACGCTTTGTGTCCTTGGCCGACTGGAAAGTGGACTCGGTTGCCGCCTTCTTGCTTGGTGGAGGCTGGTCCGAGTTGGCAGAAGCTTGGATATCTTCCAGCTCTTGAGCCGCGATCAGTGACTCGGCAATGTCTGCACTGGCGATATCACACTCGTTGGAGCGTTCGAAGTCGCCAGTGATGGTGATGACGCCTTTTGGACCCGGCATCTTCAGCTTTAGGTAGGTATAACACGGCCTTGCCATAAATTTGGCATAGGCCGGCCGGCCAAAGATCGCATGGTATGCGCTCTTAAAGCCGACTACCTCGAAGGCCAATGTCTCGACCCGGAAGTTGTTCGGCTCACCGAACACGACTTCCAGGGAGATTTGACCCAGAGGCCTGGCGCACTTCCCAGGAACTATTCCATGGAAAGAAATGTTACTGGGGCGAAGTTGGGTCTCCGACACTTGCATCCTCTTCAGGGTATCGACGAAGATGATGTTTATGCTGGAGCCCCCGTCCATCAGGACCTTGCGGAGCTTGAATCCTCCGACCTGAGGATCCACCACCAAAGGGTGCTTGCCCGGGTGGGGGATTCGGTCGGGGTGATCGAGTCGGCTGAAGCCGACTGGCACCTCGGACCAGTCCAGCCATTGTGGGACTGCTGGCATCGTCGCGTTGACCTCGCGACAACGCAGCTTCCGACCCCTTTTGGAGTCGGACCCTTGAAAAATCATGAGTACCCCCCTTTGAGGGGGATACTGTGCGGCGCCGCCTCCTGCAGCGGAGCCTCCTTCGCCATCGGCCTCCGGCTCGGGTTGTTTTTCCTCCCGCAAACGCTGCAGGAAGCTACAGTCCCGAGTCGAGTGCCCCGCCTTATATTTGGCGGTGCTATGGAACGAACAAGGCCCGTCGAGGATTTCCTCGAAGGTTAGCTTTGACGCCTTGCGCTGTTGCCAAGGGCGCTCCTGTTTTTGGCCAGCGTCGCCACGCTGGGGGCCACGCTCTGCGGCCGCAACCAGGTCGGCTCCGCTAACTCCGTCACCGCCGCCTGCCTTCCGCTTCGGGGGGCGGTTGTCTTCCCGCTTCCGACCTGAATCGGTGGGGACTTTCCGACTTAAGGACTCGGCTTTGGCTTTGCCTTTGTCCTCGTACCGCATCGCTTCTTCACCCGTCGCGTATTTGCTGGCGACTTCCATGAGCCGACCCATGGTCTGGATGTTAGACCGGGCCAACTTGTGTTTGAGGAGTTCGTATTTCACTCCCTGAGAAAAGGCCTGGATGGCCTGCATCTCGGTGACATCCTCAATCGAGTTGCGCAGTCGGGTCCAGCGTTGGATGTAATCGCGGACCGACTCGCCCTTTTCCTGGACGCAGAGCCACAGGTCTTGGGCGTTCCCAGGGCGCTTATACGTGCCCTCAAAGTTTTTGATGAAGGCCTCTTGGAGGTCCCTCAAATCATAGATGCTATCTTCGGGCAGGCTGTTAAGCCATGCCCGAGCCGACCCTTCCAGCATCAGGGGTAGGCTTCGGAGGGCGACACGCTCGTTGCCTCCTCCTATGTTGCATGCGACTAAGTAGTCGGCAAGCCAAGTTTCCGGCTTGGCTGTGCCATCATACTTGTCGATGCCACTGGCAATTCGGAACCGATCCGGGAAAGGCTCGCCTCGAATCCGCCTGCTGAAGCAAAGCGGACCGGTGGAGGCCGAGCTGCCCGGCTGGTTGACTTCGCCGGCGCGTCGCTCAGCCCGCACCCGGGCTGCCCGCCGTCCCTCAATGTCATCGCGGGCATCGCGGGCATCGTTCGCTCGAAGAGAGCCGGCTCGCCGCCGCTCAGCCTGGAGCCGGTTAATCTCCAGGCGAGCGTCAGGCCGGTTCGTGGATCGACTCGGTTGAGACGATCCGACTGTGACGGGGCGACTCGGAGCTCCTGAGGGCCGACTCCGAGTCTCTTGGGAAACCAGCCGGTTGCTAACCGACCCGGCTTCGTTTTGTTGTTCCACCGCCGTCTTCATCAGAGTGATGACTCGGCGGTGGATTTCCGCCGCGGGGCCGTCTGCTGGAGGTGGCAATGAGTCGGCCAGCGCGGTGGCCGCGAAAAGGTTCTGGGCCGGTGTTTGATAGACAAGGACACCGTCCTGTTGCCGTCCGAAAAGTGGGGCCCGAGTAGCCCGACTCTTCCGGGCGGCCGAAGAAGTTCGCCGGTTCGCGCGGCTGCGCGAACCGTGTGGGTCATTCGGTTGTCGATCTTGCTGTTCGAGTGCCACCCGCTCTTGATCGAGGCGTGCTCGTTCTGCAAGGAGGGCTTGCCGAGAAGCCTCCAAGGCCCTCTCGGCATCCGATTGTCCGTTGATGGGCGTATGCAGGTGCTCATGGGCTGCCCTGGCTGCCGCTGCTGCAGACGTTCCCACATCCTCTGCGGCGCTATCCCCAACCACATACACCTCAGCAGAGGCGGTATGGCTGTGCGAACTCTCGTCCCCCTCGGATTCGGATCCCAGGATGGAAAGGAGAGATTCGGCGCCCACCATGGCGACGAACCTGAAATATTCCTCGCCCTTGCCCGGGGCTGGAGGAGATCCGAGCCGGAGCTCAGGCTCCTCCTCCACGGTATGGCACGGACGCGGATCTTGGAGATGTAATTGGCCGAAAGCGTCGGCCAAGAAGTGAAGGCCGCCGAAGATGAACTCCGAGCCTTCAGGATGCGCGACAGGCGACATGCTGCCGATGATGAGCTTGTCGCCGGTCGCTGGAGAAGATCCCGCCTGGATCGTAGCTCCAAAACACGCCTCCCCTACCTGGCGCGCCAACTGTCGCGGGGTGTTCGCGGCAATATCCATTTGTTATAGGATTGTCGGGGATGCGTGTATGGAAGATCTAGGCGGTGCACACAAGAAATTTACCCAGGTTCAGGCTCTCCAAGGATGGAGATAATACCCTACTCCTGCTGAATATATTTGATGATCTTGCGTGAAAAAAGAGAGTACAGGAGGTTGAAGAAGATTGCTTGAAAGCTAAAGCCTCTTGAGAATGTAGAATCTAGAGTCCAGCCCCCTTCTGCATGGAGGGCTCGGCCTTATATAGGCCTGCGCATCAGCCGACTCGGTCATTCGGCTGAACTACAGTTACTGTCCTAATTAACTGACATTTATATCTGGTAACCGTCCGAGTAACACCAGTCTTCATGCCGGCTGAAACGTATGCCTTGATGAGTTGTAACGCCTGTCTTAATGGCACCCAGACGTTGTACCATGGCAGGCTGTTCTTGGGCCTTCGTCCGAATAGGTCTTTACGAAGTTGTTGGACCTGCATCCGAGTGGGCCTTGCCAGGCTTGCTGGGCCGACTCGAGTCATTGGGCCTACCCAGTTGGGCTTCCCTCGTCACTAGCTAACCAATAAGAACGTACGTGCGCTGGCTGTTGGCCTCGAACAGAGAAGAGAGTAGCTAGGCTCAACTAGTATGCTCCGAGAGATGAGGATTTCGATCTCTTTACGAAGTTGTTGGACCTGCATCCGAGTGGGCCTTGCCAGGCTTGCTGGGCCGACTCGAGTCATTGGGCCTACCCAGTTGGGCTTCCCTCGTCACTAGCTAACCAATAAGAACGTACGTGCGCTGGCTGTTGGCCTCGAACAGAGAAGAGAGTAGCTAGGCTCAACTAGTATGCTCCGAGAGATGAGGATTTCGATCTCTTTTTCCTGTCGAGCGTCGGTCGGCACGATCGGAAAACTCACGTTTCAGCTTTTGGTGGCGGCACTGGCACTGGCAGAAGGCCCAATAGCCTTGCCGGCTGCCCGGAAAGCTGCGTCGGCATTTGCGTGCCGTACCCTTTGGGCATCGGCACAGGCTGCTACCGTGAGGGCTTTAATCTCACCTACGACATGGAGGTGCTCGGCATCTCCTTGCCAGACTGCACGGTGCGGATCCGCAGCAACGTTTTGCGATCAGATTCTCGAGAGTTCAACGGCTCATGGTCCGGCCCTGCGGTCACCGGGCCCTTCTCGGTGTCGAGCGCGCGGAACTGGTTCGTGGCCGTTGGGTGCAACATCGTAGCACAGCTCATCCCCCAGGGCGCGCTCAGCTTGCAGAGGTACACCAGCACCTGCGCCGCCACGTGCGTGGACAGCCAGCAGAATCTCACCGGCACATCGTGCTCGGGCATCGCCCGCTGCCGGACGTCCATCGCGTGGGAGCTGCCTTCGTACGGCGTCCAGGTTTCTCAGCTCACCGTGCTAAGACCTGACGGCGGTTCCACGCCATACACAGGTGTGTGTGTGTGTTCTATTGTTGATCATGACTGGTTCAGCAGAAAGGAAGACGAGATGCTGATCAACTACACAGATTCCTCTAGTACCATCGTTCGGAGTGTACCGGCGGTGTTGGAGTGGTGGTTGAATTTGATCAGCGACGAGGACATGTTGCCCTTGTCTGTTGGGCCTGAGTCTTCTTACTTTAGATGCTCAAGCTTAAACAGTTTTAGCTATTACGTTGGTCTAAATTATGGCAAAAGACGGTGCAACCGTTTCCAAGGATTCGAGGGAAATCCTTACACCACTGACGGATGCCAAGGTACTACCTTGTGCTGTCTTGTTTGCGCTAGTTATAATGAGGGAACACGGTGCTTACCAGGAATTTTAGTTTTTTCGTTCAACTAGCACAGTATCCCGTGCAATTGCGCGGGAAACATTTCTAATTATTTTTATTCTTTTTATCTATATGTGTGATATTAGATCAATACGGAAAATATAAGTTCAAATCGTGAGTCGGCCTGCTAGTTGTTGCACTGAGCCGTCTATTTACGTACAGTTATGATGATCTATCAGATGTGATCTGTTTAACTATAGTTATTGTTTTACCTGTACGCATGATATTAGATCAATACTAATTGCGCAGGAAACGTTATTAATTATTTTTTTACCTGTACGCATGATATTTTAGATCAGTACGGGAAATAAAAGTTCAAATCACGAGTCGGCCTGCTAGTCGTTGTACCGAACCGTTGCTAGGAGGAACGCCGATCCCACGCTGAGGAACAGGGGCGGGCCGTCGGTTGTGATATGTTTACGTACAGTTATGAAGATTTATCGGTCGTGATCTGTTTAGGTGCAGTTATGAAGATCCATCGGATATGACTGTTTATGTGCAATTATGAAGATCTGACGGCTGTGATCTATTTAGGTGCAGTTATAAAGATCTAACGGCTGTGATCTGTTTAGGTGCAGTTATGAAGATCTATTGGCTGTGATCTGTTTAGGTGCAATTATGAAGATCTATTGGCTGTGATCTGTTTAGGTGTAATTATGAAGATCTATCGGCTGTGATCTGCTAATAATAAAAGGATCCACTAAATTAACGGTCGGATGTTTTGCTTTTTATGGGAATTTCTATTTTTTTTCTATTTTTTCTATTGTATTCTACTTTTAGTATATAATAGTAGGTGTTTTTATGGTTCGCCTGCACTCCGATCATATCCAGCAGGCAAAATTGTCTTTTTAATCCATGAAATCCCTCTGCTTTTCAACTGTATTCCCCCTCCCCAACCCGCCCCCCCCCTCCGTTTTCAGATATGGATGAGTGTCAACAGCCAGATGTTTATCCGTGCCTGCACGGAACCTGCATCAATATGCCAGGCACTTACCAGGTACAAACACAGCTCACTCACTTTATATAAGCCTTTGCTCAGAGATAATTAAGGACCACCTAATTATGATAATTATTTGTTACGTAGTACATGGGAGACTGGCTACAGAAATATTACCACTGCATTCTTCAGGTTTTAAATCAGTTGTCCTAATACCGAAAGCATCAGTCGGTTGACCATTCAGAAATGGAAGACAAATGAAAGGAAAAAAAACCAATACAAAATGTCATGTGCTTCCTAAACTAGTAAGACTAAAGTGCACCATATATTCTATAAGTATCATGTGTAAGTTTAGTCCTAATAGTATGAAAGTGCATACTTGAGTCTAATAATGCATTAAGTGGGTCACTGAAGGTCCTAGGTCGACCAGGCGGCACATGCTTGCTCACGTGGCATCACTCATGGGCCCATTATGTAAGTGAGAGAAAATAAAAAAAGCTCACTTATGATACTAGTAAGTGTGCACGTGCAACGCATGTCTCAATCAATACATATAAAATTTACATGAGTATAAAATATTTGACATATATGTATCCATGAGTCACCATATATCACCACAAACACACTTGTGCTTGCAACATCAGGAGTGCTTAAAAAGTTACAAAATGAAGAAAAAACTACAAGTCCATTACATCCCCCATATTATGTACTCAACAGATGTTATAAACACAAAGGCTATCGTGGGCATCAATGTTTACCACCCAATTTGTAGATCAATAGTTTATGTTTATGTCCGAAAAACAATTCAACATAAATGCCTGACAATCTTCAGGGGAAAAGGTCGTCGAGCTCTGTGAGAAGTAGGCAGTTTTCAGCAGGTTGCTTTCTGTATGCTTTCAGCTATCTTCTTGATAGGATCTCAACCACCGAGCAGCATCAAAACATGCCATTGTTTGAGATCTTTCTTTGCGAAACATTCTTTAATCACTCACATTCTAATTTCCACGGATCCTTTTGATTCATCTCCATCTGACAAAAATGTGCATGAAAAATCATGGTTAGCTAAACTGATTGTGAAAACAGTAAGATAGGAAATAAAATAGCAGGGCAGCATGAGATTGCAGAAATGAAGAATGGAAACATCATACAAAACACAACTTATTTGATAATAAGGTTTAGAATATCATTGAGAATTTTTTGAATGGAGTGTAATACCTCATTCTTGTGAGCTCCTCAGCCTCCTCATATATATTTAGTGCCGTTTTTGTAATAAAAAGTGCTTTGGAGTGGCAAATATATAATTCTCTGCATCAAGTGAGATGCCAGCAGGTGCAGAACCGAGTCGGCAAAAGCCCAACCTAAAAAGCCCGAAATTATCAAATATTATCAAAGAGTTAATTGTAGCTAGGAATAGGTAATGTATTGCATTGTTTCCTCAGTTATACAGAGTAACAAACATAAAGGAGATGCAATCCAATGAACATTTGATTTCCTGAGAAACACTATCAGTAGCCAAAAAAGCATGTCAATGTTCTTTCAGTTGTATCAATGGCGAAGCCCTCAGAGCTACAAAAGCTAGCACAACCAAATATCATGCTAAGGCAATCCATACAAAAGATCAACATCAATAATTCATTTTGTTAAAAGGTTGACCAGATCTCAGCATCCAGTATGGAAGCAATTTGAATGGGTGGTAAGGCAGGTGAACATACAAAATGGAGATGAAAAATAAGATCAAAGCAAGTGAGACAACACATACAATTTTTGTGTTGATATAATAAATCATCATTGCAACTGATCTCAACCCAAATAAATTATCACTGAGGAATTTTGGTAACAGCCAAGCAATGCTACCATTCAAACTAAACCTCAGATAGGTGAAATTAACTACAACATTCATGCCATAATAATAGTGCATCTAAAATGTTCACTTAGATTATAGAATTAATCCTAGGTTAGCCAAAACAATGATTTACGGGGAAGCATGGCACCACTGATGTGGTAAATCATCAGACAACAGGGACATGGAATTGCAAATTACTACAGCTCCCCATATCATGCCTAACCTATTTATGAAGAAAAAATATTCCATAGCAGGGCAAGCATGAGATTGTCGGAACGTTGCCGCACAGCCCGGGGCAAAAGTATGACCACGCATAGCGTAACTAATTAGTAGATGGACAATCGACACATGATTTCTACCTGATCCAAAGCATATGGAGTGCTTGTAGCAGCAAATACAAGGACCTTGTCATCATTATGGCCAACACCCTACATATTAAAGCATGGCGAAAATGTTGTTAGTAAAGCACGCGACACCAGTGGTCGTGTACATCATGCATTAGCTCATCGTTTAAATGATAAAACCAATATCTCGCACAAGTTGAAATCAAATGGTGCATGAGAAAAAAAAAGGAAATAAGGGAACAGCAAAAAGAAGAAGAATTACTGCTGCTGTAACAACTTGATTCAAGAAACTATCTCAAGATGACATTAGCTTTGCAAACTTAGGATAGGAGACAGACCAGGTGTTCTACAATGCTTCAAGAAGTTACCTGCATTTGCCTCATTAAAAAGGACCCTATATGCATTAGGTCATGATATAAAGGTCTACCCTCATTGCTGCAATAGTCCAGTGCTTCAGCAATATGGTATGCAACTCTTAGATGCATAGCCCATTCAATAGTCTGGTTTTCCCCTGCAGCAAATCAACTGAGTTTTAGGAATTAGGCAAGGTTACCAGAGAGAAAAGAATAGAGATATTGCATTGAGCTAATATCAGTCCTAAAGTGCATAATGGGAGCATAAAACTTTTTTTTCACAAGTTCAGTGGAGAATTAATAGCTACACTATAAAATGGACAACTTTAGTATGTGCTCAGAATAACCTAAAAAAAGGTGATAAAGACATCGCTACAGTATGTAGGTTAATGCAAAGATAGTATGTTGATATGTTCCGAAGTGAATTGCCAAATTAGAAAGCCCATGATGATACTTAAAATGGTAAAGTTCACTTCAAGCGTAAAACATTCTAACATTAATACTGTAAAACTAAATGACAAAATGCCTCATCCAAAAGGGATCAGATGCATGAAAATAATCCAGGAACTCCAGAATCGAGGATTATCTTTACCTCTCCATCTTTAACACAAATAACATGAGGTGTAAATCCAGCTCCTGCTGACCCTGCAAAATGTAATTCAATCAAGAGCACAGATCAAGCACATGCACATGCTTAAAAAAACAAGCACGACGACACATTTTAAAACTTCATCCTAAAAAGAACTATAAACAGACATATAAGACTTCAGTTAAACTTCAGCTAACAATGTAACAAACCAAACAGTGAGGATCCTTAACTATACATTACAAACAATCACTCAAATAATTCAAGAAAACCTGCGTATCCAACATGCACACTAAATAAGAGGTTCCTGTTTAAAAAACAAGAATGGTACAAAAGTAATTTCTTGACCACTCGACCTGCAGTCTGCACACAGTGCATCATCCCAAATCTAATCAAAGCCAATCAGCAACCCTGAGCAAGTCTAGAGTCTAGGCGGTAATTCTCTAATTTCTAAACAGATAATTAAAAAAGAAGAGGAAAACATTTCCTACAATTTCCCTCTTCTTGAGCTTAACAAAATAATGAAACTTAACAAAAATGGACTAAAGAGCATTGACATCACCGTGCAATTAGATACAAAATTTCTTAGTACTAACAAAAGACCAAATCGATCCGCAAATGACTAAATATGTATTGATCAGAGCGAGAAAGAGAGACATGCAAGAACTTTATATGCATCAACAATCATTTCTTGCGAAGAAGAAAAGAGTTGCCTCCATTGTCCAGGCGTCCTTATCCGGTTTCCGGAAGTTTCACGAGCGTGGGAATAACCCAGCTACTTAAGTCACTTGGTAATAATACTATGGCATGCTCAGGCTTCAAACCATGACCAACTAAAATATAAGGTATGAGACTACTAAATTCATCTTTATTTACTTATTTGATTAATGGGGAGACCTAATTCAAATTATAGTATAGACTTCTAAACAAAACTATTTTATTACAACAATTTATTGTGTTATTAACTAACATACCTGGACCCTAGCATTAATCTATCCAGACAAACATGTCAAGAAGCTTCACACTGATTGGAGACTGATGTTGAAAAGAGACCAGGAATTGTTAGCATCCACATGATAATATGAGATGCTTCTCTGTAGTCATATGAGTTCTGCCTTACCTCTGTTTGACTATGATAAGTTTGTAAAACTCCATTCAGTAGGTATTGTTGCGGGGATTTCGCGGCAATACTCATTTTTATGTAGGAATTAGGGGGCGCACGTGGATGATCCAGAGATGGGTGCACACAAGGAATTTTGCCCAGGTTCAGGCCCTCAAGGGAAGAGGTAATACCCTACTCCTGCTGAATAAGCTTCTGGTCTTGTGTGAGAAAGGTTAAAAAAAACGGTGGATGGGGTTCTAGTTCAGAGGAAGAAGAAGCTAGGTCTCCCTCTTATCTCTTATCTGTCTGACCATCCCCGCGTGGGTGCCCTTACCTTGCCTTATATAGGGCTGGCAAGGCTAGGCGTTACAAGTTCCGACTCAGTCAGTCGGTCAGGCTATAGTAATGGCGTACTTAATGCATGCCATAACTCTGCTTAATTCACCGGGTAACGTCCGTCTTTAAGGTGTCGTAACGCCTGCCTTGATGACATGGTAACGCCAGGTCTTGATGACACCCGGTCGTTGCTTCCGGGTGGGCTTCAGGCGGATCATAGGCCGAATGGGCCTTCTGCGTGTCGACCTCTATGGCCTCCCTGGGCCTGTTGGGCCGACTCCCTGTCTTGGGCCTATCCGGTTGGGATCCCTCCGTCAGTAGCCCCCGAGTGCTTCAGGGTCTTGATGCGGGTGTCGTCCGGTTGGCGAGCTGTGTGCGCCTCTGAGTCGGTCGTAGAGAGACCTTGAAGGACTCCTGATGTACCTGAAAAAGGTTGTGTTTGTGCTGAGATGAGTCTCGGTGATACCTGCGTTTTCCTGCTGGAGAAGTCGGCTAGAGGCCTGCCGGGAGGCGTATCATAAATCTCGAGTGAACCCGAGATTGCGTCTGGGCTTATCCGAGTGGATTGTTGCCAGCTTGTGTCTAGAGGGGGACGCTTTCAATGTTCAGCTTCGGAACTGAGTCTTCGAACTCTGGCATTGGGTTCTAAATCAGAGACCGTCTTGTGCCGCTGTGGATGCCGAGTTCATTTTTACCTCGGGTGTTGCCGAGTGACCTGCGAACCCTGTTGGGTCGGCCATCGACACCCTTTCTGAACTCCGACATTGGGTTCTGAATCAGAGACCATCTTGTGCTGCTGTGGATGCCGAGTTCATCCTTAGCTCGGGTGTTGCCGAGTGACCTGCGAACCCCGTTGGGTCAGCCATCGACACCCTTTTGCAGAGCTGGTTTGCTTCCGAGCGGCACAGTCGGTGTGCCTCAGAATTGTTTGGTGGAGTCGGTGCATCCTTTATTCCGTAACTCAGCGGGCCGAGCCGACTCCAAGCTGGTTCGGCGACCGAATGTGATTCGTCCCGACCGAGCCGAACCCGGTCAAAGCCAGCTCGTGGTCACATGAAGATGTCACGACTGCGCGCGACGTCGCTCCTGCATTTATTGCGCGTAGTTGGTTGGACAGAGCGCCTGGGCGCTGCAGCGCGATGATTTCACCTCGAGTCGTGTGCGGGGCGTGCGCGGGACATCCGCTGCTGCTGCGGCAACCGCGTGGGACATTTGAAGTGATGGCCTGGTATGATTACGCCTTGAGTCACGCGGATAGTGCGCGCGGGACGGCCGCTGACGTAACGCACGCCAGCCGGAACGCTTGGGATACCGGGCCGCGGCGAAAAAGGGCACCTCGAATCCCGCGAGAACGCGCGTGCGGGATGCCGGTTGCAGTGGCGGTTTGCCACCACGTGTGGCGCACAACCATCGGCGGTTTGCCTCCCTCCTCTAAAAAAGCGGGCGTAGGGGAACGACGGTTCCCATCTGCCTTCGTCTTCCTCGCGCACAACACTTAGCCTCCAGAGCCCTGCCATCGCGCACTGCTTCCCTTCCTCCCGAGAGAGCGTTTGATTCGCCACCGCCTTCCGACCATGTCGCGCGTTTCCAAGGGAAAGAAGAGCGACGCCAGACCCTCCTCCACCGCCGGGCTCCCCGACGACTGGAAGAAGGGAGATTGGGTCCCGTCGGTGGTGACTGACGATATCCTCGCCGGCCTCGCCGGCGAGGGAATGCTACCTCCGAGGGCGATCAGCAACTGGAGGGCGCCCTACCAGGAGCCGGGACCTGCCCCGCATGATCACGAACGGGTGCTGCTGCTCCCGTTCGTCGAGCGAGGCTTGTCGCTGCCACCCCATGACTTCGTCCGGGGGCTTCTCCACTTCTACGGCCTCCAGCTTCATCACCTCAACCCCAACGGCATTCTACACATCGCGTGTTTCATCACGATGTGCGAGTGTTTTTTGGGGACTCAGCCTCACTGGGGGCTGTGAAAGAAGACGTTCGTGGTGAAGGCGTAGCCGGTCAAGGCCGGCGGGCGCCTCTCCATCTGCGGGGGAGCCGGCATCCAAGTGAAGTCGGGCGCAAAGTACTTCAAGCTGCAGCTCCCCGACACCGTGCGGAAGTGGCAAGACAGGTGGTCTTACTGCCCGGACGAGCACACACCGACTGCACAGGAGGGGCTGCCGAAGTACATCCCGGGTCCTCCAGTGTGGCAAAAGCGCTGGGGAGCCAAGCCTTCCAGCACGGAGATGCAGGATATCGATCGGCTCACGAGGAGGATCCAGCGGCTCCAGGAGAAGGGGCTTACTGGAGTCGACCTCATCGTGACTTGGCTGAGTCAGCGGATCCAGCCGCTGCAAGCTAGGGCGCACCCGATGTAGGAGTACTCGGGTGCGTCCGACCCGACCAGGTTGTCGTCGGAAGAGCTCTCGGATCGCCATTTTATGGAGCTCCTCAAGAACTTGACCAAGGAGCGATCTGGACTCACCAGGGCGCCGCGCGTGGTGCCCTACTCTGCTGCCAACCCCCCGCCGACTGTAAGTGTTTCATCTTCCGAGTCGGATCCTTTGTATTGTTGTTTCTTCATTTCTTCTAAAACCAAGTTTTTGATGTTGTAGACTCTTCTTAACTTGCACTCCATGCCGCCACTCCCTGAGCACAATCCGGCTCCGGAGGTGTTGGACGACGTGGAGGTCGACGAAGAAGCCCCCGAGGGTGGGGACCCGGAACAGGGGCGTGTTCCGGCCGACTCGGGGGACGAGTCAGAGGAAGAGGCCCCTCTGACCTTCAAACAGAGGCGCGTGGACGACGCCTCCAGCTCTGGGGCCTCGCAGGCTCAGGCGGAGCCGGCTCGAGCGGAGTCGGCCGCTAAGCGGGCGCGGGCCGAATCCACCAGCCCCGTGGTGCAAGCTGCCGTTCCTGCCGCCAAGCCGACTGCGCCCCAGTCGGCATCCGCCAGCTCCTCCGGGGGTCCGTCCACCCCGGAGAAATCAAAGAAGAAGAAGGTGGTCCCCACGACCACCAGGTACGCCTCTTGTGCTTTCTTTCACTTTTCGACTGAAGTGGGAAAGACGCTGAAGTCGGTTTGGGTTTTTTATATTGCAGAGTCCAACGGAAGCTCTCCGACAAAGGAGGCTTCCAGCCCGGCGCGTCCACGGGCCCGACTCCAGTCGCGCCATCGGAGCCGGCTCCCTCGACTCCAACTGCGACTGCGTCCCGTGCGCAGACGCCCACCGTGCCCGTGGCGGGGGCATCGGAGTTCGGCGAGGGAATGGCACCGGCTGACAACCCGCAGCCTCCGCCGATTCCCTCCAGCGAGGCGACAACGGAGCAGGTGGCCGCAATCGGTGCCGACTCCTCGGAGCCGGCGGGCAGGGCCGAGGGCCAGCTCACCATCGAGTCTTCCCCGGTGGCTGAGCGAAGCCTTGTGCCGGCTCCTTCACCTGTGGCTGAAGAAACGGTACCCGGTTCGTCCAGCGGCCTTGTGCCCGCGCTGCTGCTGCAGAGCTACAGCACGGAGGACCTGGCGGTGGCGCAAAGGGCCACTGACCGCGTCGCTGCCCTCAGCTCCCAGCTTAGGGAGTTTGCTGATGTGGCCAAAACCTTGGCGGACTCGGCCGAGGTTTTGGAATCTTCCGTCGGGGTAAGTTTTCGCATCCAAATTTCACTTGGTTTTTAACACTGGGAGCACGATCAGTGTACCCAGTGAGTGTAGCCCCCGAGTCTCGAGCCGACTGTTTGAGTCGGTTGGAGACTTATTAACTCGGGTCACGCTGACTCGAATTTTCCCCTTATCCAGGCCGTGGTCCGACTCGGCGGAAGCAACCAGGCGCTTTTGGAGAGGAACGCCTCTCTCGAGAAAGCGCTAGCTGATGAAAGGGCCAGGATTCGGCAGCTTGAAGAAAAGCTCGCCACCGCTGGGAGTAAGTATCCGGATCATTGTAATTATTTGCCTTGACATTTTCTTGATTCTAATCTTTTTGAGTCGGTAGATGTCGAGGCCGAAAACTCCTGACTTTGGGAGAGTTTGAAGGGCGCGATCCCGGCGATGAGGGTGAGGGAGATGCTTGACGCCAAGGCGGCCGAGTTCGACAACGAGCTGAGGGAAGCTCGCGAGTCCATGAAGACCGCCGCCTTGCTGCAGTCGGAGCACCAACAGCTGGTGGAGCAGTACGAGAAGCTGAAGGCCATGAACAACGAGCTCCAGGGGCAAGTCGACAGCTTCTGCTCAAAGTTGACCGAGTCAGAGGATCGACGTCGGGCGGCCGTCGTCGAGTGGGAGAAGCGCGAGGCAGACCTCTTGGGGCACCTTAAGAAGGCCAATGAGACTCTACTCGGTAAGCCTCCGAGTCCCTTGCCGTTTCTTTTCGCATATTTCCTTGTCGGTTTTATTTTTAATTATTCGTACCCAGACGCTTGCCCAGAATTGGAGGAGCAGGCGAGGAAGGCGGCGCTCCGACTCTAGGCGTTGGAGAACCCGGCTGAGGCGGCTCTCGAGGCATTCTAGACACCTGAATTGATGTCCAGTTGCATCGTCACCGTGGAGGACCGACTCCTCCAGGTGAGGAGCTTGGTGCAGGGTATGAAGTCGACTGCATAGGACCTCTGCACCAAGCTGTGGCCTGACGAAGAAGCGGGTTCCAGAATCTTCATCCTCGCCGACAAGCTTTCGCAAGGCTCGGTGGAGGTGGAGAAGTGGAAGGAGTCCGCGGCCCGCTCGGGAGCCGGCATGGCGCTGGCAATGGTGCTGGCACACTACCCCGACACGAACATCGACGGGATTTTCACCGGGGCTCCACTCGACGTAGAAGGTGAGCCAGTTGACCCGTTGAAGCTGCTCCCCCGAGTTCGCCGCGCCGCGAGCCGGATTGTCGTGTTCATCGACCTGGAGGAGCACGTAGAGGCTACTCCAGAAGAATAAAATTACTTTGTATTAGCCCTCGGCATGCCGAGTGGATATGCTGTAAAGAACTAAGTTATTTGCAATGGAATGTCATATTTTTTATGCACAAGTTATTTTGCGCAAGTTGTTTCGCACAAGTCATTTTGCTCGTCTGTGTTTGTTTCTATGCCAAGTCCTTTCGCGTGCAGGCCGACCTTTAGCTTTTGCTCTTGCCAACCGGATAGCCGGGTTGCGACTGTAGTTGGGGACGAAGAGTGGGCCTTAGGTACCGTACACGTTTGCTTAGATTTTCGTGAAGAAACAAAGTTAAGAGATTAAAATGACTTGTACCGAGTGATAGCACACCCAGTGTGTTGAGGTAGCCCCCGGGGGTTGCCCGGGAGAGTCAAGCCACTCGGTTGCAGAATGTAGCCCCCGGGGGTTGCCCAAAGGGAACGACTATGACTTAGAAGTAGGATCATAAAAGATGTCGACTCGAAAAAATGTAGCCTCCGAGTGCCGCTCAGGAGGGACAAAATTTTATTCATGATCAAACTACAAGCCATGGAAAGATAAAAATCTTAAGTGAAGAAGGGACGCAGCTGAGTAATGTTCCAAGTCCATTCGGTGACTGCTCCAGATGCCGGGTCCTCCAGTCGGTAGGCACCGTTGTGCAAGACTTGGTTGATGATGAATGGCCCCTCCCAAGGCGGGGAAAGCTTATGCATGCCTGCCTTATCTTGGATGAATCGGAGGACCAAGTCACCTTTATTAAAGACTCGGTCCCGGACTTGGCGGCTGTGATAGCGACACAAGTTTTGCTGGTAAATCGCCGAGCGTGAAAGAGCGAGTTCCCATGCTTCCTCTAGGAGATCAAGGTCGTCCTGTCTTGCCGACTCGGCATCCGTTTCCACATATGCTGTGACTCGCGGGGAGTCGTGGAGGATATCACTCGGCAAGACGGCTTCGGCGCCGTAGACGATGAAGAAAGGCGTGTAGCCAGTCGACCGGGTTTGGAGTAGTCCTTAGACTCCATAGGATAGAAGGGAGCTCGTCAATCCAGCAGCCGGCAGCCCTTTGTAGAGGAACCAGCAGCCGGGGCTTGATACCTTGGAGGATGAGTGCATTGGAGCGCTCAACTTGCCCGTTGGACTACGGATGGGCCACCGAGGCATAGTCGAGTCGGATGCCATGGTCCCGATAGAACTGGCGGAAGACTTTAGCGGTGAAGTTTTTGCCATTGTCGGTGATGATACTGTGAGGAATACCAAATCGGAACCCCTTTCATGAAGTTGACAGCAGTCAGGCCATCGAGTTTCATGATGGGCTTGGTCTCAATTCACTTGGTGAACTTGTCCACCGCCACCAGGAGGTGGGTGAATCCCCCTCTGGCTGTCTTGAGCGGACCCACCATGTCGAGTCCCCACACGGCGAAAGGCCATGTGATGGGGATAGTCTTGAGTGCGGTAGCTAGATTGGCGGGCGTACCTCTGACAGTTGTCGCAGGTGCGAACGAGCTCCTCCGTGTCGGCATGGGCAGTGAGCCAGAAGAAACCATGGCGGAAGGCCTTGGCGACGAGTGCCCGTGATGAAGCATGGTGGCCACATGTTCCTGAGTGGATTTCCTCGAGTACGGCTCTGCCTTCCTCCGACGAAATGCATCGCTGGGAAACTCTAGTGGTGCTGCGCTTGTAGAGTTCGCCGTTGATGATGGTGTAGACTCAAGCGCGACGGACGATGCGACGTGCCTCAGTCCTCGGGCAGCTCCTTGCATAGAAGATAAGCGAGGAACGGCTGGGTCCAGAACGGAATGACTACCAGGACTCCTTCCTAGGCCGGATGGACCAGTCCAGGGTCTTGGGGTCCGACTTCGGATGACTCGGCTGCCGACGCGATCTTGACAGAAGGTTGAAGCAACTATTGAAGAAAAACTCCGGGTGGCACCTTTTCACGGGCGAAGCCGATCCTAGCAAGGGAGTCGGCTGCCTTATTGTCGGCCCAGCGAATGTGGTGAAGCTCAAGGTCTTCAAAATGGCCTTTGAGTCGATGCACGGCAGCGCAGTATGCTGCCATGACGGGGTCCTTGGCGTCCCACGTCTTCATCACCTGCTGTACCACCAGATCCGAGTCTCCGCAACATAGGAGTCGGCGGATACCGAGTGAGACGGCTATGCGCAAGCCGTGCAGTAGCGCCTCATACTCCGCAATGTTGCTGGATGTCGTGAAGTGGATCTGGAGCACGTAGTTGAGCTCGTCGCCTTTGGGGAAAATGAGGACGACTCCAGCCCCCGTGCCCGCGAGCATCTTTGAACTGTCGAAGTACATGACCCAGTGCTCCGAGTGCACTTGGGGCGGGAGGGACTGGGTTTCAGTCCATTCGACGATGAAGTCGGCGAGAGCTTGGGACTTGATAGCCTTGCGAGGCTCGTAATTGATGTCATGAGGCATGAGTTCAATCGCCCACTTAGCGACTCGGTCCGTGGCGTTCCTATTGTTGATGATGTCTGACAAAGGAGCGTGGCTGACCACAGTGACCGAGTGGGCTTAGAAGTAGTGAAACAACTTCCAGGTCGACATAAGCACACCGTAGACGAGCTTCTGGTAGTGCGGATAGCGTTGCTTTGACTCGGAGAGGACCTCGCTCACATAATAGACGGGTCGCTGCACCTTCTGCACTCGACCTTCTTCAGCGCATTCCACCACTAGAACGATGCTGACCACCTGGTTGGTGGCCGAAATGTAGAGCAGCATGGGCTCTCCTTCCATTGGTGTGATGAGAACCGGCGGTGTAGACAGCAGGCGCTTGAGGTCGTCAAAAGCTTGCTGGGCCTCGTTGGTCCACTCGAAGGAGTCGAATTTCTTCAGGAGTCGGTAAAAAGGCAATGCCTTCTCACCGAGTCGGGAAATAAACCGACTTAGTGTAGCCACGCATCCGGTTAGACGTTGAACGGCCTTCAGGTCCTGCGGTTTGCCCATCTTGAGGATGGCGTCAAGCTTGTCCGGGTTCGTCTCGATTCCTCGCTCGGAAACGATGAAACCGAGCAGCTTGCCCGAAGGAACTCCGAAGACGCACTTCTCTAGGTTGAGCTTCATGTCGAATCTCCTGAGATTGGTGAAAGTTTCAGCCAAGTCGGTCAAGAGTTCCACGCTCTTTCTTGTCTTCACCACGATGTCGTCGACGTAGGCTTGGACATTCCTGCCTATCTGGTCATGCAAACACTTCTGCATACATCGCTGATATATAGCTCCAGCATTTTTCAACCTAAAAGGCATAGTGATGTAGCAAAAAGCCCCAAACGGGGTAATGAAAGAAGTCTTTATTCGATCTGATTCTTTCATCTTAATCTGGTGGTAGCCTGAATAGGCATCCAGAAAACACAAACGCTCACAGCCGGCTGTGGAGTCGACTACCTGATCGATGCGAGGCAGCGCGAACGGGTCCTTGGGGCATGCTTTGTTCAGGGACGTGTAGTCCACGCACATGCGCCAAGTCTTGTTCTTCTTAAGAACCAGGACTAGATTTGCTAACCAGTCCGGGTGAAGAACCTCCTTGATGAACCCGGCTGCTAGGAGTCGGGCGATCTCTTCCCCGATGGCTTTATGCCTGTCTTCGGCAAAGCGACGAAGAGACTGCTTCACCGGCTTAGCATCTTTGGCAACGTTAAGGGAGTGCTCGGCGAACTTCCTTGGAACACCTGACATGTCAGCTGGTTTCCATGCAAAGATGTTCCAATTCTCACGAAGGAAATCGACGAGCGCATCTTTCTATTTGGCCTCGAGGTCGGACCCGATTTGGACCGTCTTGGACGGGTCCTCCGGGTGGACCTGGACACTCTTAGTGTCCTTGGCCGACTGGAAAGCGGACTCGGTTGTCACCTTCTTGCTTGGTGGAGCCTGTTCGAGGTCGACAGACTTCTTAATACCTTCTAGCTCCTCTGCCGCGATCAGGGACTCGGCTATGTCCGCACTGGCAATGTCGCACTCGTTGGAGCGCTCGAAGTCGCCAGTGATGGTGATGACCCCTTTGAGACCCGGCATCTTCAGCTTAAGGTAGACATAACACGGCCTAGCCATAAATTTGGCATAAGCCGGGCGGCCGAAGATGGCGTGGTAGGCGCTCTTGAAGTCGACAACTTCGAGGTCAAGGTTTTGACCCGGAAGTTGTTCGGCTCGCCGAACACCACCTCCAGGGAAACCTAGCCCAGGGGTTTGGCGCATTTCCCCGGCACTATCCCATGGAAGGTAGTGCTGCTTGGACGGAGCTAGGACTCCGAGATCTGCATCTTCTTCAAGGTGTCCACGAAGATGTTGTTGATGCTGCTGCCGCCGTCCATAAGGACTTTGCGAAACTTGAAGCTGCCGACCTGCGGATCCACCACCAATGGGTGTTTACCCGAATGCGGGATGCGGTCCGGGTGGTCCAGTCGGTCGAAACCGACTGGTACCTCTGACCAATCTAGCCACTGGGGTACTACCGGCACGGTCGCATTCACTTCGCGGTACCGCAGCTTCCGACTTCTTTTGGAGTCGGATCCTTGGATGATCATAAGAACACCCTTCTACGGGGGATATTGCGGGGTGCCGCTACCCGTAGCAGGGCCATCCCCACCGCCGGCGTCTGAAGCAGGTTGCTTCTCTTCCCGGAGGCGCTTCAAGAAGCTACACTCCCGGGTCGAGTGACCCGCCTGGTAGTCGGGGGTGCTATGGAAAGAGCAGGGCTTGTCGAGGATTTCCTCGAAGGTGAGCCTCGACGCTTTGCGCTGTTGCCAAGCGCGCTCCTTCTTCCGGCCGCCATCACCGCGCTGGGTGCCGCGCTCGGTGGCTGCAACCAAATCGGCCCCGCTAACTCCATCCTTGCCTCTAGCTTTACGCTTCTGAGGGCGGTTATCGCCATGCTTCCGACTCGAGTCGGCATGGACTTTGCGGCCTAAGGACTCGGCTTTCACCTTGCCCTTGTCCTCGTAGCGCATGGCCTCCTCACCAGTCGCATATTTGCTGGCGACTTCCATGAGTAGGCCCATGGTCTGAATATTAGACTTGGCCAACTTATGCTTCATGAGCTCATATTTGACTCCCTGAGAGAAAGCCTGAATGGCCTGCGTCTTAGAGACGTCCTCAATGGAGTTGCGAAGCCAAGTCCAGCGCTGAATGTAGTCTCGGACCGACTCCCCTTTCTCCTGGACGCAGAGCCAAAGGTCCTGCGCGTTCCCGGGCCGCTTATACGTTCCCTCAAAGTTTTTGACGAAGGCCTTTTGGAGGTCCCTCCAGTCGTAAATGCTGTCTTCGGGCAGGCTGTTAAGCCATGCCCGTGCCGAGCCCTCGAGCATGAGGGGGAGGCTGCGGAGAGCGACACGCTCGTTGCCCCCACGGATGTTGCATGCGACGAGGTAGTCGGCGAGCCAAGTTTCCGGCTTGACGGTGCCGTCGTACTTATCGACGCCGCTGGCGATCCGGAACCGGTCCGGGAATGGCTCGGAGCGGATCCTCCAGCTGAAGCACAGTGGCCCGGTGGAGGCCAAGCAGCCCGGCTGATTCACCTCAGCACCACGATGCTCAGCCCGTGCTCGGGCCGCTCGAATTGCCTCAAGGTCATCCCGCGCGTCGTGGGTGTGGTCAACCTGGCCACGGTGGGAGTCAGCTCGACGCCTCTCCGCGTGAATCCGGTTGATCTCCTCACGGGCGTTAGGACGTCGGTTTGTAGAGCGACTCGATTGCGACGAGTCTATAGTGATAGGGCGACTCGGAGTCGCAGAGGGCTGGCTCCGCACGGAGCGGGAGGCCAGCCGGTCAAGTGTCGAAGTGGCCTCGTTCTGCTGCTCTATCGCCGTCTTCATCAGAGTAACGACTCGGCGGTAGGTTTCTGCCGCAGGGCCGTCCGTCGGGGGCGGGAGTGAGTCGGCCAACGCGGCAGCCGCAATGAGGTTTTGAGCCGGAGTTTGATAAACCGGCACACCGTCCTGTTCACATCCAAAGAGGGAGCCACGGACGACGCGGCTTCTCTGATCGGCAGACGAAGTGGACCGATGCCTCCGCCGACGGGTCCCATGAGCTGCGGCCTCTTTGTACTTGCGTTCTTGCGCCTCGAGAGCTGCTTTCTCTTGATCGACGCGATCCCGCTCGGCCAAGATGGCCTGCCGAGATGCCTCCAAGGCTCTTTCAGTATCCGTCTGGCCAGCGATGGGCGTGCACAAGAGCTCGTCAGTCGCCCTGGCTGCCGTGCCTGGCGTGCCCGCGCCGTCGGTTGCACCGGGCGCAACCATGTATACCTCAGCAGCGGAGGCACAGCTACGTGAGCTCTCGTACCCGTCGGATTCGGAATCTAGGACGTGTAGGAGAGACTCCGAGCCGATCATGCCGACGAGCTGGGAAGTAACTCTGCCGCCGCATGAGGCAGATGTAAGTCCCAGGGAATGCCTGGACCTCATCTCTGTTGCAGAACGAGGAGCCGGATCCTGGAGGCTTAGCGGACCGAAGGCGTCGGCCATGAAGTGCAGGCTCCCGAAGGAGATCGTTGCTCCTCCAGGGAGCACGGCGGAGGCAGTACGCCATGCCGTGTCGCGGGACACGGATCCGCCGCCAATGACCGGAGAGGATCCCACCTGAATCACAGCTCCAGCGTGCGTCGCCCCTACCTGGCGCGCCAACTGTCGCGGGGATTTCGCGGCAATACTCATTTTTATGTAGGAATTAGGGGGCGCACGTGGATGATCCAAAGATGGGTGCACACAAGGAATTTTGCCCAGGTTCAGGCCCTTAAGGGAAGAGGTAATACTCTACTCCTGCTGAATAAGCTTCTGGTCTTGTGTGAGAAAGGTTAAAAAAACGGTGGATGGGGTTCTAGTTCAGAGGAAGAAGAAGCTAAGTCTCCCTCTTATCTCTTATCTGTCTGACCGTCCCCGCGTGGGTGCCCTTACCTTGCCTTATATAGGGCTAGCAAGGCTAGGCGTTACAAGTTCTGACTCGGTCAGTCGGTCAGGCTATAGTAAGGGCGTACCTAATGCATGCCATAACTCTGCTCAATTCGCCGGGTAACGTCCATCTTTAAGGTGTCGTAACGCCTGCCTTGATGACATGGTAACGCCTGGTCTTGATGACAGCCGGTCGTTGCTTCCGGGTGGGCTTCAGGCGAATCGTAGGCCGAATGGGCCTTCCGCGTGTGGACCTCTATGGCCTCCTTGGGCCTGTTGGGCCGACTCCCTGTCTTGGGCCAATCCGGTTGGGATCCCGCCGTCAGGTATCAATAGTAATTTGTCTATTGCTGTTCTTCTTCAGATTACTCAATATTTCAGCTGTCCTATTTCATGGAATTACATAGCTGCTGAAAACCTTTACAATGCTTAATTCCTATAGAATCCATTACGGTTTTTGCTGGAAGAAGCATCATCGGCAAGTGCTGTTAAGAAAATTTACTAAACTCTGATGTTGGCTTGTTAGTTAAGTATGAAAGGAACATGTTACATATGCTCGCATGGGAGGATTTGTTTCATGACAATTCTGTGTAGTAGTAGGTATTAATATTCGGTGCGTATTGGTTATATTGTTGTTCTAAGCTAAACCGAGGATATTTGTACTTTTACATGTTTCAGTGATGAAATATTGGTAGAACATGAATTACTCATTCATTTGAACAGTTTTTCTCTTGATACTCTGGTAGAGCAAAAAAGGAGACTTCTAACAATATTTGATGTGTGTGTGCTTTGAGCATCAAACTGAACTCAGATAGTGTATGTGTGTGTGCATGTGGAACTCATGGTACTTTTGAGACTGTTAGGTTATATACACGTCAAGTTAGCATAATTCTGTGTATTATACCTATGGCAAAAATTTGTGTATTCTTAAAGTCGTTGTAATTTTCAAGTATAAAACAGGCTACAGCTCTGTAAACTGACCTGGTCGGTGAATGTCTCCAGGATTATTGTGGCCATGGTGATAGCCTTTGAGAGCCTCATCTCTTGGTCAGTTCACTTCTCCTTGCTTGCTTTGATATTCCTATTTTAAATTCACCTCTTATTTATGCATCTCTACTATACTTTACCCATTCCAGGATGCCAATGTATGGAGAGATTAAGCTAGCTTTTCTTTGTTTACCTGTGGTACCCCAAAACAAAGGTAAGAAAGTATGCTTGTTTGTCAGCTCTGCTTTAGAATATTTACTCCCCCTGAACTACAAAAGTGAGTATTTAATCCCAGAACTTTAAAAATATAGGTCAAACTTACACCCTGAGACAGTCTCATGAGGGTTGTTTTGCTGATGAGGATCCATCCCAGGGTGGTTTCTGCCATCTTTGTAGCCATATGACCATTTTTTGGAGGGGGCCCATATGACCATTCCTGATGGGGATCCAATTTTGAGAGAGTGAAAGAGACAGGAAGAGATAAGGAAGAAACAGGACGGCGATGTGGTTATAAACATCCTAAGTTGGTTTCTCATCAGCAAAATTTGGTGATGTGGCTGCCAAGATGGCAAAAACCAACTTGAGCTGGATCCCTGTCAGCCAAACACCCTCTGAAAACTGCCTTAGAGTGTATGGTGACCTGGTTTTGTAAGTTTGGGGGGTTTAAATACGCCATTTTTGTAGTTAGGGACTTATTGCGCCTTTTAATTTCCCAAAGTGCATACATGTGTGCAATTAACAACTGCATCTGCATCGATACAATCGTTTCTGTAGGGCAGTGATGCTGTATATGACACCTTCGTTCGGCCCATTGTGATGCAATATATGAACCAAACTTTGAGCAGAGGTTACTGCACCTGAGGGCGAGATCTGGGCAGCTACTTAGTTTCTACGTTAAGAATTTTGCCGACAAAGGGATGGCTTTCTTCATGGATGTCCTGCGCTATGTGGTTTCTGACAAACCTGAAGGATCCAGTCTAGAGGTAATCGCATTTTGCCCTGCAGCTTGGCAAAACCAACAAAAGATATACTGATAAATTGCATAACTAAATTTGGTGGAAGTTTATTCCACAAGCCTATGTTGTAAGCAAAAAAAGAAGAAGCAAACCACCCTTCGGATGGTCAAACAGTGAAATATTACATTGAAAAATTTAAAAGCCAACAGCTGGGCAGAGTGAGAACTGAATTGACACAATGATGGACCTAAGAATTTTAAAAACAATGGACTTAACAGTTGTTTTCAGATTTTGGCGATAGCTTGGCAAGGTCATGATAGCATGAAATATGAGCTCTTTAATCTTGACAGCAAAATTAAGCACTGGAAGCTCATACTGGATTCTAAGGATATTAGATATGCTTATCAATCCACCAATGTTACATATTTTATGGAGCACCCAAGCATGCATATTAAATCAATAAAAAACTTGCTAGCTTGGTGTTAACTTATCATCAACAAATAGTGTTAATTAGGTGCTCTCATCACAGTTCTGCACTCATGACGCTTCCACCACCAGGAAAAATTACTCTAGTGCCAGGATGCTGGATGCAGCATAGTGCAAGTACTTAATCATGTACCAAGAGGAAAGAACTGTTTGCCAAGTTTCATTCACAAAATTAACAAAATTCGTTGCCAAGACATGCTTTTTCTAACAAACACCATGACATGCAATGTTCCAGATGGAACATTTCATCTGCAATATCGCAATGTTCCAGATAAATACAAATCTCATGGAGTGGATTCGATAAAAGTAGACAATGGTTATTGTGACGCATAGCAAGTCAAGTAGCAAATTACAACCCCATATGTGCATACAAGAAGCAGATATACACATTTGCACTATCAAACAGCTCAAATCATAAATTTTCAGTTGTGGCTGCAAAATGGGGAATAAATTATGAAATATTGCCTACAGTTGTATGCAGAAGATGGCAAACTGAGCATGAATGTAGATTAATTTGCTGTGCTCTATGATAGTCCAAAAAGTTAGCATTTCACCTGTGCAAGTTAGATGAACGCAAAGGGGGAGGCGGGGTGGCTTACCGCCGTTGACGACTAAGAGCTCCTGGAAGATGTTGTAGTTGTAGTTGTAGCGGCCTGCGAAGGCCACGGTGGCGGCGTCGTGCGAGCGCGGGCAGCGCGGGCGTGCAAGGGAAAAGTAACCAGATATGCATTACAATATATCTAGCCAAATTTCTCTCTATATGAACTAAATCAACAAGATTGTGGATAGCATGGGCAACAGACAAATTGATGTAAAAACAACTAACAAAAGGCATGCATTGAAGTTCAGAAGATTATCTTGCTGATTTAATGTAGAAAGCACAGTGGCGTACCTGAACATTGCTTTCCTCCATAAAAATTTCTTTAGCTTTCTCACAAACGAGATGGAAGCTGCGCTTTATTCTCTAACAGACCCCTCGAGCCATCCCTCCCGTTCACCAAGCCAGCTATGCAAAAATGCATCATACAGACATCGCTGCAATGCTCAAGCAGATGTACATGGATACATATAACAGAGTATAAAATTAAAGAAACATGGACGTCTGCTATAAACTGCAGCGATTTGGATTGTTTTTAGTCACTGGAAACCCAAACTTACTACAAATTTTACCCAATTGGACTCAAATATGTTCAATTGTGATAGTTAAGAGTGTCGCCAAACTAAAATTAAGAACTGAACTCAATACGTAAACTGTACAGTGTCCAACACTCGAATTCTCAGAATTTGAACTTATGCCTACACCGTGAAGTCCAGACTTCATCAGGCCATTTTTATTCTCAAAACAAAGCCAAAATATTCCTAAATGCTATACATTTAATCCATACAAAAATAACTCTACGAATAAGAACCCCAACAGTTCATCCTAGATTAAGGCACTCTCACCATTCTGTATGACATTGGCAAGAGTTAATATCCCCAGTTATTGACCAAGAAAATTACTAATATCGCCTGCTTTAGTGAATCCATCCTTTGAAGCTGTATAGCTTAGTGTCTTAGGGTGTGTTTGGTAGAGTACATCCCCTCATCTATTCTCTTCTCAACCCACTTTTCAGTGTTTGGTAGGATGTATGAGCTCTCTCAGCCATGCCCACCTCAACCCACCAAAGCCTCTCAGCCATGTCCAGGAGAGAACCCACAAGTGGAGGTTCCCTAGTCAGCACGGCTGACCTCAACCCACCAAAACCTCTCAGCAAAGCCTCTCAGCCATGTCTAGACCACAGATACAACCCACCAAACAAGATCTCAACTCAGCATGTGTCAACATATACATGCTACCAAACACTGTGCAGTTGTATGCGTTCAGCATGTCCAGGCTCAGCCTGTATCAGGAGAGATAGCCATGCTAGAGACATACAGGCTACCAAACACACCCTTATTATCTACGTAGACATAAACTACCCAAAAATGAACAAATCAGCAACCAAAAAAACTTAAACATGTTCATTTATGCATCAAGAAACTCAAATTAGGCTTCCTATGCAACTGCACTGACTAAAACGATTAGAATCAAGCATACTCGTGTGTGCATCAAGAACAGCACAAGGTAGGTTCGCATTGAACTCGAGAAATCCAAGTAAAAGGAGACCTTAAACTTGTCGAGCCCACCCTGGGATAGCTTCAACGCCTCCTCCTTTCCCCTCGCCTCGTCGTCTCCATCAGATTCTCCTACGCCTCCTCCTCGGCCCTCGGTGAAGAACGGGTACTGGATCTGCTCCGCCTCATCGGCGTCCGCAGCTCCCTGCTCGTCCTCCTGCACGCCGAGAAGGCTATCGAACTGGCACTTGGTTTCGAGGCGGACCATGAGCGCGCGGAGGCAACCACGCGGAGGCCGAGCAGCGGCGCGGCGGACGCGGACGCGGAGCTACTTCGGGGAACAGCGGGGCGGGCGGACGCTGCGGGAAAAGGGATGCGGCGGAGCTCCGGGCGGGCGCGGCGGAGGAGGCGAACAGGGGCGGGCCGAGCGGCGAAAGGGCCACCACGCGGAGGCTAAGCAGCGACGCACAGCGGGGCGGGCGGACGCAGCGGGGAAAAGGGGCGCGGCGGAGCTCCGGGCGGGCGCGGCGGAGGAGGCGAACAGGGGGTGGGCCGAGCAGGGAAAGGGCCAGCGCGGCGGCGACCTGCGTGTGCTGCGAGCGGGGCGGGCACGGCAGCGGACCTGCGTGTGCTGCGAGCGGCGCGGGCGCGGCGGCGGACGTGCGTGTGTTGCGAGAGGGGCGGGCGGGGGTGAGGAAAGCATCGGATGATGACTGTTGCGTAAAGGTCGGAGGTGAAACACGCTGATCATCTCATCCGTCCGATCGTGGAGATCAAACGGCTGAACCTGTTAAAATTCTGTGTAAATAAAACGGGGTGACTGTAGAAAAATAAAACTCGTCCTTTTAATAGTAGTGGAGATTAGAGTAGCAATGAATCTTTTAGCCATTAAGGAACTTAGACTTTGCGAGCAGAAATTCACTTGGTCAAATGAGCAGGATAACCTAACCCTATCCAAGATTGATCATTTCTGTTGCATTGATGACTAGGATGTGATGTTCCTGTCTTCTTACCTTTAAGCACTCCCAACCACCTGTTCAGATCATTGTCCGCTCTTAGGGGTACCTCAGACCACCCGAATGCCTACCATTTCTGGTTCGAAGCATACAGGCCTAATATCCAAGGCTTCCTATCCACGGTGCAATCTGCCTGGGAGCGTCCCACTACTTGCCGAGATCCATTCCGCACTCTCCACACCAAATTATGCCGCACGGCTAAGGCCC
Organism: Stipa capillata; assembly: GCA_019208055.1. Taxonomy (NCBI): domain Eukaryota; kingdom Viridiplantae; phylum Streptophyta; class Magnoliopsida; order Poales; family Poaceae; genus Stipa; species Stipa capillata. Next base: position 388,871 of record JAGXJF010004412.1, read on the forward strand.
TCAAGGCCTGGAACCAAGAGTCGGTAGGCAACATCCGGCTACAGCTAGCAATCGCTAAAGAGATTGTCAGACGTCTTGACCAGACTTAGGATGAAAGGCCTCTATCCTTCGATGAGCAACAGTTGAGGAAAGACCTCAAACTCCGGTACCTGGGGCTTCTGGCGGTTCAGAAGACTAGGATGTGGCAACGATCTCGGTTAACATGGATCCGTGAGGGGGACGCAAACACCAAGTTGTTTCATATTAGGGCAAATGGTCGTCGACGCAAAAATTTCATCCATACGTACTTCAACAGAAACATTAGGGAGCCTAAGATCAGGTCTTGTTGCCTAGACTGGACAGGCCTGGACACACAGATATAAGACCTCTCAGAACTTGACGCCCCCTTCACTGAATAGGAGCTTTTAGAGGCTGTCTTCTCACTACCTTCTATGAAAGCCCCAGGTCCAGATGGCTTCATTGAACTTTTCTTCAAGCATTGCTAGAATGTCATCAAGGCACATCTCATCGCGGCAACTAATCAGTTTTCCAACCTCAGGGCAGGTTGCATGCACCTAATTAACTCCGCCAATATGGTGTTGCTTCCCAAGAAAGTGGACCCATCGCATATCCAAGACTACAGGCCAATTAGCCTCACCCTTAGCATCTTTAAGGTTTTTGCCAAAATGATGGCAAACCGGCTAGCCCCGCATCTGGACTCATTAGTATCCAAGATCCAAAGCGCCTTTGTTAAGAAATGTTGTATCCATGACAACTTTCTCCATGTGCACAACGCTCTGGTCGATCTGCACCGAACCAACACTCCGAGCCTATTCCTCGAGCTAAATATTTCAAAGGCCTTTGACTTGGTCAGCTGGGCTTATCTGCTAGAGGTAATGGGAAACCTCGGCTTCGGCCAATGGTGGCGTGAATGGATCTGCATTCTGTGGGCCTCCTCCTCTTCCTGGGTGCTCCTTAATGGATGCCCAGGGCCGCCTGCGTCAGGGGGATCCTCTCTCCCCCATGCTTTTCATCTTGGCCATTGACCCGTTGCAACGAATCTTGCACAAGACTATGGAACTCGGCATCCTAAAGCCGCTCGAAAGTCACCCAACCCGTTTCCGAGTATGGTTGTACGCGGATGATGCTGGGGTTTTTGTGCACCCTCACCCGGATGAGCTAGTTGCAATGCACGACATCCTCCAGGCCTTTGGGGAGGCCTCAAGACTGCGCACAAACCTGAGTAAGACAGAGATGTTTCCGATTAGGTGCAATGGCATCAACCTCTACATGCTACGCAATTCCTTCCCGGCTAGAATTGCATTCTTTCTAGGAACATATCTCAGGCTTCCGCTGCACTTCCGGAGGCTACGAAAGATTCACTTCCAACCGCTTATCGACAAAATGGGCTCCAGGCTTGCAGGTTGGAAAGGGAAGAATCTCTCGCGTGCAGGGAGAGTGACATTGGCGAAATCTGTTTTAACGGCAATTGCTACCTACCACATCGCAGTGCTACAAGTCCCTAAATGGTGAGGAATAGGCTTGACAGACTCACTAGGGGCTTCGTTTGGAAGGGAGATAATGCGAAACCCACTCGTGGGGGATATTCTCTAGTAAATTGGAAGACGGTTTGCCGCCCCAAGGCATTGGGAGGCCTTGGGATGATTGGTCTTGAGCGTTTTGGCCGAGCTTTACGCTTGAGGTGGCCATGGTACCAATGGACTGACCTAGGTCGACCCAGTTCGACCCTGGTCAGGCACCCCTCTACCTTGCGACGCCTCGGATTGGGACCTCTTTAGAACGGCCACGAAAATAATGGTCCGGAACGGGGAAAGGGCGCTCTTTTGGCACGACAACTGGATAGGTGATGCACCACTGTGTCAAACAGTGCCTGACCTTTTCAAGCTTGCTACATGGAAGATCCGGACAGTTAGGGCTGAGCTGGATGGAAATGCATGGTCAACCTCAATCGCCAGAATCAATAGGACGGTGCAGCTTCTTCAGTAGCTCGCGCTTTTTTATGCGCACCGCGCCGGAGTGGACGTGCGAGGGCCGGCCTAGTCGTGCCCGTGGGGCATCCATGCATCCTGGTGCACTAGCACTACCAATCATCCAATTCTCGCATCACCAACCAACCTCGCCTCACCTCGCGTCGCGTAACGCCAAACCAGCAAAGATCAAATGATAAGCGTCAAAGGTTGATACCTCTTCTTTCTCATTTTGGCCCAAGAATGAAGGTTCATACTTGATACTGTAAAAAAACATGTTGATACTACTACAGAGTTTTGTTTAGCGGCCATCATCTTTCTTCCTGAACAGTCATCGGCCGAAATTTACTGTTGAACAGCCAATGAACCTCATCAATTCCGGAGCTTCGTCCCATCTTTTGCCCATTCTACGGTCCAATTCAACGAGCCGCGCATGGATCGATTTAATGAAGCGGTTAGCTCGTCAGCTCGAGGAGCCCGGCCAGCTGTTTGTTTCCGGCAGGGTACGACGTACGTATAACACGTCGTCGTCGTTGTCTCATGATCATGTCGGCTGATCACGCAACTCAAATCAAAACCGCGACCGTTTAGTTTATGATCGATCGCAACGTAACACGAGGATCGTTCCCTTTCGATCTCCACGGGTCCCCATGCATCGCTGCAGACACCGGCCGTTAACGTTGCGATCGTTCCCTTTCGATCTCCACGGGTCCCCATGCATCGCTGCAGACACCGGCCGTTAACGTTGCGATCGTTCCCTTTCGATCTCCACGGGTCCCCATGCATCGCTGCAGACACCGGCCGTTAGCGACCGGAGCGCGATGGGCCCCCTCCTGTCACGAAGCCGACGTGCACGACGCAACGAACCCACGGCGATAGATGCGCGGAGTTTATCGATCGGTCACTACCGGGCCGGCGGCGAGCTGTGCGCACGCCAGCTGCTGCAGGAGACGCCCCTTTCGCCACCACGACTGTTGCCCCGCCGACCGCCAAAAAAGGTCCCGGCGTTACGACGTGTCGGGGCTGGCGTAGGGCCGTGCCGGACACCGGCCGTTCGGTGTCGCCGCGAACTTTCACGTGTGCCGGACCGTTTGCCTGGCTGAATATGGCGTGGCCCTGCGTCGTCCAGAAATACCCTGCCAACGAACTAAAGCTGGGAAAATAAGACAGAAAAGCAGAGGGTGCTGTAGACGATCGATCGCCTGGCGTTCGATCCAAAGGCGTAAACGTGCAATACAGATCGATGAGAACGGTGAACTCGTTCGCTGCACCGCACTGCACGTAGTGTGGTTGCAATCTGCGGCGACCCCGCGGGGCTCGGTCTGTCGTCGACATGTTCCCGGCCCGCGGCGTGGCGCCATTACTGCCTTGCTTCTTCCGTATAGTCCCCGTCGCCGTCGGCGTCCCAGGGACCGACCGATCGATCGGCCGATGGGGACGGCACGCACGCACGGCTCCAATCACACGCCGGGGCCCCGCGCGGCCGCCTGACCTGACGTACACTACTAGCTACCACTGGACTTCATTTTCCAGGTGCTGCAACAACCGACTTCGTTCGCTGCACCACACTGTCTGATCTCGCACAATGTGATGTAATTTATTTTTCTGTTTTCTTGTTTTTTTTCGTTCTTTATCCTTCAATAGCTTGTACATAAGTTTTCTTACCTATCTTAATGAATCGACGGTGCTCATGCTGGAAAAAAAAAGACAGCCGACCCGCGATCGATCCATCGCATGTCCCCACGTTTGATATAATCTATCTCGTTCCATCTTATGGCAGGTGATTGTACGTTTGTACTCGGCGAAGAGAGAGATGGTGCCAGTGGAGACAGGTCGACAGCATGGGTGCGGCGTGTGGCTGCCGGTGTACGCGTCTGCAGACACGTAGTGTACTGTGTGCCGTGGGAGCCGGCAGGAACAGCCATTCTGGTAAGGCTGCCGGTTACCAGTCTCTCACGGATAACCAACCCGGCGAATCCGATACCGGTGAACAAATGTACTCCTGCTGCCACATGGTCGATCGCCTCTCCAATGATCTAACTCTTAATTACTACAAATCAGTGTCACTGTTCCAACATGATCATACGTAGCTTACCATTCTGTGTCTGCGCATTGATGATCATATTGACCATTCTCTTTTGGATTAAAAAGTGTTCACTTGTGACAGAAACAAAGGATAGGTACAACTATCGCAGTTTGTGAGAGTAGCTACAGAAAGCACAGGTTTTCCAGGATTTAAACAAGCGTCTAAATGTCTAATTGTATGTTACCGGCCTAGAAAAGGAACTAGGCAGCTAGTAAAACATGCATATATCTTGACATGAAGACTACAGCTTCATTACTCCAGAACCATCATTTGATTCCTCCATGCACCTTAAAGTTTAAACATAAATATTTTTATCATCTTCGGTGACTCCAGCACCGGGAATTATCAGCGCACACTATCCACCTTGCACAGTCATGATCTTGCCACTTTCAGCAGATGTTCTTCACCCAAGCGCCTGTAGTTTGTTTCTGCTCCCTGCAGTTGATAGAATCGCCCAAGATTACTAAAGTATGCTGCATAAACAACCTGATTCAAGTGATAATTTGCTTGATGTCTGAAATTGACAGCAACGTTTATGACCTTTTTGTAGACAGCCCAAATGAGTACCGCTCCACATATACACCTTGGTAAATATTCAACTCTCAGGCCATCCCCAAAACTCCAATTATGATAATAAATTACCTGGAAATAGTTTAATTGACCCTGAGGGTTAAGTCCAAGAGCATGTACAACCCATAATTAGTCAAAGACCACTAAGACGTAAAGTGGTTAATGAGTCCAATGTTAAGCAGAATGCACATTGATAGAAGCATCTCCTTCTCTCTAGTACTGAGCTTGTGCCATTTAGTGTAGTATGACAGAACTAATAAAAATCAATGCTTTGGGTGAAATGCTAGAGATCAAGATAAAAAGTAGCTCAAGTTATCTTGATAATTTACACGATTCACATCGTGCCAAATAAACAGTCAGTGAGTGGTGTTACAATGTGAAATTTTGAATTACACCCAGGTTGCATGGACAATCCTACACTTAACAGTCAAAACACACATCTGTGGTTCCATAAAAAATTTAACTGGGAAGAATATGTTCTGGCACCAAGTACAGGGACAAATTGCACTAGGTGCCTAGATAATCATGAAGTCACGAACTGCAAACATGTTCGAGCAAATGCTGGTCTATGGATCCATAAGGACTCCTGCTTCGAAATTTAGTTGACATTGTCTTTCTATATCATGTTAAGGAAGAACATCTAGCATGCGATGTTGAGCTGTTGACTAGCCCATTTTAGTCACAAAGTATTTTCGAGGAACCGTGGCAGGAACACTGCCTTTTCATTAAGAGGAATAGAAAACCGTATGTACAGCAAAGATGTTGTCCAAAGTGGGCAACACCACAAAAATTAACTAAAGCGACTACTCACTCAAAAGAACACTACTCTCCCCGCCGGCGGAAAGGCCGATCTACGCACATTAATATCCTTCTGGGCAATGAAGGCCATCTCCATGGCGCTAAGGCTCTTGCCCCTAAAGATGCGCAGGTTGCGTTCTTTCCATGTGTTCCATAGAGCATAGATTAGATTAGTCACAAAGTATTAATCTGTGCTTTTATATAACAGTTGCGTGTCCCGAGGAAATCCTCAGTAAGCAACCACTTGTACCTGGATCTCCTCAGAACTAGTTTCACCTAACTAATTCGAGGTCAAATCCCCTCAGGTTGTGACAGTTACACCCCATACAGATTATCACCGATTCCAACAGTTCGAAATCTGTTTTAGAGTAAACATGAAGTTGTATGTTTTAGAGTAAACATAAAGTTTCAAATACTTGAGAGAAAGTTCACACCTTAATACTTTGGACACCTTTTGTTGTAACCTAGCTGATATGTCCAAGGTCCAGGCAAGTTCAACATAGTGTTTTGTTGGCCAAACCCTAAACCAGAAATCAACAAGAAACTGATAACAGTGACCACAAGAACTGGGTACAACACAGGTTTCTAAGCTTCTGACCGTATACAAGTAAATTCAGAGGCCAAATATAATGAGTTCGCAGCACAATGGATATCAAAAACAAAAATATGGCCAAGCTAAAGATTGCATTGGACTGAGATATGTTTCTCAGATTATGATTAGGCCATTTCCACAGGCAACGCAGATCAATAAATCCCTCCAGAAGCTAACTGTTCTACTCCCTAGTCAGCACACCAAATTTAGTTAACCTACAGTCTGTTGCGACTTGAAAGTAAACTATAAAAAGCTTAAGGTGTTTTTCTAGTACACGTTAATAGAGGCGATAATTTTTCCCAGCTTGCTCTCACAAATAAAGTTCAGTCATGCTTAGATTATACACCAACTGAAGATAAGTACAAGAACAATAGATAAGGTGCAGCCTGCACTAGAGGAAAAAGGTTTGAGAAGCTACGTATAAGAGCATTTCATTTCAACAAGCTGGGTGAGAAGTCAACAAGTAAATAATTGTCGCATCAAGATCCAGAGGAATGGAAACTTCACTGCAATACCAGAACAACGGTTGAGCACATTTACCTGTAATTTGTATAAACAGCTCACAAACTTCTATGCATGGTATGCTGCTATTCTATGCTTTTGTCGTGACATGAATGTCCTGCATATCCTTCCATAGTTTCCTCAGAGAGCAACCCAGTGAGAATATGAGAATGACCACTATCACTGATTTCATTTCACTTCAATGTATAATGTATGATTAGATCCCCTTAAGGACAAGGTTGTTTGCCTTGAGAGACATCAATGCATCATCATTTCAGGCGGTCAGAATGATAATATGATAACACTGAGGAGCAAAGAGAATCCTCTAAACCTGTAATATCAATCTTCCTGTCCAGCTCTCAGAACACACTGTTCAGTGTATCATACGCTGAAGCAGGCTAACAGCCCAACTCAGCTCCCAGCCACTTAGTGGCCAGGTCCTTCCTCAACTTAGGCAATGGCCCAACAGGCTTTCCAGCAACAGATCAACAAGCACACTGTGCAAAACATCTGAGCTAAGCCCCTCCTCTTCCACATGTTTTCTTGGGGAACAGCTGCATGATAATTGACAGAACATGCGATATTACCCATTCTATTTTACTTCTATGTGAAGTCCATGGGCTCACATTAGATCTCCATCAACACAAAACCTCCTTTCTTTGTGAAACATGAACATCATCACGTCGCTGTTTCAAATAACATCCAATGGTCCAATGATAAAAGTGCGTAGGAATGCCCGTGCCCATTCCCATTTCTCACGATCCCAAAAGAGCTGTCAGCAGTGCCAAAGGGCAATGCTTATCTTGGTGAGCTCTGAGCTGAACCCAATATAACCTGAAAATGTATGAGGTGGCAACGTGTATAAGTAGCAAAATCATCCAATGTTATACCTCTAGAGTTACGCCTGTCACTAACAGTTTTCTCTCCGTGGAATGCATGTGATGTGTTAACTAGGTCACGGAAGTCAACAAACTACCACATCATTTAGGTGCACATATGAGCAAGATAGATTGTTGGGAAATTTTTACCTGAAATAGAGCCATCCGAAGTGTGTTCCCCTTCGGAGGTTGCACCTCCAAATGCATGTGTATTTTCCTTCCCATAAGCCACACGTAGAAAATAATGTTGTTTTTGCAATCTGCGAAAATTCAGTGATTGTGCTACAGAAATTAAAATGCATGTCTTCTGAAGTCTCTTCATGAATGAATGAATGATCTTGAGGGCTGCAGCATGCTGTTTCCCCCGCCAACAGAAAGACTCAAGCAGGAATACATGGTTCAGAATTTAGCATATCGTATAAAACAGTTCTTGTTGGCTGTAACTGAATCGACCCATGACCTACAAGCAAAATGGATTACTTGTGGCCTTGTGGATTCACACACACACTCAAGATTAGCAGAATCACCAATAATCTCCACACGAACAAGAACCATTGCTGAAATGGTGGAATCTATTAGTGTCCCTCACAACAATCTCCCTCTCAAAAACTTTGGAAATGTATTTGAATGCAGAGTGGCAATCCCCACATATCCTAATATTCTTCATGATCCGAATTGTTGCCCCTGCAGGCATGCTCATCAGTGCAAATGCGAGCGCGATCTTCTCACTGTGGTACTGTAAGTTTGCTTCCCTCTCTTGTTCATCTATGTGCAGGAGCACATAATCCGTATTAGGAACATATCCTGCTTCCCTAATCTTCATGTTTATCTCATCCCACATCTTATATATCCCTTCCGTTTGTGGATGGCTATCATCATTTGCCACAAACATGTGCACAGAATTTTCTATCTCAACCCAACTGCATGCAGGTTCCTTCTTCACACCAGTTGCCTTCATCATCTTTCTCACTCTAGCAGCAGCATCCCATTGTCCCGTGGAAGCATATATGTTATACAACAACACAGGTGGACCAGTATCATCTGGGTCAAGTTTAAAGACATGATCAGCTGCATATTGCCCTACTTTGGCATTCTTATGTGTTCTGCAAGCCCCAAGCAAGGCTCCCCAAACAGCGGCAGTTGGTTTCATGGGCATTTTAAATATAAAGATCAGAGCATAATTTAGTAAACCAGCTCGGCCAAGAAGATCAACAACTGTAACATAATGCTCAATCTCAGGCTCTAAATTGTACTCCTTCATCATGTCAAAGTAGTGCTTGCCTTCCTTCACAAGTCCTCCATGGCTACAAGCAGTCAAAATGGAAAGGAAGGTGATCTGATTCAGGTGGATGCCACATTTCCTTATCTCCTCAAAATGAGAGACTGCTTCCTTTCCAAGCCCATACTGTGCAAATGCTGTGAGCATGGAGTTCCAAGTAACTAGGTCCTTTTGATCCACACGGTCAAACACCTTTCTCGCATCGATCATGCTCCCTGACTTTGCATACATGTCAAGCATTGTGTTTCCCACGAATGCAGTCAGTTTCTGACGAGACTTAATCATGTGTGCATGCACCCACTTCCCCTGCTCAAGAGCACCTATACCAGCAATGGCACTGAACACGCTAGAGTATGTAAAATGTGTCGCCTCAAACCCATTCCTCTGCATCTCTGCAAACGCCATCAAAGCAGTCTCTCCATCACCCTTCCTTGCAAACCCAGAAATTAACGCGTTCCAAGAAACCGCATTCTTCGAGTCAAGCTTGTCGAACACTGCAATGGCCATGTCCATTTGCCTGCACCGGGCGTACATGTCAAGAAGTGCACTCCCAACATATACATCCTCATGCCAATCACACTTCACGGCAAGAGCATGGATCTGTTCCCCAATGCCGCTGTCAGAATAAGCACCGGCCGCCTTGAGGAGGCTGGCAAACGTGAACCCGTTAGGCTTGAAGCGACCTCTAAGCATCCCAGGGAGCAGCCCAATGGCCTCAATCGGCATATCATTCTGTGCGTACCCGGCAATGAGCGAGGTCCAAGAAACCATGTCCTTTTTTCGCATTTCGTCGAACACCTTCTGCGCTTCCAGCACGTCGCCGCACTTGCAGTACAGGTGGATGAGCGAGTTGTCGAGGAAGGCGTCGCCCGCGAACCGGGAGTTGGCCAAGTGAGCGTGGATCTTCCTGGCATCGTCGAGGTTCCTGGATTGCGCGCAGGCGGTGATGCACGCGTGGTAAAGGCGAGTAGTCGGGGCGACCTCTCCGGCGTCCAGGAGATCGAGGTCACGGAGGCCGGTGGAAGCAGTCGGGACGGGGCTGGCGGCCACGGCGGAGCTGCTGAGGTTGGCGGCTGCGATGTAGGGTTCAGTGTTTCGGTGGCGGAGAAGGCGGTGGAGCAGAAACTCGTGGTGCTTTCTCATGGAGGTGGGGAAGGAGGCGCCGAGGCAGCTGGTGCTCGACGTTTTGCCTGAAGGAACAAACGACAGCTTCACGTATGCCGAATGACCGTGCGTAATACTAGTTCAGGGAAAATAATCAGTACGGCGGATAGCATTGGAAATTTTGAACTGACTAGTAATCGTGCACGTAACTTATTAAAAGTTTAAAGCCACATCAACTTGTAAAGATGTGACAACCTAAAGTTTGCTAGCTTAGACATATTAAATATTTTAGAAGTGTGATTCTTCTTGTAGCTCCCATGTACAAATATAAATCATATGGACTATTTAACCTCCTAGAAGAAATGTTGGGATGGCCTGGGGTTGACCCTTACTACCCACACTATGTGAGGATATAACACACCCGCTACACCAACTACTATCTAGCTGGTTAGTCTTTCTTTCTTACTAGTTAGCGTAGTTAGTGTTCGGGGAGATCACACTTTTACCCAAGGAAACTCTTATTCATCACTAAAATCATTGATACAACACTCTTTAATTGTTATCCTAGCTACCACTCTACCAAAGACTATGCCACACTCGCTAGTATTCTATTCTACTCATGGTGGCTCGTGGTAGCTTCACTTACTTGTACATGGGAAAGGGGTGGCACCCCTATTTATACTTGTACAAGACCGTTAGATGCATGACAACTGTCATCCTCCTAACCATCATACTCCAAATATCTCTATTCTAGAAATCTCTACAATATTTGCAAGTCATAGATACTTTCTTACTTCATAACTTCTCTAGCCCTACACTTAAAATATCTTACTCTAGAATTTTTCCTAAATTCTAGTATTCTCTAAAATATCTTCACCATACTTATCCATGATATTTTCTAGTGTCTTCTTCTCAAATATCTTTCTCTTGAAATACTCAAAGTCTTCTAGAGTATTTTTAAGTATGCATTGCTCAAAAAATAATTAAATTAAAGCGATTTTGGGAAATACAAGCACGTTGCACGCCAGGAATACGAACCCTAATTAAGCTCAGACACTACAACCCGGACCTGCAAACGCCGCAGAATAACAAGCGCACTCCACGAACAGTATGGATCCTAATTCGACTAAGCTCGGAAACCCTAGAATCCGGCCCCCGAATGCGCAGGCAAAAATTCCCCACGCACGAAGCCAGAGACCCTCGAATTCGAGCTCAACAGCCTCTCCCCAACCCTCGCGAACCCGACCAAACCGCGACCAGAGCGTCCAATTTCGGAACCGAAGCAAAGCCGGAAGCAGAGGAGGAGGTGCAGACCTTCTTCTTCCAGCCGGAGGGCGCCGGGAGCCGGAAGCAGAGGAGGAGGTGCAGACCTTCTTCTTCCAGCCGGAGGGCGCCGGGAGTTCGGCGCCCGCACCTTCCTCCCCCTCGACCGCCTTCCTCAACGGCGTCTGCGAGGGCGGGCGGCGGGAGTGTGCGAGGGCAGCCGTGGTGCGAGGGCGGGCGGTGGGGGCGTGCGTGGACGGCCGCAGCGTGCGAGCGCGGGGGGCGGGCGCGGCCGCCCGCGAAGGCGAATGGCGGGGGCGTGCGCGGGTGGCGGGCGCGTGCGAGGGCAGCCGGTGGCGGGGGCGTGCGAGGGTGGCCGCGGCGTGCGAGGGCGGGGGCGCTGCGGGTGCGAGGGTGCAGGCGCAGTTGGGATCGAGCGTGAGGGGGAGGTTAGAGGAATTTTTTAAAAAAATATTTTTTTTTCGTAAATTGCAAGTCTAAGATACGTTTTGAAAAATTTTCAAAAGTGTGGCTCAGTCGGCAACCGAAATGCCGAAAAGATCAAATCGGCATGCCAGTTGCCGACTACGGGTGCTATCGGTCAGTGATTTGCCGACGTGGGGCATGTCGGCACGTGGTTTGCCGACTTGGGGGATGTCAGCACATGGTTTGCCGACTTGAGGCTTGTCGGCAATCGGTCTGCCGACTTGTGGCATATCGGTATAGGGGCCGCCGACGTGTCCTCTACTCGGCCCCGTCGCACCCCAGCACACACGCACGCAACACACGCACACGCACACAGGCGACCAGCGGCGGCGGCGGCGCGGCTTCGAGGGAGGGCGGCGGCCGGGGGCGAGGCTGCGGCGGTGGCCGGCGGCGAGCTTGTGGAGCGGCGGTGGGGCGTGGGAGAGAGAGGAGAGGAAGAGAAGAAAAGAAAAAGAAGAGAGGGAAGAAGAAGAAGAGGAAGGAGAGGAAGGAGAAGAAGGGAAGGAAGGAGAAGAAGGAAGGAGAAGAAGAGAAGAAGAGGCTTCGTCCGCGGATTTTTTCGTTGGTCCGGTAAATTCTAAAGTCAAAATTTATTATTAATTTAGTTATAAAATTTATCGATTGTAATACTGTATCGTGCATGTGCTTCGTCGCTGCGCCATTACCAAATCACATGCAATACCGACGGATTGAGTTATTTTCTTTGATTAATTAATTAGTTGATCTCTGTCGATACCACGACCAGGGTCATGTTGAACATTGCCAGTGCCCAATGTAGCAGTAATAGCTAGGTTTACCACCGAAGTCAAGCCTCCAGGACTGCTTGTGACAATTGATCGTGGTCATGGTCTTTACCGTAACGGTAATTATTAAAGAAGAAGTTCATGCTTTTAGGAGGTTAAATTGGCTACCAAGGGAATTATATCTCAGTTTAGATATTAGTCTCATAACATGCTGTGGAAAATTTAATCTTGCTTTTGATTATGTTGCTATGGAAAATTAATTTTGTCGATAAATTATCGATTGTATTAGTATGTGTTTATATAAATTTATCGAATTAGTTACAAAATTTATTGATGTAGTTACAAAATTTATTGATCGTACTTTCAAAATTTATCTTACGTAGCGTAGTATTAGCATGATAATTTTAAGGTAGAAATAATATGAACATATTATGTATATTAATGTGCCAAAGCAACAGAATGAGCATATTTAGATAAGGTGTCCACGATAATCATAGTAGAGTTAAAACCTTCAGACAGTTTTAGAATAATGTGCGTGTAGTGTTTAAGAATTTATATATCACGATTTCATCACGCAATTGACGATATTAGAAAATAGTTATATAGAATTAAAAAAATGGAAGATAGAGGAGTGGATTACGATTTTAGAATATTGTTAGTATACATCAGTTGAATAAATGTAGCTACATATTACAAGTCTCGTACAATTTGAACATAGGTAAATTTTACGAAATTATGTTACGGATGACAGGAATGTCTGATGCAATGAGATTCAAGATTTTTTATGGTCCTGGAGAAGTGAAGACGAACTCTAATGGAGTGGATCTTAGTGCATTCAGTTATACTGTATTGCCTCTGGGAAATCCCGAGTCGCTGAACATTAGAGAAGCTAAAGACTGGTTCACTCGTAGCTTCAGTCTTGATACGGACAAGTACAGCGTCAACATTTAAGCTGTGTTTACAATGTCCTTACGTTCTGTGCGCTGGGATCTGATGTCTATCGAAAGAACGAGGGAGTGGACTTCTTGGCTTAGGGTCTGCAGCGCTCGTAAGGAAGATCCTGTTGCTTTGGTGCAAGCTGTTGCGAAAGATCAAATGGAATTTCATCGTACGGAGTATCAAGACGATCACGTTAGTGCATCAGCGCAAGGGGTAACAGCGTACGGAGCCGGAGATCTTTCTGAATCAGCGATTCCGGGAGGAACGAGACCTAACCATGGTCCTACTGGGCGGGCGGATGAAGCTGAGGAATTCGAAGAGTTGGTGGAGGCTATAGAGCAGGAAGATCTAGCGGGCGTTGCGCAAGACGACGACGAGGAATCCGCTGATGAAGATAGTGCTGAGGACGAGGAGACTTCTGATCGTCAAATTCCGAGCGGGTGGGACCAAGAACTACTGGGTGGTATGACTGTGACAGATGGCCATGAGTCCTCGTGGGAGTTCAGAAGCAACGAGATAAAGCATGGCACTATGTACCGCAGCAAGCTCGAATTAAAAGATGCAGTTGCTCTATGGGGTATGTCCACGCAAAGAACATTTTATGTTCAAGTGTCTACCCCGACTCAGTACACCGCAAAGTGCAGCAGTAATGGCTGTCCTTGCTATGTGCATGCTCACGTCCCGAAGTACGAAGTCACTTGGATTGTTAGCAGAGTAGTGCCTCATAACTGTGTTCGATCCAACGTTCTCGCGGAGCATCGTAACATGTCTTCAAGTCTAATTGCAAGATTGATGTTCTCGGAGATAGTGAAGAAGAAAGATATGGAAGCGAAACATATTCAAGTTGCAATAAAGAACAAGTATCAGTTCTCCATCAGCTATGCAAAAGCATGGCGTGCTAAACAGAAAGCAATGGAGATGCGATTTGGGAACTTCAGAGATGCTTATCACAACCTTCCCTACCTGCTGTGGACACTACAAGGCAGGAATCCTGGCACGTATGTGGACGTAAAGTATACTTTGTCATCCGAGTCACCAGGATTTAAAGAGATGAACCGAGCATTTTTCTCCTTTGGAGCTTGCATTGAAGCCTTTAACCATTGTCGACCTTTGATGTGTGTTGATGGTACATTCTTGACAGGCAAGTACAGGGGGCAGATCCTTACCGCTATTGGAGTGGATGGAAACAACCAAATTCTTCCACTGGCATTCGCATTTGTTGAAGGTGAAAACTACGCGAGCTGGCTCTGGTTCTTCAGAAGACTGAAGCGAGGTGTAGTGAAAGATCGACCGAACGTTTGTATACTCCATGATAGGCATCCCGGTATATTGAAGGCCGTGAAGACTCTTACAAACCCCGGCTCGGATGAGGTTGAACCCTGGCCTGATATGCAAAGCCGCTGGTGCATTCGCCATCTGGGGGCAAATTTCTACCGGCAGTTTAGAAACAAACGGCTTATGAATCTCTTCAAGAGGCTTTGCAAACAAAATCAACAAAAGAAGTTTTATAAACTGTGGGCTAAGCTTGATGAATTCACTAAAACAGAGTTAACTCAGCAGAAGAAGAAAGCCGCGGCAATTGCAGTACCAGCGGACGAGGAGCCGACAGAACTGTGCGCTCTACCTAGTATTGACCCGCCCAGTGTTAGGAGGAAGAAGGGGGGACGAATCAAGACCTTCTCCGAGTGGATCGAGAATGAGCCGAAGGAGAAATGGTCCTTGCTCTTTGACACTCACGGTGCAAGGTACGGTATCATGACGACCAACCTGGCGGAGGTGTACAACTGGATACTTCGCGGACAGCGCGGTTTACCCTTAGTTGCTATAGTCGAGAGCATACTTCATGGGACAATTCGGTACTTCCAAGAGAGGTATCAGACAGCTACGCTGCACATGAGCACGAACACTGAAACTCCTTTCTGCGCGACTGTCATGCAGTACATGGAGGAGAAGATAGCAAAGGGGAAGATGCACACTGTCATAAGGATTGGCAACCTGCAATATAGGTACGAAGTGCGGCTTCGGGATAAGACAGGTTTTGGAACCGCAAATGAGGTTCGGACGTTCGAGGTTTCTTTCGGGTCTGAAGAAATTCCAACCTGTAGCTGCACATGCAACAAGCCTTTCCTTCTACACAAGCCGTGCTCGCATGTGCTAGCCGCGTGTGGGTTAATTGGTATGGACTCTTCCTCTTTCATGTCACCGTTTTATTTAAAGGAGATGGTCCTTGCAACATGGAGCGACGAAATTACTGGATTCCGTGCTGTGGACAACTTCACCACAGTAGAAGAGGATCAAAGGGAATATATACCTCACTGGAGCCTACTTCGTGACAACAAGGGGCGGCGTAGAGTTCGACGAATTCGCAACGACATGGATGAGTCAGAGGCTGGGGGCCCTACAAGGCAGTGCTTGCATTGTGCTGCATATGGCCATCGGAAGAAATATTGTCCAAAGTTGAAGGACCAAGCGGGAGGTGATCCCACGGCAACTACGTCGGCAACCCCTTCTAGTTGGACTGGTCGAGGCCGTGGACAACATGGGTTCGCGGAGTGAGAACAAGGCTTTGCCCTGTTACTTTCCCAATTATGTTTGAAATGTAGCACTGTGTTTGTAATAAATAAAGGAACTTGTAATATGCCCGTGATATCCCTGGTATATTATGTACTTGAACTTCTTTGATGTGATGTCGTACTGTGTTCGAAAATATTTATAATAATTGTACTGAACTTCTAAAATGTGCCTGTTTGTTTCCATTCAATTATGTACTTCAATATTTGCACTTATATGACATGCCTCGTTATATTTTCCTGCAACACGCGTGCAGGTATGACGGAGTTCGAGTTGCTGGATGCGCGAGTGGACAGTAAGCACCGGGCGAAGAAGATTGCCGAGGGCGAGTTCAGCCCGGTTTTCCGGACCCGTACCCCCCGTGTCGCCTTGAGGATTCACCCAGCGTGGATCAATAGGTACGTGCACGCGAGAACCCATGTAATGATGTCATTTTCATATCTAATGTGCTTTTAAATTTACAGGTTGGAGTGGGCGGGTCTACTCTCGCTGGCACGGATGGTGGAGGGCACAGACGAGGACTACCAGCTGCTCGGTGAGGACGAGGAACCTCCCGACATGGAGGTCAGATCTAGACGTTTTCCTTTCGACAGCGCTTTGTTGACGTGCCTCGTCGATCGATGGAGGCTGGAGACCCATACATTCCACTTTCCTTGGGGAGAGATGGCCCTGACGCTGCAGGACGTGTCTTACCTCCTGGGTCTCCCGATTGCGGGGACAGCGGTTGGACCTTTGGAGGCTTCACCCACCTGGCGGGCGGACCTCGTGCAGCGCTTCGCAGGTGTTCGTCCCCACGACGATCCCCTGCAGCCTATCGACGAGCGGCAGAAGCACGGTCCAAAGTGGGCGTGGTACCGGCGGTTCGAGGTAAGTGCGAGAACGTATCTCCGTCGTGCTGTTGTTTTAACAGTTCTAACTAAATGAGCATTTCGTGCAGCTAGCAGAGCTTGGTTGGCCTGGTGAGCACTTGATGAACCACCAGGTCACTCGTTCGTTGGAGGTGTACGTCATGTGGCTTTTCGGCTACGTGATGTTCACCAACTCTCACGGCGACACGGTTGATGCGCGGCACATCGAGATTGCGAGAGAGATAGCAGACGCGCAGCACCCCGGCGATGTCCCACCCCGGAGTTGGGGATCGGCCGTTCTTGCGGCCACTACGCGTGCGCTGTGTGACGCCTGCACCAGGAGCACGAAGAAGCCGTCGTTGTTGGGCTGTCCCCTTCTACTACAGGTTAGTTGTTCGTGGTACTACGCTTTGAATATTACATTATGTTAAATTACATTGCTGTCGTTGCAGGTTTGGTCGTACGAGCGTTTCCCCGTAGGGAGACCGTTCGTGAGCGCGGACGATCCTTACGGAGTGGAGTTGTACCACAACAACCCATTTGGAGGACCTACTTTCGGTTCGCTGTGGACACGGCGTCGGGTAAGTTCTTGCCTATAACCGTACGTACTTCTATTACTTGCAAGATTAGAAGGCTCGAACTTACATAGTTCCTCTTTCATTCTATAGCCATAGTTCGCGTCCGCACAGATGCGAAACTGCTACGTCGCGTTCACGGAGCAGTTCGACTTCTTGCCTCCAGAGAAGGTCACGTGGGAGCCTTACGCAGAAGAGGCGAGACTATATCGCGCTCCGCACGGCCTGTCACCATGGTGCACTACGGACGATGCATACTGGATGACAAGGAAGAAGTTGGTCTTCGACATCTGTGTCGAAGACTACGCTGTGCATCGTGTGATGTGACAGTTCGGCCTACATCAGGACGGACCACCGCAAGACGCAGCTCCTGTAGATCGTGGCACGCATGGGTACGTCCGATTTGTCTTCTTATTATGGAATCAATAAAATGACTTACATTTGTTCTGCACCCTTACGCAGCTGGTCTGGTAGAGGGGGGGCTGTTAGGGCACAGGAGTGGACACAGCTCCTGCACCCTTACATTGAGGCTTGGGAGGCGGCTACGGCGGACTGTTGGGATGAGTCCAGGGCCTTCAACCTTCAGGCGCATCGGGCTTACCTCCAGTGGTATGTTGCTCGGACTCGTATTTACCTCCTACCACGCATGGAGCGTGATGAGATCTAGCCAGCACGCACCACAGATTTGTACCCAGCAGACAGTGCGCGTCTGAGGGCAAATGCGGTACGTTCTATGACGTGTTCCAAACTATGTGTTAAATTACTTTGTGCGTTTCTAATAAAATCTTATGTACATGCAGGCTGAGGTCGCACATGAGCTTCACGCCCACATCACGACAGAGCTGGCACGATCGAGGACAGCAGAGGACTCTACTGCGTAGTCTCGTGCAGAGGAGCTCTGCCGTAATTTACTCCGCGCTCTATCCTGCACACGGGCGTCGGATGTGCACGACCCGCAGAGAGGACGTGGAGCACACCTCCCTCGAAGGCCGTCCGCGATGCTGAGTACTCCCCCAGGTCCTTCACAGGCCGGTGGGTCGTCCTTCCAGGCCCCGCCTCCCCCAGGACCTTCACAGGCCGGTGGGTCGTCCTGGCAGGCTACGCCTCCCCCAGGACCTTCACAGGCCGGTGGGTCGTCGTGGCATGACCCCCAGCTCGAGGGCAGGCAGCTCTTTCCCTGGGACATGCCGGCAAGCTCTCAGTGCACACCTACGCAGTTTTCCGGCCATGATCCCCAACCCGGGTACGTAACATTTTCCTGCTTCTGGAATAGATTCAACATGTTTGCACGCACTCAATACGTATTGTCTCCCACAGGTTTTGTTCCCTTCTCACAAGGACGAGGAGGTTCGGACAGCCCGTCTCAGTACTTCGCGAACACTCAATTCGACCCCGCCGACGGTTCTGCGTTGGGACGGGGGTATCCTTCACCGCCTTCGCCGCCGCCAGTCACGCAGGATACCCAGCCTACTGCAGCTCAGCCTGAGGAGCACTTGTACGGCAGGGGCCGTCGTACGATTGTTCCGTCGGCACAGTTGACGTACTCCGACTTCCGCAAGAGGCCGCGGAGGGGGCCGCGTCGAGGAGGTGGACAGGGAGGCCCAGGAGGACCCGCACAGGGAGACTAGCACCCTTATTTGTTTGTAATAGTTATGACAGCATCTTTTCGATTTTTATCTATCAGCACTTCGTATTTCGAGTATCATTAATTCTACTTAATTGCATGGAACACTCTTTTTATTTCTTCGAAATATAGAGTTCGATACATCGTTAGCACTACGCATGGCGTGACAACACGGTACGATAACATTCGCGTACATCCAAACAACCTAATAGAATATTGAAACAACTACTCAGGGCCTTTCGGATATTTTCCCTTCCTCATACGACGAGCGTGAGCTTCCTCCCCTTCTTCCTTCGCGCGACGCGCCATCTCGCGCTTCCTCGCCCTTTCGGCCTCACGTGCCTCCGCAGCTCGACGTTCCGCCTCCTCCTTTTCTTTGCGTTGCATCTCCTGCCAACACTTTCTCTTCTCCTCCTCCTCTGCCTCGTGCATGCGTTCCTGAATCCGACCTCGAGCACAGTTAACCTTCCACATGAGTTCTTCCTCATCCTCTTTCGATTGGGTAACGTCCAGCCACTGTATGTAGTCACATATAGTAGGTGGAGACTGCAAGCAAACGACTGTTACCATAGTATTGCATCGTGTTAAAAATGCGGGTATGTGTGAGTTTTACCCTTTCACGCCGTCTGGACATGCCAAACTTCGGTGGCTCTTCGTCGTAGTTAGCACACATGAAGAACCTTCTTCCGTACGTGTACGAGAACTCATCCGACTTCATCAGTCTGCACGGATCTTGGCACCAGCAAAGGGGAACTTCGACACCTGCGGGCAGGTCGGCAACCATCTTCTGCTTCGGCATCTCGTCAGCACCAGATGAGGCCATTCCTGCCATTTTGGAATACGCCATAGTTACTATTTTTAGGAAACTAAACAAAATAATAACGCAACTATTTACCTCACACCGCCCGAACTTTAATGTCCCTTCTCTCCCTCTTGCCACTTCCGAGAGCTTGTTTCTTCTCACCTCGCTCCCAAACCCTAATCCCTCTCCCTCTCTTTTCTGTATCGATTTTTCAATTTTCCATGGATTGGTGGGAGGCAGAGGCAGGTCAGGGGTGAATAAATAGAGAGCGGGCAGGAGGCGGGCAGGAGAGCGGGCAGGAGGCGGGCAGGAGAGTGGGCAGGAGGCTTAGGATTCTCACTTCACGGGCGACAAAAGGGACGCTGGAGGGGGGCCAGGTGGGGCAGGGCCACTTTCGGCGCGAAATCGCCACGAGCCGTGGCGATTGAAGCCATTTTTGCCATTTTGAAAAAATAAATACTATTTAAAAAAAAGCTCACATGGACAGGGGCAAAAACCGGTGGCTTAGTCAAGTCGGCAGCCGGTTTGCCGACTAGGGTCAAGTCGGCATCTGGCTTGCCGACTTTGCCCAAGTCGGCAGTTGGCTCGCCGACTTCCCCTTGGCGCCAAAACCCGTTGCAGAAGTCGGCATTTCGGCTGCCGACTTACCCCATTTCGGCGTTTGGGCTGCCGACTCAGCCCATTTCGGCAATTGGGCCGCCGATTTGAGCATTTCGCCATTTCGGTTGCCGACTGAGCTCCATTTTTGTAATTTTCTGAAATCGACGTGTAGACTTGCAATTTACGAAAAAAAAATAATATTTAAAAAAAAGTCGAGGTTAGAGCGGACGTGTAAAAAATTATTAGGAAATTAATTAATTGATATTGGATGGTTGAGATGATAAGTATTCCACTCAAACTGAGACTTTTAATATTGGTACAGATACAGATTTTTTTTTAAGCTAGACTATATAATTAGTATAGACTGGTAAGCGTGCACGTGCAACACACGTCTCAATCAATACATATAGAATTTACATGAGTACAAAATATTTGACATATATGTATCCATGAGTCACCATATATCACCACAAACACACTTGTCCTTGCAACATCAGGAGTGCTTAAAAAGTTACAAAATGAAGAAAAAACTACAAGTCCATTACATCCCTCATATTATGTACTCAACGGATGTTATAAACACAAAGGCTATCGTGGGCATCAATGTTTACCACCCAATTTGTAGATCAATAGTTTATGTTTATGTCTGAAAAACAATTCAACATAAATGCCTGACAATCTTCAGGGGAAAAGGTCGTCGAGCTCTGTGAGAAGTAGGCAGTTTTCAGCAGGTTGCTTTCTGTATGCTTTCAGCTATCTTCTTGATAGGATCTCAACCACCGAGCAGCATCAAAACATGCCATTGTTTGAGATCTTTCTTTGCGAAACATTCTTTAATCTCTCACATTCTAATTTCCACGAATCCTTTTGATTCAAAAATCATGGTTAGCTAAACTGATTGTGGAAACAGTAAGATAGGAAATAAAATAGCAGGGAAAGCATGAGATTGTAGAAATGAAGAATGCAAACATCGTACAAAACACAACTTATTTGATAATAAGGTTTAGAATATCATTGAGAATTTTTTGAATGGAATGTAATACCTCATTCTTGTGAGCTCCTCAGCCTCCTCATATATATTTAGTGCCGTTTTTGTCATAAAAAGTGCTTTGGAGTGGCAAATATATAATTCTCTGCATCAAGAGAGATGCCCGCCGGTGCAGAACCGAGTCGGCAAAAGCCCAACCTAAAAAGCCCAAAAATATCAAATATTATCAAAGAGTTAATTGTAGCTAGGAATAGGTAATGTATTGCATTGTTTCCTCAGTTATATAGAGTAACAAACATAAAGGAGATGCAATCCAATGAACATTTGATTCCCTGAGAAACACTATCAGTAGCCAAAAAAGCATGTCAATGTTCTCTCAGTTGTATTAATGACGAAGCTCTGAGAGCTACAAAAGCTAGCACAACCAAATATCATGCTAAGGCAATCCATACAAAAGATCAACATCAATAATTCATTTTGTTAAGGCAGGTGAACATACAAAATGGAGATGAAAAATAAGATCAAAGCAAGTGAGACAGCACATACAATTTTTGTGTTGATATAATAAATCATCATGGCAACTGATCTCATCCCAAATTAATTATCACTGAAAGAAGCATCACCGGCAAGTGCTGTTAAGAAAATTTACTAAACTCTGATGTTGGCTTGTTAGTTAAGTATGAAAGGAACATGTTACATATGCTCGCATGGGAGGATTTGTTTCATGACAGTTCTGTGTAGTAGTAGGTATTAATATTCGGTGCGTATTGGTTATATTGTTGTTCTAAGCTAAACCGAGGAGATTTGTACTTTTACATGTTTCAGTGATGAAATATTGGTAGAACATGAATTACTCATTCATTTGAACAGTCTTTCTCTTGATACTCTGGTAGAGCAAAAAAGGAGACTTCTAACAATATTTGATGTGTGTGTGCTTTGAGCATCAAACTGAACTCAGATAGTGTATGTGTGTGTGCATGTGGAACTCATGGTACTTTTGAGACTGTTAGGTTATATACACGTCAAGTTAGCATAATTCTGTGTATTATACCTATGGCAAAAATTTGTGTATTCTTAAAGTCATTGTAATTTTCAAGTATAAAACAGGCTACAGCTCTGTAAACTGACCTGGTCGGTGAATGTCTCCAGGATTATTGTGGCCATGGTGATAGCCTTTGAGAGCCTCATCTCTTGGTCAGTTCACTTCTCCTTGCTTGCTTTGATATTCCTATTTTAAATTCACCTCTTATTTATGCATCTCTACTATACTTTACCCATTCCAGGATGCCAATGTATGGAGAGATTAAGCTAGCTTTCTTTGTTTACCTGTGGTACCCCAAAACAAAGGTAAGAAAGTATGCTTGTTTGTCAGCTCTGCTTTAGAATATTTACTCCCCCTGAACTACAAAAGTGAGTATTTAATCCCAGAACTTTAAAAATATAGGTCAAACTTACACCCTGAGACAGTCTCATGAGGGTTGTTTTGCTGATGAGGATCCATCCCAGGGTGGTTTCTGCCATCTTTGTAGCCATATGACCATTTTTTGGAGGGGGCCCATATGACCATTCCTGATGGGGATCCAATTTTGAGAGAGTGAAAGAGACAGGAAGAGATAAGGAAGAAACAGGACGGCGATGTGGTTATAAACATCCTAAGTTGGTTTCTCATCAGCAAAATTTGGTGATGTGGCTGCCAAGATGGCAAAAACCAACTTGAGCTGGATCCCTGTCAGCCAAACACCCTCTGAAAACTGCCTTAGAGTGTATGGTGACCTGGTTTTGTAAGTTTGGGGGGTTTAAATACGCCATTTTTGTAGTTAGGGACTTATTGCGCCTTTTAATTTCCCAAAGTGCATACATGTGTGCAATTAACAACTGCATCTGCATCGATACAATCGTTTCTGTAGGGCAGTGATGCTGTATATGACACCTTCGTTCGGCCCATTGTGATGCAATATATGAACCAAACTTTGAGCAGAGGTTACTGCACCTGAGGGCGAGATCTGGGCAGCTACTTAGTTTCTACGTTAAGAATTTTGCCGACAAAGGGATGGCTTTCTTCATGGATGTCCTGCGCTATGTGGTTTCTGACAAACCTGAAGGATCCAGTCTAGAGGTAATCGCATTTTGCCCTGCAGCTTGGCAAAACCAACAAAAGATATACTGATAAATTGCATAACTAAATTTGGTGGAAGTTTATTCCACAAGCCTATGTTGTAAGCAAAAAAAGAAGAAGTAAACCACCCTTCGGATGGTCAAACAGTGAAATATTACATTGAAAAATTTAAAAGCCAGCAGCTGGGCAGAGTGAGAACTGAATTGACACAATGATGGACCTAAGAATTTAAAAAACAATGGACTTAACAGTTGTTTTCAGATTTTGGCGATAGCTTGGCAAGGTCATGATAGCATGAAATATGAGCTCTTTAATCTTGACAGCAAAATTAAGCACTGGAAGCTCATACTGGATTCTAAGGATATTAGATATGCTTATCAATCCACCAATGTTACATATTTTATGGAGCACCCAAGCATGCATATTAAATCAATAAAAAACTTGCTAGCTTGGTGTTAACTTATCATCATCAGATAGTGTTAATTAGGTGCTCTCATCACAGTTCTGCACTCATGACGCTTCCACCACCAGGAAAAATTACTCTAGTGCCAGGATGCTGGATGCAGCATAGTGCAAGTACTTAATCATGTACCAAGAGGAAAGAACTGTTTGCCAAGTTTCATTCACAAAATTAACAAAATTCGTTGCCAAGACATGCTTTTTCTAACAAACACCATGACATGCAATGTTCCAGATGGAACATTTCATCTGCAATATCGCAATGTTCCAGATAAATACAAATCTCATGGAGTGGATTCGATAAAAGTAGACAATGGTTATTGTGACGCATAGCAAGTCAAGTAGCAAATTACAACCCCATATGTGCATACAAGAAGCAGATATACACATTTGCACTATCAAACAGCTCAAATCATAAATTTTCAGTTGTGGCTGCAAAATGGGGAATAAATTATGAAATATTGCCTACAGTTGTATGCAGAAGATGGCAAACTGAGCATGAATGTAGATTAATTTGCTGTGCTCTATGATAGTCCAAAAAGTTAGCATTTCACCTGTGCAAGTTAGATGAACGCAAAGGGGGAGGCGGGGTGGCTTACCGCCGTTGACGACTAAGAGCTCCTGGAAGATGTTGTAGTTGTAGTTGTAGCGGCCTGCGAAGGCCGCGGTGGCGGCGTCGTGCGAGCGCGGGCAGCGCGGGCGTGCAAGGGAAAAGTAACCAGACATGCATTACAATATATCTAGCCAAATTTCTCTCTATATGAACTAAATCAACAAGATTGTGGATAGCATGGGCAACAGACAAATTGATGTAAAAACAACTAACAAAAGGCATGCATTGAAGTTCAGAAGATTATCTTGCTGATTTAATGTAGAAAGCACAGTGGCGTACCTGAACATTGCTTTCCTCCATAAAAATTTCTTTAGCTTTCTCACAAACGAGATGGAAGCTGCGCTTTATTCTCTAACATACCCCTCGAGCCCTCCCTCCCGTTCACCAAGCCAGCTATGCAAAAATGCATCATACAGACATCGCTGCAATGCTCAAGCAGATGTACATGGATACATATAACAGAGTATAAAATTAAAGAAACATGGACGTCTGCTATAAACTGCAGCGATTTGGATTGTTTTTAGTCACTGGAAACCCAAACTTACTACAAATTTTACCCAATTGGACTCAAATATGTTCAATTGTGATAGTTAAGAGTGTCACCAAACTAAAATTAAGAATTGAACTCAATACGTAAATTGTACAGTGTCCAACACTCGAATTCTCAGAATTTGAACTTATGCCTACGCTGTAAAGTCCAGACTTCATCAGGCCATTTTTATTCTCAAAACAAAGCCAAAATATTCCTAAATGCTATACATTTAATCCATACAAAAATAACTCTACGAATAAGAACCCCAACAGTTCATCCTAGATTAAGGCACTCTCACCATTCTGTATGACATTGGCAAGAGTTAATATCCCCAGTTATTGACCAAGAAAATTACTAATATCGCCTGCTTTAGTGAATCCATCCTTTGAAGATGTATAGCTTAGTGTCTTATTATCTACATAGACATAAACTACCCAAACATGAACAAATCAGCAACCAAAAAAACTTAAACATGTTCATTTATGCATCAAGAAACTCAAATTAGGCTTCCTATGCAACTGCACTGACTAAAACGATTAGAATCAAGCATACTCGTGTGTGCATCAAGAACAGCACAAGGTAGGTTCGCGTTGAACTCGAGAAATCCAAGTAAAAGGAGACCTTAAACTTGTCGAGCCCACCCTGGGATAGCTTCAGCGCCTCCTCCTTTCCCCTCGCCTCGTCGTCTCCATCAGATTCTCCTACGCCTCCTCCTCGGCCCTCGGTGAAGAATGGGTACTGGATCTGCTCCGCCTCATCGGCGTCCGTGGCTCCCTGCTCGTCCTCCTGCACGCCGAGAAGGCCGTCGAACTGGCCCTCGTTCTCGAGGCGGACCATGAGCGCGCGGAGGCGACCACGCGGAGGCCGAGCAGCGGCGCGGCGGACGCGGACGTGGAGCTATTGCGGGGAACAGCGGGGCGGGCGGACGCTGCGGGAAAAGGGATGCGGCAGAGCTCCGGGCGGGCGCAGCGGAGGAGGCGAACAGGGGCGGGCCGAGCGGCGAAAGGGCCACCACGCGGAGGCTGTGTTAGAAATATGCCCTAGTGGCAATCATAGGGATGATCATATTTCATTGTATCCATGATTTATTAAATGTTCCTTGAATAATATCATTTATATTGATTGGCAAGTATGTGACTTGTTTGTGGAACTCATATTAACCTTGAATGATTATTCTAAATTGGTCCCTAGTCGGTACTCATGTGAGGACACATATGAATAATAGACTAGCATATGTATTGGTCGATGATCATGTTTCACGGGTCATGGACATAGAGATGTCGAACCAATTATATGAGCACATGTTAGGGAACATGGGGTTGGACTGACCCAGCTTAAGACACAATGTGCGTGCTATGTCCTTTGACCTGAGATTGTCGTATGTACTTCATATGTGTAAATGACTTACTTAGGGGTTGTCCAACGCTGCTTCGTAACTGGGTAGTCATAAAGGCTGCCTTCTTGTTTGTCATGAAGCATGATGCGAGTCATAGTCAATCGAGATGGGATTTGCCCCTCTCTGTAATGAGAGAGATATCTCAGGGGCCCTCGAGTGATCGGATCCAGAAATGCATGGCCGTGCTACTTAAGGTTAAAGAGTTAACCTAGTGAAGGAATCCGAGACACACGATCGAGAAAGAGCTGTCAAGCTCGAGTGTGAGCTTGACAAATATCGTGAGGCAAAGGGAGTTGCATACATAACATTGTGATGGTTCGTCCGATACGATCTTTACGTACGTTTGGGAGTTGGCACGTCCTGCTAGGGGCCGCTACCAATTAGTGACCGAGTAGGAGTACTTGGTTCATGTCTAAATGTGCGTGAACCTATAGGGTCGCACACTTAAGGGGCAGGAGCTTAAATTCGAATTAGACTAGGCATAGAGTCCTAATGGGCCTCTAATGTAGAAGCCCATTATGGGGACGTCTATATAAGGAGGAGGGCGGACATGTTAGGGTGGCCAACTAAGAGTTCCCGAAACCCTAGCCGTCATCCCTCCCACGCCTGAGGTTGCCCGTTCGGATCTAGCAATCCGGACGAGCGACGTTCCTCCCTGAACGTGTGGATACCTTGGAGGCGTTGCAGCTGTGACGCTTGGACGATCCGCCCGAGGGAACCGCGAGGAGGAGGCAATCTGTTCGAGGGAACCGCGAGGAGGAGAAGGTAGTACGACTACAGCTGCTTCCACGGCATCGACTCTACTTCCTCTACGGTTCTACGCAACAAGGGGTAATCTCGTGATCTACAGCTACAGCAATTCCCGGTTTACGCGGTAGAAAATTTTGTTTTGCGCTAGTGTAGCCTACCCGTATCCCTGCAGGCTGAGCAGCGACGCACAGCGGGGCGGGCGGACGCAGCTGGGAAAAGGGGCGCAGCGGAGGAGGCGAACGGGGGGCGGGCCGAGCAGGGAAAGGGCCAGCGCGGCGGCGACCTGCGTGTGTTGCGAGAGGGGCGGGCGCGGCGGCGGACCTGCGTGTGCTGCGAGCGGCGCGGGCGCGGCGGCGGACGTGCGTGTGTTGCGAGAGGGGCGGGCGGGGGTGAGGAAAGCATCGGATGATGACTGTTACGTAAAGGTCGGAGGCGAAACACGCCGATCATCTCATCTGTCCGATCGTGGAGATCAAACGGCTGACGTTAACCTGTTAAAATTCTGTGTAAATAAAACGGGTAACTGTAGAAAAATAAAACTCGTCAGTGGAGATTCTTTTTCTCTCACCTCTCCACACACACACTCTCTCCCCCCTCCGGCAACCCTCTCTTCCTCCTCTCCTCCTCCTCTTCCTCCTCCTCTTCCTCTTCTCCCCTCCAGTGAACCTCTATTCGAACTTGCTCCTTACTCGCTACCCGCCGTGGATGCCTCCCTCCCCGGCTGCTCATACCACACCACGCACCGTCGTCTCACTCCTCAACCCCCACTACCTCCCATTTCTGCAATCCCCACCTCACCCTCCCAAATCCCCACCTTTTCCTCATCCTCCATGTCCAAAATTCCCATAGTGGTGGCGGACGCAGAGGCACAATAGCCTCGTTCCTGGAACCTGACGGCGAAAGCGATGGATGGCAACGTGGTGCCCCCACTATCACTGGAGACTTCATCTCTGAGCCATACGGCAAGGAGGCGCGGTCTGACGAGGGGGAGCCAACCCGCCCTTGCTGCCGTCTCATGTGCACCGCGCCACCATGGCTGATGGGCCTACAATGAGTGGCTCATCTAGCGCATGAGGCAGAGGAGCAGAGTGGTGGAGGAGATAGGAGTGGCGTGAGCTCCCATGGCCGGCGCGAAGAACAAGGGCGGCCGGGCGAGCTATTGGATGGCGAGGAGAGGAGGATGGGAGGTTGCCGCTTCGGAGTTCATTGCGAGGTGGGCACAGTAGATGAAAGGGGAAGGGAGGAGGAAGAAATAACACATGTTTCTTTTCTAGTTATGACAAGCAGGCCCCACATGTCGGACGCCACGTGAGTATGCCATGTGAGCAAGCATGTGCCACCTGGTTGACCCAGGATCTCCAATGACTCACTTAATGCACTATTGAAACTCAAGTATGTACTTTCATACTATTGGAACCAAAATGACACATTGATCTACGATGCACTTTATTCAACTAGTAAACCATGTGACCACTGACTTGGAACAAAATACTTCCGATATGAGTGCTCTGATAAACATTCCAAGAAAAGCTTTGTCATATGGTATAGTTGAGTCGTTCCAAACTTTCCGTTGAACATGGCAGCTTGAATATTTGAAATGCATGCGACATATACTGTACTATCGATCCGTACGTTTATCCTCTGCAGGTTTAATTACCATAATTGCAACTAGTGCTGGTTTTGGCCTACTGTTTTCACTTCTGGGTGTTGCTAAAATCACCAATAAACTCAAGCAACAAAGAGCCAAGAAGTTGAGACAAAAGTTTTTCAAGAAAAACCATGGATTACTTCTGCAACAGTTAATCTCTTCAAACAAAGATATAGCTGAAAGAAGATTTTCAGCTTAGAAGAGCTAGAGCTAAACCAGTCTAAGGTGTTGTCGTCTTGGATAATCCAGAAAATGAAGCGATTGCTTCCCCGGTGGTCAAATACAGGCAATCCGGCCTGAAATGATTGTGAGCGTCGTTCGCTCTTTGTATTTTCTCCATGACCTCTCCAGTTGGATTCACAAATACAAGCTGCGAAAGAGAGAAAAGAGTTATTTTGCCACATAACTAAATTGACAGCTTGTGAACTAGAAACATGTGCATTTTCATACATGATGAGTATACCTCTAGGCCACGTTTCTCTACTGATTTCTTTAGGTCAATCAAGAACGCTATGCCACTTGTGTCAATTGCAGGAACAGCTGAGAAAGAATGAACTTATGATGTATTAGCGAAAATGCCCACTGAAAATACTAAAATTCTTACAGAACACCATCAACTAATTTGAAAATAGCATTCTTTTTATGCATTGCACAATGGCCTGATCTCACACTTTCTTAGTTCCAAATTGGAAAATAACCTTTTACAACGCGATATGTTGCAAACATGCTTTCAGTTAGTAGAAAGCTAATGCCGAAGTACATCCATGTTGTTGTAGTGAGTTTGAGTTAAATATGATAACCATGCTAAACTGTGAATAAATGAATTTTTTCTTGGAACTCACAAACCTGATAGATCCAAGATTACAACACGGAGTTCATTTTGTTTGTTCCCTGGTGAACTTTCATCCTCTATCCATCTCTTAGTCCTACAAAAGAAAATATTGCAAATATATTTATCAATTTGATGAAATTTTTTCAAAAATATTGTTCAACAGTTTGATTTTGATGTGTCTTTCTTGTCTTAGAAGTTTATTTTACCTTTCATTCAGGTAATTGGTGTTTGCAAAGTTTATGGGAGCCTCAACTGTCAGTATCAAGAACCCAGGAACTCTTTGAGCCTCCTTGTACTGATGGAGGTTTCGGTAAATATCAGTTCCCTTAATGTTTCCTTGAATCATCATCCTTGGCCTTGTGATTTGCATCAATACCCTAAATATAGATATACCAACCTGCAAATTTGATAACTTGAATAACCAAGCAATTGAACAAGCAACTTCTCAGTACTATCTCAGTAATAGTTATGTTGGTTACCGGCTTACCGCTATCGCCAGGCCTTCTTGGACTGAGACGAAGATGACACCAGCAAATGCACACAGACACACGAGGAAATCCATCTTGTCCATCTTCCAGATGTGGTATGCAGCAGGGAGATCGATTAGGCCAATGACAGCAGCAATTATGATTGCTCCAAGAACAACATTCGGCGTGTACACGAACAATGGCATGAGGAACAGAAGTGTGACCATGACAGTCAGTGCCATGATCACATTGGACATGGCGGTCTTGCAACCGGCATTGTGGTTCACAGCAGAGCGAGAGAATGCTCCTGATCAAATAAGAGAAAGCCATCACTCTTTCTACCTCGGTGTTGATCTTAGGATTTTACGAGGAATGCGAGAGAAGACTGGGGCTTGTTTTGGTCCACAAATGTAGGTACCTGTTGTTACATAGCATGATGTACATGAGCCCACAATGTTCATTAACCCTATGGCCATCATTTCTTTGTTGCCATCTACCTGGTAGTCCTTGAGCGAAGCAAAAGTCCTACCAACTGCTACTCCTTCCTGACAGGGTAAAATTCAGTGCACACATCAAATTAACAGTGATACTGATTGTCAAAATAAAGTATGGTTACTTAATTCTAATCACAAGGACCGTTTTTTAGATAATCACAAGCGCCGTAGATAATATTTGTTTTTCGGTGATCTTTTTGAAATTACAACGTGAAGTTATAAGATGATAGACATACCGTAAGGGAGATGATTCCGGTGACAAGGCCAGTTTTCATGGTAAGGCCTAGATATGTAGGATCAAAGAGTAGTTTGTCCCATGAGGGGCGGTTAAGTCCACATTTGAGTGTCCCAATCTGCGGTGAAAAGATGCAGGAATTTCTTTACTGCCATCATGTTGTAAATAAGAGTAGTAAATGTACAATTCTTTCAGTTTTGCTGATCTCTTACGATGCTGATGCCATGGTTCTGGGCTTTGAACAGGAAAACGAACAGGGTGGATATGATGACAGATGCCAAGGGAGCACATGCTGAAATCCAGAAATACTTTGGCCATCTCATGCTCTGCACACACGGTCAGTCAGATGAACAAGCAGTACTACAGGAGTTAACATCAGTAATTGT
This sequence comes from Stipa capillata, assembly GCA_019208055.1. Taxonomy (NCBI): domain Eukaryota; kingdom Viridiplantae; phylum Streptophyta; class Magnoliopsida; order Poales; family Poaceae; genus Stipa; species Stipa capillata. Next base: position 420,013 of record JAGXJF010004412.1, read on the forward strand.
AAACAGGAAATAAATCTACTTTTAGGTTCTGAATTAAGTGAACTTTTCTCTGACAGTTTCAGAATAGCCAACGCTACAGCAGGCAGCAATGTCATTTATGCGTCGAGTTATCACGGCTGCCGACTATTAGCTATTAAAACCTGGCTCAAGACCTGCCAACTAATTTTCATGTGGAAAGAGATCAATACTCTGCCACAAAATTTGGCTCAGCTCCATTGCCGCAGAAATGTAACAGAACTTGTGCTACAGAAGTACAGAACAGAGATCATACTTTGTAGGTTGCAGGAGGAGGACTTGAATAATGTGGATCTTTTTGGTTACTTGTAAGATTGCTCTCACGAGGAATCAAAATGAATGTGGCCTTGAGAGGCACAACACTCTTCCTCTCTAGCCAGCATAGAGCAGTAGTTGCATTATATTGCCTTGGGGGCTTCATCCCTAAAGTCAGCACCTATAGATTCAGCTCTTTGTTGTCAACAATGCAGGTTCTGTTGACTAAACGTTACTAGCTAGTTTGTCCAAGTGACGCTGTTCACTTTTTCTTTTGGTCCTTGACACATGACTTTGATCACAAAATAATTTTTATGGTAACATGTTACCGGATATGCATAAGCTCATGCATCACATCTTAATGTGCACGATTATCTCTCCTGGCATGCACGTATACTCGTTGTTCCTGGAATTTTATGCGTCTTCAGAAGCTAGCGCGCGGTTCGAGCTAACGATCGGCGGAGCTTACGACACGGACGAACAACTACTTAGCCGATTACTGCAATTGAACATATGCAGCTTAGCAGCTACGACGTATACAGACGAAGTAAATTAAAAGAGGACAAAAGCAAACGCACGCACGCACAACAGTAGACGCCAGTCAACGGTACACGACAACATCAGGGGGAGAAGCGAGTGAACTCACGTACCACATGTCTCGTCGACAGCAGGAACACCAGGAAGCACGCCCCCATCAGTATCGTCTGCCACGACCACTGCGCACACACAAACACACACATATGCACGCACGTAAAAACACAAAACCATTAGCTAAGCTCTCTGCATGTGTACAAAAATTTACAGGGCGCGACACGTGTGCGCGTGCATGCGCATGCAACGATCATGCTGGTTACTAGAGAGTTCGTGATCGAACTATCTGTGCGTCAGTGCGTGCAGCTCACCTCATTGGTGTGCTGGAAGACGGAGGCCATGACAGGGACGAGCCCCATCTCGGTGGTAAAGTGGACGATGCCCAGCAGCGCCTTGAGCTGCTGTAGCGACACGATGATCGCCGCGCCCGCCATGAACCCCACCAGAGTCGCCTTCGACAGGAAATCGATGATGAAACCCAGCCTGCATGCATGAATGCATCCACGCAGGAATTTTTTTTTAATCGTAGAGCACACTACCATACAGATATACATGCATGGATGTGCAGTACAATACGTATGGCATACGGCAGACGCATGCACATACGTGAGACGTATAGACGTGGCAACTGCACCTGAGGATGCCGAGGGAGGCCTGGACGAGGCCGGCGAAGAAGGTGGAGGTGAAGGCGAGCTGGAGGAAGAGCAGCGGTTCGCTGGAGGGGCTCACGGCCTGGCGCAGCATGGAACCCATGATCAGCGACGCGATGGACACCGGCCCGACGGCGAGGTCACGGGAGCTCCCCAGCACGGCGTACACCATCGGCGGCACGAAGCTCGAATCTGCACGTACAAATTAACGCGCACGTACACGACGACGTCATGGCCGATTAATTCAAAGTGAAAATACATGTGCACGTGCACGCTTATATATACCGATAGAGATGGAAGGCGTATATATATACGTACATAGGCCTATGATTGGAGGCAAGTTTGCCAGCTTCGCGTAGCTAATACCCTGTGAAGAACCAGGCGTGCACATAACACACATGCAAAGACAGTACGAGTACAGTTGGTCACACATGGTGTTCGTGCAAAAGCTTCCAAATACAGACTAGCAATTTCATTGAATGTGTTAAATACTACGTCTGAACTGAAAGTCTGAAACGGAAATCAGTAAATGTACAGATACAAAACAAACAATGAACCTATTCTTTGCTGTATAGTGTGAAGTTGATTCAGAATGGTAATCGATCGATTTCAGTTGGAAGCAGCTTGGGAGAAATTAAACAAGGTTAAGGGTGCATGCCTGAGGGATGGCGAGGCTGGCAATGGTGAGGCCGGCGATGAGGTCGGACTTGAAGAGGGAGAAGGAGTAGCTGGGCAGCCACTCGAGGACGGGGAAGAGGTACTTGACCGCCATGAGCCACTTCACTCGCAGAGGCTGCCCCTTGAAGCTCCGGAACGGGTCGTCCGGGAAGAAGGTCTCCTTCACCTTCCCCTTCATCTTGTTCGCCGTGCTCTGCGCCGGCTGCGGCGCCACCTTGTGCACCGCCATCACCGCTATCTCCGGCGGCGGCGGCACTACGCCTCCCCGGCCCAGCTGGCTCTCGCTGCCATTGTAACCACCATAGGCACCGCTCATCCCCACCATGTGAGATTGTTGTTGCCTGAGAGCTAGCTAGAGGCTGAATCCGCACACAGGTGTCTGTATATGAGATGGGCCTGCCTAGCTTAGCTTCTCCAAGCCAGATATAGGAAGAGGCTAGTCGCTAGCTACAAAAGAAGAAAAGTGGTACGCAACTTGAGAAAGGGAGAGATGAATCAAAGGTGACACTACAAGGGGTAGGGACGTCGATCGGGTGGGTGTTTCAATAATTAGGCAAAGGGAGGAACATATAAATTGGTAGTTTTCCTTATGGATGGGATCCTTGGATTTGATACCACCATCCTTGTGATAGAGAAACATACACCACTTTCACTTTAACATTACAATTGCATGATCTCATGTATATGCTTGTAGGGACCCCGTCAGTAGTACTATCCTGTTCTTAAATACAGTCATTTGTTTTCGGTAGGCATTATGTACGCGTGTGCATCTATGTATTGTATTTGGTGTTTCTAGAAGAAACAAATAGATAACACTCTAGCATTTAAATTTTATCTGTAAACATATGTCATTCTACGATTTACTCATCTCTTTAAGATATTTCCAATATCATTTGTTACTATATACTTAAGTAACGAACTATCCTTTTTTCCCTAAAATTTCACTAGGACCTCTGGCTTACGCTTAAGGGCTTGTTTGGTTAGCCCATCCCGGCCGGGATCCCGGCCCAATCCCTGTGGATCAGCCCGGCCGGGAAGAATTCCCGTGGGTGGCCCATTTGTGCATTTGGTTTGGGCCGGGGTGAGGAATTTCCCGGCCCAAACCACGTCGGCCCACGGGGGAGAAAAACCTCCCCACCCCACCCGTGGAACCAATCCACGCGGCGCGTGACGGCGAGCGCGACGCGAGCGAGCGGCTGCCGAGCGAGCAAGCGACGGCGGCCGAGCAAGCGACGGCGAGCGCGGCGGCCGAGCAAGAGACGGCGAGCGCGGCGGCCGAGCAAGCGACGGCGAGCGCGGCGGCCGAGCAAGAGACGGCGAGCGCGGCGGCCGAGCAAGCGACGGCGAGCGCGGGGGCCGAGCAAGAGACGGCGAGCGCGGCGGCCGAGCAAGCGACGGCGAGCGCGGCGGCGCGGGACGGCTACTTCTCCCCGGTGAGCCTCACTTCTCCTCGTCCTCCTTCTTCCCTCCGTCCACTGGCGTTCTCCCGGTGCTGCCTCGTCTCCGACCGCCAATTCCTCGGCCGCTTCCGCACACCCATGCTGGAAACGCCCGACCGAATCACCGCCGCGCGCTTCTCCTGCCGCAGAGCCGCGACGAGCACCGGGACGAGTTTGATCTTGAAAGGAGAGCCTAGTGGTGAAGGGATTGAGATGGGGGAGGGATTGATCCCAATGGGGATTGGGTGAAGGGAAGGGATCAACCCAATCCCCCCTTGGATTGATTCCCGTAGGGGATTGAATCCCTGAGAACCAAACAAGGCCTAAGAAGGTGGGTACCAGGTGTACCATGGTTTGAACACTGGTAGCCTGGAGGCACATCAGCGCAACCCTAACCAAGTGGCCACATGCTAGTTCCCCAATAAATGACCTAGTGAAGAGGGGTAATAAGGTCTTTGCAAAATGTGCCAAAAATTCATGAACAAAATGTGGCCCAAGCTATCAGTTCGTAACAAACTCCTGGCTCAGAATATATTTTACTCTTTTTCTTAGCTCATAAATGCATGAATAAAATTTTTAATTTACGAAAGATCGTCAGAATTCGCTGATGAACGGAGATTATGTCTTGTTAATTCTTGAGTCAGCGTTTGCTATTCGCTTTTGTAAGCCCGAAGTTTGTTCAGGTTTGAGTAGAACCTTTATAATAGGGAGAATGATGGCTGTGCCACTAGAAGTCTCCGAAACTCGTAGTCTGCCACTAAATTTATGGAAATTATGGCTGTGCCACAAACTCATGCGAAGAAATTGTACTGAAACCACTGCGCGGCGTCAGCGCAAGTTGCCGTCAGCTCGCCGTCTCTTTGACCCATCTGTGGGACCCACCACTTTGCCACGTCGTCAACAGGGAAGAGGAGACTTGTTTGACCCATTCCTTCCTCTGTGGGGCCCTCTCGTCCGCCATATCGCGCCGCGCCGCGCGGTCGCGCCGGCTGTTGCGCCTCGCGGCTCGCCGTGCCTAGCGCCGCCCGTGGCCCCGCGCGGTGGCCTGCGCGTGCGGCGCCGCCGCAACCGGCGAATGGCGCGCCGTGCCTCGCCACCCCGCGCCGAGGCAGACCCAACGCCCCCCGTCGTCGCGCCGGCCCCCGCCATCGCGCGCCCTCACAGCCCCTCCGCCGCTTGCCCTATCCCTCGCAACGACCGCCATGGCGCCGCCCGTCCCTAACCCTCGCGTCCGCGCGACTGAGCGCGCGGCCATTCTCTTCTGCATGGGCTCTGCGGCGGGGCGTAAAGCCGAGCTTCTAAGGAAATACGCGGTCATGATGCGTTTGATTTTAGGCCTGGGTGGATGGGGCGACGGTGACCTTGCCTCGCCGCCTCGCGCCGAGGAGGACGCCGCGCCCCGCACCACCGAGAAGGTCCAGGCCAGCAACGCCGCCCTCCCGGCCGAGGAGCGCGCAGAGGACAAGTATTATGACTTCTGGGCGCACTACCATTAGTGCGCTTGCGCGCTGGAGTCCTCCAACCGGCAGGCAGCCATATCTGCCGTCGGGTGGGATGCACGCGTGCGCCGCTCCCGGATGTACGTCGCTCGGGTCGTAGAGGCTGTCCATCTCGACGTCGTGTGGGCGCCGGACTTCGAGGCCGTGCGCGAGGCTCTCAACCGCGAGATTAATGCCTGGCAGTTCCTCGCCGACCTCGAAGCCATAGTGGAGGAGACCTTGTCCCGCCGCGCTGAGGAGGATCCGTGCGTCGTAGCCGTAGCGCGCGAGATCTACCGCGGCCTGTGCATTTGTTCAGCTAGGTGATACAATAAGAATATAAACATCACTTGCTAAGTCAATACTGAATACTTTGGTCGGAGTGGAGAAGCTGCGCGTGTTAATAAATGCAGGGGATTTGGAGGAGGAAGGGATCAACGTAGGAGAGAAGAAGGGGATTTGGAGGATGCGGGTAGGTGATAACATGTGGGGCTGAATGAACGAGGGCCCATATGACATTGACGCGACATGGGCTGAGTCCGGTGCGGTTGGTGGCATTGAACTCAATGACATGTGGGGCGGAGGACCCACGTGTCCGATATTATGCTTTTTCTTCTAAAAATGTAAAACACCTCTCTTAAATCTAATTATTCGGTTTAAGTTTTTGCATATAGTTTTTTTTGTAGTATTGTAACTTCATATATGTTGCTGTGTACAAGTTTCACTAATTTTTGGATAGTTTTACTATATATTATACATTAAATGAATTTTTGCGCACTTATTGAAAGTAATCCCATTTTGAACTATAGATGTATCAAATAAGCTCTAAAAAAATGTAGTAAAAATATATTCAAGGAAATATATACAATTTGAGCTCATGTGCTGCAAATGGATGAAATATTCAACTCAGTGCTATGGTAGATCCGGCGAGAGTTTTTCCATGTTTTTAGAAAAAATGAAAATATATCTAAATGAAGTCAAAAAATACTAAAACTTGGCATGGTACCCTAATATAGGCACATAACCCTATGATAAAAATTTGAGAAGAATACACAAAATAAAAATAATAGGTTGTTCACAAAATGGACTATCTCCAATGAAGTTTCATAACATTCACCCCAAATTTCCAACTCTGTACCACCCAAACCAATTTCAGTGACCATTTGAGCTCTTTTCCACTTCAAACTTTTTATACACCTTGCTTTAGCATTTATAATGACAAATGTGAATTAAAATCACCATTTTTTATGTAATAATCTTTATTTAGCATTTTCTCTAGCTATTTAAGACTAAAAAATGAAAGAATATCTAAATGTTGTCAAAAAATACTAAAAATTGGCAAGGAGTCCTAATATTGGTACAATATCTTATGATAAAAATCTGAGAAGAATACACATAAGAGAAATAATGAGTGTTCACCAAGTGGACTATCTCCCATAACATCACATGCAAATATCCACACAACCCTTTTGCAGTGACCATTTGAGCTCATTTCCACTTCAAATTTTGTGTACACCTTCATTTAACATTTGTAATGACTAATGTGAATTAAAATCACCATTTGTTACGTAATAATCCTTATTTAAAATTTTCTCCAGCTATTTAAGGCTAAAAAATGAAAGAATATCTAAATGCTGTCAAAAAATACTAAAAATTGGCAAGGACTCCTAATATTGGTACAATACCTTATGATAAAAATCTGAGAAGAATAAACATAAGAGAAATAACGATTGTTCACCAAGCATTTTCTCCAATGTTTTTTAGAAGAAAAATAAATAATAAAAATAGAATTTGTCAAAAAATAGTCAAACTTGGCACGGTGTCCTAATATTGGTACATTAGCTTGTAATAAAAATCTCACATGATTTCTCAAAAGTTGGAAAAACCACTTGGTTAGAAATGGCCCCTTTTGGCCTTACCTATGGCACCATTTTCTAAAACTGACCAAAAAATCAAGTTTCTCCAAAAAATCTTAAAATATCTCAGTAATTCTACATACATGTATTGGACAAACTGGGAAAGTTTCAGCTTAGTTGGCCCAGTAGTTTTGAGCTTTGGGCAGATTTCGTTAATGTAGGCCAAAATTTGACCCAAAAAAACAATTTTCCATATTTTCAGTTACAGCCAATGGCGTTGTACTAGACCCAATAGATCTTCTCCCGATCGTCCTCGAGCCACTCCTCGAGCTTGTCGATGCAGTGCTCCACCCACTCTTCTTGATGGGTATACAACGCGTGGATGGTGACGTTGCCATGCCCTGGGACACGGATCTTGCGGTGGTCGAACACCATGGCTGAAACGGATGCCATCCTTCCCGTGCGGGGACCCACCACTTTTGGCCACGTCGTCAACAACGAATACGAGGCCCACCAGCAGTGCTCGATAGTGGCCCTCGTTTGCCGGCTGCTCCTCCGCCGCCGCCACCCCGCCATCGTGGTCCAGCGCAGCCTCGGCTTCGGCACCGGCGGCCCATTCGACAAGGGCGACGTACCGTCGAGCGGCGTGCAGGCGTGCAGACCCGACGGCCACTAGGGCTTCGCGCCGGGCGCCGGCCTCCACATATTCGGCCCACGCGCGGTACTGTTGAGCGCGGTCCTCCTCGGCCCAGCGGGCGGCCTCCGCGCGGGCGCGCTCCTCCTCCAAGATGCCATCCAAGTCCCTCCAGAGCTCCGCCTCGAGCTCGGTGACGGTGGGGGCCGGCGCGACGGCGGGGGGCGTTGGGTCTGCCTCGGCGCGGGGTGGCGAGGCACGGCGCGCCGTTCGCCGGTTGCGGCGGCGCCGCACGCGCAGGCCACCGCGCGGGGCCACGGGCGGCGCTAGGCGCGGCGAGCCGCGAGGCGCGACAGCCGGCGCGACCGCGCGGTGCGGCGCGATATGGCGGACGAGAGGGCCCCACAGAGGAAGGAATGGGTCAAACAAGTCTCCTCTTCCCTGTTGACGACGTGGCAAAGTGGTGGGTCCCACAGATGGGTCAAAGAGACGGCGAGCTGACGGCAACTTGCGCTGACGCCGCGCAGTGGTTTCAGTACAATTTCTTCGCATGAGTTTGTGGCACAGCCATAATTTCCATAAATTCAGTGGCAGACTACGAGTTTCAGAGACTTCTAGTGGCACAGCCATCATTCTCCCTTTATAATAAGCCTTTGGTTGTGTACATTTTGATGTAGAGATGGGAAGATATTTTTTTGCTTGCATCATCTTACTGAGAATACAAAAATAAGACTTTTTTATTTTCTAAGAAAATAAAGAACAAAGAAAATCAGTGTTCAGCAACTCAATCAACCCGCAGCTGCTTGACCTATACACACTATGGACATGTTGTCATGCATGTCTTTCTAGACGAAAGTTGCCATGCATGTGGGACCCATCTATGATATAGATGTGTTACTAGGTAACAAATGTCACATTAATTTTTTTTCTCACTTGGCGTGCGTATACGTATGTTGCATAGGAGAGTGTGCCAGCTCCCAATAGTCAAACTGTATATGCGAGCGCACTCGGACGTGAGTCGAGCGGTATGAAAAGATGCAATTCGGGTTAGGTTGGAGGACCCTGTTGCTGCTGAGCCTTGGAACCACAGCAAAGTTTCTACCCCGCAACCACGCCAAGTTCCAATCAAGCATAATCGACAGCCTCTTCATACAGATCATAATTCTTTTGGGATTAGTACATTGCACTATGTTTCACCGAACTCGTTCAACTAGTTTACGTAGTTCCCTTAACATGAGACGCATGGGAGTATAAATCAGGGAACTTCCACGCAACACTAATTTACTCTTTTTCTTAGCTCATAAATGCATGAATAAAATTTTGTTCACGGTGAACTGCGTACACAGGATAGATACTTAATGTGGGAGTTTTGAGAATAATTAAACCTTTGTCTCTTTTACCATGGCTTGTTTTAGGGGCAATATGAACATTTGTCGGCCACCAAAAGAAGTGAGCGTCAAACGCATGAGTTCCGTGATGTGCTTTCAGATTGTAATTTGTATGATATTGGTGTTGTTGGCTTGCCTTGGACCTATGATAATAAACGAGGGAGAAGAAATGTTAAGGTCAGGTTAGATAGAACTGTTGCTTGCCCAGCTTGGTCGAGCATATTCCCTTGTGCTCAATTGCCTCATTTAGTTACTTCAAGGTCGGATCATTGTCCCATTTTCTTGGATCTGCTAAGTGCACATGTTGGTTCTAAAGGTCAGCCATGCAAACGGTATGGATTACATTGGGAAAAGGAGGAATCCTTGACATATGAGATAAAGATGGTATGGTCTCGGCGGGTGGCAGTGGAAAATGGCAACTTGGAGGGCAAAGAAGAATAATATAACCAAACTAAAACATGATGATGGTCAGTTCATAGAAAAATGGGAGAATGATGGCTGTGCCACTAGTCGACTCGGATATTCGAAGTCTGCTACTAATTTTTTAAAAATTCTGGCTGTGCCACCAACGCGTGCGAAGAAACTACGCGGAAGCCCCTCGGCGACGTTAACGCGACTTGCCGTCAGCCTGCCGTCTCTTTGACTCTTTGACCCTCCCTTTGTTCCTTTCTGTGGGACCCACTATTTTGCCACGTCGTCAGCAACGAAGAGGAGAGTCGTTTGACCCTTCGATCCGCTGTGGGGCCCACCTTATGGCCAACGGCTGCTCGTCCGCCGCCGCCCACCGAACCAAATAGTCCCAACCAAATAATAACGCCGCCGCCGCCGCCCCGCCGCTGCCGTGCCCTCCCTCCTGGAAGCTTACTCCTACGCTATCGTGCTGTCCCTCCTGGAAGCGCACCCCTCCGTTCCACGCATCCGTCGATCTGGATTTTTTCACTGAGGGGATGGATGCCGCACAAGTCGACAACGGCGGCGGCATCGACAACGGCGGCGGCATCGGACAGGCAGAGAACGCGGGCGCCCAAGCGTTGCAGCTCTGGAGCCCGGTGAATGTGCCGTTTGTCCCAGAAAGGTAAGACATCCACAATTCCCTTAGAACTTGTTTTGCGATCCCCATTCGAAATCCGTGGTCATTGTCTGCTGCTTCGCGTAGGGCGTGTGCTGCCTCTGGTTTTCTGCTGAAGATTCGGCATGGGTGTCGCACTGAACGCATGGCCGATGGTAGCATCACAGTTAGCGCCGGGTTTGCCTATAAATTGACTGTAGACGCTGCTGAACTAACTCTGAAGGACCTGCTCAGGCAATTTGAGAAGTACCCATGTGATCAAACCGAGTCTTACCTGCCGAGATACTATGACAGCATTTTGGGGAAATTCATAGATGTAGAGAATGATGAGTCTTTGGCCATGATGTGGGGTAAACACATGGGTACGAGGACTGTGTTGATGTCGGTTCATATTGTTAACAAGGAGACTGGGGAAGAGACTGTCTGTAATGATTTCCGTGCATCAACTGCTCAATCTACTCAACCTAGCTCTACTCAGCTTCTCAGTGAGTATGATGGAGAGACAGGAAGCGAGCAGGAAAAGGATATAGAAGTGGGGTCAGAGGATGATTTTGCTGCTAATGATGATGTCGATGAGAGAACGTATCCAGATGTGGCAGCAGATCCTGAGAGGGTTTCAATCAGGGAATATTTGATTGATCTTGACTATGAGCCTGACTATGGGACTGATGAGGATGAGCAGGCTGAGAACGAGGAAATGGGTTGCCTATCTGATGGTGAAGAAGAGGATAGGCCAGTGATCCAGTTTGACAAGGATAACCCTACAATTGATGAGGGGACTGTCTTTGAGAGTGTGGAGGATTGCAGATTTGCACTTGCAACTTTTGCAATAAAACGTGGGTTTGAGTATTGCACTGAAAAGAGTGACCAAACCAGACTTAGAGTGTATTGTAGGGATAGTAAAATATGTAGATGGCGAATGCATGCATCCCTAATGAAAGGTGGCTACCCATTTCAGATCAAGGTTAACACCCAGAAACACAACTGCCCTACTATGCAGTTAAGCGATAGAATTAGACCTGCTTCGACCAAGTGGATTGCTGCTACCATACTCCCCTGGCTGAGGGAGAGTCCAAACACAGGACCAGCAGAATTGAGAAATAAACTTAAGGAAAAGTTCGATGTAGTAATTCCTTACCATAGAGTGTTCGACGGGAAGGAGATGGCTTTGGACCTGATTCAAGGCAAGTGGACCGAGAGTTTCCATATGCTATACAGTTTCAAGGCAGAGGTAGAGAGGACATCACCTGGGAGTGTTGTTGACATTGACTGGGAGCTTGTGCAAGGAAGAAGTAAAACTTCTAGAGGGAAGAGGTACAGGCTGAGAGACAAAAGATGTTTCAGAAGATGTTTTGTCTGCCTTAAGGCATGCTGGAAGGGTTTTCTAGAAGGCTGCAGGCCATACTTGTCAGTAGACTCCACTTCATTGACAGGCAAGTTCAGAGGGCAGCTAGCTACAGCTAGTGCTATAGATGGCCATAATTGGCTCTTCCCTGTAGCTTATGCCATTCTTGAGGTTGAATCTACTGAAAGCTGGACATGGTTCATGGAGAGGCTGCGTGGAGTAATAGGTCACCCTGCAGGTTTGGTGATACAGACTGATGCATGCAAGGGGCTAGAGAGTGCTGTTGAGGCTGTATTTCCTGGGGTTGAGCATAGAGAATGCATGAGGCACCTTGCTGTGAACTTCATGAAGAAGTTCAAAGGCAAGCTCTTTGAAGATAACTTGTGGCCAGCAGCACTAACATACACCCCCAGCAGGCATGCTGTTTACATGCAGAACCTACTCACACAGCCCAAGGTGAGAGAATACCTTGAGGAACATCACAGCAAACTATGGGCTAGAAGCATGTTTGGTGAGTTAAGCAAGGTGGACTATGTAAACAACAATTTGGCTGAGTGTTTTAATTCTAAGATTAGGACACTGAAAGCACTTGCGATTGTGCTTTTGCTAGATGCCATCAGACAACGCATAATGGAGAAGATAGATTTTAGGCAAAGAGTTTCAGCAAGGAAATTTGCAGGCCATGTAATACTGCCAAGTGTTATTCTCAGACTGAATGCAAGGACAAGGGCCATGAGAGGATTAAAGATGAGGATGATTAGGAGTGGAAATTCAGAAGCTGAGGTTTATGCAACGGACAAGCATGGAACTGAAAGGCGGTATCCCGTGAACATTGCAAATAGGACTTGTGCATGTAGGAAGTGGCAGGTTACTGGTCTGCCATGTCACCATGCTCTCCACTTCATCTTAAGGTTGAGAGGTGAAGGTGCTGAAATTTGGAACTTCGTGGATGAGTGCTATTCTGTGGCCAAGTTCAATGCAACATATGCAGAAAATGTTCCACCAATGATAGGCCAAAATCAGTGGGAAGTTGTAGATCCAGGCTTCAAACTTGAACCTCCAGTACTTAGGAGGCCGCCTGGAAGGCCTAGGAAGCAAAGGATCAAAGGCTCACATGAAAAAGGATCAAGGTTAGGAGCAAGGAAAAACAAATGCAAACGTTGTGGAGGACTTGGCCATATCAAGCGCTTATGCAAAAACCCTGTTTCAAATGATTTAGAAGATGTTCCAGTTCGAGTTGAGGAAGTAGCTGAAGATGCTCAGTTTGCTGAAGCTGAAGATGCTCAAGATGCTGATGTTGCTGAAACTGAAGATGCTGATGTTGCTGAAGCTGGAGATGCTCAGGTTTTTGTAGCTGAAGATGTTCAGGTTTCTGAAGCTGGAGATGCTCAGGTTGCTGTAGCTGAAGATGTTCAGGTTTCTGAAGCTGAAGATGCTCAAGATGCTGATGTTGCTGAAACTGAAGATGCTGATGTTGCTGAAGCTGGAGTTGCTCAGGTTTTTGTAGCTGAAGATGTTCAGGTTTCTGAAGCTGGAGATGCTCAGGTTTCTGTAGCTGAAGATGTTCATGTTTCTTTAGCTGGAGATGCTCAGGTTTCTGTAGCTGAAGATGTTCATGCTTCTGCAAAACAAAGGTACGAAATCTACTTAGATGTAGGTCAACTTGATAGGGGAAATCTAGTTCAGATGTAGCTCAACTTGGCCCTTTGTTTTCTGCAGTACACCCGTGGAGACAACAGGATGGAAGAAGAAGAAGAAAGAGGAAGGCTCCAAGAACATGAAGGACCTGAGGAATTTTGTAGGCTGGCGATGATGGACCTTATGTTTTTTTCTGAACTATGGCAATGTAATATTTTGGGCAATGTTTGTGCTCATGATGGACCTCATGTTTTCTGAACTATGAGTATGTACAACTACTGGAATTTGCAATGTAGGAATTTGTAGTTGTGTACATGATGGACCTCATGTTTTTTCCTGCATTTATGTATTGTAATTTGAAATCTATGTTTCTGAACTACTTTAATTTTTAAAGATTTTTTGACAAAGTTTGATTTTTGGGTCAAATTTTGGCCTAGATTAACAAAATATGCGCAAAGTTCAAAACTACTGGGCCAAATAAGCTGAAACTTCCCCACTTTGTCCAATACGTGTATGTAGAATTACTGGAATTTTTTAAGATTTTTTTTAAAAACTTGATTTTTTGGTCCCTTTAGAAAATGATGCCATGGGTAGGCCAAATGGGTCCATTTCTAAACAAGTGGCTTTTTGAACTTTTGAGAAATGATGTGAGTTTTTTATGAGAAGCTTATGTACCAATATTAGGACTCCATGCCAATTTTTAGTAATTTTTGACAACATTTACATATTATTTCATTTTTTTCTCTAAAATAGTAGGAGAAAATGATAAATAAAGATTATTGCATAACAAGTGGTAATGTTAATTCACATTTGTTATTATAAATGTTAAAGGAAGGTGTATTCAAATTTTTAAGTAGAAAAGATTACAAATGATCACTAAAATGGATTATGTAATACAAACTAGAAGCTTTGCATGGAATGTTACGAAACTTCATCGGAGATAGTCCATTTTGTGAACAATCTATTATTTCAATTTCGTGTATTCTTCTCAAATTTTTATCACAAGATAATGTACCAATATAAGGGCTCCATGCCAATTTTTGGTAATTTTTGACATCATTTACATATTTTTTCTTTTTTTCTAAAAACAAGCAAAAGCTCCTTTTGAATTTACCATATCAAGCAATTGAATATTTCATCCATTTTTCTGCACATGAGCTACAATTGTATATATTTCCTTGAATATATTTTTTCTTCCTTTTTTTAGAGCTCATTTCACATACCTATAGTTCAAAGGGAATCACTTTCAATAAGTGCGCAGAAATTCATTTTATGTATAATAAATAATAAAAATATCAGAAAATTACTGAAACTCAAATTTTGCCAAGTTTCCAAATTTTCTAAAAGCTCAAAAATTGCAAAGATTTAAAAATCTGAAGTCCTGCTCTGGGCCAAATCTCCCTTCCTTGGCCATTTCTCTTTTTTTTTCCCTCAGCCCATTCTCTCCCGGCCCGTTCTCCTTGCCTCGGCCCGTGCAGCCCACCTCTCCCTTCGTACCCGAGGCCGAGGCCACGCGCCACCTTCTGCACGCCCGCGCCACGTCGCTCGCGTGTGCTGCACTCAAGAGCTCGCCTCGCAGCGCCCGAGCGTTCCCCTCCACACAAATTCGAAATTGGCTCCACAAGTCATTCACCCAAATCTACTCCTTACTTCGGCCCCACATGTCATTCATCCAAATCGTCCCCTTTGCAAACCAGTTGGGTTAATGACATGTGGGCCCTCCTTCCTTCGGCCCCACATGTCATTCATTGCCCCGTCTTCTCCTCCATTCCTCTCCACCGCGTCTTCTTCTCCATTCCATTCCCCCTTCCTCCCCATTTCGTTCCCCTCCGTCTCCAAATCCCCTTCTTGTCCATTCCATTTCCCAGTTCGTTCCCCTTCGTTTCCAAGCGCTGGTGCGCTCCAACAGCACGTCTGGACCCATAGCAGCTCTTCTCTTCAGCGCTCGTCCCGGTCTTCTGTTCCGCCATCGTCGCTGTCAATGTCCGGCCACAGCGGTTACACTTACACCAGCGAGGGTGGGGACTCGATAATGTCATGGCCCCGGGACGACGCTTCGAGCTGCACGAACGACCGGGTAAGTTTTCTCTTCTCTCCTTCTTCTCTTTTTCTCTGTTCAAAATTTCTTGTTATATGTTCTGATTTCTTCTTCTTTTTTCTGCTTTCTTTTTTTGCGAGAAATCTTTTTTCTGCTTTTGCATTGAATGTAACAGATTCTGGCCGCTTATTATGCCTACCCGGATTATCTGTTGTACGACGACAAGTGTGCTGAATGGGATGCAGACAGATTGGCACTGAAGGCAGAGCTTGCTGCTCAAAAGCATATACAATCAGAATTAGAGTTGCAGTTGCTGGCCGAGAAGAAGATGACAGAGCAAGTAGAGTCAGAGAAGATTAAGCTGGAGATGGACCTAGCTTATGAAGACCAGGTAATTGAAGAGCTAGACTTAAAGCTCGAGGAAGAGAAGAAGATGACAAATAAACTGAAGGCAGAGAAGATTAAGCTGGAGATGGACCTAGCTTCTCATGATCAGGAAATTGAAGAGCTACAGGTCAAGATAGAACAAGAGAAGAAAATGAATGCTGACATGAGAATTCAGCTGGAAGAGAAGAGCGCATTCGCATTGGCTGCTACTTCTGTTGCTATCACTTTATTTGTTGTTTTAGTTGCTATTTATGCTAAGTTATGATCATGGGATTCAAGCAATGTGTTGAGTAGTGCTAGATTTTGGTCTGTTGAACACTTATGTCCCTTTAAGTAGTGACTGATTGAGTGGCACCCTCTGAATTTCAGAGACGACTACTGGCACAGCCCTAATTTTCCCTCCCTTTCCTTTTTGTGTGAAGATCATGAGAACTGGTGCTTAGGATGGTGAAGAGCTACAGATTGGTTTCTGGTGGGAATTCTGTGCGCTCAAGCAGAGCATGGACCAATAGAGACAGGGGGAAGCTGCTAAATGGGCTGAGATGACTACTGGCACATCCCTAATTTCCCCCCAAAAAATAACAATGTGTTCTATTTGGCATATGCATGGTTGCTAATAGCCTTACATTTGTGAATAAAATTGTTGCTCCTGCACATACGTTTTCCAGGAAATGATTGAAGCCAAATTATGTCAAGTGCTGAATTTAGCAATGAACTGTTGGATAACATGAATTTGCCACTCCCACTACAAACTAAAAATCATCATTAATTCCATTTTGAACTTCTCACGGAGCAGCTACACGTAAAAGCCTTACAAATATTCTCATTAAAGTTGACTCATGAACATTTGAGAGAAGCACACTATAGTTTGAAGGTATACTCTTTTTCTGAATAAAACTTCTTAATTCCATGTCAGCCTGTAATCTGCCTCCTAAGATCACTTCAGTTCTTGAAGGGCATGATCTGCCACATCCTCGAATTTGACATTGTGATATTGTGATCAACAGTTATGAAAACTGGAAGACTTTCAGCAGCCCTTTGCAACTCATTACCCGTAGGTGGTGAACTTTCTCCTGCATTACACATGAGAAAGAATCTAGTTATGCATAAGAAATAAGTGAAGAGGCAAGTGGCTGCCAAACACAATCAGCTTCACCTAGTAATTTCGGGTATTCCAGCAGGTTAGCTATTGACTTGGCTCCTTTCTCTGTTAAGATACCTTGGCAACACCATCTGCAACAAGATAAGCATTCATGCCTTTCGAATTTGTTAAGAAATTATTTAACATTATGACTGGCATACATATTTGCAAAAGTTTTCATTTAATCATGAGCTTAAGTAAATTCTTATATGTTCAAATTGCTGTCAAAATTAGATTCGATTGGATCTTTTGAATCCTGTGACTATGCCATTATCAAAAGAACATGTTACTGCATCACTAATATATGTGGCATAAGTTTATCGTTCAGCTGATTAACAGGCACATTGTATCACTGACAGAATTGTATCGTTCCAAAGCAGAAAGTCCAGCTTGATTAACAGGCACATTGTATCACTGAGCTGAACAAACACACTACAACTACTATAACCGAATTGCAAACACATTCTATCTGGTTCCGGAATTCTATTGATTCTGATTACATAACTACTGCAAAATCTCAAAATCTGAACTTGGAATTCCATTGATTCCCATTTACAAATGATAATCCATGATAATACATATGGAATATAAGGGTTCTTCAACTTTGAACCTAGCTCCAACCAAAAGGCAACCAAAATTACCCAAATTACTAGGAATTTAAACTACAGGGACCGCGGCGGCCTCCACCTCCGCTTCGACGGCCGCGAGGTGCTCCCGGGCGCGTTGCCCGCGAGCGAAGGCCACGGCCACGCCGTCGTGGTCCAGCGCAGCCTCGGCTTCGGCACCGGCCGCCCATTCCACGATGTCGACGTAGCGTCGGGCCGCCTGCAGGCGCGCCGACCCGACGGCCGCTAGGGCTTCGCGCCGGGCGCCGGCCTCTACTTCTTCCGCCCATGCGCGGAATTGTTGAGCCCGCTCCTCGTCGGCCCGGCGGGCGGCCTCCGCGTGGGCGCGGGCGGCCTCCGCGTGGGCGTGCTCTTCCTCCATCATGTCGTCCCACTGCCTCCAGATCTCATCCTCGAGGCTGGTGACGGCGGGGACCGGCGCGATGGCGGGGGCCGGCGAGGTGCGGCGCGTCGTTCGGCGGTTGCTGCGGCGCCGCACGCGCAGGACATCGCGCGTAGCCACGGCCGCCGCTGCGCCGCGGGCCGCGATGTGGCGGACGCGAGGGCGAGGGCGAGGACGAGGGCGCACCATGGCGGAACTGCGCGAGGGCGAGGGCGAGGGCGAGGGCGCGCGGCGGAGGACGGAGGGGCGGAGGGAGCTGATGAATTTGAAGCACCACCGTGCATGGGAAAAAGGGGGAAATTATAGCTGAACCACTACTGAGCGACGCCTCGCGTTTGCTGTTGACAACGTGGCCAAAAGGTGGGCATGGGAAAAAGGGGGAAATTATAGCTGAACCACTACCGAGCGACGCCTCGCGTTTGCTGTTGACAACGTGGCCAAAAGGTGGGCCCCACGGCGTACGGAAGGTCAAACGAAGGTCCTGTTCGTTGCTGACGACGTGGCAACGTGGTGGGTCCCACAGATGGGTCAAAGAGACGGCGACCAGACGGCAATTTGCGGTAACGTCGCGCAGTGGTTTATGTCTATTTTTTCGCAAGCGTTGGTGGCACAGCCAGAATTTTAACAAAATTAGTAGCAGACTTCGAATATCCGAGTCGACTAGTGGCACAGCCATCATTGTCCCTAGAAAAATCTGAAGCAATGGAAGGTCTGGCAAGGATTTTCTTTATGCAGCAATACAAAAGGGATGATAGAATGAACCCTGAACAGATTCTTGATCTTTTACCAACTCAGATTGACGAGGCTATGAACAATGAGTTGTGCAAACCTTCTATTTATGATCAAAGAGATAAGCGATGCGCTATTTAAATTGAACCTTTGAAGGCAACTGGGCCTGATGGTTTTCTGGCTCGGTTTTTCAAAGAAATTGGAAGATCCTTAGAGATGATATCATTAGTATTGTTCAACATTTTTTTGGGAATGGACATATGCCTGAAAGGATAAATTATAAGGCTATTATTCTTATTCCTAAAAAGAATGATCCCACGGAGCTTAAGGATTACCGGCCAATAAGCGTGTGCAACGTCATATACAAAGTGGTCTTAAAATGTTTAGTTAACCGGCTCCATCCCCTGTTACATAACATCATTTCTCCTGTGCAGAGTGCCTTTATCCTAGGTCACATGATCACTGATAATGCCTTAATCGCTTTTGAGTGCATTCACACAATTCAGAAAAATAATGGACCAAAAGTTGACTTTTGTGCTTATAAACTGGATCTTGTAAAAGCATATGATCGAGTGGATTGGAGATTCTTGAAAGGGGTTTTGGTAAATTTTGCTTCCACAATACTTGGATAAAGTGGGTGATGACTTGTGTCACTACAGTGAAGTACTCAGTTTGTTTCAACAGTAAAATTTTGAATTCTTTTTCTCCAACCCAAGGGCTTTGGCAAGATGATCCCCTTTCTCTTTATCTATTTTTGTTTGTGGCTGGTGGGCTCTCATATCTTATAAATGACGAGGTTGGTAATGGAAGGCTTGAGGAGCTACGGATTTTGCCTTAGGCCCTAGGAATTTCTCACCTCTTGTTTGCAGATGATAGATTACTATTTTTCGAAGCTAAGGCTTCCCAAGCTCAAATAGTGAAGGATATTCTAGGAAAATATGAGTACTATATGGGTTGGTTAGGAAAATGCTCTATCATGTTTGGGAATCGATGCAATGATACGGATCAAACTAATGTTATCTCTCAGCTCCAGATTATCACGGTGGGTTTTGATGAGAAATACTTGGGTCTTCACGTGCCTGAGGTTCCAGCATACAAAGGAACATTTCCACAAAAGGTTGTCGCATTGGCGGAGAAGTACTTGTCTTCTGGGGGCAAAGAGATCTTCATCAAGTCAGTGCTACAAGCTTCCCCACCTATGCTATGGGTATTTTTAGATTCTCCATTGGTCTTTGTGATGAACTTATGTAGTTGATTTACAATTTTTGGTGGGGTGACAAACAAGAATGACGTAAAGTCCATTGGGCAGCCTGGGACAAAATTATTAAGCCAAAGATGATTGGAGGTTTTGGGTTTAGAGACTTTCGGCTGTTTAACCAAGCATTTTTAGCGCGTCAAGCTAGGTGCCTTATGTTTAATCCTGACACCTTATGTGCTCGATTGCTGAAGGCTCGCTATTACCCAAATGGTGACCTCCTGGATACAACCTTCTCTAGAAATTCATCACATTCTTGGCAAGGAATCGAACATGGTTTAGAACTCCTAAAGAAAGGTACTATATGGAGAGTGGGCACGACAGAAAGAGTTCCCATTTGGCATGACAATTAGGTGCTTTGTGGAGATGTGCTGAAGATATTAGGCAGACCTAACTGTTCAAGATTAAAATGGGTAGCTGACCTCATATGTGCAGGTTCGAATCAATGGAATGAGCAACTTGTCTGTCAGGTTTTTTTTACCCCATGATGCAGAGGCTATTTTGTGTAACACCCCGGCCTCTCACTCGGACCGACAGTCGTTACGCCTGGCTATCACCTAGGATCCAGACTGGCCCCACAAACCAATACTAGTCTTTCCTATGCACTTTGTGCTCACTCGTGCGCACCCGGGAAGAACTTCCCGGTCGGTCACCCATCCCCAAATTGCTCCAAGCCAAGCATGCTTAACCCAGAGGTTCTTTGAAGATGAGCTTCCGAAAAAGAAGGTGCACCTTGTTGATATGAGTAGTCTATCAATCCTATTAACCAGGATGTCACATTTTGTGAATTAGAATTCCAAGCAATCATGAGGAGGACTTCGTTTGTTGGCATCATGAGAAGGACATGCTATTTTTAGTAAGGAGTGCATATTGGTTGGCACTTAGGGAGCATAAAAACATTTCAGATGGTAGCTCCTGTAGTATGGCACCAAGGGGGAGAGACATCTTTGGCACAACATTCGGGATGCACAAGTACCTAAAGAAGTAAAAAAAATCTCTTGGCGGCTGGCATCAGATGCTCTTGCTGTACAGAAAAATAGATGCCGGTGTTCCATGGCCCTCAACCCCACTTGCTTGAACTGTGGCCTAGAAACTGAAGATGGTCTTCATGCTGGTATAAGATGCATGCAAGCTAGAGCCCTCAAAACAGAGTTATGTGAGGATTGGGAGCTGCCAGCTGAAAGGGAATTGATATGTATGGGGCCAAATTGGCTACTAATTTTACTTAACAACGTCGATAAGACAATGAAGGCAAGACTTATATTTTCTTCCGGAGGTCTTGGCACCATAGGAAAGATGTGATCTTTGGAAGATGTGATGCTTCTATAGCCGGGTCTGCCATTTTCCTTAAGAACTATGCGGATACCTTTTCTACTATTCATAAAGAAAATGAACAGGGTAATGCAAAAGGCAAGGGTAAGCTGCATCCTGAGAATCACATTGCTCTCTTTCCATATGATACTACGCGAGATAAAAATCTAAAATGGGGAGCTCCACCTATCGGCTAGCTTAAAGCAAACGTGGATGCATCTTTCGATCTTCTCACGGGTCAGGCTGCTCTAGGAGTTATCATTAGAGATGGAAATGGTGTTGTGAATATGTGGCGTACCCAGTTTTAACAACTAGATAATCCCTTGTATTTTTTGTATTGTTCAAATGATCCGTAGCCAATACATACGATTTAACTTGAATATCATTGTCATACAAACACATATCAGAGACTGATACATACATACATATATATATATATATATATATATATATATATAGTTAGACCTTTATGGTCGATATCTTACACTTGTAGCCCATTGTCTAGAGAGTCTGCAGCGGAAAAATCCAAGTGATGGTGTGGATCCACCGATATGCCATACCCACAAGCAACTGATTGGAGTAATGCCCTAACCTTCGTAAACACCGTCGTCGTCTTCGGAAACAAAGTCTTTCTCATCTAGCCTAATCAACAAGCTAGGTGAGTACACTAAATGTACTCGCAAGTATCCCACAAAGAGAGTATAATAGCTCGACTTGGTTCAAAGGGTAGCTCTATCCTAGGTTGCATGTTGGGCGGAATAGTAAGTTATTATTCAAGAATACATGTAATATAGGTAATAAGTTGAATATCGTTAGACATGCTATACTTTTAAAAATGCTTGCAATTCTATTACTTATATTCTTGAATAAGAACTTACTTTTCCGCCTAACATGTAATCTAGGATAGAGCTACCTTTTGAACCAAGCCGAGCATGAATATAGCCGTTATACTCTCCTTGTGGGATGTTTGCGAGTATATTCAGTGTATGCACCTGTCTTGTTGATTTGGCCAGGCAAGAAAGACTTCTTCTCCGAAGATGACGACAGTGTTTACAAAGGCTAGAGCGTAACCCCAATCAGTTGCCTGTGGGTATAGCATACCGGTGGGTCCACACCATCACTTGGATTTTCAGCTGCAGACTCCCTAGCCAATGGGTTACAAGTGTAAGATATCAACCATGAAGGTCTAACTATATATATCAATTTCTGATATGTATTTATACGACAATGATATTCAGGTTAACTTATGTGTACTTGCTACTGACCATGAGAAAAGTACAGGAAGCACAAGAGATTATCCGGTTTTTAAAACTGGGTACATCATAGAATATCTCTGCTTGAAAATTTCTACAACATTGTTTTTGGTTGAGGAAGCAGAGTTTTTGGCTTGCATCGAAGAACTGCATTTGCTTTTTCCTTTATCAGCTCAGGGTGTTATCACTGAACCTGATTGTCTATAGTGGTTCAAGCTCTTGAGGCTGAGGAGACGGATAGCTCCTATCTAAGCACCATGGTGAAGGATGGCAAGCTGCTTATGTCTTTTGTGTCTCAGGTGAAAGTTCAGAAGATCAACCGGAAGATTAATCAGATGGCTCATGGTTTAGCTAAAATGGGTAGGAAAGAGTTGAGTTGTAATATTTTGCAAGATAGTGTTTTGGTCTGTGTAACAGACTTGTTTTTGCGAGATTGTAATAACTTGCTTTCCTAACCTATGCAATCCTCCTTCAAAAAAAGAACTCAATATGGAGAGCATGAAAGAAAAATGCTAGCTTGTATTGAACATTCTTACCAACAACACTCATTCGATCTAAAAAAATTATATCAAAGAAACCCCCCGCCCCCACTATGGTTAGTTTAGCCGTTGACCAATTGATGCGGCACTTGCACTCTTTTTTTTAGATAATGAGATTCGCACTCCTTGATGTCCTTATTACTCTCCAAACTCGAGCTCTTCATGCTCAACTCTAGCACTACCGGAGTTTGCGCAGCGGCCGGCCGCTGGCACTCGAGGAGGCATTATTATCCTCTGGAATGAGGATCTTGTGCAGGCTTCAGACATCAACGTTGGCACTTACTGTCTTTCCATGACAATCAACCATACCAGGGAAGAGCTCTCCTTTAAGCTAACATCTGTCTACGGCCCCACAGCGAGCAACCGCAAGGACGAATTCTTCGCCGAGCTATTGGCTCACAAGCCTGACGCTAGGGTCAAGTGGCTCGTCAACGGCGATTTCAACTAGATTTACCGGGCAAGGGATAAGAACAAGCTCAGCATCAACCAGGCACGCATAAGCCGCTTTCGTGCAACTCTTCATGATTGCGAGCTCCGAGAGATCCATCTTCAAAACCGACGATACACGTGGAGTAACAAGAGAGTGAATCCCACCATGTGCAAGCTTGACTCCGTATTTTGCAATTCCGAATGGGATCTCCAGTTCCCAACTCACATTCTACACGCCCTTTCCTCCTCGTTGTCGGACCACTGTCCCATGCTGCTTGCTCCGGTCATGGGGCCAAAAAAACCGAGAAGCTTCAAATTCGAGAACTTCTGGATCAAAATGCCGAGATTCCTCCACATCGTGGCTGCCGCTTGGGCGGAGCCAACGGAGCACCTTGAGCCTTGCCAAATCCTTTTCCACAAGCTTTGGAGAGTGGGATTCAAATTGAAAAGTTGGAGTCAGTCCTTCTCCTCGAATGCCAAGCTTCACCAACACATGGCATTAGAGATTATCCTTCGGCTGGATGTTGCACAGGACTTTCGGATGCTATCTCCGGAGGAAGCGGACCTCCGCAAGAGGCTAAAGCGGCGAGCAATCAGCTTGGCGGTGTTGGAGCGGTCTAGAAAGAGACAATGCGCACATATAAGGAACCTCAAAGAAGGCGACACCAACACAAAAAAAATTCACATGAAGATCAATGCGTGCCGAAAAAAGAATTTCATCCATAGGCTTGACAATGGGGCTGGATGGGTCACTAAGCATGAGGATAAAGAGCACATCATAAATTAGTACTTAAGCAATACCTTAGGAAAGGGAACGCAAAGAGCTCAAGACTTCAACTGGCAATCTTTTAACTTCACACAGTGCGACTTGGGTAGCTTGGGGGAGCCCTTGCGTGAGGAGGAGGTACTCTTTGCCATCAAATCCATGCCTAGTGACAAGGCGCCGGGGCCGGATGGCTTCACGGGCGCCTTCTTCAAAGCTTGTTGGCACATCATCAAGTCCGATCTCATGGCGGTCGTCTCCCGATTCTCCGATTTGCACGGCAAAAACTTTCATTGGCTCAACTCCGCAAATGTGACTCTTTTACCAAAGAAGGATGGGGCAGAAGCCATCTCTGACTTTAGGCCTATTAGCCTTATTCATATCGTGGTCAAGATTATTACAAAGGTGATGGCAATGAGGCTTGCACCGTTCATGAACACTCTCATATCCCGTGCCCAGAGTGCCTTCATCAAGACGAGGAGTATTCACGACAACTTTATGTATGTCCAGAACTATGCGAGGCGGTTGCAAAGAACTAACACTTCTTCCCTCCTTATCAAATTGGACATCAAAAAAGCCTTCGATTCTGTTAGATGGGAGTTTCTACTAGATTTGATGCAAAGAAGAGGGTTCCCATCGAGGTTTAGAAATTGGGTGGCGGCCCTATTGAGCACTTCATCTTCCCGTATTCTGTTAAACAGGTCCCCAGAAGCCCAATTCAGCATGGTAGAGGTTTGAGGCAGGGCGATCCCTCATCGCCTCTGCTGTTCATCCTCGCGATCGACCCACTTCAGCAGGTCCTAGATCTGGCCACGACCAATGGGGATCTCCACAGACTGCGAGGTCGGGGAGCGAGCATCCGCACTTCTCTCTACGCTGACGATGCGGCAATCTTCATGGCACCTATTGCTGAGGACATCAGTATGCTTGCCTCCATTCTCCACAATTTTGGGGACATCACTGGCCTGGTTACTAACGTGCAGAAGAGTTCGGTCACCCCAATCAGATGCTCAGATTTGAATTTGGATGGCATTCTTCGTGACTTCTCGGCAGTGTGCACCCAGTTTCCAATTCATTACCTTGGGCTACCGCTCTCCATGCATCGCTTGCGCTCGGAGGACTTTCAAAGCCTTGTGGACAAGATTGCAGGCAAGGTCTTGGGTGGGCAGGGGAGATTCATCACGATGGCAGGAAGGAACACCTGGATTAGATCGGTTATTACTTCCCAGGCCATCTACCACCTCACATCGCTCATTCTTCCCAAGGGAACCTCCAACTCTATCACCAAGTTGCAGCGTGCTTTCTTATGGGCCGGATCCGATAAGGTGTTGGGAGGAAAATGCAAAATTAAATGGGATGATGTTTGCCGGCCGATGGATATGGGGGGCCTTGGCATCCTAAACATGGACAAATTTGCACGTGCCTTATGTCTTCGGTGGCCGTGGCTTGCTTGGAGGGACCCGGAGAGAGTTTGGGTCCGTATGGGCCAACCATGCGATGCGAAGGATATGGACATTTTCTATGACTTGACCACCATCACCATCGGCAACGGGAAAATTGCTTCTTTTTGGCACTCGCCATGGCTTGGGGGACGCAAGCCGAAGGACATAGCTCCGAACATCTTTGCAATATCAAAGCGAGAAAACATAAATGTGCAAAAAGCCTTGGACCAGGACCATTGGATAGCCAACATCAACCTACACATGGGCAACACAGTGTATCATATCCTTGATTTCTATGAGCTTTGGGTCCCTATACGGGAGGTGCAACTTCATGAGGAGACAAATGATTCCACAGTATGGAACCCAACCGCCTCGGGCGAATATTCAACACCTTCGGCGTACCACGCGCAGCTAGGCCCCATGGGTAACTCCTTAATGAAGAAGGTGGTCTGGAAAAATTAAGCACCGCTGAAGCACAAATTCTTTGCTTGGCTCATCTTTCAAGACCATGTGTGGACTGCCGACAGACTACAGCGTAGAGGATGGCCAAACTGTGGCCTGTGTCAATTATGCAAGAGGGAACCGGAAAGGGCGGCGCATATTCTTTTCATGTGTAGATACACGAGGCAAATTTGGAATGAGATTAAGGGATGGTTTGGGATGACGGAGTTGCACACCGATGATTGGAATAACTTCAACTCGGTTCAAGAGTGGTGACACTCCCTCGTCAACGCTAACGGTAACCCGAGAAAGGGGATTGCATCGCTTGTCATGCTTGTGTCGTGGGAAATTTAGAACGAGAGGAACGCTAGAGTCTTTAGAAATGTCTCCACAATGCCTACTATTGTTACAAAAAAGATTAAGGAAGAGGGCGCGTTGTGGGGCGTGGCCGGCGCAAAGCATTTGAGTGCAATAATGCCGCGAGAGTAGGCTTAAGTGACATGGCCGTTTGTCAGCTTATCTGTATTTTGTATTTGTAAACTCTTCTTAATTAATGAGATGAGGCAAAGCTTTTGCCTCTGTTTCTAAAAAAAAATGTGAAGGGGGCAATCTGATAATTTTTCTTGATAAGCTTTAAGAGGAGGTTTTCATAAGGAGTTTTCGACAAAAGGACCTTTTTGTCACACATTTGCATCAAACTTTCCTTTTTGTTAAAAGAAAAAGAAAATGTAAGAGCTATGTTTGTTGCTTTATAGAAGGAGAAATATATATGGTACTCTTAACAGAAGAAGCGATGATTCAGGCGAAACCAAAGGCAGCAGAAGCAACAAATAAGTTGTTCGCCCGATAATAAAGGCCGAGAAGAAAGGACCATTGTGAATTCTACTCTCTACTCTGGCCGAACCAGCGGCCCCATGTCCGTTACAAAATGATTTGAAAGCTAAATATCTTCGATCCACCTAGCTTCTCTTGGAATCCGAGGGCCAATTGGGTGGCATTGATATGTTAGTGTAAGAATATTCTTATTCATCGCTCCTTCCACACATTCTAAGTGTAGATTTCTAAAGTTTTCTTGAAGTGATATCTATGGAACGCATCTCATATGTGCTCTTCTGCCATTGGTGTAGACACTACGTTGTCATCCTATCCAGCACGGATGGATTCGAACAAGGAGAAAAGCGACAGATGCAGAGGATTCGAATACACACTCATGGAACCATTTTGAGCTTTATGCAAAGCGGGCAATGTGCGTGGGCTCACGGGTATATTTTCGACCGGTATTTTCGTGGGTGGGGCGGTCGTCTCGACATGACCGCAGGAGCAGTGTGGATTCCTGTGTCCCTATCGCATCCTTGATCTAAGGAAGACGGCAAAAATATGAGATAAACACGAGGAACGACAGGCTAATGGATAGAAATGCAGAACAATACATACATGATCCAAGCCTCCAAGGTAGCTTTAGCTTTAAAGATGCATCACGCATGGACGCATGGTCGTCAAGGAACAGTGAGTCCATTCGCGAGCAGACGGCTAGATTCCTGGTGGCGCTTCAATAATTGCCGGCCCGGCTGGTAGAATGCGTTTCATTTTCGAGGCATGTAAATGCAGGATATTTCTGCGTTTCTACTGTGCGGTACAAGGGGGGACATATCAGTAGTTTTCTGCACTTTATACATCACTGTTCTAGACTAAAGTGGGCAGTAACTCAAGAAAGTAGCAGCACCGTAAGCGTCAAACCAGTGAGGATATTTCAGTAACTTAAGCTGGATTACAGATTCCATTTGCTTCTATAAGTTCAGAGTAAGAGAATGATGGAGTTTGACTGATACTAGTTTAGTATTTGTGCGAGCAACACGTTCATAGCTAGGTGATGGGCTTATATATGTAGACAACTCAAATTAAGCAGGTGGCAGAGGCAGTGGAAGGTCCACAGGAAGCACATCAGGCCGGTGCAGTGGTGTATGCAGAGTCGTGCACCGGAGCGAGACGATTTGGCCTTCTCTCCCTGGAAGAAAGACGGTGCCATATATGCCAGGTCGCCGTCGCTTTTCGGAGTAGGTAGAGACACCGGAGAGATGCCAAGGTTGAAGATAGGGCCGCTGATTCTCCGCCCGAATCGCCGCTTATCAGATCACCCTTTTCTTTACCTTTCTTTCCGCTGGTTCGCCAACCGGTGTAACAGATTTATGGCTTGCTGCTACAGACCCTACTGTTAGCGTGCCAAATTGCCAATCGTGTGTTTGTGGCACCAAACCAATCAGAACCCCTACTGTGATGGCGGGTCACAACGAAACGTAGCCGTGCCCCGACAAAAGGTGAAACATGTTTCGAATCACCCACCTGCTTTCTTTCTCATTCCATATTCCATATATCCAAACCGGATGGATCGTCGTCCACTGTATCCCATCGAGGCTAGAATGCTAGATAGCAAATTGGAGTGTCTTTTCGATGTCCAAACGTGACTCGTGCATCTAGTACGTGTGACACGTTACGGAACAAGTATGTGACCACGTTGTACGTGACCGACCTCCCGAAAGCCGCGCGCACCTGTGCAACCCCATCGTCCGCCGCCTCGACGCACGTACGCCTTCAGGGTCCTCCGCGCGCGCCCCGGCCGGCGTCTGCAACTCCTGCGCCGGCCACCGTATGCGCGGATCAGGCTACTTATTACTGACTTGCAGCCGGCCGGGCGCTCCAGCGTTGATCACGTCTCGCTTCGACAACAACGCATGCATACGGTCATGCACAACAGTTGCTATGACTCGATGACATCAACTGTGGCCGGGCTGGTGCAGCTTCGCAGTCCACTTCTCCACCACGGCAAATCCTTCCGCCCCGAGGCTGAGGTGTTGAGGAGGAGGCGTCGGATCGGCGGCAAGCTAGGACGACCAGCTCGTCGCCACGGATATGAAACTGCAACGTCGATCTCCTGAACCCCTGCCCTAAGCGGTGACGTCCTGAGTGGCTGAGTCCATCTGCTGCGACCCGTTGCCACCATCCCCGGAGTCCAACTGTCCAAGTGAAGAAGAACCTTGTCGAGCGCGAACATGAAGGTACATACGATTTCGAGCGTGTCATGCTGAGCCAAACTCTGGCGCACCGGGAGGGCTACCTGGCCGTCGCCTTGTTCACTCCGGTCTGCTGGCTTCAGTGCGTGGACACCTGCGAGTATATCTGTTCTTGGGACCAAGCCGAAGGTGCAACCACGGAACCCACACTGCCACACTGGTGCGGCCATTTGTTTTTGGGTTGCGAGCTCCGAGCTCCAGACGCCGAAAGGGTTCGGAGACGGAGCGAGAGATCGTATCATTCTGGTTAGGAAGTGGGACAGAAGTGAATGCCGCAGACTTGAGAAAACGGAGCTGGCAGACGGAGAAAATGATGTGGTGGAATCGTGATTTTGGGGTGGGTATTCAGAGTTTTAGACTCGTATTTGAATTGATGCTGAGCAGACTGGTACAACCATCCAAATTCATTATACCATCGAAGAAGTAACGCCTCGCTGGGCTGCGTATGGGTTATGGCTATAGTGCAGAGCACAAAAAGGGGGGTGGGGAATACAGAGAAAAGAAGGCTTAAATACTAGTCTTGTTTAATGACTCCAAAGAAAGGTAGCACCAGAGCGAGTGTCTAGGACTGTCGGATGTGATGATAGTATGTACAGGACCCACATATGGAAGCAACAAGGTACACCGCGGCCCAGACTTGTGCCTTTGGATTCCGCCTCAAGAAGATATGGCCAGCCGAGAAGATGGAATCGAGCTGTCGGATTGCAGATCCCAGATGTTTGCTGTCCAGTCCGTATCCTGTCACGCAGCCGTGGCGAATATGATTCTTGCAATGTACCGGCTTCATATTCTATCCTTGATGACGAGCTTGAAGAAGCCAATGATGAGGCATTATTGTCAAGAGATCTAGAAACTGCCTGTAGATGATGGAAAATGTTAGTTGACTTGTAGTACTTTCGATTGAGTAGATTGACTAGAACTCTACCCAGATTATTTTCTATGCTGACTTGAATACAGTGGGTTTACATGTACAAACCTCAATTCTCAGTACCAATGTTGACTTCTCTGAAGATAGGGACTCAACCTGAAAGAAACGTTTGAATCTCAGTATTGCATAAGCATACATCGGTGCAGGCAGATAGTAATGGCATTCTATAAACTACCAAATTATATCCAAGCAGGATCAATTGAACACGTTTTCTATGTAAAGAGCAATTCTGATATATATATAGAAAAAAGGTACCAAAGTCCCAAGACATGATATAAAATATGGACACAGAGAAAGAACTAACCTGCATTTGTTTCTGAATCAACCGATCAGTGAGTTGATCAAGCCTCTTCTTGAGTTCAATTTCCACCTCTGTAGGATGCACCATGTCCCTTTTTGTCAGCTCAATGTTTTTCCTCAATCTTCCTTGGCCTATGGACAAAAGGAGAGAATCCCAACCATTAGTTATCTTACTATTTTTCTGCACAATAGATGTAAAAAACTCAACTCTCCTGTACAGATGACCGTCACAACTCTATAAAAAAAGATAGCATGAATACTCTTACTTCAGTGTTATAATTTATTTCTATCCCTTCTCTCAATGATCTATCGCGTAGAGGGAACATATGTGCAGTAATGAAACAAGATAAAGGTCATTTGACCTGTGCCCCAAACAAGATCAAATGGGACTTCAAAATATTGGTCTAGTTGGGGGCTTGGGGGCTCCACCGGAAGAATTCTGAACACTAACTTGAAACATTTCTGGAAACAGTTCCTGGATCAACATACAAATTAACATAAATAAACAACGATACTTAAGTTATAGCCAGGAGACTGTACCTTGTCCTTTAAGCTGACAATTCTGTCACATGTCTGAGCATAATCTGCATCAATAGTTTCTTCTTCCAGCTTGACCTTCTCAAGGATTCTATCTAGACAAAAGTTCGACGAAGTTAAAAATAGAAAAGATAAGGAGACCTTTTTTAAGTCATCTTTTTTACTAGAACGGCTTAAACACAACATCATATCTGTTGTATGAGATGAAAGGACGATACATCAAATGTAATTCGATTGCTTGCCTCATTAACCAAAGGGGCACTTGCTTTCTGTATCTTAGCTATCTTTCTCTTGTATTCTGCTCATGGAATGATAAAAGGTCAGATATTGAAAACACTCAATGCTATTAGCTGATGAGAAAACTTTCCGAAAAGAATGTCATGCTATAATATACAACTGTTCTAATAATCAGAAACAATAATGCTTAAAGCTTAAAACCAAAGGGCTCTGTAATAGAAAACCCAAATAAGGATTAACTTACTATCTTGAGCAAAAGTCTTCAAATCAATTTCTTCTCGAGCTGTGCCACTTGATCAACCTAGTCAAAATAGAGACACAATTTAAAATTCTACTCCACATTGATAAAACATTTCGTTAGTCATCCAACTCACTGTTACCAGGGGCTATTGTGAAAAGATCTAGGCTATCGACTAGAAGAGAGGTGAATACAAACAAAACTAATCCCAAAACTGATCTCTACACAAGTATCTCTATAACAGTAAGCAATCCTAAGCAAAACATAACATACTAGTGATCAAAACAAGTATAGAGAAGTGCAAGGAAACAACCACGCAGGAGACACAAGATTTGTTGTCAAAGTTCGAGCCTTTGATGAGGCTCTACGTCTCTGTCAAGGAAGCTTGATTGTACGATCGAATCCGACACCGAATCGTGTTCTTTTCTTAAGATCCTTACCGATGCAAAGCTTCCCTTCTCTTGTATTAGCTCTTCACCTTGCAGTAAACAAGTTTCAAACCCTCACAATTTCTTAGGCTCTTCATAATGTCCTTGAAGGCTCCCAAATGACTTCTAACCGTTTAGGAGACGTTAATCTCCAAGAGTAACATGATTCAATCAGTTCGGCTTTGAGAGTTCATGCTTGGTCTCAAACTCATAAACTCATAGGTTCCGACTTCACAGCACAGTGGACAGAAGCAAATGTCGGAGTTCTGACTTGAACCCAGGCCCTCCTGGATTTTGAATGGGCCTTACCAAGGAGCAGTTAGAACGGATTTCTGGAGGTTTCGACATTGTACTCGGACCTTCTGAGAATTCAAGGATCCTCATTAGAGAATGGATAGAACTCATTCTCGGCGGTTCTGACAACGGACTCGGACATTCCAAGATTTAGGATAAGTCCAAAACAAATTCTCGAAGGCTCTGAGAAATTTCCGAATGCATAGGAAATTAGAGCTGTGGAGATAAACTTTAGAATCGAAAGGGTTTTAGACTTAGTAGAACCAAACCGAGTATATGAGGTGCGATTTCAGTGGTTTAGGTGTGAGGAGGGAGATGTTAGTCTAGAAGGACAAATAGTGCCCAAGAAAGACACTTTTCGATACTTGGGATCAATGCTACAGAGCAATGGTGGTATCGATGAGGATGTTAGCCACAGAATCAAAACAGTGGTGGATGAAATGGCGACAAGCATCTGGCATCCTTTGTGACAAAAAGGTCCCACAGAAGCTAAAAGGTAAGTTTTATAGGACGGCGATTAGACCTGCGATGTTGTATGGAGCAGAATGTTGACCCACTAAAAGACAACACATCCAGCAAATAAGTATCACAGAGATGCGTATGCTACGGTGGATCTATGGGCATACAAGAAGGGATGAAATTCGGAATGAGGATATACGTGATAGAGTGGGGGTGGTACCGATTGAAGAGAAGCTTGTCCAACATCGACTAAGATGATTTGGACATATCCAACGGAGGCCTCCAGAAGCACCGGTGCATAGCGGTATTCTAAGATCTATCGACAATATTAGGAGGGGCAGGGGGCGACCAAAATTGATATGGGAGGAGGCAGTAAAAAGAGACTTAAAAGATTGGAATGTATCTAAAGATTTGTCTCTAAATAGGACCGCGTGGAAATTAGCGATCCACGTGCCCGAACCATAATTTTCTTTTCAAGTCATTTTCTTTTATCTTTTGGTTTATGAATTTTTTATTGGGTTTCATCTCTAGCCTACCCCAACTTGCTTGGGACAAAAGGCTTAGTTGTTGTTGTTGTTGTACTGACTTTCAAGGCTGACTTAGGCGTTTCCAAAAACGAAACTCGAAGGTTCCGGGAAATCTTGGATGTCTCGACATCTAGAGGAACAGACAAGAAGGGCAACTCGGAGGCTCCGAGTTCTCTGACTCTTCACACAGAAGTGAAATTCAGATGTTCCGACATTTCCAAAAGGAGTGTGTATGAAGAGATTTCAAAGGCCTCTTTAGATTT
Source organism: Stipa capillata (assembly GCA_019208055.1). NCBI lineage: Eukaryota > Viridiplantae > Streptophyta > Magnoliopsida > Poales > Poaceae > Stipa > Stipa capillata. The sequence goes on from JAGXJF010004412.1 coordinate 453,064, forward strand.
GGAAATTGATCCCTAGCTAAGCATTATCAAGTACTCTCAACACTTTTCAAATTTAGGCCCCCTTAATGGTACGGTTTTGCCTAAACTCAATGTGATTCTTTGAACCACTAAAAGGGCTAGAAAACTATCATTAATCTTCGTTTCTTCGAAACGTCTTTCCTTATAACTTTTTCAAGGTCGCCAACGCTGGTTTTAACATTGCTTTTGGGACTAGAACACCTGATCACACTTGATGCACACATTAATCCATTAATCATTTTATCATTAATCATCAAAACCCACTTAGGGGCCAAGATGCACTTTTTTTACGGGAAACTGTAGGGGAGGCCCAACAGTATATATATTCTTAAGAAAGGTGACTAGAAATGTACACCAGGAGGGGGGCCTACAAGAGGATTACGACATTAAACAATAGAAGCAACCCAATCCCTAAGGGGTGCTATAAGCACCTCCTTCATCCTAAAAGAAAGGAGACTCAAGTCCTTGAAGAGAGACTCCCAATAAGCTAAGCTAGGATTGACATTGTCAAAAATTTCAGTATTTCTATGCTTCCAAATGTTCCAGGCCGTAGTGATGGAGACTTCCATAAAGAAAGGTTTGTGGAAGGATAGTATGGCTTATTGAAGAAGGTGGTCGATGCCCGCACTATTGTCGAGGAAGAAGCCAATAGAGCTCCAATAGGCAAGCTAAAGGCATACTCCAAGAAGTGGTGGTCCCTAGATTCAAGGGAGCCCAAACTGCAGAGGACACAAGTGTAGTCCTCAGTGACTGTGATATTGCGGCATTGAAGCATATCTCTGATGTTGAGTCTATCATTGAGTAGAAGCCAGGAGAAGGCTTTCATTTATTCGTGCATTTGGAGGCCCAGATCCAGGATAGGAGAGGGGTGGTGGCGTGGTTGGTTAGCGCGTAGGTCTCATAGCCAAGATGCACTTTCACTATGGCAGTTATCCTCCTCCAGCAACTTAATTTGCATTTGTGTATAAATTTGTAAATTTATAAATTTATACTCATTCTAGAGTAACGCATTCCAAAGTGTACCAATTATGTCTTATCAGGTATTGGCAGCATTGAGGAAAACGACCAAAAATTGTGACATGTAGTATGCACGATAGAGGCACCGACAAATGCTAGTATTTTCCAAATTTAAAAGGAAAGCATAAAGTAAGCTATGTTTAACTAGCCACTCATATCTATGGTTTGCCACTGCATCTGGCTTTCCATACACCAAGACTTTCTACATGTGCTCTTCCTTCTTGCTAAGAGAAAAACAACAATCTACAAATATATATTTTTGGCAGTTCTTTGCACTGCCCATGCTGGATACATGTCTTAGCATGTCATGGCAATGTTATCAACCATAATGCATATATAAGACGATAGCTGATTATAACTGATCCCCAAAACTCAGCATGTTATGTATAACACTCTTCGTTAGTAAGTAAAACATGCCAATCGAATTATAAACAACATTGTTTCATTGTACTGCTTTATCCAATTCATCATCAAAACAGCTACAGTTGTAGTGCAAGCAGGCTATACTTCTGTGGCACGATGATTTAATAGTGTATAGAACTACAAAGCACAAAACCCCTATTGAAAAATGTGGTCTACAACATAACTGTATATACAGAGGAAGTATGCACATATATAACGTATTAAAAAAGTGGCACCAAAAGAAACTAGAAATAAATAACACATAGACGGTCAACAACTGACATAGAGAAACAAAGTGGTGAGAAAAGACGACATACTTGAACTTCCAGATTCCATTGTTCCCTGGCAAGTGACTTTGCAAGCTCTGCGTTTGTAACCTGCAAAGATATTTGGTAAGGACATTGTTGAGACTTGTAGTGATTATACAGCCTAACCGGCCAGATTATGCAACCTAACTGGCCATTATACATTACAGATAGGAGCAAGTGTATATATGACCTGGTAGACCCTATTTTAGGGCATGGAGAGAAAATAATATTTCTTAGCACAAAAGTCCAAAGGCTATATATATTGTGTTGCTTGTAAGACAGGGCAGGAAGAATGGCAAAAGAAGCAGAGTCCTAAAGAGTGGTGATACCTCAAGTTCAGCCAACCGTACAAGGGCTTCCATTCTAGTACTGTGATGCCGTTGTTTCTCTATCTCTGTAGCCTCCATGGTTTCAATCATACTAGTCTGCAACTCTGAAGCCTGAAAATTGAACATGAAAAGAGTTGGAAAAAATTCTGATAAAGAAATGATCACTTTCTGAAAATCAACCTCACGTGATAACTTATAGTTATATGACACAATCATAATACTTTAACATATGAACATTGAGCTGTCAACTCAGCTTCATAAATCACAACAAACAGTTGTTGGAACAGAGCATGAGAAGACAAGCTAAGGACCAAAATAGACAGCACTAATCGCAAAATGAGCGTTCAATTAGTCATTTGAAATCATTAAAACTATTTATCTATAAATAATATATGCCAAAAAAAAGCCCCCTGATAAAACTTAAGTGATGCAATCAATGGATCATAGTGTCAAATTCACAGTGCTAAAAACTCAAAGCAGTGACAGAATAACAATAGCAAGAGCTACGTCCATCAACATAATTGGAACTGAGTTATTTAGCACTACCATTGTTGAGATCACTATAAAGTTGCACAGCCAGGAAAATGTCGAACTGTGTCATTTGTGTTCAAATGTTGGCTTGCTAGTTGTGGATTCTTACAACACAACGGTGCAAACCCATCCAAGCCAACAGGAACTGATTCCACATTTCTGCATTATTACAGTCTTAATAGATTGCACTCATGTACTAACCCAAACGTTCTGTGAATCAGTGAATGGCTTACGTGGAGTGAAGTATTAGAACATTCTCTTTAAATCCGCTTATCGAGTCATAGAATTTAGTCACGCCAAGGAATCTCACAAACTACACAAGGAAACCTAAAATCGCCATGAAGCAGACTCACCTCCTGCGCCTGCTCCTTCTCGCGCACGGCGAGCAGCTTCTCAAGGCTGGTCTTCTCCCCCTCGAGCCTCGCCACGGCCTCCTCCCTCTCTGCGATCGCTCGAGCCGCCATCGCCGCGAGCCGCTCAGCCCGCCGCCGACTCCTCTCTTCCTCCCTCCGCCTCTCTTCCTCCGAATCCTCCGAATCGTCGCTCGCAGACCCATCCGAATCCTCATTGCTCCCGCTCCCGCTCTCAGACAGGTCTCCCTTCTCGGCCTCGCGATCCCTCCGATCCTCCTCCGGCTTGGCCTCGACCGCCCCCACAGGCCCACCTCCGGGCTGATCCTGTGCCGAGAGATCCGCCGCGGCGGAGGCGGAGCGGCGGGGGGCGGGGGAAGGCGCGGAGTGGCGCTTAGCGGCGAGGCGGAGGCCGAGGGAGGGAGGCGGGGTCGCCGCTGGCGGCGGCCTGCGCGGCGCGGGGGCGTCGACGACTGCGCCGGAGGAAGGCTGTTGCTGGAGGGCGGTGAGGTCGGAGGCGGAGGAGGACTTGCCGAGCGACTCCGCCGCCTGCTGGTCGATCTGGAGAAGACGAGTGAAGAGTTAGACGAGCTGGGGTAGTGAGGACGAGACGGGGGGGAGTGGGGGAAGGAGCGCGGCGCTTGCTTGGTGGAGGAGGGTTTCGGCGGCTTTGAGCTTGGAGGAGATCCAGCCCGCCATGGCGCCGGCGCGGCGGGGCGGGGCGTCGCGACGCGTGGGGAATGGAGGGGACGCCGCGCCGGTGGTTGCTGGATTTGGTGGGTCGGTGACGGAACACGGTGGGCTGCGCAACCGCCGCGGGTGGCAACCGGCCGATAGCAAAGGGGTGTGTTGGCTTCCATTGTACTCCAATGGGTGTATTTTTTGACCGATGGATCAAATTTAAACGGCTTGGATGGAAGATAGGCCGCGTGATGAAACGATAGAATTGTAAAAGTACAAAGCGGACCTTGAGAGGGGAAGTGCCAAGGTGACCATGCGGTACATGTACTTATTATTTTAAAATTTTGAAAATCACATATTTATGTTTTAAAAAAATCTAAAAGAATTCATACATGTATATCATGGAGTGATGTTTGCACGGTTAAATTTTCGTAAAATAATATACCCATTTGTGACCTGTGTAAAAAAAATACATTAGAGGTCATGAACAGTCGTGAACAGTACACATATTTATTTTTTTACACAGGTCACAAATAGGTATATTATTTTATAAAAATTTACCTGTGTATACTTCATTCCATCTTAAATCGGTATGAATTTTTTTAGATTTTTTTGAAACTTATATGTGATTTTAAAAAATTGAGGAAAGTCAAATGGATGTAAATACCCCTAGGTGCACAAAATCCCCACTCACCTTGAGAGCCCATTTGAAAGTTAGAAACTCTTTCTGGATTACGTGGAAGTTAAATTGATTCCGTGGAAATCATGACAAAAAAAAGCCTAAAACAGAGTAACAACCAAGGTATTGAAAGTCTTAGGTTAGCAGTGCACAGGTCTCCTAACACACCGAGATATCATAGGAATTCTGTAGAAACCACAAAAGTTTCATATGAATCTTATTTATATTCCCCAAGCATGTTGCTTTACTGAAGTGAGCCATCTAGGTACACTTCAACAGGTTGTCCTTCAAACAATGGTTTGTATTGTTGGTCATGTAAGCATGTATTGTTAATTAAGTAGTGCTTAAAGTAGCAATGTTGTTCCCTTATTTCATGTGTTGGGGTTGTATCACGTATCATTGTAAATTTAACGAGGTATGCAACCGATTTTGGAGTCATCACTGTCTACACAATATGAAACTTTAACTGCTCAACACGATACACTCTTTAACTTTGATATTTACACTTTCCAATGTCTTAATATTTTGATAATTTTGAAAATATGTAACATAACCGCATCAATGATATCCTACATAATTCCATATGGGCTTCATGTGGGCACTAGAAAGGGCATTTGGACATTTTTCTTAAGAAACCTTTAGAAACGAGACGCTACCTATACAACCTCTCATTTCTTCTATAAAATTTCTTCTCTCGCCCTAGATGAACACCTGCTCACACATTTTTCACAAATTAAGGTGGCAAACAGAGAGAATATCCCAAAAGCGTAAAAGAGTCCACTACAAGAGAAAGGCTTGCGGTTCCGTCGTGACCACAAAGAGCAGTGGCAGAGCATGATGCAAAGTCGAGGAGGGGCCATGAAAAAATCTATTGACAACACCAAGCTACACATGCACGCAAGCTAGGCTCAAGCTCCGCGGGCTATCCACTGTGAATGGGCCAAAAATGTTACTTTGGGCTTGAGCGTCCATCCTGCAATTAGCGTCTACAAGGACCATATGTCGCTCTACTTACATATGCAAACACGACCGCAAGTTCACAACCACCATACAAACACGGACTAATATCTGATCTAATAAAAATATTTAGAGAGAAGGACAGGCCACGACCCAATGTGATCACCATTACGTTCCCCTGCCGAAGAGAGCCTGGGTTTTGAGGCATCCTTGACGCGGCAACTCTGAAGCTGGCGAAGATCGAGCTCCACCGCCATCGCCTTCCACGCTGCCGCCACCGCTACCCCGTCATCTATTGATGATGTCAGGGTGTACTCCAACCCGTGGCTTCTGGGATGGAGGAGTCGCCTTCATCGTTGTTGTCGTCTTCGTCGCCATTATCACTATGTATTCTTGAGGAGATTAGATCGAATTCTAGCATGTGTATATCTTCGCCTTGTTCTTGTATTTGTTTTGGGTGATGAAAGTGCATATATGTCCCCAAACTTATGTTTAATGTTTTTGATGATTAATGATAACTGGGTTTGTGGACTAACAATTTCCTTGAGTTGGAAAGTGTATATGAGTTAGATTCCACTCCGTCAGGTTGCATCAAGAGTATGAGCCTACGAACCCATGATTGATTCTATTGAGTTGTGCATCATATATAGATGAACTTTAAGTGAAGATTCCATCTTATGGAGATGGACAACTAAAGAGTGGGTTCAAGGTGTGAACTAATGTAAGGATCAACAAATGATGAAGTTTGACCAAGATGAGATTTATGGATGAATATGAGATAGCCAACACCGAGCTTGAAAAATATGTCACTTGTGATCATATGATCACAACTAAATAATAAAGGTTTTGTGTAAGGATTAAGTTCACTCCGTGATGCTAAATCAAGACGATAATCTCACCAAAGCTCAAGTAAATATGGCATCAAGTGTTGATGGTCATCAAGGTGCATTGAATGTCGTCATAAGCTTTGGAGGTATCTTCATATGAGGGTGATACTCAAAAAGGTTGATGTGGTCATCATGCAAGGATGAACCTCAAGCAAAACTTTAATGTTGATAAGTACCAAGAGATGACAACATCAACGTGTACAAGTTCAAGTCGAGCATTATGTGAAGACATATACTTAAAAGTTATGTTCCATCAAGCTATGGTTGGCAAACTAGTGAAGATGTCATTAAGAAAAGTCTTTCCCATATTGTTGATGGGGAAGCAAATTACAAGACTTCACCAAGCAAGAGAAATTGAAGAAAGATTTTGACTTCAACAAGGATGATTGTCTTCATCAAGCTCAAGTGGAGTGCTCAAAAAAGTATGATTAGCTAATTTTTCCTAGTTTTACTAGTCTGAAGGTATTAGGAGACTGGGTTATAGAATAGATAGTTGTTCTATCAAGAGGGGTTGTCAGATAAGTAGTTTGAATGAGTCGCACATCGAGTGCTCAAACTTTTGCATAAGTTGCATCGTCCTTCTTGTTTGATCTTGGTTTAAATCTTGTGAGATCTAACCATACATTTATTGATCTTTAATAACTCGATTGCACCGTTGCATCGAAGAGAAAAAATTTCTTAATTCGGATTAACCATTTGCCTTCTTCAAAGTGCATCTTAGCCCCCTAAATAGGTTCTAATGATTAATACAAAAATATTAAGGGACTAATAAGTGCATCAAGTGTGATTATGTGTTTTCGTCCCAAAACAATGGTAAAACCAACGTTAACGATCCCTAAAAATTTCTAAGAAAACATAGCTTGAAGAAACAAAGATTAAGGATAAATTTCTAGTCCTTTTAGTGGTTTAAGGAATCATATTGAGTTTAAGAAAAGCTGTACCATTAAGGTAGGCCTAAATTTAGAAGCTGGTGAGAGTGTCTTATTAATGCTCAGTTACGAATCAATTTCCAAATCCAAAGAGACCTTTGAAATCACTTCATACACACTCCTTTTGGAAATGTCAAAACATTCGAGTTTCATGTCAGAACATTCAAGTTTCACTTTTGTGTAACGAGTTAGGGAACTTGAAGCCTTCGAGTTGCCATTCCTCTCTGTTCTTGTAGATGTTGGACCATCCAAGATTTCCCAAAACCTCTAAGTTTTGTTCTTGGAAACGCCTAAGTCATTTCACCTTGAAAGTTGGAGCTCTTAGGATTTCTCAAAGGCCCCGAGAACCTGTTATGGCCTTATCTTTTGAAATCTTGGAATGTCCGAGTCAGAAGTCGGAACCTCCGAGAATGAGTTATGTTCATCCTCTATTGAGGATCCTTGAAATCGCAAAAGGTCCGAATATAATGTCAGAACCTTCAGAAATACATTATGAGCATGCCTTAGTAAGGCCATTCTAAATCCCCAGGGTCTGGGTTCAAGTTGGAACCGCCAACTTTCATTTTTGTCTGCTGTGCTATCGAAACCTCCAAGTTTGTGTCCGAAGTTTCAAGATCTGTTTCTAGACAATCAAAGTAGTCATTGCTTTCAAATGTTGAAACTTTCAAGTTCTATCTCGAAAGTCCCAAGTTCTTCCGCTTTTGCACAGACGGCTCATTTTTTAGGATTGGCTCTATATATCCCAATCCTATTTGCTCATGAGAACTCTTTGTCAATACATTCTTATGCTCTCCTGAGTCTTACTCCATATTTCCTCAAGCCCAATTTGTCGTCCGTGTGAGGAAATATTTGAGAGAGATAAATTGAGTCATAGTTGAACATCAAACAAGAGTTTATCTCCAAGCCGAACTGATTGAAGCATGTTGCTCTTGGAGATTGACGTATTCTAAATGGCTAGGAGCCCCTTGGGAGCCTTCAAGGTGATTGCAAAGAGCTCCAAGAAGTTTGTGAGGGTTTGGAGCTCATCTATCACAAGGTGAAGAGCTTCACAAGAGAAGGGAATCTTCGCAATGGCTAGCTCCTTGAGGGAAAAGCACGATTTGGTGTTGGCTTCGATCGTAGGATCAAGTTTCCTCAACGGAGGCGTAGAACCTCGTTAGATGTTTGAACTTCGATAACAAATCTTGTGTCTCCCATGTGGTTATTTTCTTTCACTTTTCTATACTTGTTTTCTTATATGTTTTGATCACTAGTATGCTAGGGCTTGCTTAGTGTTATAGAGATACTTGTGTAGAAATCAGTTTTTGGTTTTGATTTTGTTAATCTCCTATTCACCCATCATCTAGTCAATAGTGTAGATCCTTTAAATTTGTACCGGAGCATTGTGCTCTCATTCTTAGGTTTTAGCATCTAGAGATATATGATGTCTACTAGTGAGGAGATGCATGTAGGTAGAAGTCCATACTTTGATGGTTCAAATTATATTAGTTAGAAACACAAAATGAACATGCATTTAATGGCCATTAGACCAAGCATATGACGTATTATTATTGATGGTTATGCAGTGCTCAACGAAGACGAGCTCACCAATGATGACCACCAAAACATCCACCTCAATGCCTAAATGGTAAATGTCATCTTCAACGCATTAAGCCCGGATGAGTTCAACGAGTGAGCACGCTTGAGAACACCAAGACAATTTGAAACAGGATCATAGAGATTCACGAGGAAACTTCTTGGTCAGTTTTGGTTATCTTTTGATCGAAATGGGTGTGAAGTAGAATTTGTTGCGAGGAGCAGGTGCTTGGTTTAGGGTATGAAATTGTTGTCCCATAATGCGTCCCGGAGACTTTTCAACATAATTACACAGCGCTGGAAAGAAGTAAGGGTTTAGGTTTGCTATGTTGTGACTGGTGACTGGAGTCTGATGATTTGTTCCCATGGAATGTATCAAATATTGTTAAAATGAGAATATTGTTAGAGGACATTGCTTCTTGGAGATTGCTCGTGTAGGAAGTCTGGGCATGGCCATGCATGCCTGCAACCTATGAGACTGGCAAATTCCAAAGACACAGGGGAATCTAGTAACTATGGCACTTATTCATGAAGGAATTACTACATGATCATGTTTAATCCCTGTACATTTATATAGATAAATAGTCGAAGTTGTGACCCTTTTTTTGGAACGAGCGGAAGATGTTGCTGCTCGTGGTACTACCGTGAAACTCAAATTTTTTAAAAAAATATTATTTTTTTCTCGTAAATTACAGCATTACAACACAAAATGAAAAAAATTCAAAAATAAGGCCCGGTCGGCCGCCCAAATGCCGAAAAGCTCTAATCGGTCGACAACTTGCCGATTACTTGATGGGTCGGGCCGCGATGAACCGAAATGCAGTACGTCGGCCCACGAACGGCCGACTCGACCTAGTCAGCAACCCAAATGCCGACTTGCCCTCTAGTCGGCAGTTGGCTGGCCGAATTGCCCCTAGTCGGCATTTGGCTGGCCAACTTGCCCAGTCGGCATTTTGAAGCCCGACTCGGGCACTCGGCGCCGCTTTGCTAACACACGTGAGGCAGCAATCTAGGGCGGCGGCGGCGCGGCTTGGCGAGGGGCGGCGGCGGCGGCAGCGGCGGAGGCGCAGCGGCAAACCTAGAGTGGAAGAGAAGAGGAGGAAGAAGAGAGGAAGAGAAGAGGAGGAAGAAGAGGAGAAGGAAGAAGAGAGGAAGAGAAGAGGAGGAAGAAGAGAGGAAGAGAAGAGGAGGAAGAAGAGAAGAAGGAAGAAGAGAGGAAGAGAAGAGGAGGAAGAAGAGAGGAAGAGAAGAGGAGGAAGAAGAGAAGGAGGAAGAAGAGAGGAAGAGAAGAGGAAGAGAAGAGGAAGAGAAGAGGAGGAAGAAGAGAATAGAAGCAGCGTCGCGGTTTTTTCATCATTCAGGTAAACCCTAATTTTAAAAAAAATTATACATTTAGTTTAGTATTTAGTTCGAACACAATAATTTTAGAAATTTGTCTTTTGTAGCATAGCATCGACATGTTAGCTTAATGTTAAACAAAATGTATTAATATGTTAGGTATATGAGCTGTTAGTTAGTGTTAGAAAAAATTATTAGTATGTTAGGTACACAAGCTGTTAGAATAATTTACTAGGGGCATCCCAGAAGCTGAATTCAGACTATGATCACGTAGTCTGATGATTTTAGAAATAGTCATATAGAACTACAGGGGCTGATAGTGTTGTTAGGAAAAATCGTCCAGAAACAATAGAAGTGGACTACGTAGTTAAGAAATAGTTGTAAACCTAGTTTTGTTACTATAGACACTTGAACAAACCTAGGAGAAGTGGACTGCTTGAATAATAAACGTGGGAGTCTCGTACATCTTGAACATAGTTGATGTTAGTTTGTAGCGTACAATGGTAAATTTTACGAAATGATGTTACGGATGACAAGAATGTCCGATACAGTGAGATTCAAGATTTTCTATGGTCCTGGAGAAGTGAGGACAAACTCGTATGGAGTTGATCTTAGTGCATTCAATTACACTGTATTGCCTCTGCAAAATCCTGAGTCGATGAACATTAGAGAAGCTAAAGACTGGTTCACCCGTAGCTTTGGTCTTTATATGGACACGTATAGCATCAGCATTCAAGCTGTGTTTACAATGTCCTTAAGTTCCCTGCGCTGGGATCTGATATCCGTTGAAAAAACAAAAGAGTGGAGTTCTTGGCTTAGGGTCTGCAGCGGTCGTAAGGATGAGCCTGTTGTTTTGGTGCAAGCTCTTGCGAAAGATCTAATGTGATATCCTTGTAGAGCGTATGAAAAAGATCACATGAGTGCATCAGCGCAAGGGGTAACACAGTACGGAGCCGGAGATCATTCTGAAGCAGTGATTCTGGGAGGAATGAGACCTAACTATGGTCCTACTGGGCGGGCAGATGAAGCTGAGGAATTCAAAGAGTTGGTGGAGGCTATGGAGCAGGAAGATATAGCGGGCATTGTGCAAGATGACGACGAGGAGGCTGATGATGAAGATAGTGCTGAGGACGAGGAGACTTCTGATCATCAAATTCTGAGCGGGTGGGGCCAAGAACTATTGGGTTGTATGCGTGTGACAGATGGGCATGAGTCATTGTGGAAGTTCAGAAGCAATGAGGTAAAACATGGCACCATGTATCGCAACAAGCTCGAATTGAAAGATGCAGTTGCCCTATGGGGTATGTCCTCGCAAAGAATATTTTATGTTCAAGTGTCTACCCCAACCCAGTACACCGCAAAGTGCAGCGGTAATGGTTGTCCTTGCTCTGTGCATGCTCACGTCCCGAAGTATGAAATGACTTAGATTGTTAGTAGAGTAGTGCCTCATAACTGTGTTCGATCCAACGTCCTCGCAGAGCATTGTAACATGACTTCAAGTTTAATTGCAAGATTGATGTTTGCCGAGATAGTGGAGAAGAAAGATATGGAAGCGAAACATATTCAAGTAGCAATAAAGAACAAGTACCAGTTCTCAATCAGCTACGGAAAAGTATAGCGTGCAAAACAGAAAGCCATGGAGATACGATTTGGGAATTTCAGAAATTCATATCATAACCTTCCCTACCTGCTGTGGATACTACAAGGCAGGAACCCGGGCACGTATGTCAACATGAAGTATACTTTGTCATCCGAGTCACCAGGATTTAAAGAGATGAACCGAGCTTTTTTCTCCTTCAGAGTTTGCATTGAAGTATTTAACCATTGTCGACCTTTGCTGTGTGTTAATGGTACGTTCTTAACAGGCAAGTATAGGGGGCAAATCCTTACCGCTATTGGAGTGGACAGTAACAACCAAATTCTTCCACTGGCTTTCACATTTGTTGAAGGCGAGAATTACGCGAGCTGGCTATGGTTCTTCAGAAGACTGAAGCGAGGTGTCGTCAAAAATTGACCAAACGTGTGCATACTCCATGACAAGCATCCCGGTATATTGAAGACCATGAAGACTCTAACAAACCCCGGACCGGATGAGCTTGAACCCTGGGCTGATATGCAAAGTCACTGGTGCATTCGCCATCTGGGGGCAAATTTCTAACGGCAGCTCAGAAACAAGCGTCTTATGAATCTCTTCAAGAGGCTATCCAAACAAAATCAGCAAAAGAAGTTATATAAACTGTGGGCTAAGCTTGATGAATTCACAAAAACAGAGTTAATTCAGCAGAGGAAGAAAGCCACGGCAATTGCAGTAGCAGCGGACGAGGAGCCGAAAGAACTGTGCGCACTACCTGGTATTGACCCACTCGGTGTTAAGAGGAAGAAGGGTGTACGAATCAAGACCTTCTCCGAGTGGATCGAGAATGAGCCGAAGAAGAGATGGTCTTTACTCTTTGACACTCACGTTGCGAGGTACGGTATCATGACAATCAACCTAGCAGAGGTGTACAATTGGGTACTTCGCAGACAACGCGGTTTACCCTTAGTTGCTATAGTGGAGAGCATACTTCATGGGACAATCCAGTACTTCCAAGAGAGGTATCGGACAGCTGTATTGCACATGAGCACCTACACTGAAACTCCTTTCAGCGCGACGGTCATGCAGTACATGGAGCAGAAGATAGCAAAGGGGAGGATGCACACCGTCATAAGGATTGGCAACCTGCAACATAGGTACGAAGTTCGACTACGGGATAAGACAGGTTTTAGAACCACAAATGAGGTTCGGACGTTCGAGGTTGCTTTTGGGTGTGAAGAAATTCCAACCTGTAGCTGCACATGCAACAAGCCTTTTCTTCTACACAAGCCATGCTCACATGTGCTAGCCGCGTGTGGGCTAATTGGTATGGACTCTACCTCTTTCATGTCACCGTTTTATTTAAAGGATGCCGTCCTTGCAACATGGAGCGGTGAAATTACTAGATTCCGTGCTGTCGACAACTTCACCAAAGTAGAAGAGGATCAAAGGAAATTCATACCGCACTGGAGCCTACTTCGTGACAACAAGGGGCGGCATAGAGTTCGTTGAATTCGCAATGACATGGATGAGTCAGAGGTTGGGGGCTCTACAAGGCAGTGCTTGCATTGTGCTGCTTATGGCCATCGGAAGAAACATTGTCTCAAGTTAAAGGACCAAGCGGGACGTGATCCCACGGCAAGTACATCGGCAATCCCTTCTACTAGGACTGGACGAGGGCGTGGACATCATGCCTTCGCGAAGTGAGAACTAGGCTTCGTAATGATACGTCCTAAATAATGATTTGTACTATTCCAATTATGTTCGAAATTTAGTACTGTGTTTGAATTTGAACTTGTTTGTAATAATTCTAGTGAACTTCTAATATGTGCCTGCTTGGTCTGGTCAATTATGTAATTGAACTTCTTTGTTGTAGTTTCGTACTGTGTTTGACATGTTTATAATAATTCTAGTGAACTTCTAATATGTGCCTGCTTTGGTCCGGTCAATTATGTACTTCAACTTTTTTCTTGTACCGTGTTGATGCACTGATATGCAGTACTACTTGACATGTGCTACGTGTTATGATCCTGCAATAGGCTTGCAGGTATGACGGACTTCGAGTTGCTCGATGCGCGGGTGGACGGTAAGCACCGAGCGAAGAAGATTGCCGATGGCAAGTTCAGCCCGGTCTTCAGGACCCATACCCCCGTGTGGCATTGAGGATTCACCCAGCGTGGATCAATAGGTACATCTACACGAGACCCCATGTAAGCCAGTCATTGTGATATGTAATATGCATTCAATTTTACAGGTTGAAGTGGGCGGGTCTACTCTCCCTGGCACGGATGGTGGAGGGCACGGACGAGGACTACCAGCTCCTCGGTGAGGACGAGGAACCTCACGACATGGAGGTCAGGTCTAGACGTTTTTCTTTCGACAGGGCTTTGTTAACGTGCCTCGTCGATCAATGGAGACCGGAAACCCATACTTTCCACTTTCCTTGGGGAGAGATGGCCCCGATGCTGCAAGACGTGTCTTACCTGCTAGGTCTCCCAATCGCGGGGACAGCGGTTGGACCTTTGGAGCCTTCACCCACCTGGTGGGCAGATCTCGTGTAGCGCTTCACAGGTTTTCGTCCCCACGATGATCCCCTGCATCCTATCGACGAGCACCAGAAGCACGGCCCGAAGTGGGCGTGGTACCGACGGTTTGAGGTAAGCTCTAACAACCTATCTCGGTCATGCTATTATTTATGAAATTTTTAACCAAATGAGCATTTCGTGCAGCTAGGAGAGCTTGGTTGGCCTGGTGAGCAGTTGACGAACCACCAGATCACGCGTTCATTGGAGGTGTACATCATATGGCTGTTCGGCTATGTGATGTTCACCAACTCTCACGTCGACATGGTCGATGCCCGTCACATCGAGATTGCGAGACAGGTAGCGGGCACACAGGACCCCAGCGATCTCCCACCCAAGAGTTGGGGATCGGCCGTTCTTTCGGCCACTACACGCGCGCTATGTGATGCCTGCACAAGGACTACGAGAAAGCCGTCGTTGCTGGGCTACCCTATTCTGCTGTAGGTTAGTTGTTCATAGTTGTATGTTATGAATATTACACAATATGTTAGCGTCATTACATACTTTGCAGGTTTGGTCGTACGAGCGTTTCCCTATAGGGAGACCATTCGTGAACGCGGACGAGCCTTACGGAGTTGAGTTGTACCACAACAACCCACTCGGGGGACCTATTTTCAGTTTGCTGTGGACACGGCGTCGGGTAAGTTCGTGCGTACAACCCTACGTACTTTTGCTATATCCATTTGATTGTTGGCACTTACGTTATCATACTTTCATGCTACAGCCACAGTTCACGTCTGCACAGCTGAGAAACTGCAACCTCGCGTTCACGGAGCAGTTCGACTTCTTGCCTCACGAGAAGGTCACGTAGGAGCCTTACACTGAAGAGGCTAGGCTCTATCGTGCTCCCCACGGCCTTTCTCCATTATGCACTAGGGATGATGCATACTGGATGACAAGGAAGAAGTTGGTCTTCGACATCTTCGTTGAAGACTACGCTGTACATCGTGTGATGCGACAGTTCGGCCTACACCAGGACGGACCACCGTCGCACGCAGTTCCTCTGGATCGTGCCACGCATGGGTACGTCCCATATACCTTGATATTATGGAATCAACATAATTACTTACATATCTAAAGCATTCTTGCAGCTGGTCTTGTAGAGGGGGGTGTGTTAGGGCACAGGAGTGGACACAGCTCTTGCACCCTTACGTTCAGGCTTGGGGCGAGGCTACGGCGGACTGTTGGGAGGAGTCTAGGGCCTTCGACCTTCAGGCCCATCGGGCTTACCTCCAGTGGTACGTTGGTAGGACTCGCATTTTCCTTGTAACACGCATGGAGCGTGAGGAGATCCAGCCAACACGGACCACAGATTTGTACCCATTAGACAGTGCATGTTTGAGGGCCAATGCGGTATGTTCTACTACGTGTTTGAAAATATATGTTATACACTCTATTCGTTGCTAACAACTGAGGTGGCACGTGAGCTTCACGACCACATCACGACCGAACTAACGAGATCGAGGACAAGAGATGACTCTACTGCGTGGTCTCATGTAGAGGAGCTGTGCTGTAGTTTGCTCCACGCTCTTTCGTGTACACGGGCGTCAGATGTGATCGACCCGCAGAGAGGACGTGGAGCACACCTCCCTCGAAGGCCATCCGCGATGCAGCCTACTCCCCCAGGTCCTTCACAGGCCGGTGGGTCTTCCTGGCAGGCGCCGCAGTAGGAGGTCAGGCAGCTATTTCCCTAGGACATGCCGTCAAGCTCTCAGTGCACACCTACACAGATTCCGTCCATGATTTCCACACCTGGTACGTAATCTTTTGCTGCTTCCGTAATAGATTCAATATTTCTACTCACAATCATGACCTATTGTCTCGCACAGGTTTTGTTCCCATGTCACATGGAGGAGGAGGTTCGGACAGCCCGTCTCGATACTTCCTGAACACTCAGTTCGACCCCGCTGACAATTCTGCGTTGGGAGGAGGTTATCCTACCCCGTCTTCGCCGCCGCCACCCACGCAGGACACCCAGTCTACCGTCCCTCAACCTGATGAGCCCTCGCACGGTAGATGCCGTCGTACGATTATTCTGCCGGAACAGTTAACGTACTCGGACTTCCGCAAGAGGCCGCGGAGGGTGCCGCATCGAGGACGTGGACAGGGAGGCCCAGGAGGACCTACCCAGGGAGACTAGCAGGAGTAGTTGTTTTCGAATAGTTAGGACCGCATCCTTTTTGATTTTATCTATCTTAGATGTACTACTTTTCCATAGAAAACTTAGTTTATTTCATCAAAATCTAGACTACGAGTATGATACATTGTTATCAGTACACATGGGGTAGATGGTATGATAACGTTCACATGATACAACCATAGAACCGAACAACCTAATAGTAGAACAACTAAGATAATAGGACATAGGACAACCTACTCAGAGCCTTTCGGATATTTTCCCTTCCTCATACGACGAGCATGAGCTTCCTCTCCTTCTTCCTTCACGCGACACGCGATCTCGCGCTTCCTCGCCCTTTCAGCCTCACGTGCTTCCGCAGCTCGACGTTTCGCCTCCATCTTTTCCTTGCGTTGCTCCTCCTGCCAACGCTTTCGCTTCTCCACCTCCTCCGCCTCGTGCATGCATTGCAGAGCAAAATCTCGCCTAAAATATACCTCGCGCATGAATTGTTCTTCATCCTCTTTCGATTGGGTATTGTCCAGCCACTGTATGTAGTCACATATAGTGGGTGGAGACTGCAAGCAAATGAGTGTTAGTATTGTGTTGCATCGTGTTACGAGCGGGTGGAACCAAGAACTATTGGGTGCAATGCGTGTTTTACCCTTCGACACTGTGTGCGCACGGCAACCTTCGCTGCCTCTTCATCGTAGTTAGCGCACATGAAGAACCTTCTTCCGAAGGTGTACGACATCTCTCTTGACACCATTAGTTTGCACGGATCTTGGCACCAGCAGAGGGGAACCTCGACTCCGTTCGGCACATCGGCAGTAAACTTCTCCTTCAGCATGTCGTCCGAACCAGATGAAGCCATTTCTACCATTTCGGAGTATGGCCGTGGTTAGTACATCCAAGAAACTAAACAAAATTCCATAAATATTTATCTCACTTGAGCCCCCCTGCCGAAATCCCTCTTCCGCCTCGCCTCCAAAACCCCTCTCCACTCCTTTCTATCTACGTATTTGATCTATTATGTTCGTCGGTGGGTGGGAAGCAAAGAGAGGTCTGGGGGTAGATAAATAGGGCAGCTAGGACCTGAGTCGGCAGCTGGCTGGCCGACTTCCTGTTCGCGTCAAAATCAGTTGAATAACTCGTCTGCTGGGCCGACATCCTTACATTCGGCAATTGGTATGCCGATTACGTCATTTCGGCAGATGGACAGCCGACTGGGCCTTATTTTTGAAAAAATTGATTTTGTGTTGCACTGCTGTAATTTATGGTAAAAAAAATAATATTTAAAAAAAAATTCGTGAAACTCAACGTTTTGCTGGACCGCTGATAGCAGCACCGTAACTCCTGAAACCTCGATTGGAGCGGACGAAGCAACGATGGCTCTTCAGGGCCTTTCGTTTAGGCTCTAGTGTGTCTTCCCACCGCGTCTGCCGTGCACCGGTGCGTGTTGCCTTGGTCGCTCACACTTGCAGGGCCAGTGCCGCGAGCCAGCGTTGGGAGGGCCCCGTGCCACAACACGTGGGCTCCGTGTCACAACAGAAATACCAAATCAGCGCTAATTGTGCTCGTAACTGCATCAATCCTGCACGCACGTACCAGTAAGAAATTTCAGAATTCAGAAACCACGGTGTTCGTTGGGGGTGGACAAAAAGCGGGAGCTGATCCGCTATCCGTTTGTTACGTACTGCACATGTGAACCACGCCCCTATTGGTAGTCCATGACATGCTCACATGGCCCAAGCAATCGAACTATCAAAGTCACATGGAACCAGTCCCTTAAGGTTTCAAACTCCTCCAGTTGTTCGTGCTAAATGCATCGTGGATCACAAGAAGGAATCTACCAAAACGGGAGACATTGATTAGCCGGTGGTTGTATAAATAGGAGATACATGAGACAAGAAGGAAAAGAACGCAGCAACACACAGCGAGAAAGAGAGAGCTAAGCCAAGCTAAGCTAAGGATGGGCCTGCTCCTGCTTCTACACGTCCTTCTGGCCACGGCGGCGGCGAGAGCTCCGGCGGCGCAGGCATGGGGCAAAGAGGGCCACTACATGGTCTGCAAGATCGCCGACGTAAGTGACCGAGCACTAGTGCATGCTTCTATCAGATTCGTTGGCTAGATATATATCGCCGGCGCCGGAGAGGTAAACTGAAGTGAGATTCCTGCAGAGTTTCCTGACGAGCGAGGCCTCGACGGCGGTGAAGGAGCTCCTGCCGGGGTGGGCCAACGGCGAGCTCGCAGAGGTGTGCTCGTGGGGCGGACACCCAGCGGTTCCGGTACCGGTGGTCCAGCCCCCTTCACTTCGCCGACACCCCCGGAGACTGCAAGTTCAGCTACGCTAGTACGTACGCTCGCTCTCATACTTACTCTGAACCTTCTATCCATCCATACAATCTTAATTGTTGTTTCAGTCTCAAATTGTTTAGATACTGTCTTCCTATTTTATTATATCTATTTCAGTTCATCATATGCACACATCAAGATAGCACCAAATCTAAAAAGAAGTTAATAAAAATGACCATACATATTTCTATTAAACCAACACTACAACCATTTATCGTTCCCAAAGCAATTAAATAATAAAAATATTACAATAACTATGTTTTAATATCCTCAGCGGACAAATATTTTTAAACGAATCATTCTGATACAAAGGGCATATATAGTAAAATAGACGGAGTAGTCTAGCACCTAGTAACAGTATTTCGTGATAAGGCATTAAGGCGTATTTTGACTTGAGCTCATGCTTAATTAGAGGTTCGTCATGACACGTTGTTGTCATGCTCACAGCTCACGTTACGTTCACCCGCTACTTATGGACCTTATGGTTAGGAGCTCTGTGGTTAGTAGTGGTTAGTGGTTACAGACTAACGGTTTCAGATAAAAAGGCACGGGCACAGTTTCCCTCTTTGAAGGATCTCAAAGGGAATATTATTATTCGGGTCGGAATTAGATCAGTTTGATAGGACGGTTGGGTGACTGTCCTGCCAATCATGAGACGATGCGTCCGAGTTCAGGTTGCTTGTTTGATTGGGCAAGCATGTTAGGCTTGCATCACCGCTACAGATGGCATGCATGAAGCATTTGCCTGAGCAATGATGTGCGTGATCTGGTAAATGTCGCGCGCAAGCTGATGTAACAGCTGCAGAATTCGTGCACCATAGTGGCAGTTTGAGTTATCATAGGAAGCATCACGCGTAGTGTAAGAACAAGCAACGGGAAAGCGCCAACCACACCAGAAATCCATCATATTTATCTTACGCTTTGATGTGCAGTGCACTGAACTCTGGGAAAATGATGTCGTTTTTGAACAGGGGACTGCCACAACACGAAAGGCGAGAAGGATATGTGCGTGGTTGGAGCAATTAACAACTACACTGCCGCGCTGAAAGACTCGGAAAGCCCAGGTAAGCATCACTGGTACCCTAGCCTCAATTAGCCACCGATATAAAATATCTCGTTCGTCTGTCATGGCGTTTCATATACTGCATGCTTTGCTATCAGACGATCCGACGGAAAGCCTGATGTTCCTGGCGCACTTCGTCGGCGACGTCCACCAGCCCCTCCACTGCGGCCACACCGAAGATCTCGGCGGCAACTCCATCATCGTCCACTGGTACAGACGGAAGAGCAACCTGCACCACGTACGTACAGTCGATAACAGCAGAATCATTTACAGTTTTTTAGACTCAGTGCTCCATCTCGCTCCCTGTTAAAACTTTGGATGGTCTCAGGTATGGGATGTGAACGTCATCGAGACAGCCATGAAGGACTTCTACGACGACGACCTGAGCACCATGATCGAGGCCATCAAGCGCAACATTACTGTAAGTAGCTCTGCAACTGCACGCATTGTCCTGCATTGGAGCTTTCGCCTTTGTTACTGTTTACAAGTCCTGATCGTGTTGTTCTCGTGCAGGAGGATTGGTCGATGAAGAGAAGCAGTGGGAGACGTGCCGTAGTCGAACAAATACTTGTGCTGACAAGTAAGATCACCATGATCTGCAGGAATGAATCTAATGGAACTGCAGAAACTGAATCTATCTCCAGGTACTGACGGCTCAAGCAAATGCAGGTACGCCCAGGAGAGTGCAGTGCTGGCATGCAGCGCGTACGAGGGCGTTGAGCAAGACTCCACCTTAGAAGGTACTAGATTCCAAAGACTAAACTAATTACTTGTGTAAACATAGTGATTGATTTATGATTCCTTCGGAAGAACCGTGATGTGCATCTTGACGTCGAACTGCAGATGACTATTTCTTCTCGGCATTGCCGGTTGTTCAGAAGAGGATTGCTCAAGGAGGTGTTAGGTTGGCTGCAATTCTTAATCAGATCTTCAGTGGGAACAGCAGGCTGCAGAGCAGCTGATACAATGGAAATTGAGCACGAAAGATTAAGTGGAAGAGATTAGCCCGCGTTCTGAATTAGAATAAGATTACCTTTCTTGACCATGTTAATTTTCAAGCAAGTCACGAATTAACTAGATGTGTGATTAGCATTCATCAAAACAGCTAGAATTGCTATAGCAAGTTATGATACCTGTACGTACATGATGATGTATTGACACTGCATTTGTATCCTTATATTTCTGCTTTATCATTCAGACTGATGTAAGACCAGATTCCAAAATAATAATAAAAACATACGGAAATAATTTTATCAAAGTATTTCATCGATCAATACCAAATTTGATTTGGACAAAGAAGAGAATGATATTAAAGCATTGGATATCGAAGGAATAAACAAAGACTCACTTGCCAGTCAGAGTTTCCGACTTGTATGCATTTTGTAATCTCTTCATTTCTGCCAACATAATTTACTTCCAGGAAGTATGCATTTTGTAATCTCCTCATTTCTGCTAAAATAATTTACTTCAACCAAATAAAAGATGTTTGCTAACGTGTTACCTCAAAACCAGTTGGATAAATTGGCTTCTACTTCCAGCAAGAGCCAAGAACAGTACCAAGGTAAGCTCTGTGCGGTCCGAGAAAACTGTGTCCATAATCCAAACTTGCATCAAGAGTGCAAAACCAGAAATGAGTTTAAATTGTCCATGTAAGGAGGAACACTAGATTTATCCTTTTCATATCTATATTTTACAGATGAAATGAATGATCCATAACTTCTCAACTCCAAAGCCAGTGGATTGACTGAAACCATATCTTCAGAGACAACAATCAATACAAGTAAAAGGTGAATGCAACCTCGTCCCAAACAAATCCTCAAAAAAACGAGATCAAGTAACCAATGAAGCCAAGGTTCATTCTTCAGCCGTAGATCAGTGCAAGTGCAAAACCACCGTAGACTGCAAAATTCGAGCATTGCTCTTTGAACTCCATGTTTGAAAATGCTGAAGTGATATTATAAAAGCTTCAGACCACCAGTGGACATCATCAACCATGTCAGCCGGCCCTGCTCAAATGAAACAGTAGAATCAGCAACAGAATATCAGTTCACCAAACAGTAGAATCAGCAACAGAATATCAGTTCACCACAAGTTCACAAGTACTGAAAAAATGAATAAATGATACACTATGAATTGCATGCATGCAGCTTACCAAGAATAGCCATGACTGTTCTTGAATCTACAGGAAGGCAAGACAAAAAAAACACTCCAAGTCAACAACAGAAGAAATTTAACTGGTATCAAAAGAGTCGTATAAATGAAAATCGAAAAACCCACTTGGTGCAATCTGCGTTCTTCCAGCATCAATAGTTATATGAGTTGGCAGATTCAAAGATTTTGCTCTCCCCTGCACCCGAAAGTGAAATGTGATTGGATAAGGAAGATTTACGCATCACAAAAAAGAAAACTATGCCAAATGATAAGCGTGTATTAGGGAAATTAAACACTTGCTTTCGTTTTGTTTTAAATACAGCAGGAGGTTAAGTAAAAAGATTTCTCTAAAAGGTGAACATAGGAGATAAGGCCCAGTGAGAATCAGATGTTCCTTTTCTAAAGGGGGTTGAAAATTCCAGGAGCTGTTTCAGAACAGGACATATTCTCCTACGAAATTTCCAGTTATTTCAAAACGTAATATATTAAATATTAATAGTCCTAGTATTGTAGTTCATCTGATTACTGTTTGTCAAAGAGCTTTTTATTACTCACTGTTATCTGATTAGCAAGAGCAAAATATTTCCCAACTGTTTCTATATGCGCCGTCTTTTTCTGTGTTACTATGTTTTTGATATCCCCGAGGCAGTTTTAAGATTAACGAGCCAGTGTGCAGCAAGGTAGAACATTTACTTGTAAAACAAGCATATCTTCCTCGCTTTCTATTTTCACAACCACCTTAACTTGCCCACACCTCTCCCACCTGCAAAAGTTGAAAATTATAAAATAAAGGAAATAGGTTTCCTTTTATTATCTCTGTGCCGTGCTAAGGGCATTTGATTATACATCAATACAAAGAAATTAGTTATTAATGATCTAACAATACCTTCGTAATGATTTTGGTGCTCTCTGTTGGAGTTTTTTAAACAAGCCCAGTGTTGCATGGCTGAGGAAACAGAAAAAGGATATAAACTAGCTTAATTAGCACACTGCTCAAGTATCAAGAAATAACAAAAACATGTTAAATAAAAACATCATAAGCATGATAAGTCTTCAGTGATAATGCTAACTGACGCACTCAGAGGCAAAGATAAGCATAAATTTGTACTGAAATTTCCCACATGTTTCCTTGCAGTAAGATCATTTCTGCAGCCTATCTATCCTTGTTCAAAGATACTGAATAATCTTGGTAAGTTCAAGCAGCCAGCTTTTGTAAGGTTAATTGTTTCTACTTCTACTGACAATGAGGAATGCCATTATTCTGGGGGCCACCGGAATTTAGCTCTTCGTGACATGGATACAAAGAGCAGCATTTGGACATTGCAGAAGTCCTAGGACATTAAGCATATGATAAAAAAAAATCACAGAGTTTTTGGGGAAACGAATGCAGATGAAAAGGTTGTCTTGGGTTAGGAAGCCATCTGGTGTAAGTGTTAGGGCAAAAATACTATCATGTTTTTTTCCAAACAATATACAATTGCCAATTTTGAATTAGTTGCAGCCACCTAGTTTGGGCAACAGACAAAACCAAATACTCTTCCACTCCCTAACTCCCACTATCTCTCTGATTTCTGATGTTAATAGTAAGATCTACAGAATATTGATCACAGTCATCAGTCATAAACTGTAGACTACAACTGCATGATAGATCTAAGAAAGGAAATATGCTACCATTAGCGGGCACCAGTGTACATATAGCTAGCAGGAAGAAACATCATAAGCCCATAAAAGTGCGTCATCATCAGCGCCAACAAGATATCTAAATTCTCAAACAGATACTTCATCCCAAAATCTCCTATTGTAAAGATGAACGGACTGGCTTCGGCATTACAAAACATCAACAATTAACCACAGGCAAGCCGATTAGCTCATGCTGCTCATCCCTCTGCGTGAATAATCGATACGGGTTCTTCATCTAAGTTTCTACTGCTCTAACAACATGAGAATCCTGATGACTGAAAATCTGTTACCTGCATTGCGCGGCGATTTTCCCCTTCCCCATCTTCAGATCGTTTCTCACCGCTAGCACCTAGACCACGCAAACAAAATCAACGGAATCAATCTCGCGTTCTCTCCCCACATCAAAACACCAACAAACCCAGTAAAGCGAGAGGAGCTCTTCACTAAAACTCCAATACCATCTTGAAATCTTCTATTATCTGGGCGAGGTTCTCGATCTCCAAAGGGTTGGAGGCGGTATGGGCCTGGGCCTTCTCCGCTTCCCTGGCAGAGTCCGACTTAGTGACCACGTTCCGGGACCAGAACAGCAGCCGGAGCCCGGTCCGCTTCCGCCCGGCCGCTAGCTTCGGCGTCCGGTTGCGGCCGGAATTTTCGTCATCATCTTCCTCCGAGTCTTCCTCGGAATCTTCATCCGAGAGGCCCCCAGAAGCGGGGGGCAGCGGCGTGGCGGGGGAGGCGGCTGAGGGCGAGGAGGTAGCCGAGGGCAAAGCAGCCGGCGGCGCCCGCGATAGCGGTGGCGGTTCCGGGGATGGAAGCGCCTACGGGGAGGGAGAGGACGGAGACGGAGGCGCCCATGGGGGTCGCCGTCGCCGGTGGCGGCGGCGGCGGCGGCGATGGGTGAGACGAGGCGTGGCCGCGTGGGAGGTTGTTTGGGTGGTACGGTATCGTGGGTTTGGGGATTGGTGGTTTAGCGGAGGGAAGTTACTGACATGTGGGACCGACAGCTCAGTAGGAGCATTAGCAGGGTTCGTCCGGTTCGATTTGAGCGTCCCACATGTCGTAGAGCGCGGCGACACAAGTTTTTCCCATAAACATCCCGTGTAACTTGCGGACACGTAAACACATGTACACCATTATAGACATATATTTATTCAACATCTACTAATAATTAGATTATACTATCAAAATTTGATTGTTATTATAGTTTGCCTTACTATCAACGAGTATACTACATATCACGAAAGAGAGATAGAAAGCCAAACTAATAAGAGGTAGAACCACATCTAGATAGCTAGATAGGAGTTTATCCAACGTGCGGGGAGATTTCGCATTTTCTCTTCTCTCTTCTCTCTCCTTCCTCTTTGGCTCTCTTTTGAACTCTTTTTTTTCTCCGTCACCTCCTCTCTCCCTCTCCTCCATCGGCCTCACCTATCGGAGTAGAGGGATAGAGAAGCTCTGCCCCCTATAATATGTATATTACCCACATTTTCAAATAGAGGATGTCTTGATGACATTTCCCTGAGCTCTCCACTAGAATAGAGTCCTCGATGGTATGCCTTCGCAATGTTCATCGGCCAAGCTGTTATCCTCCCTAGCACCGGTGTAGTCGTGCCTCACCTTAAAGTAAGCTCCTTCCCCAATAATCGACTCCTCCCAAACCTGGCTGTTTGTTTGGGTTTCAAGGGGACAACAACTCTAGCCATGAACTATGGCGATGGAATTGAGTTCAGAGCAGCCCCTCTTGGTTCTCTTGGTTCCATATCTATAGGATCCTCCCTTCTTCTGGTGATTTGGTGCTCTTCCCTCACCCGATCCTCTTTCTTCCTCCCTTTTCGTTCCAAATAAGTCCCCTCTTGTGCATTACTCCCTATCAAATCCTCTTTTAATTTGGGCAATTTTGTCTCATCTTGCCATGAAAAGGTGGTTTTCCTTGTTGTGACGACATGCCCTCCACAAATTTGTGCTTGTCGGTGATAGTACATGGTCTTCTTTGGGTGTTGTTGCTTTCCAGGGTGGGCTACAGCTCCCGTGGATGCCCAAACCTCCTTATTGGGAGGCCCAATTTCTGGTTCCTGGCATCGGTGGGTGTACGGTGGTCTTGCCGTGAGAGCAAAAGGTTATTCAAGAGCACAAGGCTGCGAGTTTTGTGGTTTTTTTACTTCCTCAGCTTCGTGGAGTATCGGCTATTCAAGAGCACAAGGCTGCGAGTTTTGTGGTTTTTTACTTCCTCAGCTTCATGGAGTATCGGCTATTCAAGAGCCAAGCTTTTGGCAGGCGCATGTCCTTCTCCAGCTTACTTGGCGCTAGCCAGTTCATCATCGTCCTGCTGCTCTACAGTGAGCCTTGAAGTAGGTAGTTGAAGCTCGACGGTGATCGCGGTGGTGCCATCTGGCGTTGTGTGCCTCTTGGCGATGGGGCTGCGTCGTCCACCATGTTGTTTGACTAAGACGTTACTCGGCATGTGGCCTCTCCCTACGTGGTTGCAGGCCACGCGTCCTGTGGACATTCATGTAATTCCAGTTATTTGGGTGCCCCATGTTTACCCGGGGTTGTATATCTCTGAAGTTTAATGCATTTTACCTGGGGTCTTTTATTTATAAAAAAATAGTTTGTCCGACAACGCGAGCCCGCAAAAGACTGAACTGTACAGAGAACAGTCCTTACGTACATGGGCCAAGGCCAGGCCCAAACTTATCGGGTCCATTTTTATTTAGCGCTCACGTTTATCACACGACGAAAAATGACTCGACAGGCTTTTCTGCATCTCTTTACCAGCTCTCCTAGGTTTCGCGCACCCCTAGTCGTAGAGTCGTGCAGATGTAGCCTGCAAGGTAAGCGAGAGGGCAGGAATCGAGTATTCGAGGACCCATTGGTTGGGGAGTCTGCATTTTCTGGGAACCAGGCCCACACATTTTCACGATTTCCTAAGCTAGAGTTCAGGTCCCGGTACCATTTTTGACAAAATTGGCACGTATTTATCTGGGCAGCGTTTGCATCACATGATACACGTCTCTACGTAAGGCTAGGACGAGAACACGGTACTACTCGCTTAAATTTATAGTAAATTTCAGTCATCCAGAATAACATGATGCTTAGTCTAAAAAAATAGTATTGTGTGTAACTTTAATAAAATCTTAGCATAAATTTCAGACAATAGATTGTACATAAAGTGAGTTAGGAATATAATGGTCAGATATTGACCTAAAAGCTTAAAATGTGACTGTGATATAAAAAAACTGTAAATAGACAATCCCTATTTTTAGTTAATATCGTTAAGGACGGTATGCAAAGCTGCTTTTGAAAAATCAGTAATAGCGGCCGACAAAAGGAATCGATCGATACATCAACGTGTATCACACTCGAAAAATAAAAAGATACATCAACGTGTATAAAGTAAAACGGCCGAGTTGCAGGGGCACACAGCTGCGACATATCAAAATCACTTGGTACGTATGCATGCCTGCCGATCGAGAGCAATTACACATGCATGCCTCGTCCATTTCTCCGGTGGTCCGCGTGCATCGAATCACGGGGAATCCCTTGAGGGAGACGGGCTGAGGTAGCTGGCCACGATTTACCCTACCGTGGAGGGAGCTAGCCGGACTGCCGGAGAGAGGTCCATGCTTCGTACTACGATGAGCACGTACGTGCATGCTCTCCTAGCTCGCGTAGCTTTGGACCAACAGCTAGCAACAAATGCGTGCGGTACGATCCATCGAGACGAAGAAGTTTCATGCTTGCGTGTGGTACGATGGGCCATCTGCATGCCGAGGACGATCGATGTCGACCTCCTTTTTGATGAGAAAAAATGCTTACTGATGAACGCGCGCGTGGCGTGCACTGTGCAGCGTTCATGGCTGATCGTCTCAGCTCCATCTCGCGCTCAGCGCGCGGCGAAGTAAAAGTTGGCAGCAGGAGCATATGTGTACTACGTACGATGCAGCGATGTTTCGACGCCTTTGGAGCTCGCATATTTGGGCGCGTGTTTAGCATGACAGGAATCTTAACACATTAATTACTCGTATGTTTCGTACTCCCCGCAAAAAAGATACTTAATTCTATGGTAACTGGTCGTAGCTAGACACCATACTTTCTTGAATATCGCACGCATCTTTCGTCTCTCGAGGTACAAGATGGTCGTAGGAGTTCTGTTTCCTGCGCGATGGTTGTGTTCCCCGGCCCGTTTGATGATGAGCAACATAACACCATGTTTGCAAATTTTGAACAAGAGAGAATTGGTGAAGAAAAATCTGTACTACGTACTAACAGAGTGAAATAAAACTCTACACGGTTCCCTTTTGAAGGCGTTAAAGTTTTCCCAGGCATTATAGCATCATGCAATGCTCAGCTCCAGACGTGCAGCGAGGAAGAACTTATCCTCAGAGGAACGCTGAAATGAGCACGAGCAAAACGCCGTAAAAATATGGTGCGGTGGTTGTGAAGCTAGGACCCTCCTCCTTGGCCATTAATTCTTGTACTATTCTCTCCCTTTCTTTTGTTTACTTTTGTGACAGCACCCGTACGGCTGTACACTAATCAAATGCCATCTAAAACAAAACGGGAGAAAGCGAGAGGAAGAAGCTATATATGTTAGTTCCAATATCGCGGATCGATCGTGCTCGTGCCACACGAGGGGAATCAGGCTCTGCATCTGGCCCCAAGATGCCAGTGCCAACTGCCAAGACAGCCGAAAAACGGTTGCTGTGTTTGATGGACCACTCGGCAACACGACCACCCATGCTGTGATGGATGGGCATCTTCAAGCAGTGACACACCCTCCATTCGTCTTCATCACCTACTGTTCAGTCAAAACTAGTTCACTAAGCTCTCTATCCTGGTTCTGTTTCTCAAATGTGCGCATGCCAGTCTGCAAGCAAGAGGACGTACGTGAGCTTGAGATTTGGGCGATCGGGTTAGGTTTCTCGAGACGATCCAGGGAATGTTTCCTCGGTGTGCATGATGATCGCGCGAGCTCTACTTCTACAAGACGAGAGAAAAATGGAACGGCATGCCTGCAGCGAAACAGTAGTTTATCCACACTCACACCGATGCTTCACGAGTGATCCGTCAAGCAGTGCCCGTCCCTCTCCGCCGGTGCCGGGAAAAGAAGCGCACGCAACGAAGAGACGCCTCGTCACCGACGCAAGAAAGTCCTTTCGTATTTTTGCGTCCCAGTCCCTCCGAAGAAGCGCTTTCGCCACTGAATAATTTCTGCACAAACCGGAGGGTTTATACGCGAAATCTGCATAAACTAACAGGGAAAGCGGTCAGCGACCAGAACGGCCACACGTCCACGTGGTGGGCCCACGGCGGTATAATCGAGTTTAGTTTAGTTTAGAAAATAAAATGGGTATGCGGGCACAGTATTCTGCACGTGCGGATAATAGGTGAAGCTTCCTGATTGGTCTATTTTTGGTCATCGCCTCTCCCTCCTTTCACTTTCGTGTGGGCCCTCCCCGTCCCTTAATTTATATGAAGGGCTTCCGTGGTCGACACTTGGCTGCCGCAATTCAGGATTAAGTTTTCTTTGGTTTTTTGTGAGTTTCCAGAAAAGAAGCTTTAGTGGTTTTGTGTAAATGTCATGCGCTTTTTGGTATCTTGTATTTAGGCCTGCTTGTGAGCGAGATTTAAAAAATGCGAGAATAAAAAAATATGATTAAAAGGTTATAGCTTGTTGAATCATGAAGAAATTAAAAACATAAGGATTACCAATAATTTGTTTATTTGAGGCCCATTTGACTTGCAGGATTTTCAAAATGTAGAAATAGAAAATTGTAGAAATTAAATGTCATGACATGCTAAGTACTATATGAATCACAAGAATAAGTAATATAAATTGTTTCGTTACACCACATAAACAACGGGGGAAAATTTTACTTGTGTTTGCCATAGTTGTCGTATACTCAAATGAAAATTTCTATGAAGAATTGAGGTAGTCCAAGAAGAAATTTATATAGTTTTTAGTTCTAAAAATCAAACAAACTCTATAAGAAAAACTTCTAAGGAATATTCTTTGAAACAAAGAGGCCTAAGATGTTCACAAAGCAAAGGCTAAACGAACTTAATGTACCTTTGAAGCAACTCATGCGCAAAACCTTAACTTCAGCTTTAACCTTTGTGATGACTATGACCTAATCATCAGTGCTACTAATTAATTAATTAATCGTCTGCCCTTTCATGACACTTGTAAGAAAGCTCTTGATTGTCCTTCTAATCCATACATATTTGAAAGTGTAACAACACCCAAAAAAACACAACCATTTGTTCTTCTTATCTATTTCTACAAGCAACAAAAGCTAGCTAGCAGCTTCAGAATTTTATACTATCCGACAGCCAAAGAGTAAAGATAGGCATGCATTTGATTACTTTCAGATCTCGATTGATTAGGCGCGTGCACAACGCATGTACAGGTGGAAATAACCATGGCTGTGCCAGCTTAAAAGCATCAAACACTTGGATTATTTAAGGATTACAAGTGCCTAGCTTGCTGCTTTTGTTAGAGAAATAATTTTAGGCGTGGACGGCAGTGGGGCTGATGATTTAATTCCAAATGTCCCTAACCACTACCAGGAATCTTTTGACCTAGAGAGCGGCGGAAACGAAGAAAAAACTATCCAAGCAATGGTCGTCGTCCAAGAAATATTATTTAAATAGTTTACTTGTCCTAATGCACATAAAACAATTGAAAGTAGTACATATAGGGAACAATGTTCAAAACGAAGCGTACAAGCGTAGACAAGAGTTCACGTGGAAAGCAATAGAATTTCAAAGTAAAATAAGGACATGGTGATAAGTAAAATGATTATATTACATAGAGTACTTTTTAGACTTTAGTAGCTCTTCTAGATGGTCTTAAGTATCAGAGTTAAATGCATCATCAGTCTTGACGATATATAGTATAGTATCACGTATATGAGGATGTATCCGGTAAGAATTTTCAGGAGATAAGGTAGCCCCCCGTAAGGAGGAAGGACACCCCTTAAACTAGGAAGCTAATCCCGACATTTAAGGAAGTCAGAGTTCTACTCGGGCATGAGTCCAGGTCCGGTACGACTCGGGGAGCCCCCTATAAAAGGATCAGCAATCCTATAGGGGAGGACATGTCTTTCAAGTCCCAGGAGGAGAAGAAAGTTAGATCCAACAAGCCTTTCCAGATCCAGGAGCCCTAGCTATTCTTGCCACCTCGAAGGAGTCGAGCTCAGCGGGACTAGTCGGATTAGTCTACGATTAGGTCTATGATAGCTACTGACATATACATCTCTTGTAAAGACATTCTCTGATCAATATATACGAACAGGACGTAAGGTTGTTATTATGAGGGAGACCTGAACCTGTATAAAAATGACTTTTCCTTGCTGTCAGATCTCTTGGTCTTGTGCCCTAAAGGTCCCTACCCCCCAAGTATCACAGTTCCACGAATACCGTAAGATCGGCGGTTTACCGATCGTCCACAAGTCTATAAACTAGCTGATCAAGGTCACTTTAATCCATAAACTCATAAAATCATGCCTGGAGCCAAAGACTTGTTTAAATGAGTCATTTTAATCCAAAACTGCAGAACCTAACAAACAGTTGCTAGTGTGACGTGATGATGTGGCTAGGCTACATGCGCTGCACGCCTCAAAGGAGAAGAGGCGCCCAAGCCCTGTTTTGGTGGCAAAACCCGACTCCGAAAGCTACCGCGCTTCATCACCCTGCATCGGCAACCTCAAGGCGATACATTTGTAGAAGTTTTTGACAGAGTTTTCTAACGTCCACCACGAGGTGAACACCTTTACATGCCGAAACTTGCAGTGCAGGCAGTACACCGGTGGAAGGTGGGGCTTCATCTTTTGACGATGAGAAGATGAGGACAGAGAGCCCTCCATAGCCATGAGATCTCAAAAATCAAGAGCTACTGCTAGAGATTTTATTGTTGTCAATTTGGGGATCGGAGGTTTTAAAGGGAGAAGATAACAAAGACCAATGACCTTTTTGCAATTTAAGCCAAAGATTTTGCCAACCCCCCTCCCCCTCCTCCAAAGACAGGTAAAATTACAGTCCATGCATACGACGCATGTCACGACCCCATTTCTCGAAGCCGCGACGTGTTGCCCGCAATTGCCCAGGATATTGCTCAGTTACGGGGTGGTACAAATACATCATCAGCACATCGTTTTAAAACATTCGGGTTATATTATAGACAATAAAATAAGTTTGGCAGCGGCTTAATTTATATAACAGACTGGGGGCGTTTGAGCCCAAAAGTTTACATTACAAAAATAGACCTAAACCACAGGCATCGAGAGCGCGAATAAGACCTAAAATTCGTAGTCGTCTCCATCGAAACACTCTTCCTCGTATGGACCTTCCTCATTGTCCTGCGTATCTGATAGGTATTGTGCAGTAATGAGTACGCGACGTACGCAGCAAGCCACATTGGGAAATTATTCTACATAACTATATGCATGGAATTTCAAAGGAG
The DNA here is from genome assembly GCA_019208055.1 of Stipa capillata. Classification (NCBI taxonomy): domain Eukaryota; kingdom Viridiplantae; phylum Streptophyta; class Magnoliopsida; order Poales; family Poaceae; genus Stipa; species Stipa capillata. Next base: position 485,049 of record JAGXJF010004412.1, read on the forward strand.
GGGTACAGGGTTTTAACATATTATCTGGTGGATGCAGGTTCCTAACTTCACCTTAGTAATTGAAATCACTGCGCTAAAAACATTTCGTAACAAATTGTTGAGTTCAAGTAATCCTGCCGGGTTCACGACAAGTTCAATTAACATCATGAAAAACTACTTGTGCCTCATATCGAGAATCACCTCTAAACACAGCTTCATTGACCGGGAGCACGGCGTATTCGAATACCATTTAATTGACTCCGCAGAGTTGCTCAGCTTTACCCACATGATCGCCGTACCTCCTAATGTCACTGCAGTCTTACACACCCCTTCTGATGTGTCGACAAAGGTAGGCTATCAAGGCTTTTTATCTGCTCTATTTTTTGAAGTTTCTACCCAGGAACTTTCATCACTTGCCCTCCCGAGAGCCGACAGGCCAATGTCAACTACGCGGTTTGGGAGTTGGGTGAGTTCCAGTTGTGATTTCGTACCGAGTAGCCTATCACCATAATTGCTTCTGCGGGCCTCCCAGAGAAGTGGGACGGCAAGCCAGTCTGTAGTTGTTCAGCGGGTAGAGCAGACTTACTAGGCCAGGTCCGACTAGTCGAACATGTGGTTGAGCGGTTCTTCTGTTCATCACCAAGCACAAGGGTTGTATCCTTAACTGCCCCGAGTAAAGAAATCCTCCCGATTTCCCTACTCCCCGGAAGGGGTATGGCTGCACACTCAACATGTGAGGGCCCCATCTTCTCTGTCCGCTACCGTCGGCAAATTTCTCTTTAAGAAACCACATCTTTCGAGTTTGGCTAGGGTTAACAATTATCCCTAAACTTTATCTAACCTAACTTCTAACGCCGGTGAAGGATACTGATATATCTTATCTTCTTCCTAGGGTTTTCGAGGTGAATATGGCCTACAAAAATTGACTGGGCTGTGGGGGTGGTAGGTATTAACTACATCATGTCATTCAAAAATACACGTAAGAAATTAATATGCGAGAAATAATAGCTAAACTAATAATTACTGTAAGTAACAGGCAATTGGGATCAACATGGATAGAGGAATGTGACTTGCCTACTGCACTGTAGTTGTTCTGGTCGATGTCCTCGCGAAGATCCTCAACATTGGGTTCCTGCTCGAGCGTCGGGTCGCTACTATCGTTCCCTAGTTGCAAGAAAATCCAAACAAACATACACACATAAGTCTGGGCTCGACGAATGCGAGCTGGGAGCAAAATGCATATTAATTGTAAATAATACTGAAAATAAGGTGTGGGGGTGTGCGGGTTTGGAACTGGGACGTCGAGAAGTTGACGAGAAGGGTAGGGGTCGGAGTTAGGGTTTTTGGATGGAAAACCGGATTATGAGGTGTAGGAGATTTTTGTGGGTTTGGGCATCAAAAGGTGGGAATCCGGACTAATGGATGTCAGAAATGGAACCGCGTCGTCGAAACGATCGAAACGGTATATTATAGGGTTTTTGGGTCAGGCCCGCAAAAGTACTGGGCCCATTAGGGCTTCTCGGGTTGGGCTTGGAATGGGCTGGGTTGGAGCTGGGTTAGGGTTAGGGCTTGGGCTTGTGTTTAGGGCCTGGTAAAATAAAATAAATAAATAAATAAAAGAAAAGAGAGAAGGGAGTGGGCCGGCCGGCCTGGCCTGTTTCTTCGGCCAGCCTGACCGGCTAAATGGGCTAGCCTGCTAGGGGAGAAGGCCGACGGCCTGGTGGAAGAAATGGCCAAAGGCCTGCTCGGGAGAGGGGAAAAGGGGGTAAAATTAGCGTCGGGGAGAACAGGGGAGGGGCGCGGCCGGCGGCCGGGGGGGGCAATTCCTCGCCGGCGGTGCTCACCGGACTAAATTGGGAGCTCGGGGAGCTTCTACAGGAGGTGAGGATTCCATTTTCGTAGAAAATGGTGGGGCTCCCGTGGGGATCTAGGGCTAGTGGCGATGGGGTGGCGGCTCGGTTGCTCACCGGAGATGGGAAGGAGAGGGGAAAGGAAGTGACGGGTTCACTGGTGTCCAGAGAGGGAGGAGGGGTGGCGGAGGAGCTCAAGAGGAGGAGGAGTCGCTCGGGAGCCTGAGGGAGAGAAGAAGGGGAGCCCGGCGGCGGCGGGGCTCCAAGCTACCTTGCCGGAGGTGGAGAAAGTAGCGTGGTGGCGACGTCGCCTGGGCTGGGGAACGGCGAGAAGGAGGCGGGGAAGCACTCGGAAACTTGGGGAGTTGCTCTGGCGCGTGAAGATGCGAGGAGGGGAGGTGGATTGGGGAGGCGAAGCTCGGAAGCGGAGGGGAAAATGGGGAGAAAGGGGGGCGAGGCCGGCTTTTATAGCCGCAGCGGAGGGGGCATTGGTCGGGGCAAAGCTCGAGGGAGGTTGCGACGTGGCGACGGCGAGGATGGTGTGGCGCGAGGAGAATGGCGCGAGTTCATGCAATAGCGAGGTGGCGCGAGCGGCATCAGGCGGAGCAGAGGAGGAGCAGAGCGAGTCGGGAGGTTCGGCGATGCGTGGAAAGCCGCCTCAGGCACGGCATTGAGTCTGAGCAGGCGCCGCCTAGCTCCGGTGCCGAGGACGGACGACGCGGCACCGGCGTTGTTCCTCGGGCGGCGCGGCGATGGTGACAGGACGACGGAGAACGGGAGGAAGGGGAGGAAGAAGATAGTGGGCCGAGGGAAATGGAGATGGGCCGAGGAAGAAAAGATTCGGCCCAGCGTGGGTTTTCAAAATTTTAAACTTTTGCAAATTTTTGATTTGTTACAGCGCATGTGCGTCTGGCCGCGTCATCACGTCATGCTGGCAGCTGTTTGCTAGATTGTGCAGTTCTATAGCAAAGTGACTTAATTAAATGAGTCTGAGGCTCCAGGCGTGCGCTTTGTAAGTTACGGACTAAAATGACTCTAATCGACTAATTTATAGACTACTGATGTATTTAACTAGTTCGTATTATGTTGAGTGTATTATACGCACTTAATCGAGGGCGAGACGATTATATATCTTCCGACGTACAGCCCACTAATCTTACATTTTGTCGTAAGTCTCAACTAATGAACTACAGTGAAAGTTTCAGAAAAGCGGGAGGGGGGGTGGTTGTGAAAATAAAGACTTAATTAACCTAGCTTAAAGGATACTCTAGACTTTTATCAGCGAATTCACTGTCGTCCAATGTCCATAAACAAAAACTGACAGAACTGATAGGAAGTGAGGTAGCGACACATGCTTGAAAGTTCAAACTCACATGACACATGGTGACGATTTGGCTATGGATTAAGACTCATCGCCAGAGTCCTCGAACGCGATGGCATGCATGCTGGTGCTCGGGTCACACCACACGTACAGGAAGCATCAAACTGTACATCGATTTGCAGGATGGAGCAAACTGATCAACTCGATCGACCATCGCTACACACAGGACTGATAACTTTCCTCACGGACCGTATTATCTTTCGACGTTCAACATCGTTCTCCACATGCAGGCATAACATGTCTCCCAAATCACGGAGCTGTACTGAAAACCTAGTACTAATGTAAATTAATTTGCATTTTTAGACTAGCGATCAGCATGTGATGGACTCCATGACAGCACAGAGAGTCAACTCCTTGCAGAACTACCGGTACATATCCATCGTCACATCCTCCTCAAAACCAGGAAGTGATGTCTGCCACTCCATCCATCTATCTATCTACTGTCTCCCACTGTGAGCAATGCATGTGTTTGTTTTGCAGACCGTCTTTCTGTCCTGTGCGAATCAGCAGCTACGGCAATACGTGCTGATACATGGGGAACAGTACCACTGGCACTGCATCCTTTCATCTCTGCATTGCCGTTTGGTTGGAACGATCATTGACGGAGGCTGCCACATTTATTTTGAACACCTGTCTGACGACAACAACAAGAAATTGGGCAGGTGATGGTTACCCGACGAGATTTGCCGATCGAATTTTCTGGACGGAGGGTACGCGTCATGATCTTTTTGATACCATTCTATCGGAGACGCGTTAACCTTCAAATCTGGTATGATTAGGCTTATTAATTAGGTAATATATATCAGCGCCATCTCCATGTCACCTAATGTTTTGCTCTATCTGATCGAGCACATGATTCATGACGTGAACATCTACGTAATGCATAGTTTTTCATTCAACTCCTCAATTGGCACCTTATGGACTCCGTGTTGGGGTCACCCGAGAAATTATTACTGTATTTACTAGTCGACCGAGTTACACAATCATCAAGTTTAAGTTAAAAATGTGTAATTACTTAGTTATATATTTTAAATTTAAAATTATACATTATCTTTCTAATTTGTAACTAACTAATTAATCATTAGATTAAGAAGAAAGCATTTTATTTATTTATTTTTGAGACGGTTTTGTTTGTTTCTTGAGTAGGCCTCGTGGGTGCATGCTGGCAAGTTACTGCCTGACAGAATGGCCTGGCAGGGCGTGGGTGACATTGCTGAATCTGGTTAAGCATGCATCACGTCGTGTTCGACTGGGTGCCACTCGCGGAGTGAAGAAAAACTGGAAAGGATCTTGACTAGAACCAGCAATCGGGCTCGATTTGGGTAATCGAACCGACGCCTTTTCCCTACACTTTCTGGCCACGAGACCTGGCACGCACGTCTCGCTCGAGGTGACGTACCTGCCGTTCTTTTCGGGTCAAGTTCGCGAGCGTTTGGCGACGGTTTCGTTGCCTGCTTTGGGCAGCTCGTTTTGCGTTCCAAGTGGTGGTGCATGCCTTGCCATGAGTTCATTACTTTCTTGAGTCAAAATAAGATGGAGTCAATTAAAGGAGCCAGGCCAAGTCACTGTGGTAATTCTCTTCGCTAAAAGAAAAGGCCATACAATCTTTTTGAAATATAAAAATTGGAGTGTCATACTTGGATCCAGTGTACTCCAACGTTAGCTTTTGATAACTGCAATCCGAAAAAAAGTGTTAGCACATAATGCCATATATAGTCAAACAAAGCTACAAACAAACCATTCTCTAGGACTACATAATAAATGATACTTGTTAAGACAAGACTTTGACCAATAATTACTTCATTAATATATAATTTATTTGATACAAAATCACAGTCATAAGTAAGTACTTTTGAATACGAATCTAACGACATCAATTTTATGTCATATAAATTACATACTGATGAAGTAATCATTGGTCAAACCCTTGTCTTAATGAATCAAAATACACCTTATATTTTAGGACGGACGGAGTATAAGGACATATATGTGGCAAAATTTTGGTCTAGTTCTTGACGGAGGGTCAAATATTAGAGCTCTGCGAATATTAACAGCCAAATTTAACATTTCAAAAAATAATAATCAAAAGTGAAGTTTGTGCGTGCTTTTACTTATGTTATGGTCGATGTTTGCATAGTGTTAAAAGTGTGCAAATATAGGGTTTATCTCTCGGTGTAACTTAAAAGCTGGATTTGAGGATTTTACTGACAGTAGCTTCAAGGCACTAACTTTTAGTTGGATGCATATTGATAAAACCGTTCCACAAATCTGGATTATGCTTTTCTTACGTGTCTATTTTAAGACTTTGCTTGATTAGATGGAATGTCTAAGTTGCAGTCGTGTTTAATTCATTTATATATTTTTAGTCTATGGAAACGTAAACCCCATGTGCATATTGTTGGAACGTTGTGATGCTCGTGGTGGTCATCTCTCTCACCGAAGAATGGTTCATCACTATCTAAAAACGTTAGGTTAGACGATGGTCACATGGCGGGGAGTAGGTATCAAGGACATAATGGTGTTGCTGGCCACGAGCGGTAATCATGATCGAGAGGGCAGAGGACGATTTTGGTAAGCATATAGTTCATCAGGGTAGGAGAAGAGTAGGAAACGCTTAGGTGAAGGGAAAGAGGAGATGTGAGGTTGAGAAGAGGGAGACGAAAGATAGAACTCGACGGTGTAGAAGAGACGAAAACGGAAAATAATAAGAAGAGAGGGTAGCTCGATATAAAAGATGATCTTGCCACTTCCTAGCTGAAATTCCCGCATGTTGCGTTCAACAATGTGCAAACAACCCTCAAATATTTCTATAAAATTATTAGAACAAAATATTCTGTCTGGAAAGTCTCACGACATGTATAGCACCAACTAATGTAACCTCCGAAAATGTTTTAGTGAAACAACGAACCATGGAGAGCTAATTACTATTAAAATTTACCCCATAGATTCATACTCCCAATTCACCGTGGCAGGTTGTTTCTTGCAAATATTTTTATAAGGACTACTATTCCATCACAACAGATTATAAAAGGATAGACATATATAGGGGGCAAAGTAAATACATAAAGAAATCGCTTTATTTTAAGAGTTCGTCACGCCATTCACATGTGCCTTTTGCTGTACACATACCCGCTCCCGCTATCTCTTTCTCTCTCAGCCCTCTCGTTTGCATTTTTTTATTTCCAAGTCCCTTTCCCACGCCCCAAAGAGGGAGGGAGAGAGAGGGAGGAGGGAGAGCAGTTGGTTGAGCCTTGAGATGGACCTGTTGGAGAGGAGCACTATTAAGCGGGAAGAGGGGGAGGCGCGCAAGGAAGAGGAGAGGAAGGAGCAGCTGGACAAGAAGACCCAGGAGCCGCAGCAAGGGCAGGAAGGCCTTGGACTCTCAGTCGCCAACGGCAGCAGCAGGTAGCCTTCTAATACTGTCCCTTCTTGGAAATCAAGGACGGTTCTTTGAGGATTTCGGGTGATTTTGATGGATTATCCGTGTGTATGGGTTCTTCTTGTTCCTCATTTCTCCGTAACCCCCGGCCGGCTGTTCCCCACCCTGCCTGTTCTCGATGCGCTCTCGCAGTTTGCACCTCGAGATTTAGTGTTATCATGGAAGTGCCCTTTGTTGTGGCCTTGGTAGATCAAATTTGGCCTAGGTGGTGTGGGGATTTGGTAGTCGGTGCCTATTCAGGATGCCTGTTGTTTCTTGTGGTTGTTGTTGATCCTGTCCTTGCAGTCCAAAATCCATCATATTTCGTTTCCTGTTCGTGATGTTCTTGTGCGCTTGGCACCCCCTGCTGTGGTGTTATCACGGGAGAATGGAAGCAGCCTGACTTCCTGTTCTTAACTTGGACCAAATTTGGGCGAAATTTTAGCAGCCTGTGCTCTTATCCGGATGTTGGGTTGCTGGAAATCTGGCGTTGCCAGTCCTTATCCCTGTTCTTATTAACTCGCATGCGTTTCGTTCCTCTTGTACCGATTTATAATTGCGAAAATCTTCCTTCATGGTTAATTTAGGAGCAAAAAGAAGAAATATATTTCTTTCCTTCTTGGTGATAAAGATTTAGATCAAGTTTACATCCCCTCAGAAAAGGGAAAAAGGAGAATCAAGTTTACTTACATTGGAGAGCCGATTTGGTTCTCTGCACAGATCCAATCAGCCGTTTCCCCCTCATTTCATTGGCTCAGTTTCTTGCCCTGGGAACTCCTGAAAGCATTATGAAAAACTTTCGATCTAATTGTTGAGTTTGGTTCACAGTGGAAAACCCACTTAGGTAACTTACATTGTTATACACCTCGACTTACCATATTCTTGAAAAATGGGAAAACCCATAGATCTGATTAAAGTTGAGTTCAGCAACCAGATAACTATCGGAAACACATAGATTTACCAAGGATTCAATTGCAAAACCCTCCCTTTTCCACTTTGTCTTCTCTTTACTTCAAGACCAATTCTGAAGCGGGGGACCAGGGACATAGTTTCTGGCCACCTATTCGCAACGTCGAACTAGTCCTTTCAGATATGTCCTGACATGTTAAGCCCCCTTTTGCCTATCCCTGTTTGTTGCAAACGTGCAAATGGGATGGTCTGCTAAGCCTGATATTCGTTTTGGCTGTTCGGCAGATTTGTCGGCTGACAATGTTCAGTTATTCATCATTTCTATGCTCAAGCGTCAATTTGTATTGTGCAGTGCAAATTACGGTAGAATGTTTTCCTGTATGGTTCAGCATCAGCTACTGTTGATTTCTCTTTATTTTACACCCCGTTCAATGGGAACGGCTAGCTGCTAGCTGCTGTAACATAATAGACCCTTTGTTTTGAGTTAACTAGGTTGAAGTTAAAATACACAAACGCGTGGCTCTGATTAAATGTTTCAGCATTTTCCTGGATATGTACATACAAGATATACAAGATTTGTAGATCTATAAATTTTAGAAAAGGCTTAGAGAAAAAATAGGAAGTTTGGTATGAGAGTTGTTGATACCTATAAAGTAACTAACGCTATTGATCATGTCTTAAAATTTAAATTATGAGTTACTGAGTGGCGAGTTGTGATGGTGGACCCTAAGGCCAGACTATATACAAGGCGCAACTAAATGACAACTCATTTAACGGGTGGTTTCCTCCCCACACACACACACACCAGGTAGAGAGTCGAAGAATTACTTATGTGTAGATGAATTTGATAATAATGCTGTTTCAGCATTGGATCTTTTGCCATTAATTCACGGCATCTAGAAAGATGTCAATATGGCACGGGGAGTTAGTAAATATATGTAATCGAACATCATACATCAGTGACCTAATCTGGCCTGCAGTTTCACATTGTCCCATGCCTTTAGATGCCCATCTTATGTATTTTCACGTATGCGATTAGTCGAGTGCCATGAGCTGCTAACTTTAATACATTTACGCAGTTATGGAATTCATTTCATTTTTCTCTTTGCATATTCTTACTATATTTATTTATAATCACTAGGTCTGGAATGTTACCAATGTCGAGCCCTCCAGCTAATCCTGCACAGCTTACAATTTTCTATGGTGGATCAGTATGTGTATATGACTCGGTGCCACCAGAGAAGGTAGTATTTACACGTACATATATCATGTTCTCGGACTAATTTTTGAATTTTATGCTAACACGTTACGCATTACATTGGCATTAATAGGCTCAAGCAATCATGCTTATCGCAGCAGCAGCAGCAGCCACCATGAAAAGCAATGGCACCACTGCTGTTAAGCCTCCAGTGATGCCTGCGACCAATGCTGCCCAAGCTGCAGTCTCTTCTGTGCTCACACGGTCACCCTCATTGCAGAGCACTTCTGTAGCAACTGGACAGCCTCAGGTTGTTGCTGATCCTAGCTCAATGTGCAAGCTTCAGGCTGGTAAAATCACTAGATCTTTCTGTCAAATCTACAAATGTGATAATTTCAATCTGTCTAGACATGATCTAACATTTTATAAAAATAATTTTATCTGCTGTGCAGATCTCCCCATTGCCAGGAGGCACTCTCTTCAGCGCTTCCTGGAGAAACGTCGTGACAGGTTAGCATGAATGAAGGGTAGCAGTAGCACTCTACATTCTTCTGGAGCATATATATATATATTTTTAGGTTTATCTTTCCACATGATATGTATGGTAGACCGCGTCAAAGAATGTTTTTGATGAGGCCAAGTCATCAAAACTAAGTCTTTCACTATCTGTACTCCCTTCATTGTCAAAATAAATAAATCCATTTTGCCTTCCAGTAGTATTTGGATAATTACTTTATTTTCATTGTGAATGTTCCAACATGAGAACTTCAGTATATGATAACATGATTTCCGGTCCAGTTATCCTTGGCTCCATGTGATAAAAAAATGTGCGTGGTTCCTCAACATGGACTTGTAGGAGATGAAACATTTTCTTTAGTTTGAGTTGGAAATAAACCTAGTAATATGTGTAAGATTTGTTTATAGTTGGGTTGCCACAGAGCATGCATGGTTCCATAATACATAACATAGCAGCTGGTAGCCTTGAATTATATAATTAATTGATTTTTCTTATTATGAGTTAAATGATAAATCTATGCTATTTCTGGGCTAGTAATAATATGCCAAAAATGAACGTTCTCTCTTAGCCTGCACACATTTCATAGCTCATGTTTTTGCCTGTCTTTTGCTTCAGGTAATAGTTACAACTTATCAATATGCTGCATTTAACCATTCTCCACTTTTCTGGAGAATAGTGAAGTATATTTTTAAGTTAATTTTAGCCACATCCATTATTAATTCTTAGGACAACTGATTTCAAAATTGCCTTTAAGCTTTGTTGTACAACGCATGCAAAGGGCGCTAAAGATAACATGTGCCTTCCTGTATGTTCTTCTCATGTTTTATGTGACAAAAACCTTTATGGGATCTAGTGCTACCTATTAAAGCCTTTATACTTACGAGTTATGTCACAGCAATAGTCTTATAGTCCAATCAAAATGGATTTCCTGTTTTTGGTTATCTTACATCTGTAGCTGTAATCAGTTTCAGTTATCCTTGTTTCTGCTTGCATCAACTGATTAAACGATCATAAAGCAGGTTCGTGAGCAAAGCTCCTTACAGCACCGCAAAGCCATCGGAAGGCATGGGAGCATCTGGGGTGGAAGTAACTGCCGATGGCAAGGCCCAGTAACCGAAAGAAACAGCCCTGACTGACGTTTGGAAGGAAGGGATGTGTGTTAGCTGATGTGATGTTACACCTTAGTATCGTAATAATCCGATCAGAACCTCTATTGCCATTGTTCTGTTCTCATGTGCTAGTTTGCTCTGTCATGGATTTGTTTACTCCACCGACCGAACTGCTATGATATGTCACTGTAAATCATGCGCGTCGTCTGTCTGACTATGTTACACTGTTCTTCTAGTCAATGGTACCACCATCATCTGTGTTGTCCCAGTTACACCTATTTTTGTTGGTTTGAGATTGTGGTTTTTTCTTCTGTTTCACAGAGCAAGAAATAAGAGTTGAGGGATGGTGTTTGTCTGTAGAGATCATCTGAAGATGTTCTATCTGGCTTTGCATCTGCTGGATTTGAGAGAGCCGCAAAACAAAACCCTGAAGCACCCTAGCAGTAGAATACGGTAATGCCTGTGTTGGTGTGATATGGTGTCACTGGCAAGTGAAATGCATGAGAGTATCCAACGAGCCGCCTCGCGGACCCGTACCATGCCAAGGAAAACGGCACCGCTTCAGCTATTGCCCTGTGGAAGGAAACCTGTGCATCTCGTATTTTGAGGGGAGACGCGTAGTTGAGGCGAACGAGCTCCGATCCGACCCCCACCGGGCCACCGGCGAGTTCCCCGCGGCCGTGGAAACGACAGCACCGCACGATTGCCGCCAGATGCAGCCCGGCGGGATCACCGCACTCGGGTCGCCATATGCCCAGCAGTAGTTCACGGCACGACCCACGCCTTCCTGTCGTGGTTCCGGGCCACGCCTTCTCCCGGACTTGTCCAGTAGAACACGGAGACCGGCAAAACGCCGCCTTCCTCTTGGACCCTCTGGGCTTGTGCGGTTGGCACGAGAAATATCCGTCACCTTTGGGCTATGGCTGTGAGACGTACATGTGCCCAACAGCTTCGCTCCTGGCTGAAATCGATGGAACCACACTAGAATTCTCAGGTTGCATTGTAACAGAGTACTAAACGGATGTGTCAACGAAAGCTATCTTTGAGTCCGAATTACCATATATCGATGTAGGGCAGATATTAATAGCGATGGACGCAACACAAAGTGCATCGGTTTGGTGGGTCTTTTTTTGAAGCAGAGTTTAATGGTTACTTGATCTCCTTTACATATACATACACGTCTGCAAAAATTCGAATCCAACCCAGATTTCCAATCCTCATGCAACTGTATGTTGCTGCCATAAGACCTGGTTTCAGACATGATTTTCCAAACTATGTCTTTCCACCACTACTGGATCACATGCTTATTCATAGTTCACCAGAACATAACATGTACTGAACATGATTATAAGTACACTAACAAGTTCATTAAGAAGGTAACAATAAACAGTCACCGCAGATCCTAAAACACAAAAGAGATGCAGTGCATGGAAGATAAAGGTGGCACATAAGGCTAAGTAGGGAAGTGCGTAAGGTAATTGCCACCAACTGCATCACGCATGTGAGCTACGCAAAATCCCATGGAAGTAGCCGCCGACCATGACCAAGGAGAGAAGAGACACCACACCAGCTGGGAATATCTTCCCAGACTTCTTGAAGCGAGATCCCATGACTGACAGCAGTGCAGCCGATATACCTACAGTGCAAAGTGAAACAGCATCAGGCGAAGAATCTGGATTGGTGTAATTCCCAAGCAAGGATAGAAGGGCGACAACAAAGATGGTTCAGAAAAAGAGACATTCCATACCTAAACCGATCGACGATGCAAAGACAGGTCTCACTGGGAGTTGAGTGTGAACGAAGTACAGGACCAGGGCAGATATGCCTCCTGCAGCTAATGATTTCTGGCTTCCACTCTTCATGTACCCCATTACTCCACCAACTACAGAAGTTAGAAGTAGCACAATCAATTCTCATACAATGTTGCAACTTGACGAGAATAGTCAATGCAGTGTTCATTTTAATTTTGCATATCAATGCAGTAAAATAGAGTAAAACACACTCAGTCTTCGAACTTGTCCACTCGGGTCACTTAGGTCCCCAAACTCTGAAACCAGGTATTTATCCCCTCAAACTTGTTAAAGAAGTTCACCAGAGGTCCAAATCCAGTTTCACATGCGTTGACCGATTACGTGGTGAGTTGACCGTGCTAACATGGTGTCCTAGTCAGCAGGACCCACATGTCAGCTACAAGGCTTGGGCTTTTCTTCTCCCCAACCTATCCTCGTCTATGGCAGAGCAAGGGGGATGGCACTGTAGCCATCCCTGTGGAGTTCGAAGGTGGTGAACGGGATGATGGTGGCAGGAAGCGAGCTGTAAAACAGTCAAAGGGGGCCATGGGTATCACACAGGTGGTGGTATCACGAGCCAAGCACCATAGGGCGCAGCTAGCCCATGGCAGCGGCAGGCTCTACATCCAGGAGCGGTGTCACACGGCACCGGCGAGCTATGGGCGTGGCGACAGCCGGGGAATGGGTCCTATAGGGCTAAAAGAGCACGCTGAAGCTATTGGGAGCATCAATTTTGCCAAAGGAGCAAGTTTGATTTGGGATTCATGGCAACCGAAGAAGACGGCGATGCTCACCGTGGCTTGGGAAGAAAAGGGGCAGCATCGACCAGAAATACGAGGTGACTGCATGCATGTAGTGACTGCAATTAGTCCAATCAATGTAAGTTAGTGTAGCTTGTGGATGCAACTGAGTGCAATTTCTCATCTTTCATCCAGAATTTTGGAGATTTAGTCAGCAGAGCAAGTGTCGGACTTGGGAGAGACCTGATTTTGGGGATTATGTCACCATCTAACATTTCTTTAAATCAGCACCACGCTTAGCATCTTCTTGACCCTGCAAGTCTACTCTTCTATTTAATTTGATTGCTTTTCAGCATAGCACCAAGCATCCTCCTTCGTTTCCGTTTGACGTTCGTTGATGCCAACATGCAAGATCCGCGAAGCGGCCGCCGAGGATAGGTGAGAGGTGATGGGCGTTGAGAAATTGAGATGTGAGAATAGCAGCGATGTGCCAGACGTGGGGGCACTTGGGTCTTTGCTGTGCCGGTGGAGCTCGTTCAACCTCCAAGCACATGGCTCACTCACTGGTACGATGCTAATATGGAGCGGGAACCTCTCGGGTGTCAGAAATGCCGCCATTGCTGGGTCCAGAACATCTGCCCGCGGCGAGGGGGTAGGAGGTAGAGGAGGAGCTAGCAGCGGCGAGCCTCGACGTTCGGCGAGGAACTACATAAGGATGAGAAAAGATCAGGTCTTGTGGCTGATGCGTGTGCCCTGCTGAGTAGGACGCCGTGCTAGCTAGCATGGCCAACGGCCATGTAAGTGGTCAAAGCCCGTAAAATCGGCTTTGGACCGCTGGTGAAACCCTTTAACAAGTTGAAGGGGGTGAATACCTGGTTTCAGAGTTTGTGGACCTAAGTGATCCGAACGCACAAGTTCGAGGACTGTGAGTGTATTTTACTCTTAAAAATATTTACATGTAAAACAGACACTGGTGTAGAATCTCATACAAGAATGAGAAATTGCAGAACTTGATTGGTGGAGATAAAATTATGACCGGACTCAGGAGTCCTTAGCCATCAACTAGTTTCACAGACACATAACAACAGCGAAAAGGAACTTGAATATCAAAGGCACCAAATAGCAACAACACTATATAACTGTTATGAAATCGTAACACGTTTTGATTGAATAAAGCCAGCCACTTCTATCTGGTCTGGATGCTTATGATATCTTACTTCCTAGGAGAAATATCCTACACTGTGCTTGTTTGTAAGCCTTCAATAGTTCAATGGAGTTAGCACTTAACACTATAAGCAAGAAGAGCATTCTGTGACACACAGAAATGCAACCCACTTTTACATTTGCTAAGCACATTCCAGTTTTATTGTTGCTCTGCTACAAGCAGGAGTTGAGTAACCAAAAGAGTGTTGATGAGCCTGCCTCCAGGTCTGTACAATTGTCAAGACAATTATAACTATCATCCCATCAAATTAGTCATTAGCGTTACTATCAAGGGCATAAAGATTGATGGACCAGTGAGTAATCACTTGCTAAGTGAGTCCACCATGCCCGGCATTCCCAAAGTGGGATCGACAATCGACAAGGGAGAGTTGGGCATCGAGACAATGGTGGTAAACAGCGCAAGGGAGGAAGATGAAAGGGCAATGGAGAACAACAGAAAGCAGAGTCCATTGCTGCCCATTTGACCTTCTCCCAAGTACCAATAGGGCAATAGATCACGCGGATCAAGCCCGTAACGCAATTCGCAAAGAAAGTGATATAATTTAATCGAATCCAAGGCATCCGCAGTGTAACACTACCAAACAGAGGATCTTGTGGAACTACCTCCAACGAGCGCGGCGTAGGCGAGGGTGAGCTTCTGCGACATGGACAACCCCTCCCCCATCTTCTCCTCCCCCTCCTCCTCTCCACCGCCCTGCGGGTCACTGCCACCGCTCCCAGATCCCTCACCGCCGCCGCCGCCGCCGCCGCCGCCGAGCTCGGGCTCCTTGGACGCGACTGCAGCGAGGAGGCGGGCGCCGGAGCGGAGCGAGAGGAGGGTGGGGGATGCCGGAGGGCGGCGCAGGAGGAGGAGGGAGCACTGGGAGGCGGCGGAGATCGGGGCCGCGGAGAGGGCGAGGGGCGCGAGTGGGGTCGTGGTGATGAGGGCCATGGTTTTTGGTGCTCGAGCTGGGTTTTTGTGGGGGTCAACTTGCTGGGGGCGGTGAGGGGGTGGTGTGATGGGAGGGAGGGGGAGGTTGGTGTGACACTGCAGGTGGGGCCATGAGCTTTTAGGCAGTTCTTCTTTCTGACTATAGGTGAATGTTTTCTCAACAAGAAAGAGCTGGAAAAATGAGGACACTCTACTTCATTCGCTTGTTTTTACATCGTTGATCATGTCACTAATTTATGTTTATACGACCACTAAACTAAGGGATTCCCTTTTCCCTCAAAAAAAGGAAAGAAAAAAACCAAGGGATTCCCTTTGATTCTTGTCAAACAATCAATAGATTTCTCTTCAGAGAAACTAGTGCCAAGACTTTCTTCGCTAACACGGAGCGTGCAGTATACGTGCCGGTCCGCTAGCATAGCACGAATACAAATCGCAAGTCACCGAGAAAATAAAACGGAATCGAGCCCGGTTCACCGAAGAAAGGAAGCGAGGAAAGAGCGAGCAGATTTGCCGGCGCGGGCGTTGTGAGCAGCAGCAGCAGCAGCTACCCACTCCAAACCTGCAAAACTTCCCCGGCCGCGCGCGGCCGCCACCGATACGACTTAACGCATTGCCTGCCCTGCTCCCCGCCGCTGATCCGCCCCCCCGAGCTCCCCGGCCGGCGGTGCGGTGCGGTGCGCGAATGATGATCCCTTGGGAACCGCCGCTGCCGGCCACCCCGCGCGACTAGCTCGCTGCTGATCCCGCCTCCCCCGCCGATCGCAG
Organism: Stipa capillata; assembly: GCA_019208055.1. NCBI lineage: Eukaryota > Viridiplantae > Streptophyta > Magnoliopsida > Poales > Poaceae > Stipa > Stipa capillata. The sequence goes on from JAGXJF010004412.1 coordinate 500,860, forward strand.
CGGCTGGCGGCTACAGTGTCCAGGTTCGTTGGTCGGTGTCTGCCAGATTCAGCTGATGTCGAGCAGTATCCTTTTGGATTTGGGTGGATGCAATCATGCAACTGGTAATTTAGTATTAAGTCATGCTCGGTTAGTGGACTTCCTCCTCCTCGAATGACAATCGCTTCCGTGAAGAGAAGACCCCATTAGAATTCTTTTCCCCGTCTCTCCGATGATGTCCCTCCTCCTCCTCTCGCCGGTTCTTCGTCTCTGATCCCTCCACGAATTCGTTCCTTCCACGTCCCATTTTGTCGCCCTCTTCTTCCTCAAGATTTGTGTTGCGCCGACGTAACGAGCTAGGCCTGCTGGCGCTCGACTGGCGTGGATTGGTTTCGCCGCCTTCTTTTCCTTGTAAGGAACCCTAGCTTGATTGGACGGATTTGTTCCCTTTGCTGTGCAGCGAGCAATCAAGATCCGAATCACTCTTTTCTCCCCCGCTGCGTGGTACCTTACTAATCTAATCCTTCCATCGATTGTTCAATTGGGTTCTTCTCCACCGCGCGAGATCGATCTGAGTTGACTCCGTTGGACTCGGTGCCGAGGTGCGGGCGCTATTTTCCAAGAAATTTGGAGTTCAGTTGACGTTAGGTCCGCCCGTGCTTCGCAGAAAAGGAATCGAATTCGCACCTCGTTTTGGGAAAGTTTCTTCGTTTAGTATTATTTGCTCACGAGTACTATTTCTCTTTGGTTCTAGATGATGGAGAATCCTCAAATCGAGATGGGGGCTTTCAAGGCGAATGGTCTGCAGGTGCCGAATGGCGTTCTGAGGTCCAGCATGGTTCAGTCCTGGATCTTGCAGAGCATCGTGGAGAGAGTATTGCAGAGCATCAGGACGGTCATATTTACGTCCAAGCTGAACTTGCTGTTGCTGTTTGGGCCTGCGGCGATCGTTCTGTACTACGCTACTAGGAGGCATGTAAGTGTGTTGTTCACGGGAATTGAACTCTATTGTTGTGCTTTTAATTTTTAGACCATTAGCTGTAGGCTTTTTCAGTTCAAAATAACACGTGATAAGTTAAGTTGTAGGCATGTAAGAGTATCCAATTGTGGAAAACTAATGATTGGATTCACTGATCTTTGATTGCATAGTTGATTCAGTAGTTTCGGTTATGCTATAATGTTTCATCATTGAGAGACCTTTGTTCGTTCGGTTCAGTTCAACCATAGGTCTATGGTATGGATGATTCAGTGAATGCTGAAATGTTTTCTACATCAAAATTGCAGGGATTGATTTTCCTTTTCAGCATGCTAGGAATAACACCGTTAGCCGAGCGATTGGGTTATGCAACTGAGTGAGTTAATAAACTCTCCACTTATTTTCCTGACCTTGTTAAAATTTGATGCCAATTACTGTTCTACAGGCAGCTCGCGATATATACTGGTCCAACAGGTATTTATTATCATCTCTGTGGTATATTATGACCTATTAGAAATTGGAATCTTTCAAATAATATTCTCTTTATCTCATAATTGCAGTTGGAGGCCTTCTGAATGCTACATTCGGAAATGCAACTGAGATGATAATAGCAATATATGCTTTAAAAAATGGAATGATTCGAGTAGTCCAGCAATCACTATTGGGTTCTATATTATCGAATATGCTGTTGGTAGTCGGCTGTGCTTTCTTTGCTGGTGGTATTGTTCATCGCAACAAAGACCAAGTCTTCAGTAAGGTATGTTTGTGCGATTAATTTTTTGTTTTCCCGTTTGGAAATCTCTGATTGTGAAATCAAAATTTTATTTACTACAGGCAACTGCAGTTGTTAACTCGGGTTTACTGCTGATGGCTGTCATGGGACTGATGTTTCCTGCTGTCCTTCACTTCACACATTCAGAAGTGCAGCAAGGAACATCTGAGGTTGCTCTTTCAAGGTTCAGTAGTTGTATTATGCTTGTGGCATATGCAAGCTATCTTTATTTTCAACTAAGTGTACGGAGCAACACTTACAGTCCAATTGGCAGTGTAAGTATGCTACCTCAGTTTGTTTCATCCTTGCTGATGACAAGGACCATAACTCTGATCCTCTGGCATCTATTGTGGATCTGTCTACAGTAGTTCAATCTTAACACAAACTATGTTAGTGCTTTCAATTCGAACACCGTGTGATGGACTAAATCTCCTTCACAAAGGACTATTTGCATTGCTTAGAAATAAAAGGTGCAAGACATGCTTCGGCATTTGCTCAAAGTTTCACCAATACAATCAATATTGCAGGAAGAGGTGCCTAATGAGGATGCCACAGAGGAAGACGAAGACGTGGAGATTGGCATGTGGGAGGCTATTACATGGCTTGCAGTGTTAACGTTATGTGTGTCTGTCCTTTCTGAATACCTGGTTAATGCCATCGAGGTATTCTTTTTCCTCCCTAGTAGAACAAGACAGAAGAAAAATATTAATTGTCTTTCTTCATATGTGATAACTGCAAGTAGTTAAAGCTAGTTAGCTAACCTGTTACACTTGATGACTTGATCAATTCCATTTTGTTAATAGTGGGTCACTGTCCACCTCAGGGAAAATGTTCGTCTCAAATTTGGAAATGGTTATATGGATATATGATGATTGATGCTTACCACGTTGACATGGCAAATCCATAAAAAGTAGACATATATCTAATAACTACCTTGTAGGACAGATTTAACTACTGTTGCCATGGTATCAATACATTGTTAGTCTTACAGGTCAACTGTATACCTCTGCAAGGATGTAATTGGTCATTGTTTTGCTCTATTGCTGTCAGGGAGCATCTGATTCATTGAACCTACCAGTGGCTTTTATCAGTGTTATTTTGCTTCCTATTGTGGGCAATGCAGCTGAACATGCTAGCGCAATAATGTTTGCCATGAAAGATAAGCTTGTAAGTGCTTAGATATCTTAGTTTTGATTTTTGATCCTTTGGCTGTATCCTAACTATTTGTGTATATGCTTGTATCTGCTACAGGACATAACAATAGGTGTTGCAATTGGATCATCAACGCAGATATCAATGTTTGTGGTAATGCTTTTGAACTTATTATCCCATTATGGTATCTGCATGCATCTTAGCACTTGTTCAACTAAGTATTATGCCGGTCCATGCCTTCAATAAATTTCTGCTCTTCATCCACATTGTGACATATGTTGTCCTCCATCATACAGATTCCATTTTGTGTTGTCATTGGTTGGATGATGGGGCAGAAAATGGACTTGGATTTTCAGCTATTTGAGACAGCAACTCTCTTCATAACAGTACTTGTCGTGGCATTTATGCTACAGGTAAGTTGTTAAGTGGATTTTAAGAAAAAGAAATACTTTCATAGAACATTTCTGCTTAATGGTGAGTTTGCAAACTTGTTTCTGTTGTTGTACGCCTTGAGAGCATGTCAGTAGTTTGCGCTTTGGGCTGATGTATACACACATCTTGGTAAAGTTTCATCATCCATCTAGAGTGGCCTTTCTGTGGTAGTACTTTATACTATTTTAGCATTATGCATACGTCCAAAATTTATTTAACTCTTCAAGCCAATAATAATGGATCTATTTAGTTTATGTATAACTAGTATCTTATGGCAAGCAATCATTTTTTAACCTTTCCCCATACTCTGAAAAGAGATAATATCCCAATAAGTTGGTGATTTCTATGGTGTTTCCCCACCTTGAACAGTGATATGGTTAGCTGGCTTTTGTTTTCCATTTCCATTGTTATCTGCTGGATTATTTTATGAAGTGGAATAGGTTTTGGTACCTGAATCTTCATCCTGTGCTCCTTTGTTTTTTTCCTGCAGGATGGCATTGCGAACTATTTGAAAGGACTTATGCTGATCCTGTGTTATCTAATAGTTGCTGCCAGTTTCTTTGTTCATGTTGATCCACAATCAAGTAAGTAGTAAATAGACTAATGAGGACCTTTGCTCTAATTTCCATGTTTCAGTCAGTTTAGTTGATATCTGCGGGAACGAATTCATATGCTGTCATAAATAAGAACCAACAATTCTTTTGCAGGTGATGATTGAGGCCAACAACACTGTATTTAATGTACGAAATACCCTTGAAGACTTGCTAATCTTATTTTGGTGAGCTGCTCTGCTCCTCCATAGCAAAGCTCAGCATGACTGAAGCAGCATCTTGACACGATGACATGGGAACATCACGCATTTCTGCCTTGCCGGTTCCATCGTGAACTGCAGCAGGAATTCATGTGCTGCTTGCGTACTGAAGTTTTGAGGAGTACTAATGGTAATCATAATGTATACAGAAACAAGACGGCCGTCCACTGTAAGTGCTGTATTCAATTAATTGAGTTACTGTGTCCCTTTTTTTTTCTCGAGGTAATGGTTGGGTATAAGTTCTTCAATCTTACGTTAGTGTGAATATTCAGGTGAACCAATTTTATGGCTGGTTACTCCCTTCATGTAGCCCCCTCTACTTACAGTGTGCAGTTTCAAATTCGTGCGGTGATCATATAGCCCCCTCCAATTTTAAACTTTAAATTTAAATTGTTACCCTCCTTTTTTTCCCTTAGTCAACAGGTCCGAGCAAGTACTGTGCTTGTACTTGTTTCAACCTACAGCTATTTGAATACATTTTTTATAAGAAACTTAAATTATACTATACATAATTTATCAGCAACGGGGAGCAGTGGCACTGAAGCAAAACACCCCATCCATAGGCGCTGCAGTGCACTGCACTGGCACGGTCGCTGAATCGAAGTCCGTTCTCGATCGATCTTGCCCCGAAGCCGAGGCGGAGAACTGGCGAGCGAAGCACGCAACGCAACAAACGCATCCCCTGCTGTGACAACTGCACGCCCAGATCCCAAGCTCCCCTGCTGTGACAACCGCACGGGCACGAGGGGACAGCAGGACACCGACGCGCGCATCTGTCAGGCACGCCCACGCGCGGCCTCCGCCTCGTCGCCCGGGAGATCGTGCCTTTTTTCTCTTGCTCGCTCGCACTCGCTGCCTGCCAAGCCCCAATCGCGCGGCTACTCACGCAGAAGAACCGGTGGAGTCGCCGTATTTATAGTTTAGAGTGTACATCGATTTCTTTTTCAGGTAAGAGAGCTTTATTGCTTAAAGTAAAATGAGTTCACAATCTTTAACAAGTAGCTCAACGGTGCAAATAGGCGCAGTCAACCCGCCAAACTGCAGAGTGTAAAGTCCTCCTCGCTAACTGAGCAAGTTCATGAGCTACCTTATTACATTCTCATCGATACACTCGTACACCTCACTCAAGTTACACTGCACATATTAGGCATTTTACGGAGGTACAAGAGTCTCACATGCTATACCCACCTGCATATGTATAGTCCGTTTAAATACGACATACTGTGTCGGTCCTGACTAGCAAGTTGCTACGTGCTACGAGCCAAAACATTCGTCTTAACCAAGGCATCGGAGCCCTTGCAAGGAGCTAGCGCGATGGTACAGCTAACTAGCTGGTCCACGTAGTACGTGCGTACGTGCAACTTGCATGTGGCACAAATAAACAACATCAAATCCGTTACAATTTTTCGAGATAAACAACATCAAATCTGTCACAAAAGTGGCAGCAGGTGGCTTTGGGACAAAGCTAGACCGACCTAGAGCTAGCGGATGGACATGCATGTGCGCGGCGCGCATCGGTATAGGAAAACCATGCGGCCGTGCGTGGGTGCATGCGTGCAAGAGACACTTCATGCATAGATCCCATGTCGTAGAAAAAGATGAGTTTCACTATTTTAGAAATCGAGACAGTCCATCGTCTAGTTAGTTGGTTGGACCAAATCAATTTAGCTTAATGGTTGGGCTATTATTAAGCTATATATATTGGACGGATTTCATACATTGTGTTGTTGTAAAGTTCCTGGATTCCATATCTTTACTAGCTTTGTCCTTTGAAGGACCACTCAGCACACAAAATTCAACATGTTATCAATTTATTCCACGTCATGGAGAGTACTGTCGAAATATATTGACCATCTGTTTCACAACGGCTTATTTTTTGTAGGGCATACAATTCCATACAAAGGGGCACTGCATCACACAACGATCAACTACTCTGTTGCTTTAATTATTGTTACACGTGCTATACAAATGGACCTTATTCGATCGCATATTCACATGTATAAAATTATGATGTACAAGTAGAAATTCATCGCACGTACCATTATCAGAGACAATGGCGTCACAGACGGCTCAAATGGTCATCACGGACCTTTTTTGAATGGGGTAATTCATATCAGAAGATATATAGAAGATAGAATTACGACTGCACCTCCAAGTACATGCATGTACGCGAGAACTGAGAGATCTAAACAGAGATAGACGCCGCAGTATCGATCGTTAGCCAGCTGACATGGATTATATTTCCAAGCTCCAACTAGGGAGAAAACGACAGGGCCAGCCACACGTATGTGCGTTCCCTAAAGACATGGGCTCCTCCTTTTGATACATTCTGCTGGACAAAAATGTACGTGCTGCTGTGCATACACAGTGCATGCAGGCATGCATACACAGAGGTACAGACGAACTGTTACCATCGATGGATGGATCGATCATGATGTTATATGATCCGCACAGGTGCTGTAGATGTGTATACCGCACGTAAGCCCGCCGCTCACCGAATCCATGGATGTTTATAGCCCTGCAGTGGGCTACCATGTACTCGATCGGTTCCTGCCTCCTGCCTCCTGCTACGTACATCCATAGGCAGAGACATAAATTCGAGCAAGCTCCTGCAACCCATGAACGCCTCTCCGATCTGTCCCAAAAAGTGCACTGCGGAGGCAGGAAGACGCGTGTCAGGGGTCAATTATTGAGCACTGTTTCACCAAACAAGGAACGCAGTTACACGGAGCTGATGTACGTGTTTTGGTTTTAAGATCTACTCGCGTGCATGCACCGGCAACGCCCAGTACGGGAGTGGAGAATGATGGAAGGCGAGATCGATGCATGCATGGGCCGCGAAGACGACCGGAGGAGGGTCAAACGCCGAGCCGTTCGGCAACCGCTGCGCGGTCGTGCGCCCGCCTGCGCTGCTCGATCTCACGGTACCGGCCCCTCGATCACGGGTCACGAGAACAAAAACTCCCGCTTCCCTCGCTGCGCGCTGCTCGTATTCAACTCTGCACACACGCACCCACGCTCCGGTCCCCAGGAAAACACACGGCCATCTATGCCTAGCAACAGCCAGAAGCTGCAGCTAATCTGGACTTTGTTTATGTCTCTGCGTCTCGGGTTACTCCGCAAGATAACAGTACATATATGCGTGCGTGTGCGTACGCGTACCATCGTTTCTCTTTTTCTCACTTGCAAGCAACCCTACTGGCAATTGCCAATTCAGTTAGGGGTTTGCTAATTTTTAGATTATTTTTAAAATTGTTATTTCTAAATCGATTAAGTTATACATTATTAAATCTATAGTTGTAAAAAAATTATGTAATTTTAGGTCTAGAAATATGTAGCCATCAGTTACACAAATATAAAGTTACACATACTTTCTAAAATGTGTAATTACCTAACTAATTGTTAGATAAAAATCAACATTATAAATTATCGACTTAGAAATAGACGCTTCCATTAAATCATTATTAAGAGATTTTAATTTCCATCAGTTGAATTACCACAGAATATATCTGGGAGTATGGGTCGTGTGGAATAGTGCTACGAAATGCATGATTGTACACCGGTACACCGCAGTACTGGTAGCAGAAGTCAGCATGGAAGCATTTTATGTGTAGGAATAATTTGGTGAACTCAAGTATTATTAAATGCAGTCCCCAGCGCTTCCCTGTAACCCTAGCTCCTCGCTCGGGCCATCACCTCCTATAAATCCTCCCACACTTCACCCGCAAAAACACACAACTAACAATCAAGGAATAGGTGTTCATCGCTTGCCACCTCCCCCATTTGCAGATTAACCCCCGGCTAGCCACTTCTCCCCCGCACACAACCGCCCACCACAAACTCCGGCAGGCGAGCTCAGGATCACTCCATTTATTCTTCCAATGATGAGCGGCAGCGGCAGCGTCGGCGGCGCCGGCACCAGCGCCAGCTTCGAGCAGCACCCGAAGCGGCGGCCCCCGGCGCCGGGGCCTTCGGACCACGAGAGGCAGCAGCAGCGGAAGCTGCTGCGCCTGTCCGTTCAGCACCAGGAGGACGACGTGGCCGCGGGCGTGGTGCCACCGGTGACCGTCGTCCTGGACGGGCGCTGCATCTGCCACCGCGTCCACCTCAACAGGCACACCGGGTACCGCAGCCTCGCGGGCGCGCTCCACCGCATGTTCGTCGACACGGTTGACGCGGCCGGCTCCGCAGACGAGGGCGGCGGTAGGAGCTGTGCCGACGCGGCGGACCGTGGCCTTGACCTCTCCAATGCCGTCCCCGGGCACGTCGTGGCGTACGAGGACATGGAGGACGACCTCCTCCTCGCCGGCGACCTCAACTGGAAGTAATCATCAATTAATGATCCTTAATTACTTGCCCACTGGTTAACGTCTGATATTGTTTCTAATGAATTTTCGTGCTGAGGCGTCGTTTGATTTTGCCTTGTCAGGGATTTCGTCCGTGTTGCGAAGAGAATCCGAATAATTCCAGCGAAATCATCGAACCGAAGGATCAAGCAATGCGGGGGAGGGAATAACTAACCACGCCTGATTAATCATCACGTGTAATTAAACCACACCCTGCTTCACCCCACTCCACTCTGGTGAAAAATGATGAACAACTCAAGCCAGTTGTCTCTCCCTAAATCTAAATCCTTCCGTTTGCATTTTTCCCTGTATTAATGTTATGTCGATAATAAAAGAAAATCAAGCCTGTCTCAATTAATTCCCTTGTGATGATCAAGCCTGATGCGTCTTCGTCGGATCACCACTGCTGTCGCTAACCGGAGCACTGTGCTCCTGCAGTTGCGCGTCGATTCGTGATCGATCCAAGTAACGCGCACGTACCATGCACGTCCCTCTCATGACTCATCGATCGGTGCCCCTTGACTTGTCGTGTTTTTTCTCTTGAATGCTAAGGCTTGCTTGCCTTCGCCTTCGTCTTCGTCTCCCTGTAGCTGATTGCATCGAGAGGCCCCAACCCCGTCGTCGCGGACAGTTGGGATCTCCCTTTTGACAACAACGTTTTGTTTGCAGATGAACAGTGATGCAGATACGTGTAGCCATCGGCAGACACGATCGTAAGTGCAACTGAATGGAATGTGTGTGTGTGTGTGCGTGCGCCGCTCCCGTTCACTCGATCGGTCGATGGATTCGTGTGTGAGAACATGTCGGTGTCGCTTGTAACGCTTGTTCAATTAATGGTAGACGAACGGCGGCGTGATTAGGTTGTGAGATCGATTTGCGTACGCACATGTACAGCTGATTTGAGACTTGACGAACCGTGGGTTGATGGGATAGATCCCGAAAGCATAACTGTCATCAACAGCATGCAGACTGATGCTGCCTCCTTGGAACCATTATTTTTCCGTAAAAATGCATGGATCAACAATCATGCATTTGTTATGCCGGTTGGATCAGCAATAATCATGTAATGGATAGATCATTGAGGGGGAAAAATTGTTCTTTTGTTTTCCAATTCCTGTCACGTGACTCACGTCATGGTTTGAAATGTTGATTGCTTTTCTTTTCTTCTGTGCGAGAAAAACCGTTGATCGCTTTGCTTGATCAGTCTGTCACACTCTACATTCACCGGTGTGGATACTGGACACAACGCGGCTACGCCGGTAGGAAAACACAAGCATGATGCATGGAAGAGAACAGGGCCAGCGCCTAGCTTCCGGACACGATCGTCATCGCTGAATGCACGGATGGAGCAGTAGGATATGTCAGGCGCCATGTTCGGCGATCGACCAGACGAGGCCACAACTCTGGGAGCCCGGCCGGCCGGGGCGGCGTACGTGAGAGCCGCACTAGCTGGCGAAGAAGAAGAAGCGCGCACGCACGTGTCAGTGTTCGCGTTTGGAGTTGGGACTTGGAGGAGTCATGACGCCACGAGAAAGACAAGGAGTGGATGCATTGTTGGACGCGCGCGGACGGACGCATGCGTCTGGTTACGAGCGCAGCCAGAGATCGATGGAACCGGAGAAACCATCTTTTTAATCGATCCCCGGGTCATTCTCGGAGGCCGGCCGGATGAAGTCGCCATTCTGCTGCTGATTCAGACGCAGGGATCGGACGCGTATCGGCTAAGCAAGCGACAGATAAGATTCAGAGGCTTCGTTCTTCTGATCCTTTTCAGACTCGGCCATGGGCCAGGGTGATGGGAGATTCACGGCCCAACATAAGTTGGTGCAAGTTGGATTTATTCAATGCGGAAGAAGTTCAGACGTAAAGCTTTTCTGATAAATCTGAAGTTGCAATCTGAGAAAACGCTGCAATCACAATAACATGCTTGGAAGTTGTTATCCGTCTACATATCTTGCGCTGACTTGAGATAGCACGTGTAGTACTCGTCCACTGCAACTCTGCAAGGACTCTATATATCCAGACCTCAGATTTTGTTTAAGTGGCATGTGCAGATTGGAAACCAGCACCACCTTTTTTCTTTCCTTTTGTAAGAGATCGAAAGTCCCACGATCGAGATCACAAATGACGAAAAAAACACGACTGTTTTTCATCGATCAAGGGGTAGAATGTACTGAATTGCTGAACAGCTAAGAACCAAAAAAAAATACAGGTTGCATGCACCTTTCAAAAAAAAAGGGTTACATGTGCGATCTCTCGCTGCTCGATCAATCGTCATCGGTCTCTAGCAGAAGGTGGTGAGCTCGCACCCCCGCCTCTGACCAAAGTCTTGCCTCATGATCTAACAATTCTGTGGAAAGACCGTTGCACCCACCGCACTAAGACAACGAGATGGAGTTCCAAATGTTTCTGTCCTCCGACACAATCATGTTTGATCCACCAATCTTGCAAGGAGGGAACATGAGAGTTGGTTACCGGCAACGGGGTTGGTTGGAGCTGTAGCCCTCGCATCACTCTTAGCCATGCATGCTGCCCCCACGAGATCATAATTCATAAGACCCACAGCGACGTACAAATGCACAAAGAACTTTAAAAGTTTTCTTCGTTGTCGATTTATACTTAACTGAACACACGACACGGTGACACACGTCTAATCTATACTCCTTTATCAGAAATATTTTGTCACGTGTAATACATCCTTCCGATCGACACCTTCTCATCCCTGTATACACCCATCTCCTCGCCTATCAGTCAACTCTGTGCTTATGGGCCATACTATCCTTCACATTGTAGAACATACCACGGTGTTCACCACTATCCCGTATTAGAACAGGTATAATAGTAGAGAAAGCATTTTAGAGGCAATATCTAGAAATGGTAATAAAAATGGATGATATAGTAGAGAATGTTGGCTTTCCTTATATTTAACATTGATGCTCTTAGTATCCTTGATTTTAGAGGGACGAGACTTCCCTTAGTTAAGGCAAGGCAAACTTCTTTCTCTTCATCATCTTACCTTCTCTCTCCTATGTAGCATGACTAAGAAAAGACCAACGCCTATTTGCTTTGCTATTCCTCGTCACCTTATTAATTGTTTTTTCTCCCTGTGACTCATCTACTGTTGCCTTGCAAGTCGCAACAACCACGCTATTAGCTAGATCTAGCATTGGAAATGCATGCCCTAGGATGAGCCAACCGCGATGTGAAGCCGTCGAATATGAACGGGCATTAGATGTAGGGCTAAGGCAAACTTGCATTTATTTAAAATGTGGAGACAGATGATATGCGCAGGTTGGCTTAAGCACATCCTCTATCTTTACATTGGCTATGCTACTGTCATCCTCTTGTTTATATATAGCACGACACAGCTTACTGTTGATACCAAACTACCTCTTTGCTCCCTCAACTATCAATCTGTCATTTTTTCTTCTTCTCGAGGATACATGTAAGACATGCATATTTTTCCATTTGAAGGAAGAAACCTTTGTGATCATTTTTGTAAGCGTTTCTCCATTGTGAAAATGTGCACTTTAGAGTGTAACCTACTAACCATGGAGCTTTGGCTGATTCTCATACTTCAGACTGGTAGTTGTCCATGAGAGCGTTATTTGACAACGACTTGGAGTGTGCGTGGTTCCGATAGTCCTATTCTTCTCATGACATGGAAGTTATGGAAGAAAAAAATACACGATTCTACAATAACAAGAGAGTATGTCGCCATGGCTTATCGAGGGAGTGTGGCAAGAGAGGAGCCTTTGGATCTTAGTGGGTGTATGTTGTTTGGAGATTGGATGCATTGCTCTTTTGTTGTTTTGGCTTAAGGTTGAAAAGAGTTGTAGTTTTGTTTCAGTCCTAATTTTGTATCCCTTTTTTCCACACTGTTTTAGATATATGTACGTTACTTCCTTCTTATCGATGAATTAATGCATATAAGCATTTTTCCTGTTCTCTAAAAAAACTCTTTATTAACGTGGATATATTTTGCCTCCTCATCGGCAGCCTATTGGTCACCTTGTCAGCTTATTTCTTTCGGTAATTGTTATATAATATCATAGCTATCACTATAGTTGTCGCCATTGGTTGTTTAACATCATTCATCCTTACCTTAGGTTATCCTCGTCTTTCAGCTCCTCTCATAATGCATCAATATGATAAATAAAATCTATTACCAGGCACAGGTTAGTATATTTCAGAGCAAATCCTTTTGTGATAATGTTGAAATAGCCCAAAACCCTTGTTGCTCTTTCCATGTTCGCTCTTCTGCGTTCACAGATCACACTGCAGCGGGGCCCGGGGGTCCCGGGACAGCAGAGCGGATGCTGGAGATCCAAGTACAGGCAGACACGGTTAACTTCCCTCCCCGATCGGAAAAACTGTTTTTAAGCAAAAGCGCCATCACAAGTAAACAGAGAGTCCCCCTCACGCCGATCGCCTTGCCGAAAACAAACATTTACTAGTAATAAGAAAAGTAAACAGGGCACTTAACCCCCAACTCCTCCGTCTCCAGCAGCAGCAGCAGCAGTTGCAGTTTGGTGGTAGGTGCGCACCCCACGAGCGCCTCCCCCTCCACATCTCCTCCTCCCCAGACCAACACCTCGGGCGTGGGGGGGCAGAGAGAGAGTGTGAGAGAGAGAGATGGCGGCGCTGGAGGCCGCGAGGTCGTGGGCGGCGTCCGTCCTCCCGCCGGAGCTCGCCGCCGCCGCCGGGGGCGACCCACTCGCGGCCCTCACCGCCACCGCCGCGGCGTTCGTCGCCGGGTTGCTCATCCTCGCCGTGTGGTTCCGATCCGGCGGGGGCGCCCCGCCCAAGCCGCCCGTCGCGCCGCTCCGACCTCCGCCGGTGAAGGTCGACGCCGACGCCGACGCCGACGATGGCCGCAAGCGCGTCACCATCTTCTTCGGCACGCAGACCGGCACCGCCGAGGGGTTCGCCAAGGTCGCTGTCCGATCCGATCCGTTCCCCCGATCCGAAAGTTCGCGTGCTTTTTTAGTAGGAGCGCCTTTTTTTTGATTCGATTCGGTTCTGTCTGGGGCTTGGTTGGTGCAGGCGATGGCGGAGGAGGCGAAGGTGCGGTATGAGAAGACGGTGTTCAAAGTTGTGGATCTGGTAATTGCGGATGATCTGTAATTCTGTATGCGTATGTGTGTTGTGTTCTGCTGCTTGTTTGATGTTGGTATTCGGAATTTGAGAGACGCTTGGGACGTGTGTAGGATGACTATGCTGCCGAGGACGATGATTACGAGGAGAAGCTGAAGAAGGAAACACTTGTGCTCTTCTTCTTAGCAACGTGAGTTCTCGCCGTTTTGATTTGTAGATTGCTGAATTGCCCCTTTTGTGGCTTGCGCATTAATTCTATAACGCGTCTACCTGCCTTTTGTTGTAAAGCGCAAGTGCACTGTGTGTCAGTACAAAATTTGTTTGAGATTCCAAAGGCACATAAGACACTATAAGTCTGTGACGTAGGGAATGTCACTGCTTTTAACCCACCAGTGATCATTACAATTGGGAACGGTGTGATACTTAATTGTAAAGGCATTCATTGCTATCTGAGTTGGAATTGGCTGTGACAAATTTTTGGAGAGAATAATTCTAGTGAACAACACAATGTTTTCGAATGGAAATGTTGTGTCCTGTGAAAGGAAGTAGTTATGGGTTTTGTGTATTCAGCTATTTGTAGTCAAATTCTTTTGTCAATAACTTTAGTGGCTAATTATGTTTGATGACCACAGATATGGGGACGGGGAACCCACTGATAATGCGGCAAGATTCTACAAATGGTTTACTGAGGTTTGTTAAATCTCTCTCGTTGACATGTGCTCACTAGTCACTACAGTGTTTTATGTTTTTTCTTTAACTTTCACTAAAGCAGGGGAAGGAGAAGGAAGTTTGGCTTAAGGATTTTAAGTATGCTGTATTCGGCCTCGGGAACAGGCAATACGAGCATTTCAATAAGGTTTGCTTGATTGAATATGAGATGTTAGTATGTTACTTATTTGATAAAGGTCGATTAGTGTTCTGGTAACTGATGCTGAGCTTATCTGCATGTAAAATATAGGTTGCGAAGGTGGTGGATGAGCTACTACAGGAGCAGGGTAAGTACTTAAGTTTACACCATTTCCCAATTTTTTTGGGAAAAATAGAACAAGTAGATTGCTGTGTTGGAAAAATTTATTGCCATGGCACGAGAACATATCCCAATGTAGCAGTTTCTATCGGGGGACACTTGTCACATTTCAAATTGTTTTAATTATTGCCTCAGAAACCCTCTATTTAGGGGGTTAATGGTTATGATTAATAATAGCTTGTATGGATGAAATGTAAAAGGAAAAAATACCATGCTTGTTTTGTTTAGGAGAAAATTTGCTCGGTACCACCAGAAAGATATTTGAGTTGGAAAATACCATCGTATGTAAGGATCACAGGTGGGGCATGAGGCCACATGTCAGTGACACGTATGATGCTATTTTCCAACTTGAGTGATCTTTGCGATGGTATTGAGCAATTTGCCACGCTTAAGAATCTGTTCTGGGACATATAGTAGTTATGTGATTCTCTCAAGCAAGAAAGTTCATTTTGGCATATGCCACATAGTATGCCTATCCGCTATGCACGTTTTATTTTCTCCATTATGCTGTCATGATAGGTTTTTACTCAGTGCTTTAGTGAGCTCATTGCATGATATGGTCAGTGATTAATTCCTGCATATATTAGATTTGTTGAAACTTCATGTTACATAACAAGGTGCAACTTTTTTTGTATCTAGGTGGCAAACGTCTTGTTCCTTGTGGCCTTGGAGATGATGATCAGTGCATTGAGGATGACTTCACCGCATGGTATGAGACTACATTTATATTATTTACTTATTTTATTATGTGATATATTAGACAGCTTAGATGGGCTATTGATCATGATTTATATGGAATACTACTTGATTTGTCAATACTCAATTTAATTTCTATACTGGAAGAGCCTCGACTCCTCAAGGCCATTCCGTGCCCAAGGGGAGCTTGCAGCCTGACAGGTTGCCGCTTGGGGAACTTCTTGATTGATTGCTTGATCCAAACATAACGTGGCTGCCTCCTTGTAAAGGAGTTTGCATTACATACCCTGAATAGAATACGATTGACTCTTTCCTAACATGACTCATAATTCCTTTGCCTAATCTATTAGGACTATGATCCATCAGGCACAACCTTGATTGGATCAACTCAACTCAACCAGCAGCCTAGGCCTGCATGGCTCTAGCTGGGTTTTGGACGAAACTTACACCTATAGGGGATACCCCACATAACATATACAGAGCCTGGATGATTGTTTCTTTGTACTTGGTACTTCTATGTTATGATAATTATCCCATAAGATCCACAACTATATCCATATTTGGTCTATGTCCAATCTGCATTCTTATTCAGAGTTACCGATAGTTCAGAATTCGAATATAATACGGTTGCACACATGGTTAAGGAAATTCCAATTAAATAATTTCAAATTTGATTCAAAAATTTGAACGAAATTTCTGGTTTTTGGATATCTCGATGGGGCCCAAAAGCTTTTTCCATGGGTATTACTTAGGGCTAATTTGGCATTTGTGTGTTGTGGTGTGCCTATTCTATGGAACTGGTCACAAAGTCTTCAATATTTCCATTTTCTATTATAATCTGAAAAAAGTTCTCCAATATATAATATATCCAAAAGGTAGAAAAAATAGAAGTACTTTTAAAAGGTCACTGCAATGCCAAGCAGCTTGAATGAAATTTTTTCTTTTTCTGTCTTGTTATTTGTAGGAAAGAACAAGTATGGCCGGAGCTGGATCAATTGCTCCGCGATGACGATGATACGACTGGTGCATCGACTCCTTACACTGCTGCTATACCTGAATACAGAGTTGTATTCATTGACAAATCAGATTTACCGTTTGAAGATAAATCCTGGACACTTGCCAATGGCAATGGTGTTATTGATGTCCATCACCCTTGCAGGTAACAGATTTACCTCACCTTCTATTCAGTTAGAGTTAAGTATTTACAATATAGCTCATCACTTTGTTCATTGTCAAGGTCTAATGTTGCTGTTCGAAAGGAACTCCATAAACCAGCTTCGGATCGCTCTTGTATTCATCTGGAATTTGATATTTCAGGCACTGGTCTTGTGTAAGTTTCTTGATATCCATTGTCCAGAATTTTAGCCAAAATTTGTAAAGTCTCTCTCTCTCTCTCTCACTCTCTCACTCTCATGTTTTCCAAATTTTCCATTGGTTTTCCTTATGTAGTTTGACCTTTTTGTGCAAGTTAAATAAACGCAAGGATATCAACTTATATGTCTTAAAACTTTGTGTCAGGTATGAAACTGGTGACCATGTTGGTGTTTATTCAGAAAATTCTATCGAGACAGTGGAGCAGGCTGAAAGGCTACTTGATCTTTCCCCAGATACAGTTTTCTCCATACATGCAGACGCAGAAGATGGATCTCCTCGTAAAGGGGGTTCCTTGGCCCCACCTTTTCCATCTCCGTGTACCTTACGGACTGCACTTTTACGATACGCTGATCTACTCAATTCACCGAAGAAGGTCCTTGTGACTGCTTAACCATTTTTCTTTTAACCGCTATATTGTCGTGTGATCATTTGATTAATCCTTGAATGATATCTTCATCTTCAGGCTGCTTTGGTTGCTTTAGCTTCTCATGCTTCTGACCCGGCTGAAGCTGAACGACTGAGATTTTTGGCTTCTCCTGCTGGAAAGGTTATTGCTGTTTAAGAACTTACCTTAACCTCTGTTTAACCGTAGATATTCTTCACTGAAAGTTGGACTTGCATATGCAGGATGAGTATTCTCAATGGATAGTAGCTAGCCAGAGGAGCCTTCTTGAAGTTATGGCTGCATTCCCATCAGCTAAGCCCCCTTTGGGAGTATTCTTTGCAGCAATAGCACCTCGGCTACAGCCACGATACTACTCCATCTCATCATCTCCAAAGTATGTTCTTTTACTATTCATTCTTCCATTTATTAACCATGTTACAAGATTGAGCAGTAAAGTTGTAAAACCCTTCATTTTCTGGGTAAAACACTAAAATATCATCACTCGTTGCTTAAATTCTACAACTCCAACATAGCTGCATTGTCACATCATGAAGTCATTTTGGATTGGAGACACTGTCTAAGCTAACACATATATATCCTTTTGACTGGTCATATGGACCATGTGGTTTATCTCAGTGATACTATATTGTGGTTGTGAGGGTGGGACCTCTGACAGCTTAAATGTGCCTCTTCAGGATGGCTCCCTCCAGGATTCATGTAACATGTGCATTAGTTTATGGGCCTACACCAACGGAAAGAATCCACCAAGGAGTTTGTTCGACATGGATGAAGGTAGCTCTCTTACAAATTTCTACTTCTGGTACAAAGCCATTGAATTGCCTGCGATGAGAGAGTTACAGTTTGATTTATTCATCCTTGAATGTCTACTTCGTAGAACACAATTCCACTGGAATATAGCGAAGAATGCAGCTGGGCACCAATTTTCGTGAGGCAGTCAAATTTTAAGTTACCTGCAGATCCATCAACTCCAGTTATCATGATTGGTCCTGGGACAGGACTAGCACCTTTTAGGGGCTTCTTGCAGGTTTGTTTTGTCAGAGAATCTGCATTTTTCTTCATTTGGGATTTGAGATGGCCTAGTAACCTTATTTGTTCCTGCTTACTCAGGAAAGATTAGCTCTAAAAGAATCTGGAGTTGAATTGGGTACTTCAATCCTCTTCTTTGGGTGCAGGAACCGTGATATGGTACAAATCAAAAGCTAGTTAATGAAACAGATACACTTTATGGGCGTTTTGCTACTGATGGAATTTTATATGAATGACCATTTGGCAGGACTACATATATGAAGATGAGTTACAAAATTTTATTCAGGAGGGTGCACTTTCTGAGCTAATTGTCGCCTTCTCTCGTGAAGGATCAACCAAAGAATATGTGCAGCATAAGATGGTGGAGAAGGTTGGATATACGCTTGGCATTTTTGCTACATTTTATTTCTTTTCAACAGCTATATGCGTGCATCTACGCCACATGGTTGAACTCAACTAGATTTGCTCTCTTGTTTTCAGGCCACAGAGATTTGGAACATCCTCTCGCAGGGTGGTTATATATATGTTTGTGGTGACGCCAAGGGCATGGCAAGAGACGTACACAGAGTTCTTCACACAATAGTTCAAGAGCAGGTAGACCAAAGACCTCGTTTCATTACTGCTGTGTACTGTTTGGAGTTCTAAAAATATATATTTTTGTGATTTGTTCCTGACACATGCATTGACATTTTGTTCCAGGGATCTTTGGATAGCTCCAAAACAGAGAGCTATGTAAAGAGCCTACAGATGGATGGCAGGTACCTCCGTGATGTATGGTGACGCCTTCAGCCATTCATAGCTCTAGCGTGTAGAAGATGTGTTGCTTGTATGACATGGTGGATGCCAATTCAATCGTAAGTTCTGAGAACATTGAGTTAATTGGTGTAATTCTTTGACATCTAACATGATTCTAATATTTATTATATGGATGGTTAAAAGAATAAGTGCTTATAGATTAGTAGAACTTAAAGTTGGTCTATCCCTGATAAATTTGTAGCAAGGGATAAACCATGCAGTTTGAGATGAGGATATCATGTATACATTAAAGACCGCTGAAACAAATTTTGCATCTGGTTTATAAAACAAATGCTTAGCTACTACCACGCTGCCTTAGTTGTAGCTGAGGGAGCTCTCTTTCTTTTTTCTTTGAGTGTATTTCTAAGTTAACTAAGAAATAGTTATTTCTAAGTCGATGAGTTTGAACATTGATTCTTTATAAACTATTTATTAGGTAGTCACTTTTTAGAAATTATGTGCAACTTTAGGTCTAAAGATGTGCAACATGTTAGTTACATATTTTTAGACTTGAAGTTATACAATTGTTTTTATATAACTAAAGATTTGATAATATGCAATTTATCAACTGAGAAATAATAGTAATAGCAAATCTGTTTTTCTTATTTGCTACCTTGGTGCACCGTCAGAAGGTAAAGTGCGAGTCGGAAATGCATTTTGAAGTTGTACATGAGTTATATCGATATATGACGAACGCGAACGTAACGGTGGATGTTGCATGTATGTTTACCGTTGTTTTCTTAGCTTCGACGGTAGAATCGAGTTGTTTTCAGGCGATGGAGCAGACGCATGAGTGTGACATGTTGATATCTTAAAGGAACACTATAAGACTAATTAATTCATCATTAGTTCGTTACTGCTAAAGAAGCATCGAAGAGGCCCGGTGTTCCTCTTTTTTTGGCAATGAATCAGAGAAGAAGAGGCCAGGCGTCAGTTTCAAATGAAAACGACGAAGGAGAGGCCGAGATTAGGCCTTTGATCACGAGACGAAATGAAGTAAACACCGGGGGAGTCCGTCCACATGGTTGCAGCGCGTTGCGGCCCACGTCCCTGGCTTCTGAGCTGGACCGTGGCCGAAGCGGCAGCCCGGAAAACGCCCCACGGCGCGGCGGACATCCCCCGGAAATCAGACCGCAGCACGAGCCGTGGAGTCGGAAGCCGAAACCCGTTCGCGCGCCGCGGCACAGAGACGGCGCACGACTTGGCCCAGCACAGGCGCTACCCGCGCCCGCCGCGATTTTCTTCTGCACGGCCACCACATGGCCGCTAAGTTGCATGGTCCCCTTGCAAGTTCCATGTCCGTTCTTCCACATATCTTGGCCGTTTTAGCCGACCAAATTCCACAGACTCAAAACTTTGGCTAGGCATCCAGGCATGCATGTGTATGCGCTGGTGCTCCGGAGATACTCCCACGTGATGAGAAAATTAGACTGGACGACTGCAGTCAGAGCCGACAGCACCATTGTGACACTACTGATGGTGAGAGAGGTGCGCGCATCGATTCCACAAAACTAACGCAACGTCTAGTCAGCGGTACTAGTATATTGTGACCATCTTGAAGTCTTGGTTTGACAGGGACACCTCAATGTCAAACAAACATGTACACATTGATAAATATGGACATTGCCTAGGATATCTTCATGGAAGACACACTGCCACTCCTAGAAGGTAGCTGTCCTGGACGTGATGAAGCATGCTGCATATATACTACGGCTACGGAGTACATCCATCTCCTCAAGTACTTGCGAATTGCATGCGATCTAAGTGTAGTCTGCCAAGTTTCATACGGACATCTATTGATAGTGGGTTGGAAGTTGGAACTTTGGCCCGGCTGATGTTTTCTTTCCCTTTTCTGTTCTCAGGTTAGTAGTCGTCAACTCTTAACCTTTTCTTTTAAGCATGATTACCATAACGTAGCCTTTATGCCTTCCGTGCATGCTTAGATAATTCCATAAACGAACCAGGTGGTAGACCTGTAGCTACTCGTTCTTATATAATCGCTGTCTTCTAGCTAGGTCTTCCTACTCGCTCCAAAAATATGTACACGTACTTGCATGCATGTGGCACACCACATCTCCATCTCTCCTCGCAATTGTCGCCTCTTTTCTTTCAACAATCAACAGGCACATATATTATATAATACTCCACCCTGCAGATAATTAGTCACATTTTGCCACCCTGCTGGCTGCGTTCACTAACAGAAGCATACGTGTATATTTCAACGGATATGCCATGTTCACATCAGAATGATGAATATCATTGGTTAATTTACCACGTCTCAACTTTTCTGGAGGATTCTGCAGCAGTTTTGTGACCTACCCTACACCTGAATCACAAACATGTTGCAGGTGTGGTGGTTCAGCCGGAAGCTAGGACGCATAAAGGGTAAGAGCAGGGTTCACGCGGTGCACGCCGCGCGCAGGGAGCACGTGCTCCGCATGAAGCTCTCATTGTGCTATATATAAAATATATCAATCTCTATGGGTAATATCGAGTATAAAAGAGCACTTCTCATAAATAAACGGGAGCACAGACGTGAAGGTGTGCTAGCAACCAGTTCTCTTGATGCCATATCTTCGGAATGAATTCAGGTGATTTCATTTAATAAAAATTTTAGAAAATTATATAGTACCCGGTGTGTGCAAAAAATCACCGCTTGCATAGATACCTCCAACAGAACAGATGCCGAACCGAGAGAGGAGACCTCAAAGAAGCCAAAGCAAGTTTCAAAAAAAAAGAAGCCAAAGCAAATAGAAAACTTGAAAAATAAAAAGAATCCTACGGGAGACTGAACCAGAAAGTTCTTTGTTTGTTAGGAATAAAACGACATCGGTGGCTATGGTCATGCGTATGTATCCTCTTAATTTAAGATTTAGACGAGCAATTCTGGGTCATCATGCGAGGTCCCTCCATAACTTAATGATGTAGATATCCTCCATTGTCTTGCATAACTCACGTGATAGAATTCTATGGTAGCTTACTGCTAGTTGGATTTTTTCCGTTAAACCCATGTATACAGCTTTATCTAATTGTAATATCATATTTCGACATACGGTTCTCTAGCATTTGAAATTGCCTCTCAAGATCAAAGTGTTTTTATGGTATTTATGCAGAGGGGTTCTCTTTTTTTTGAGAAAATTCTGCAATATATTAGAGTAAGGAAAACTCCAGAGAACACAGGTGTCCAAACGTTTTAGCATAACACACCCCCAACAAAAAGAAAATAACACCCAGGTCCTTCGGAGCTGAAAAAGCACCCACGCCTGCTGCCAGCCTCCTTCGCCACCGGAACGCACGCCGGAGGATGAAGAGACCGGATCCGCTCGCCGAAGAGCCGTCATCGCACCTTCGCTGCGAAGCTTTGAGAGCCAAAAAAAGCATCCACCGAAACCGGAGGAGCACAAACCTCTGTGGCACATCGGCCGGGGAACCACCCCGTGCAACTCGAGCCCCGGATCCGTCCACTCCCAGCGACAACGTCGCGGAAGAGCGCCAGATCTGCCTCCAAACAACCGCCAATCCTGCGCCGGAACCACTTGCACTCTCAGCAAAAAGACATCGCTGCCCGAGGCAACAAACGCTGAGAACCTCCAACACAACCCCACGGATCGACGAACGATGGAGGAGGGAACTATCGCCGTAGCGGCGGCAGATCCAGAGGACAAAAGCCCATTGGCAAGGTCGCCGCCGCCGCACTGGCAACCAAGCCCAGGCACTCCAGTCCCGCTGGCCGGATTGGACGAAAGTATTTTCCATTTATTTTTCAATTGTGACTTAGCTCGTTTTGTTTGGCGGGTTGTTGAAATAGCCTTTGCGATATCTAAACCTTATGATGTATATCATATGATGGAAAACTGGCTTTCCAATATTAATGCTCAGTTAATTCCTCTTATCCATGTTGGCGCGGCAGCTATTATTTGGTCTATTTGGTTATGCCGCAATAACATAGTATTTGCCAAAAAGAAATCTAACAATCCTTTGCAGGTCCTGTTTATGGCTATCAATTGGCTGCGGTCGTAAGCTACCCTGCAGTGTGGCTCGCGCTAGGAGGATATGCTAGCGGGATGTAGTCAGCTGTAAGCTGTCACGCGGGAGCTTTTTACTCACCATGAATGGCGATTTACTAAGTGGCTGACTGTTTAAGCTTTAGTAGTTATTGAGTTGTACTTTTTCTTTCTCCATGTTGCAGCCCATATTTAGGCATTTCTCTTTGTTTACACGTTCGTTTGTCAAACTTTGTAATAAATTGGTTGTGTGCACGTCAGCGCAGAGGTCGAAAGGATTTCCTCTTCCATTATCTAAAAAAAAGAAAGAAAGTTCTTTGCAAGAACTGGGAATGCACCACCAGCAACACCAATCAAAACCGTAACGCAAACACCAAACTATAGTCAAAGCAACAATTGTAACACCCACTGCAGAAACCCATATCTAATTACCAAATCTCTACTTATTAAGAAAGATTGCAGACTATAGTTAGAGCCGATAAAGAGATGAACTGACGCCGCTGAAGAAAGATATAGCTATGCGTTCGTCCATTCAAGATCAACATAATTATATGACCACCATTTTCTCCATTCAAGTGATACATGCTGACAAATTGAAAAGGGAAGAGTTAGATCACATCTTGACAAACAGGAATGGCAAGGGCCATTACACCATGAGGCTTGGTGGCAGTGTGCTGCCGAACAATACTGGGTGGTACTTTTCTCCAATCAAATCCTTTACGAAGCTACCGTTGTTGCTTTTAATCTTGCTGCTATTCTTTTATTTTTCATTCTGGATAAAATGAAACGATAAACGGGGAGCAGCTCAAACCTCAAGGTCATCCGTACAATTTATTATTTACCTCGAGGTCAATGAACCACTAAGTAATCTGTACATTTTTTGGTGACATCTATACATTCTAAGTGCAACATATATTCTGCCATATAACTACGGGATTTTACATTGATCAAAGAAAGAAATGATATTGACAAAGCTATGACATGATTGAAGATACCAACACAAACCGCAGATAAACCGTCGCTTGCTAAAATTATCTAAAGAGAAAAATTGATGTAACTTCCTTTGTAAGATAGATCAATTATAATATACAGAGGCCATCCATACATTTAGTCTATTATATATGCGTGCTATTTTTAGCACACCTGCAAACAGTATGTGCATTGCAAAACTCCATACATGTCACCGAAGGCATAAACGATTTTATCACAGTGGAGAGCTATGGCTCCATATGAATGTTACAAACTACAGAAACGAACAGCGAGCATGAAGAGGAGAATGTAGATGGAGGAAGACACCCACACGCATAACACCCATTTCAAGCTGCACGCCAGGGCCTTTGTCCATGGAAGAGCTGTCTGCACCACGGTCTCTACTTTGCACACCTGGGGCAGCTACACTGTCATATAGATTTTAGCTATAGATAAACTCTGATGAGCCCTGTTCTTTTATAACGGCCATGGCTTTCCCTGTAATGCAACATCATATAGCTTGTGGTGCCGTCGTGGCAGCGATCCCGCTGCCATCATCACCGCCGAGCAGAGGCCCACCAGATCTGCTCCGTCCCCACTTTAGCACTTCTCCGCGAGGCTGACGCTCATGCGCTCGCCACCCCTGGCGGTAGCTGCGGGAGCTTGAGGATTACCACCGCCAGGCAGAGCCGGTCTGCCTCTCCCGCATGACGTTGACGGTGACGGGAAGCTCGAAGATGGCGAGCTCGTCGGGTCGACAGCCCCCACTAGAAGAGGGGCGGCGTCGCCGCCACTGGCAATGGAGGGTGCGGTGCAAGCCCGACAGGTGATGGATGATACCGGAGGAGAATGAGGGATACCCTCCGCCCGCGACACCAAATCCCTGGGCGAGTTGACAATCATCGAGGTGAAGCTAGAGGGAAGGGAGAGGGAGGGGAACGGGCATTGGAGAGGAAGAGAAAGCAAGCGAGGAGGGCGACGGAACTGCCACGAAGGCGAAGAGTGCGAGTGTACGAGGGTGAAGATGGTCCTCACGACATGAGGCGAGCAGAAGGCAATCGTGCAACGCGTGGCTTCGGCAAGAACCGTGCTGGTGGAACGGCGAGGCCAAGTTAGCTTTGCAGGGCCAAAGAGGTAAGCAGGATTTGTCAGCTCTGAAAAACTGGCGCAAAAGCCCAAGCCATGGGGTCTAGGTTAGGGCACTCCCAATATATTGTATCTTAAGTTGTATCTTATTGTATTAAATAACTGTTTAAATATAACATTCTCAATGACTTATATCTTACCGATGTCTCTAAAATGTTTTTATTTGTTATATTTTATGATCAATACTAGTATTTTAATCTTGTAGCATGTTTGTGGTATAGTTCTAGTATATAATAGTATGTGTGTCAGCTATATATGATCACTTAAGAATTAATTTATATCGATTACACCGCTAAAAGTCGTATCTAGATTAAGAGACAGTTTCTTTCTTTTCTCTATAATTATCTTGTCATATAAATTTTTTATCTAGATGATATAAATTAAGAAACAGTTAAAATAGAACATTAAAACTGTTCCTACGTGCCAACACAAAGGAAGCTCTAAGGTCGGAGAAAACCCAAAAACTACGGTCCTTCGGATAGCAGGGTACTAGTGCAAGGCACGTGCTGGCGTTGAGCTTTTGCAGCACGGTCTGATCGCTCGAGGCAGCTAGGTGTGCTTTAGTTTAAGCTTGGTTAGTACGTGAAGCAAAGCTGTGCGTACGTGTTGTGGTGCATATCTCTTTAGGATCACTCACGTACTGATTAACCAACCAACAATCTCTCACTATCGGTGGCAATTAGAGGAGGGCATGCTCCTTTCGTCCGTCGTCCCTATCTTGAGTCGTTTCGGTGACGTGCCCTCCGGGCAAGAGGATCCGTGGTTATCCGTAGGACAACTATTCTGGGGTTGGTGTAGGGTAGCAAGCCTATGGCTACTGGGTTTTGTCTACTGCAGCGTTTATTCAGGACAAAATGAACGTGCTCTGCATTTTTGTTTCTCTCAGCCAATGCTCGCCCGAGCCTAGCCTGATCGAGCTCCGATTTTTTGTGACGGACCTGAGCATAGGTGGTCCGGTTTCCGCCCGGCCTGAGCCTAACCTGATTGAGCTTTGATTTTCAGCCCGAAAGGCTGCCTGCAAAATTTATTTTTCTTTTTTTCAAACTAATACGGTGTCTCACGTAAATAAAAAATGACTTTAATTATCTTTATTTTTAAATTTATATATGATATTTGATTGGTACATGGAGTTAAGGTTCGAATCATTGATATCAGATCAGTATATTAACTTAGAGCTTAGCTAGCATTTTTATGAGGCAAAATTATGAATATCTATCGGTTATGGCCTTGCGAATAATTAAGATACACCTGACGGATAATGTTTAGGCGCAGTTATGACATTCTATCTGTTATGGTCTATTAATAATAAGGATTCCTGTCCAAAAGAAAAACAATGTTCCTCCGGATCAGTGGATGTGGATCACACTTAGTTACAGTTATGATGATCTATCGGTTGTGATATACTTAGGTATAGCTATGACGATCTATCGGCTATAATCCTTTTAGATATAGTTATGATGATCCATCAGTTGTGATTCTTTGAGGTGTAGTTATGATGATCCATTGGTTATGATCTATTTAGGTGCAGTTATGAGAAATTTTAGTTTACCTCATTTTATTCTATTCTATTGTACTTTTGTATGTAATGGATTATAATTACAATAGTGCTATTTATATTTCAAAAATGATTAACTTAGTATTATTTTAATTCAAAAACTTATTTTTACATGTTTCTAGCCGAGCCTAGCTGGGCTCGGGTTTGGCATTTTTAGGTTGGACTTTTTCAAGCTCGACCCGGCCCGAGGTTTGCTCAGACATAGGACAGACTATGCACCGAACTTAATAAGAGAGAGGTGGAGATCGAACCCAGTATGGCTAGACAACCATCTAGGGTGCTAGGCAATGAGTCCCTGGATGTCTTCTCGTGAGATCCGGTAGCTATTCTCCTGACTCATCTTCCTACAAAATCCACCTCTATCCTCCTCCTAAAACCTACGCCACCTCCCTAACATTGCCCTCAACTTTCATCTCTGTCTCTGCCAGCTCATGCCCACCAGATCAACCACTCTGGCCCCATCTTGTTGTTACTCTTCTTTGAGTTTGTTCACTTGCCCATGGACCTCTTCCTATCGGGCGTCTAAGGTGGTCTTGCCGCCTCCAAATGCTGCATCACCGCTGGCACCGCGCACCGTCATTCCTCGGTCCCTTTTTTTCTCAAAGATTGACGGGCTCCTGTGAACTCCGAATCCTAACTTAATGGTAGTAGGAGATGGAAGCACAGGATATGAGGCGAGAAAAATCTACTTTAAAAGGATATAGCCGGCCGATAGACAAGAAACCGTCTAATTGTTCATTTGTAAGATCGAAAGGGAGTACTACCTCCGTGTCATGATGTAGGTCGTTAGATGCTGACACGGTCTTCAAGGCGACACTTTGACTATTAGTTTCTTTGAAAATATATTATCTCAAATAACACTAATGTTATCTCAAATAACACTAATGTTATCTCAAATAACACTAAGTACAATATCAAAGCCAAGCCTTTGGTTTTCTCCCTCGGCCCCTGAGCGGCGGAAAACTCAAAGTCCAGATCCAGCTCCCCCTCCGGCGAGGTCATCGCTTCCCCTCACCTCTGGTCGCCTCTGGGCGCCGTGAGGTGGGGGGAATCGAGGCTTTGGCCCGGCGTATAGATAGGGTTGCTTTGGTCTAGTTAGTAGTCTCCGTTTCGCCGTCGTTTCGGCGAGGTCAGCGGCGACGATGCCCGGAGTTTTGTCTCCCCGTCTCCAACCTCGTCTCGACGCTGCTGTTCTTGGTGGTGTCGAGGAGCCGGTGGAAGGTTTTCATCCTCGCATTGCTTGGTTCTCGGCGGGTGTGATGGCCTCCGGCGATCTCCTCAGCGGATCCAGCAGCGTCGTGGTTTCTTTCGCTCTGGTGCTGATCCTCTTGGCTGAGCTAAGGCGGGCCAGGCCGTGGACTCTTCTCCATGGAGCTGGCTCGAGCACCTGCTCGGATTGGGGCGTCGCCTCCGCCGAAGCGATTTCCACGAATGTGAAGCTCCGTCGTTCGCGGCGGACGTCATATGCGGCGACTAAACGAGGCGTGGTCCTCTTTCGTTCCGGTGTAGGTCACCCAGCTACTGGTGCTTCTGCCTCTGACCTTCGTCTCCGACGAGGTCGCGGTGGAGAGGAATCCGGTTGCGAAGCGGGCAAGGGATTTGGTCCCAGGGACCTTCTTGTAATTTTAGTTTGTTTGGGGTTGTTTTCGTTTATGTCGGGGCCAGTTGTCCCCCTCTTGTGGTCTCTGTACCGTTTATGTTAATATAATGCCCTTTCAAAAAAAAATAACACTAAGTACACATTATCAAAGTATGTTTTACGATGAATCTAGTTATATCAATTTAGCATCGTAGATGTTCATAAATTTCTCTCTATTGATGGTTAGATCTTAAAATGTTTGAATTTCACAGACTCTAAAACGATCTACATTATGACACAGATAGAGTAGAGATAAATGCACATCACCCCCTGAACTTAGAGCCAAGTTTAAAATTCAACCCTCAAGTCTCAAACTAGTTACAACACAACTCTCTGCTCTCAAAACCGTTGACTTTACCCCGTCCACCCAATCAGAGGTGGTTTTTACTGACTTGACATGTAGGTGTCAATTTATTTTGCGGACATAATGTCCACGTGGACAAAATAGTTGAGTCAACATCATTCAAATTTGAGGAAAAAATTAAATAAAAAATCAAATGGAGAAAATTATAAAAAATTAGGGAAAATTTCAAAAAAATGTAAAAATAAAAAAATTAGAGAAACCATTTTAAATTAAAAATAAATAAATATGGGAAATAAAATAAGATCTAAAAATTCATATAAATCAAGAAAATGACCAAAAAATTAAAAAAGAAATTTGGAAAAAATAAGTAATATTTCAAACATAATTAAAGCATGTTATTTGGTTGGTGTTATGTGTCAGAAAAAATAGGCAGTAAATGATAGTTTTTATGTATTTATGAGGAATTCTCAAATTTTTCAAATTTTATTTTCCCCATAGGAAAGAAGCTTGTATTTCTCGTTATGGGCTTGATCCAGGTGAGGAAGAATTGGAGATTGAATGACTTTGCCGGGTATTCTTTTTTTTTATCATACCTCACAATTCAAAAGTTTCTCTACGGCTGAAGAACAGTTTGGAGATCTAACACTTCCTTATGTTGTGTATCCCTACTCTTCTTCAGTTAACCCCCCCATCTTCAGCTTGAGCATCTAACAAGACTTCAGTTGACAAAAGCGAACAAGATAGCACTAGCACCCGCAGAGAACTTTCATTCGATCAGAAAATAAAAGTCCATTTTCAATCAACTGATGAATGCCGTCAATCCACTTTTAATCAATCGAGACTAAAGGAGCAACTATTGGCTTAACTGTTCTAAACTCCCCCACCCAATAAACATAGTGCATAGGTACTCTTTGATGCTGTGAGGACAAGACACATTCTCCGGCATCGTCCCACATAGAAAGAAAGAGCTTGGAGCCCTCCTAATCTTCTAAAAAAATTTGTTTCTTAATGATTTACTTATTTTGGATTTTCCGTTGGTTTTAAATATTTTACCTGACTTTTTATGGTGGTGTCGCAAGCCAACTCAGCTGTAAAGTCAAGTTGCCATCCACGTGGATGATGCTTTGGAGCAAAACCACTGTAGTTTGATCAAGAGGGGTAAACTAAACGGTCTTGAGAGCTAAGGGTGTATTCTAATTGATTTTAAACTTCAGGATTGAACTTTGAACTCGACCCAAAGTCATGGGAGGTAATATACGTTTATCTCTTAAAAAACCGTGTAAACATTAGCTACCAAGCGTGTATTCGATCGAACTCAAAAAATTCCAATCGTGTGCGTTGAACATGATGTGAATGTGAAATTCGGTCGTACGTAGTTACGTACGCCAAGCGATTTCTTCCCATTCATTCGCTGCTCTTTCAACAATGGCCATGTCCACGTGATGCCCACCCCTAGCTTCTTCTCCTCTCTAGCTACCACCCCAGCCCAGTCGTTTCGACATTTTTTTTCCTTTCTTTTCTTGGCAGTTTGACCAGATTCCATTTCCTACCATCTTCCGGTTGGATTCTCTACGAACGGGTCGGGCACGGTTCCGCTGCGCCGCACGTGCGCCCGGTACACACGTGTCAGAGAGTATCGCCCCGGGTAAGCGGCCGGGCACGCACGCATGCAGAAGCCAAGATACGGCGCACGCTGGCCTCACGGGCTGCTGACTGCCGACGTCGGGGTCGGGCGCCAACTGGTCGCGTGCTTCTTCGCCTCTTCGCGCGTGCTAACCCGAAGAATCCATGGCTTTGTGTGCGAGTGAGAACACGATCCTACCTTGAGTATAGTGAAATGCAGCTTCCTTCTGTAATTCTCGTGCCAGCCAGCTGATCATATATATGGCTTCCGTAAGAACTCGCCCCAAAACCATGACATAATTTGTCCCAAGGAAAAAGTTCACCAATACTACCACACTGCTAACCAAATTTCCAAATGTATATGCATCGCATGACGAAGAAGTCAAGAGAGTTCTCTTCTGGGAACACTTTTTAGCCCACGAAACATATCGTTAAGGTTGATTTGTTAATTCGTGTTTCTGTCACGAGAGGGGTCGGGCACTCACCAGCGTCACCGCTCCACACCGTACATTCGAGCTGGGGTACGTACTAATGACACGGTGAACGTGTATTATTGGGGGGAAAGCGCATGCAAAACCTTGCCTAATTTTTGTCGTGGGAAGATTCTCCGACAATGCATTATGCATGCATGGCCAACCATCGATCTGAGAGTTCACCTACCACCTTGAGTCTTTCAGCGAGCCAAGAGAAATATTATATCTGTTTAGCTTTCTTTTCTTTATCTTTACTTTTATAAAAATGTCAAGTCGTGATGATGATCTATCTATTTTTAAGTAGATCACCATTTAAATCCGATATAAACAGCTGAGATGAGAGCAGGTGTGAACGATCTAATATAGTATAAAAATAGTAGTACAATCTTCTTAAACATATAGTCTATTTTTTTATTTATAGCAACGCATGAGCATTATGCTAATTCTTATAAAAATATCAATTGGTGGCAATGATCTAAATATTTTTTTTCTCCTTCTCATTCCTGTGAGATTATCTCGAAATTTTGACAAAAGCTATATATTTGTGTTGAAACCTCAGTAGATGTCCTCCTCATCCGTCAACTCTAAATTCAAAATTTTAAATTCACTCAGGTGCTACTCTTTACAAACAACTTCTAATTTTACCTGAGCCGAAGCTCAACCAAGAGTTGACACAAAATTGAGGACGTGATATGAAACATGAAAGATCGAGGTCAATCAACTAGAGGGGGGTGAATAGGAGATTATCAAATTTTACTCAAATTAGTTGTTTAGCATGCAAGAGTGAGGTAGATAAAGGATGAAGCAACAAATAGCAAACTAGATCTAACTCAAATGAAGAATAACAAGCAAGTAAAGAGTTAGGGAGAAGACTCAAGATTTATCCCAAGTTCAAGTTGTTGGCAACAACTCTACGTCTTCATTTGGAGAGGTTGAGCACTTAGCTCCGAAGACACACAGTCTTCACCTTCTTCTCCTTGAGCCAAGTCCACTTAGGGCTTGCTCAATCACTCGCGGTGGATCTTGAGGTGATCCCCGAACCTTCACAAACTGTTGGAGGCGAATCCACAAATTGTAGCTCTTCAACGACGCCTAGCCGGCTAGGAGATGCCAAATCTCCAAGAGTAACAAGTAAAGAACTCTAGACTCGAAGAAGCTCTTGCTTGGATGCTCAGTCAATTCTCAAATCTCTCAAGGCTTTCCTCTCTCAAATTAGATCTCAAAGAGTAAGAGGAAAGGGGAACACGAAGTGAGAGAATGTCTTTTTGCGCAAAGTGTCCTCCCGAGCCCGCAGGGGGTCGGAGCTATTTATAGCCGCAGCTCAGAAAAGAGTCGTTGGACACAAAGATTCTTCTTCGGAACAACCGGAATACAAAACCGGAAGCACCGAGTTTCAAACCAACGGTCAGATCTGAGGAATTCAAATGCACAGCGAAAGTCTTCAACACAAAATCGGTAGTTCGGAAAAGAACACGGTCACACCGGGATTGAAGATTCTACTCCGCAGAGTTACTTGCAGAAGCGATTCTCCGTAGTGCCGACTTTGAAGACGGTTAAACTGAGATTTGAAGAATTGACACGTTCTTCTGACACAAGAAGAAATGCGGTCAAACCAAAAACCAACTCGGTAACACAGCTTCACAAGAAGACCTAAGTCCAGAAGAGATTATCAGTACAACCGGAAACGAGATCGGTAGAACAGAAGACAAATCGAATGGGACTTAGTCTGAGACAACATAAGACCTAAGTCCAGAAGAGATTCTCGGTACACCCGGAAACGAAACCGGTGAAACCGAAGACATCATGAATGGGACTTAGTCTAAGACGGCATGAGACCCATGTCCAAAAGAGATTTTCGGTACAACCAGAAACGAATCCGGTAGAACCGAAAATAAAGCATATGGGACTTGGTCTGAGACAACAGAAGCATATCCCGGAAGCACCGGTCTTCAAGGACGGAAATACCGATTTCCGAAACATGAAACTAAGGCAAACCCTAAACGGCAGGGTTCCCTAACTCTCCGACACAGAGGCCATTCTCGGCAGCACTGGCTTGAAGACCGGTCATGCCGCGATTGAAGCTCTTCAAGGCTTGAGACGACTAAGTCATCAAACCTCGCAGCAGAGGCCAATCTCGGTACATCCGGTTCTTCAAACCGGTATTACCAAGAGTCACTGTCTGTGTCTCAAAAGAGATTTTCAAAGAAGTCTTCTGAGATTTTGACTGAGCACACATGAAGATTCTTCCTATAGCTTAGATATCTTACCCTCTTAATAAGTAGCTTGTCTTATTGACTCAAATGATCTTTGATCATGTTAAACACTAGAAAATCACCACTAATCTTCTTGGTCAAAGCCTTCCTTCGTCACTAACTTTTTAGGGGTCGACATCCACTGGTTAGACCAATTGCTTGGGGACTATTCACCTGTATACACTCAGTAAACCATTCGTTTGTCATTAATCATCAAAACCCACTAGGGGGTACTAGATGCATTTTCAAAACATAATATCAATAATTTAACATGTTTCGTAATCTAATTTCTTTTATCCGTAACAATGCACGGGTATCTATCTATTATCTATTTATATACTAAAAGTAGAATCCAACAAAAAAAAGATAAAGGTTAGAAATTCCCAAAAAAGCAAAACATCCGACCGTTAATTTAATGGACCATTTTATTATTAGTAGACCACGACCAATAGATCTTCATAATTGTACATAAATAGATCACAACCGATAGATCTTCATAACTGCACCTAAACAGATCACAGCCGATAGATCTTCATAATTGCACCTAAACAGATCATAACTTATAGATCTTCATAACTGCACCTAAACAGATCACAACCGATATATCTTCATAACTGTACCTAAATAGATCACATCCGATAGATCATATAACTAACTGTACCTAAATAGACGGCTCTGTACAACAACTAGCAGGTCAGCTCCAATTAGAACTTTTATTTCCTGTACTGATCTAATATCAGGCCCGCTCACGATTTGAACTGTAACAGCCGGATTATAAAAAAAAATTCTTTCCCGTCCCGCCGCCACGTGGCGGCGTCCCATTCGCTGCGCCCGCTCGCCTCCCCGCCGTCCGACGCGTCGCCGCCGGCCATACCGGCCGGTCGGCCGCGCCCATGCCGCCACCGCGTTTCTCCCGGCCTCCCCGACCTCCCTCTCTCCTCTCCCCCATTCCCCACCCGCGCCTCCTCCTCTCCCCGATCCGCCGCCCCGCTCGCCGCTCGCCGCCGCTGTCGGAGCGCCACGCCGCCGCCCCGGGCCTTCGTCGCCGACGCCGGCGCCGCCTCCTCCGCCCCGGCCGACGCCGTCTTCCCCCGCCTCCGACCACCGGTCACGCCGCCGCCGCCGCCGTCGTCTTCGCCTCCGGCCGCCGCCTCCCGTCGCCCTCGCCTCCGCCTCCCTCTCCGGCCGCCCCGCCGGCGCCGCCCGGTGAGCCTCGCCGCCCCCTCCTCTTCCCCCGCGTGCCCGAGGCCGCGGCCCGCTCCTCCCCGCCGGCCGTGGCCCACGGCCCGGCCTGCCTCCCCGCGGCCCGCAAGGCCGGCCGCCGGCCGGCCCGCCCCTCCTCCGCCCCCGGACCCGCGCAGCCCGAGCCCGTAGACAAAAAAAAAGGAAAAGAAAAGGAAAAATAAAAAGGAAAATAAAAGAAATAAAAGAAAAGAGAATAGAAATAAAAAGGGGGCCCACTGTCAGTGGCTGAGATTGGGTTAGGGTTAGTATAAAAAGTTTTTAAGTTATTTCTGGTATTTAGAGATTTTAGAAAATTGATTAAAATTGCTGAGAACTTCAAAAATTCACCAAAAATTCATATGAACTCAGAAAAATATGAAATTTTTATATTTGGAATCAGTGAAACATGTAGAATCCATTAAAAATAGTTTCAACCATGTAACTGTGCTGGAAATTGCAGTATTTAATTAAATGCTTTAATTCTTGCATAAATTACTATAAATTTAATATTTGCCCAAAAATTATGAAAATTTACCACCATGACCAGAATAGCAATACCTACCAATGAAAAATAACCCCATATTAATTTGGTGTTCAGAAAACTAATCATTTCGTAAATTGGTCCATTAGGGCTTAATCGATCACCGCAAAACCCGATTTCCGACCCTCGCCCCAACAGGAACCAAACCCTAATTCCAAATAGTTTTGATTGTAATAATTAGTATTGTTGTGCATTCATATATATTCCATGAGATGTCATGCTGAAATCTTATCGTGTATTATCCGTTCTCTTCGTCGCCGTTTTTGCAAAATCCCAGAAACCGTCGACGAGGGAGTGGAGCCTCAGCAGCTCGAGTTCCAAGAACCCGAGGAATTCCCTAGTCCAGGCAAGCAGAGCTTGCGGCATTGCCATGCCATCTTATTATTGTTATTTAATTCTCGCATATCCTGCTAGAATTTACCTTCCCGTTTAATATGTTGTGATGCCATCGTCTTAATGAGTTTAACTGGATGATTAATCAATTTGAACCTTAATAAGTGAGACGAGGGACGAGGGAGCATTGTTGAGAGGGCGTCTGTACATTGTTGGGGTCACTCGAGCCCTACGTCGAGTATTTTGGAGGTACAGTACGTGAACCCTCTCTCAATGTTCCCTGAAAAGCCGCAAATCAGCTGGTTGTGTCGGGGACCATAGTTGATGGCTAGTTGGGGCCCGCTCATGGTGGACTAGCTATCCTCATGAGCCGGACCAACGGGATCTTTATGGGGTCATCGACCAATCAGGAACTCTTCTAGAGAATTGAAATGAATAATGATAATCCTGCGGATTAATGTTGCTATTATGGTTATGAATCATGGAAAACTTACAATATCCTGTTATTGTTCACGACTTCTAGCATGGTAGGGCTAATGTTGATCTTCCATAAACTTTATAATTAATGCCATGTCCAAGCACTACTAAGTCTTGCGAGTACTTTTGTACTCATTGGTAGTTATTGTTGCATGATTAGGAACAGGTGAACCCTCCCTCGGCGATTATTTCCCGGACGATGCATGATTTGGTTGCCTCTTCAGCTTATCGAATCTGTGGACTACTGTAGGGTATTTTGGGTTCTTTTGGAGATACTAGTTTGTATCTCAGGGTAACTGAATACTTCCGCTGTTTATTCTCTCGTACTTAAGGCCTTCGAGCCAGTTGTGTGTAAGATAACTATTTGCCCAAACATAAGGGATGTGAACTATTATCTGGTAATCCTCCCTGTAGAGTTCGTGTGATGGTATTCAGAGTTGGTTACCACGTCTCTTTGTGCACAGTGCGTGTATGATTGAAGTGTGCGAAGGGACGGTAGTGAGTTCGTACGAATCTTCTGTGCGAGGTTCGTGATTGCGAGTCGAGTGACCCGCCAGCTGTGATGCGATTGCTGGCTGGGCAGGGTGTGGATGTCAGTGTCGGGCCTTCGGGCGACCCACCAATTCATGCTTCGGCCGATTGTGTTAGGGTGTGGACACAGACGTCGGGCTCCTCTCGTAGTTGCGAATCGAGTGACCCGCCAGCGAGAGCTGGGCAGGGTGTGGACGACAGTGTCGGGCCTTCGGGTGACCCACCAATCCGTGCTACGGCCGATTGGGTTAGGGTGTGGACACACACGTCGGGCTCAACTCGCCGGAAGTCGAGTACTAACCCGCTACAGGGTCTTTGGAACTATATCTGGCTCATTGAATGATGTCCGTTTCTGGCCGGCTGTTCCAGCAATTGTATGCAGTGCTGGTCGGTGTCGAACCCTGAGTTGGTTGTTCGGTCTTTGACGGTGTGTTGTTCGTGAGTCAGGTACTGTTCCGGGTCCCAACATGAACTTTTATTTCTTGTATTGTTCTAATATCACGCGTACATGTAAAATAATAAAGATAATTAAACAGATCACGTCCAATAGATCATCATAACTGTATCTAAATAGACGGCTCAGTACAACGACTAGCAGGCCAGCTCGCAATTTGACCTTTTATTTTCATGCTGATCTAACATCACATATATAGATAAAAAATAAAAATAATTAAAAATATTTATCACACAATTACATCATGCTAGTTTGACTAATTCGAATAACAGGCGGAATGCACTACACCAAACCAACCATGCATACAGGTGAAGCACGGCTGATACGTACGGTTTGTGAACTCAACAACGAGCAGCTAGCTAGCTAGCTAGCCAACCGGGGTGGCCATTTGGGCGCACGCATGCGGCCCACACGTGGCGGTAGATCGAACACCCGAAAGACGTGCGCCGTACGTGCTGTGTCTGTGCACCGCATGGCTGGCCAGTGGCCTTGCTACATGCATTGACATGCATATCCGTCTGCAAATTACTCCAAAGAAATTGCCCAGATAACACGTTCGATCGACGCTGGGACCCACGTACATGTGTCCGCGGCAGCTTCCTCGGTTGCTAGGCCTAAAGGCCTCCGATCCTGCTCTCGTATGGAACTAGAGCTACGTACGGTTCCTCGGCTAAAAAGTTTGCTCTCTCCACTACATCATGTTTTGTGCATGGCTGTACTACTAATCATCATATCATGGTCAATGCCATTTATATATGTCCAGATTGCCGGCGCACGTAGTGTATATAAAACATGTTTACGGGTTTCCGGTTCAAAATGAACGAAACTATGGAGAGGTCCAGTGGATTAAGGAGTAAAATTTCGGGGAAAAGCCGGGGGAAAACAAAGATATCTTGAGCCGGCCACTATGATGTGTGTCCGTCGACTAATCACTACAAGAGTACTACTATGCACCAGGACGATGACAAGTACCAGCTGAGAGACTCCGCAATTTCGGTGTCCCTTGCAAACAAGGACCATGTCACGCTTGCCAGCCTTTTGGTCACTTTATTTTACGATCGCTGTAGCTTTAGTTCCGGACATGCACCCTTTTTCCGAAGGAAAGTTCCGGACATCTCTTTGACTGCGTGCTAGCTAGCTTCTTTGCGTTGGATGTCTATCTAGCTGCCGTTCTGTTTCGAAAATTCATTCCGACGTCAGATGCAAGATAGCCTGCTCTCGTGTGTGTCGTGCACCACTTGCTTGACGGTACACACGAGTACACCTAAAATTCGTACAGCCTCGGCATGCATGCATGCATGCATGTGTCTATGGAGCTTCTCTCCTGGGCTATATTTGTCACCTTCTTGGCCATTATCTTTGCCGAACTGACCGGCCGGCATAAACGAATGGACTGCTCCGACCAAGCAACACATAGATACCACCCGCTTTTTAGCTTTTACAGGGGCGCTGTGAGAAAAGAGGAGAGGTAGTAAAAAAGAAGAGGCCAGAGCAGAGCGGCCGGGTGATTGTTTTATGCAGAGGAAGGCCGCGCGAGCCTATCCATCCAGCGCCATGCATGGGCCCTTTGCTTCCAAGGTGGTCAAGGACACCACCGGCCCCCCTCGCCGGCGCCGCCCGTACCACGCCTCCGCCTTGTAAAAACACCACCTCGCGTCGCGTCGCCTCGCCTCGACGTAGAAGACCAACACCACGGCACCGCTACTGCTACAGCATCCCGTGCGAAACGCAACAACGCCTCAGCAAAAAACCAAGACGACGGACACGGTGTGGTAAAAGCATCTATCTCTCACTCTGCGTACATGGTGCCTCCTCGAAACCCACATAGAAAATATACCGCGCCTCGTTGCCCGTGCGACCACCCCTCCCTCTCACACACTCACACACACTAGCTACCGTGTCTTCTCCTTCCTCTATTTTAACGTCCTCCACCGCCCATTGTTCACCTCCCGAGAATACCAATCCTACTAGCTTCTCTCCGCTCTCCGAAAACACCCGGCTCGAGCAGTTACCGCTCTGACCATCCATGGACATGGACGCCGCGCACCACTATCCCTGGCTCAACTTCTCCCTCGCTCACCACTGTTCGTACTCGATCCTAGCTTACCTCCATCGATCTCCTATCCTGCGTACTTAGCTTCTTCGTGCCTTCGTCGATTGGTTTTTGTGATCTCTTGCGTACTTAGCTTCTGCGTCGATCGATTTTTGTTTCTCTGCTGCGGGTGAGGGTGTTTGGGTCATTTATGGGGCTGACGTCGTGCTGATGCATGGGTTTGCCTTTGTGTGTGCAGGTGACATGGAGGAGGAGGAGAGGGGAGCGGCCGCTGAGCTGGCCGCCATCGCCGGGGCCGCGCCGCCGCCCAAGCTGGAGGACTTCCTCGGAGCCGGAGGTAACGGGGGAAATGGCGGCGGCGGCCAGGTCGTCTCTGGGACGACGGCCGAGACCACGGCCGCGGAGATGTACGACTCGGAGCTCAAGTTCTTGGCCGCCGGATTCCTGAGCGGCGCGGTTGGAACGGCGCCCGCGCCGCCCGTGGCTCCTCAAGAGCAGGCCGATGCGAAGCTGGCTGTGCCTGCGGTGCCGGAGCAGAAGAAGGCCGTAGACTCTTTCGGGCAGAGAACCTCGATCTACCGTGGCGTCACACGGTAAGCGCGCGCGGTGATCGATCTATTGGCCAAGAAAACAACAAAAAAGGTGCCCTGTTTGGGTTCTTGAGCTATATATCTGCATGCAAACTCCTGGTCCATATTACTTTAGATGCAACTATGCATGAACACATAAACACAGAAATATATATGCTGGAGTAGCAGCTAATTATATTTTGGGTAGAAAAAAGGGAAATGGAAGAGTTAAGTTGTTGATTCTGTGAAATAAACTAGTACTTGTTTTTCAAGATTTTTGTTCCTAGAGAATGATTAGGTTTTATTTACGCTAGGAGTTTTACTTCAGCGGCATCTAACCATATTTTTGGTGATTTTAATTAGGCACCGGTGGACGGGTAGGTATGAGGCGCATCTGTGGGACAACAGCTGCCGGCGTGAAGGCCAGAGCCGCAAGGGTCGCCAAGGTCAGCACACAAAAATACTTAGCATACATAGTTACATGCATACACCTTTTGCTAATTGAGCGAGTTTATCCATTTAATTACTGTGCTGTGTCTAACTTATGCTTCTCGATGTTCTTAACATGTCAACTTGATGATGTATTTCTCATTCATGGCTGGTGCTTCTGGTGTCTTCTTCAGTGTACTTGGGTAAGCTAGCAAGGAGCCTTCTAGCTCTTCTCTTACTTAAAAGGCCTTGATCGACTGGAACATTTTATTGTGAGAGAAAATTAAGATGCGGTGAATGATGGAAGTGTTGGTGCTACATGCAACAGGTGGCTATGATAAGGAGGAGAAGGCGGCGAGGGCGTATGATCTTGCCGCGTTGAAGTACTGGGGT
Organism: Stipa capillata; assembly: GCA_019208055.1. Classification (NCBI taxonomy): domain Eukaryota; kingdom Viridiplantae; phylum Streptophyta; class Magnoliopsida; order Poales; family Poaceae; genus Stipa; species Stipa capillata. Next base: position 540,718 of record JAGXJF010004412.1, read on the forward strand.
CCTAGCACCACCACGAACTTCCCGGTAAGATCATATATAGCTAGATGGATAGGTTACTTGCATGATTGAAAGAGCTCCTGATCGATGCAAGAATGTATGGTAAAAGCATGGGCATATCTATGTGCTGGATGTGTATCTTTATGCGGCAAGTGATTCTTTTTAGGTTGCCGACTACGAAAAGGAGCTTGAGGAGATGAAGCACATGACACGCCAGGAGTTTGTAGCTTCACTTAGGAGGTACATAGATATAGGCTAATCACGATCACTCTTCTATGTGCATCCTATATGCATGCATGCTTCATCATTTAGCTTTGTTATTCATGTGGCTTAATTTGGTTGAGAAAATGTAATGTGGTGCAGGAAGAGTAGTGGATTCTCCCGTGGTGCTTCTATATACAGGGGTGTGACAAGGTTCATATTTTCCTCTTTGTTTCACTTGTTAATCGTGTCTTGGCCTCTTGCATTTTGTCATCTAAAAGTCTTATTTTTCATGCAATCATGTAGACATCACCAGCATGGGCGATGGCAAGCAAGGATCGGAAGGGTGGCTGGTAACAAGGACCTCTACCTCGGAACATTCAGTGAGTTGCTCATTTTTCATGTACATTTCTGTATCTCCGGTCTCCGCTATGTTAGGCGCTTAAAATTTTCTTACTTCGATGCCTATATGTTAACCTACTTTCTAGTACTGCGGCCAGTGGTTAACATATTGAACCAGGATATCTTTGCTAGCTACATGACCTTCCTTTCCAAATTTTTTTTAGCTATGTATAGCTTAAGAGTAGTGTACCTTCCCCCCTTAATTTGCTGGGTGATGAAGTTAATTTCAAGTAGGAGGGAACACGTGTTGGTCCTCCCCGCAAGCGCTAGTCGCATCTTTTTATTTACTACCACATTACTATAGTCTGTATCGCACGTAGCTTCCATCTTAATTTATTTACTGTACGTACAGACCTTGCAGCTAGATTCGTCGACATATTTTATCTTGGTCAAAAACATCTCGTTTGACCAGATGTATCCATGTGTACAGGGCATGCCCACAATTTATTCGAATTTATCATCTTTTATGATGGTTTGGGGGCTTTTGCAGGAGAGAAAAAGAAGAAACCATGAACATATGCTTCATGCTTGTAGGTCTAGATGGCAACCTGAACATTCACTTTCTTCGTGCACTGCATGTACCAAACTGTGTTTGGAATATTGTTACTGTTGTCCAGCTTTTCACAAAGCATCTGACCGGTGATTATATTACGAGTGCCTTGCTGAAACGGTCATTATTGCAACTAAGCTCACCACACCCATGGTTCTGTCAGTAAGCAGCTTAGTCCAAAGTCTAATGATGAAATCTGCATTGCTGTCTTGGAACTGAAAGCTCATTGTATTCTTCTGAATACTTTTGATGATGTCCATGAACCGTGTGTATCATACGCATTACATTGATCCTGCCTTTCCAAAGTGACAAACTTTTGTTGATTTTACTGCAAAAACTTCAGAATGTTACTTGCTGTCCGATATATGAATTTGCTACTCCAAGACCCAAAGTCTCCAACAACCGATGGCATCTTCTTTGTTTACATAGGTACCGAGGAGGAAGCTGCAGAAGCCTATGACATCGCGGCCATCAAGTTCCGCGGCCTGAATGCTGTTACCAACTTTGAGATCGGCCGGTACAACGTCGAGAGCATAATCAGCAGCAACCTTCCAATCGGGAGCATGTCGGGTGGCAACCGAAGCAGCAAAGCCCTGGAGTCTGCTCCGTCGAGCTCCACCGATGCCATGCCCGTTGAAGCGGCCGGCCACACCAGCACCGCGCCGCCCTCATTTGCATTCGCTGCGCATCCCATGAAGTATGACCAGCAGGACTACTTGTCGTTCCTGGCTCTGCAGCACCACCAGCAAGGGAACCTGCAGGGGTTGGGCTATGGCCTATATAGCTCTGGAGTTAATCTAGATTTTGCTAATGCCAATGGTGCCGGTGCATTGCCACATTGCTACACTAATGGTCGCAGCTTACATGAGCAACATCATCAGCAACAGCAGCAAGAGCAGCGGCAACAGCAGCAGGATCAGTCACAAAGCTCAGATGGCTGCTCCTCCATACCATTTGCCACGCCTGTACCTTTCAGTGGGTCCTATGAAAGCTCCATGACGCCAAGCTCCTTTGGATACTACCCAAATGTGGCAGCCTTTCAGACACCGATCTTTGGAATGGAATGATTTGGGGTGGTGGGCATTCTGCATGCAAAAAGAAGGTGGCCTGATCCTGATGTGATGAGATCAAAACTGACATAGTTCTCACAGTCACACATAAAGACATAAAGGGAGAAAAAGAGAGGTACTATGATGCAAACATAGGAAGCAGCATGCATGAGACACTGACAAGTCAGAGAGAGGAGAAGACTGTGCTAACAAAATGATGCAGCAAGCTAGCAATTTTTTTCTCCTTTTCCCTTTTGTAGCTTTGGTTATGCTTTTGTCATCGCTGAGCTTTGTTGCCCTCAGCTTCTTTTGATCTTTTTTTTTCTACTGACATGATTCTGCAAGTGTCATCATAGTTTAGCCCAGCCCTGTACAATGGAAGCAGGAACATCTTTGTAGCTTTTGCTTCTTCTTTTCTTTTCTGCTTTTCCTAGCTCGATCGCTTTAAATTAGTGCCTCCCCTGTACTGCTGGACTAGTATGCTCCAGAGTCAGAGAGGATAAATTCCTAGGTCCACGTTTACCAAAGAAGGTATTTATCTACGAAATAAAGCTGTGTGTAACTCTGAATTCTTAGCTTGCTAGCACTTAGCTTCGTGAGAAAAAGCATCTGTGAATATACCTTCAGTACTTCAATGAAACAAACGAATCATGGATCACAGTTATGTGTTTTGTACAATGTGGTGTGTTCATGGTCACAGTTGTAACAGATAGAGATGCTTTGTTTTGCACATCTGAAGAAAATGACAGTACCAGGTTGCTCTTGTGACTCAAGCTGTCCCCTGTATGCTTGGCTTATGCAAGCAAGCAAGCAAACATTCTTTGTTGCGTGTACAGGGCGGGGGAAAGCATCCAGCACCAACGACGCTAAGAAGAGCTCGATGTGCTATGTACTCCTATTCAAGTACGTACGTCAGGAAGACATAAATTCAGTTCTTTTTGGTTGCTCCGCTTTTTGTTGCCATGTAGTGTGTTATCGAATTGCGACGCTGCATGCTGTTGCTTCGACGTACGCACACTGCGTGGTGTTCTGTCTGATACTGTATGGCCCGGATGTTCCGTGTGGGCTCTATTTTGACCCAAGCGGGTTCCTTTTTCCTTTGTAAGGAAACTGGGCCCTAACAACTTCTGGATTACTCAAGAAAAGTCGTTGTAAGTAAACTTGGCGCCAATCGTTGCGTCTTACGGAACCGCTGCGCCCTACGATCTCGTGACGTGGAGTATGCTTGATCCGTGGGCCGTCCCCGTGCAGGTTTTTTTCATATCCACGCGTGGGTAACCGTTTCCACGACCTGGAGAGGGAGAGGTTTCCTCAAACAGTCCAGAGAGAATCTCATATGTTTCCATCGATAAGAGTTATGGATATGTATTTGGGTTTGAAGGTCCAGCATAATTGAGGATTTATTCATTAAATCTATGTAGGGTATCCTAGATCATTGACTGGTCAATAATCCTCGTTAGTCACCAATGTGTGCAAATTAGAAAAACGGTGACCTCTTTGACCTCTCAAACTAATTGGCGACCTAAAGCGTTATTTAGTAAAAACAAAAAGGTCAAATGTTGTCGACTAAGCCAGTGGTAGTAAGTACTCCCTCCGTCCATAAATATAAGGCATGCACGGAATTTTAGGTTCAATTTTGACTAACAATTAAGCCAATAATATTGAATTATATAATACAAAAGTAATACCATTTGAAAATACGTTTGAATATGAATCAAATGATACCACTATTATGTCATATAATTCAATAGTATTGGTTTAATTGTTGGTCAAAATTAAACCTAAAATTCCGTGTATGCCTTACATTTATGGACGGAGGAAGTATATGCTAGACTAGTACGCTCCTTATGACATCCTTAATCTGAGGTAACTTAGGGCATCCCTCAGTTTGAGGTAACTCTACCAGCATAGTGATTACTCTATGACAGATTATGTTCTAAACTAATCCTGCGTCACTCTCCTAGGCAGCTCAGGCGGAAAACCTAGCCGTCGCCACCGCTACCCCTCCATCCTCCTCCTCCCTCCTCATCGTCACCAGAGGACGCTGCCGGGCAAAGCCCACGCAACGAGGCGCGGCCGACGAGCTCGTGCTCGGTTGGTGGTGCGGCGGCGGCAGTTTTCGACGGGGTGTTACGGCAGAGGCGGCTGGCCAGGCAAATGCCACGGCGACACATGCTAGCAGGAGTTGCACTCCAAGGAGTCGACGGCGGCGCGCTCCACGGTACCGGTAGTGGCCTCGCTCCAGCGGCTGGTTGGGGCTTGTGGCACCGCGGTGGGCTCTCCTAGTGCTCTTTCGTCCGACGGCGGTTGTGGCGGGCGGCACGGCCTGAAAGGGCCCCGGATCTGAGGCTCCGCCGCCCAAATTCGTGCGGGCGCAGGTGGCGAACAACCGGCAGGTTGGCTGGCTGCAGCCGCCTGTGGTGTATGGTGCCTGGCCGGCTCGGCAATGGCAAGCGACGACGTCTTCTAGTGTATGCGGCGGCCACGATGGTGGAAGCAATTTGGGCGCGTGTGCTGCGATGGCCGGCGTGGGCGCGCGGGGGCAGCGTGCCTGGAGCGTTCGACACGGTGCGGCCTGGCCTTCCACGGGAGGTGAGGGTGGTGCAAGCAGGTGGATCTGACGCACTGCCGGCCATCTGTCTCCATCCTGCTGCCGGCTGCCCGGCTGGCTACTCCGGGCGGCAGTGGCTGGCCACCGGTGGATGGGCAGCGGTGGTAGCCGTGGTGGAGACCCCCAGGCCACAATGTTGACGTCGGAGGCTTGTTGGGGCGTCATCGCTAGATGGGGCGATGTAGTGCGCGACTGCGGATGGTGGCTTAGCGAGCTGGGCGTCCGAAGCCTGGGGTGGATCTTCTACGACACTAGGAAGTTCCCCTGCAATGGCATAGGCATGAGGCCGGCCAGATGCAGCGATGCGGCGGCCTGGTACGAGTTGCGGTGGTACAGCGGCCGCCTTGTGGTGCACGCGAGAAGGTGGCCTTAGGCCTATTCCCGATCAGGCTGTGCGGCAATAGCGTTCGCTCGCGGCAAGCTGTGTTGTCGTGGACGCGGTGGCGCGTGTGGCATGTGCTTGCCAGGTTGGGGTGGATGAAGCAGTGCTTCAGAATAAATCCCTGTCCCGCTCTGATGGTACCGGTGACGATGGTGCCTTTCGGCGTTGTTCTTCTCCTTGGAGGTTGTCGTCGAGGAGCTTGTTTTCCCTTTATTCCTCGATCTCCAAGTTAAAACCTAGATCCGGTTCTACCGGATCGGGCGACGGCAACGTCTTGATGTTCCTCCTCCTTGAAGGCATCGCCTTGGAGACCCTGACACTCATTGTAGGCCAGAGGTGACGGGGCAGGCATAGGAAGGGCGGCTAGTGATGCGTGTAATCGCGTGGCAACTTGTGTGGCAACGACAATGGTGACGAGTAGTGTTTGGGTCGCTATATCGTGGTGAAGTCGGAGCTGCCATATCGGGTGGACGACAAGACGATGACGATGACTCACGGTTGGTGGCTTCAGTGGATGGCATTCTTCAACGGTTGTGGTTGACCCTGTCAGTGTAAGCCCGACATATTTCTCATACGAGACTCATTGTCAAAATCAAAACTGTCTTGTCGTCAGTGTGGTGGTCGGTGCTTCAATGGTCACTCGTGGTAAAGTTGGAGTTGTAGGTTTGTGGGGCAATTGGGTGACGATTGACGCTCGAAGCGGCTTCGGTGAATTGGCCTTCTCAATGTTTCGTGTCGAGTATGTGAGGTCTTAGCTATTTTGGTTGGTGGTGTTCTAGACCTACCTTAATTAGGTTGGAACGAGTTTGTAGATAAATTAGGTAACTTTTTTTGCTTAATTAATAGATCGGACGAATTTATCTCCGGGTTAAAAAAAGAATTACTCTGTGACACGAGCACCACGAAAGGTACCTCCGCTTCCTGTCCACCCGTAGCACTACCACACGTTCATTGCTCTGAACGATTGATGTCCATCCACATCTTTTCTTGTATATCTGATGCACTGAGACTGCGATCGTTAGTGCAGTGTAGAAGCAGCAGGGACTACGCGCGACAGTATTATTATTTCCTGACCGGCCGTCGTACGTCTCCCATGCCGGCAACGCTGAAATCACTGCTTGCCGCATGGCCGCCACCGGCCGGAAGAGCGGCGCCAGCCGCCGTGCCTTCAGCATGCCCGTTCATCGATCGCCGCTCCCGGAAGAATGCTGTGCAGAAGTTATGGACACAAAGAAAAGGAGCACGGTTATGATACCGATTGCTCTCCATCGGTAGCTCATCAGAACAGGCCATTATAAACACTGCGAAATGGTTAATTTCCACAAACAAATCTTTCATACGGCGTATGAGTACATATATATCGACGGCATGAAATTTCATGGGCACACACTTAACATCATGGTGTTGTAATATACTTGTTTATAGCGTAATTTGGCTTTAGAGTTTATTCGGTTGGCCAAATTAATTTTGTCGTCGGAGGTCAAGATAATGGACTAACAAGCTGTGGATTTAGTGTTAAACTCTTATTGCAGGCTTGACTATTTCAGCACCGGGTGACTTATACCATCAAGTAACGAGCAGTATTTCTGGGTGCCAAACATTGGTGGGCCCAAGTACTCGTAGCCCGAGTGCCCGTGATGCCAAGTACTGAGTACTCGTTCCTGAGTACTGGTGTTCACGTCCCCGAGTACCATTGCGCCTGAGTACCGAGTACTTGTTCCCGAGTATTGGTGTTCCCGAGCACTAGCGCGCCCGAGTACCGAATACTAGCGACCTCGAGTACTGGTATTATCGAGTACCCGAGTCCCCGAGAAGGTCCAAGCCGGATTCCGAGAGGATGGAGCCGAGTTCTTCTTAGCAGAATCAAGTAACGGCGCTACCGAGTTGATCCGCGGACGGGTTGACACGACGAGTTGTCTACTTCCAAGACTTATCCGAAGACTTCGACTTGGAGGACGAGGAGCTGCGGGTAGTTGCGAAAGGAAGTTTAATCTTGGATTCGGAAAGGAACTCGGTTTATATGGAAAGGTATCTCGCATACAAGGAAAAGTCATGATCGTGGTGGTCAAAGCTGCTTAAAAGGGAAGAAATTAGGATCAGGATCCATTAGGAAAGGGAAATTGTATACCTGTATTCAGTTAAGATTAGGAGTCCCAATCTCCTACGGGAAGACCAGCCGCCCTATAAATATGTAAAGGGTGACGGCCGATTGAAAAACATCCAACAATCGATACAAACCAATCTATTACTTTACCTTTTACCTTTTCGTTCTAGTTTAGATCTTTATCGTTTTGCACTGAAAAACGATCGGTTCTTCTCCACGAAAGCGAGAAGATCTTTGCTACTTTGCCTGAAAAGTAGTCGTCCGTCGCCACGAAAGTGCGATAATTACCCTTTGCTGTTGTGCTTGAAAAGTAGTCGTTCGTCGCACACGAAAGTGCGACAGACAAACACAATTGGTGACTCCATTATCTAGGTGTTCCGCGGATCCAATTTCGTGCGAACAATACTATTATCAAATGTAGGGCCATGTCAAGAACTCCCCTGCATGATGCGCTTCTTAATTAACAACCTCCACCGCCTCCGCCTCCGCCACCCCCACTGCCTCCGCCACCACAGCCGCCACCGCCTCTACCACCACAGCCGGCGCCGCCTCCTGCACCACCGACGGCCCAGTGACTGTGCCGGTGTGTACCAACGGAACTGCTCGCCCCATCAGCGCAGCCGAACACGGCGATGGCCACGATCGCAACAGCGGCCACGAAGACGAAAACTACAACCACGACGCCGCCGGGTGCGTGCTGCACGGAACCGGCCGCGGCGAGACCTTTGGCCGCAGGAAGATCCAACACCCTCACCATTGTAGCTAGTCGAGCTTCTACGTTGTTTGTGAGCTAGGAAGGGCTGATCGACTAGTATTTAGGCCCTGTTTGTTTGGGCTTTTTTTGGCTTTTGGACTTTGGCTTCGAAGCCAAAAAAGCACATAATATGTGCTTTCGGTTTCCAAAAAGCCAAAAGCCAAAAGCACCTATTTAGGTGCTTTTTTGGCTTCGAAGCCAAAGTCCAAAAGCCAAAAAGAGCCCAAACAAACACCCCCCTTAAAGGGTGTCGGAGGAAGGAGTAGAAGAGATGTAGCTAGTGTTGTTATGCACGAAAGTTAAATAGCTGTTGGAAAAGTCTTAGACGGGTAAACGCTTGGTCAATTCAGAGCTTGCACGGCAACTTCGTGCTGATCAGGTGGTAATGTCGTAGCGACGTGCTAGACCACTCGAAGTTGGTTGAAGACGTCTGTAAAGAAAAAGGAAATTTGATGAAGACCGGTCATGGACGACTGGACATTGCCCGGATCGTTGCCTCGAGCTGTCTCCAGTCTCCAGCTGCGTCGTGCGGGCCCTCATGCGTCAGCTCTCGTGGCCCAATGAGTACTCGAGCATGACACTTGATGGTTCGGCCTGGATAATTTTTTCCTTTTTCCTCAAGTTGGGCTATAGGGGCAGGCCGGCCTGGTAAGCCTTCATAAATTCAGTACAGATATACTAACATCGCGTTGACGGAACCACTGATGAAGCCCGTAGGATCCAGGGACATCTGCTCCTGGTTTTCTTTTCAGAGCATCCTTTTTTATTCCTTTTGGCTAACTCTCACTTGTCTGAAATTTTTTAAAATCTCAATCATCTAAAATTTCAAATTGCTTAGCTTGAAATTACAGTATCAGAGGTATACAATTCTAGCAAAAGGTTACTACAACTTTTGTCCGCTGGTTTTGTTTATGTGAGATGTGGATGAGGATGGTTAGATATTGATCCGAAGACTTAGAAATGTGACTAAGATTTAAGAAATTTTCAGACAGCTTAGAAATAGACAATCCTTTCTTTCTTCCCATCTTTGTTTTCCTCCATTGCTATGTAACATTTTCTTGCTCCTATGTTGCTGCTCCAACGATAACGTGGTATTTTAGACGTGGTGGGTAGGAGAAAATGGTGGCGAGTCTGCAATTATGAGGCGATAGGAGACGGTGGCTCATCCGGTGGAAGTAGCCGTAGTGACAAGGAAGAAGGGTGTGAGGACGACAACGGAAGAGGAGGCGCGGCGCAAGAGAGAAGAAGTTTAGAGAGGGTGGCATTAAACAGTGTGGGGTGGGAAGCGATACGAGGAGATGGCATAGATGGAACCACATTATGAGTGAACATAATGGCCTACACCTAACGGAAAGAGAGTAAGAGACAATCGTTATGGAGGGAATTGAAAATCAAAACTAGTGGTATAGAAAGAACATGGTCCCTTCTTTGGTGGTATAGAAGGAATCATGGTCGGCGCTAGTTACAACTCACCACTAGTTGAGTAGTATCTATTTTGTGATACTCCCTCAGGTGTCACAAAAGTTGTTGTTTTAGATATTGACACGGTCTTCAAAGCATAACTTTGACTAGTAATATCTATTGTACATATTTGTGAAACTCAACAAAATTATACATTCAAAAAATACTTTTCAAGACATATATATATATATATATATATATATATATATAGATGATTTTTACATATCTAATGTAAATATTTTAAAAGATTTTAGTATTTAAAGTTTCAAGAGTTTGACTCTACTTATGTACAAAATGACAACTTTTAGGGAACATGAGGGAGTGGGTTAGTGTTCTAGCCGTCTATAAAGAGAAACTAAAAAAATAAATTTGCTAAGAAATTAAAATTTCTCAGTTGCCTGAAAATTGATATTTCTCAGTCAATCGAACTGTACATTATCTAACCTACATTTGCAAAAAAAAATTGTGCAACTCTAGGCCTAAAAATGTGCAACTACTTAGTTGCATATCTATAGACTTGAAGTTGCACATGATTTCTAAATAGTATAACTAACGAATTAACCATTAGATAAAAAATCAATATCTATGATTATCGACTTAGAAAGTAGCCGTGGTGGAGACCTCGGGCCACAATGTTGGCGTCGGAGGCTTGTTGGGGCGATGTAGTGCGCGATTGCGGATGGTGGCTTAGCGAGCTGGGCGTCCGAAGCCTGGCGTGGATCTTCTACGACACTAGGAAGTTCCCCTGCAATGGCATAGGCATGAGGCCGGCTAGATGCAGCGATGCGGCGGCCTGGTACGAGTTGCGGTGGTACGGCGGCCGCCCTGTGGTGCACGTGAGAAGGTGGCCTTAGGCCTATTCCCGATCAGGCTGTGTGGCAATGGCGTTCACTCGCGGCAAGCTGTGTTGTCGTGGTCGCTGCTGCGGCGGTGGCGCGTGTGGCCTGTGCTTGCCAGGTTGGGGTGGATGAAACAGTGCTTCGGAAGAAATCCCTGTCCCACTCTGATGGTACTAGTGACGATGGTGCTTTTCAGCGTCGTTTCCCTCCTTGGAGGTTTTTGTCGAGGAGCTTGTTTTCCCTTCATTCCTTGATCTCCAAGTGAAAATCTAGATCCGATTCTACCGGATCGGGCAACGGCGACGTCTTGACGTTCCTCCTTCTTGAAGGCGCCGCCTTGGAGACCCTGACACTCGTTGTAGGCCAAAGGTGACAGAACATGCATAGGAAGGGCGGCTAGTGATGCGTGTGATGGCGTGGTGACTCGTGTGGCAACGACAACAGTGACGAGTAGTGTTTGGGTCACTATATTGTGGTGAAGTCGGAGCTGCCATATCGGGGTGGATGACAAGGCGATGACTATGACTCACAGTTGGTGGCTTCAGTGGATGGTATTCTCCAACAGTTGCGGTTGATCCTGTCAGTGTAAGCCTGACATATTTCTCATACGATACTCATCGTCAAAATCAAAGCTGTCTTGTCGTCGGCGTGGTGGTCGGTGCTTCGATGGTCGCTCGTGGTGAAGTTGGAGTCGTAGGTTCGTGGGGCAACTGGTTGATGATTGATGCTCGAGGCGGCTTCGGTGGATCGACCTTCTCTGTGTTTTGTGTCGAGAATATGAAGTCTAGCTATTTTGGCCGGTGGTGTTCTAGACCTACCTTAATTAGGTTGGAGCATGTTTATAAATTAGTTTTCACCTGGTTTCTCTAATAAATTAGGTAACTTTTTTGGCTTAATTAATAGATCGAACGAATTTATCTCTGGGTTAAAAAAAGAATTACTTTGTGACACGGGCACCACGAAAAACCTCCGCTTCCTGTCCACCCGTAGCACTACCACACGTTCATTGCTCTGAACGATTGATGTCCATCCACATCTTTTCTTGTATATCTGATGCACTGAGACTGCGATCGTTAGTGGAGCGTAGAAGCAGCAGGGACTACGCGCGACAGTATTATTATTTCCTGACCGGCCGTCGTACGTCTCCCATGCCGGCACCGCTGAAATCACTGCTTGCCGCATGGCCGCCACCGGCCGGAAGAGCGGCGCCAGCCGCCGTGCCTTCAGCATGCCCGTTCATCGATCTTCACTCCCGGAAGAATGCTGTGCAGAAGTTATAGACACAAAGAAAAGGAGCACGGTTATGATACCGATTGCTCTCTCCATCGGTAGCTCATCAGAACTGCGAAATGGTTAGTTTCCACAAACAAATCTTACATACGGCGTATGAGTACATATATATCGACAGCATGAAACTTCATGGGCACACAATTAACATCATGGTGTTGTAATATACTATTATCAAATGTAGGGCCATGTCAAGAACTCCCCTGCATGATGGGCTTCTTAATTAACAGCCTCCACCGCCACCCCCACCGCCACAGCCACCCCCACCGCCTCCGCCACCACAGCCGCCACCACCTCCGCCCCCACCGCCACAGCCACCCCCACCGCCTCCGCCACCACAGCCGCCACCACCTCCGCCCCCACAGCCGGCGCCGCCTCCTGCATCACCGCTGGCCCAGTGACCGCGGCGGGGTTTACCACCGGAACTGCTCGCCCCGTCGGCGCAGCCGAACACGGCGATGGCCACGATCGCAACAGCGGCCACGAAGACGAAAACTACACCCACGATGCCGCCGGGCGCGTGCTGCACGGAACCGGCCGCGGCGAGACCTTTGGCCGCAGGAAGATCCAACACCCTCACCATTGTAGCTAGTCGAGCTTCTACGTTGTTTGTGAGCTAGGAAGGGCTGATCGACTAGTAATTAAAGGGTGTCGGAGGCTCTACAGGAATGTCGACTGGCTCTGAAATTATTCAGATACCTGGTACGTGGCTCCTACGGAACCGGTGAAGTCGATCGTCGAGTTTTTGTTTATTTTTACCACTCATTGGCACATGTCGAGACTGGAAATAGTAGTTTGGAGGTTGACGTGGAGGAAGGAGTAGAAGAGATGTAGCTAGTGTTGTTATGCGCGAAAGATAAATAGCTGTTGGAAAAGTCTTAGACGCGGAAACGCTTGGTCAGTTCACAGCTTGCACGGCGCCTTCGTGCTGAGCAGGTGGTAATTTCGTAGCGACGTGCTAGACCACTCGAAATTCGTTGAAGACATCTGAAAAGAAAAAGGAAATTTGATGAAGACCGGTCATGGACGACTGGACATTGCCCGGATCGTTGCCTCGAGCTGTCTCCAGTCTCCAGCTGCGTCGTGCGGCCCCTCATGCGTCAGCTCTCGTGGCCCAATGAGTACTCGAACATGACACTTGATGGGTTGGCCTGGATAATTTTTTCCTTTTTCCTCAAGTTGGGCTATAGGGGCAGGCCGGCCTGGTAAGCCTGCATAAATTCAGTACAGATATACTAACATCGCGTTGACGGAACCACTGATGAAGCCCGTAGGATCCAGGGACATCTGCTCCTGGTTTTCTTTTCAGAGCATCCTTTTTTATTCCTTTTGGCTAACTCTCAGTTGTCTGAAATTTTTTAAAATCTCAATCATCTAAAATTTCAAATTGCTTAGCTTGAAATTACAGTATCAGAGGTATACAATTCTAGCAAAAGGTTACTGCAACTTTTGTCCGCTAGTTCTGTTTATGTGAGATGTGGATGAGGATGGTTATTTATTGATCCAAAGACTTAGAAATGTGACTAAGATTTAAGAAATTTTCAGACAACTTAGAAATAGACAATTATTTCTTTCTTCCCATCTTTGTTTTCCTCCATTGCTATCTAACATTTTCTTGCTCCTATATTGCTGCTCCAACAATAACGTGGTACTTTAGACGTGGTGGAGGAGGAGAAAAGGTGGCGAGTCTGCAATTATGAGGTGATAGGAGACGGTTGCTCATCCGGTGGAAGTAGCCGTAGTGCCAAGGAAGAAGGGTGTGAGGACGACAACGTGAAAGTGCATCTAGGCCTCTAAATGTGTTTTCGTGGTTAATGATAAACGATTAGAGGACTAATGACCACTTGTAAGCATGTAAACAGGTTTAGTCCTCAACGGATAAAATAGAGGAGCATCGGCGACCCCTCAAAAGAAAAAGGAAAAAGAAGAAGGTGGTAAATCTTCTAAATGTGGTTTTTAGTATTTAAGTGATGAAAGTCACATTGAGTTTAGAAACACCGTATTATTAAAATGGGCTTGATGAACATGGTCGAGGAGAACATTCGCCAAACAAAAGCCGTTGTCGCCGAAAAAGCTCACAGAAAAACCCTAACCCTACTCCTCAGCCGAAATCCGGACCTCAGTTCGGATAGTCCGGCTGGGGGTCCGGCCTGTCCAGAGGAAATCCGGACCTCAGCCCAAACAGTCCGGCCGAGGGTCCGGATCAGTACTGGACTGCCCGGACCTCAGCCCGTACAGTACGGGCGTCCGGAGGGTCCGGACAAAATCCGGACAGTCCAGGCCTCTGCCACCACGACTGATAGCCGTTGGATTTGAAAATTCGGACAGTCTGGGCAAAATCCGGATAATCCAGATTTTGCCAGATTCCTTCAAACAGCTAGTTTTTGAGGGAGCCTCTATATAAGCCCCCTTGCCCAAAACAGGGGGAAATCTTTGCCCACTTTATTTCCAGCACTCTTTAGAGCATTTCTCCACTCCTCTAAGCACCAAGAGAGAGACTTTGAGAGGAAGAGAAAATCTGGAGTGATTTGAGAAGCAATTCAAGCAACGCGTTAAGTTCATCTCCAAGTGTTCATCAAGCTCATTTTTCTTGGAGATTGGGGTCTCCTAGACGGTTAGGAGTCTTTAAGAGCTCCCATCTTTACGGTGAGCCTCAAGAAGTTTGTGAAGGCCGGGATTTACCTCCAAGAGGAAAGAATCTCCAAGAAGAAGTCGAGGAGACGCAAGGGCGTCTTCGAGGGCTAAAGGCTTGAGAAGGAGCCGGCTCTTGATCACGTGTGATCGAGCTTCCCAAACGGAGACGTAGGATTCCCGCAAGGATCCGAACTCCAGCAACAAATCTTTATCTCTCGCTCATTCAATTCCGCACTTACTTTGCAAGTACTTTTATATTGCTCATATTTATCTTGCTTAGTATATTTGAGTACTCATATTAAATATTGCCATCTTTGCTAACCAATCAAGCTTAATTCCGCAAAAGTAAAAGATTTGTTTAACATTGGATTAAATTGTTTAGTCGCCTATTCACCCTTCCCCTCTAGGCCGATGTCTTGATCCTTTACAATAGGAGAGGAGGCGCGGCGCAAGACAGAAGAAGTTTAGAGAGGGTGGCATTAAACAGTGTGGGGTGAGAAGCGATACGAGGAGATGGCATAGATGGAACTACATTACGAGTGAACATAAAGGCCTACACCTAATGGAAAAAGAGTAAGAGACAATCGTTATGGAGGGAATTGAAAATGAAAACTAGTGGTTTAGAGAGAACATGGTCCCTTCTTTGGTGGTATAGAAGGAATCATGGTCGGCGCTGGTTACAACTCGCTACTAGTTGAGTAGTATCTATTTTGTGGTACTCCCTTAGGTGTCACAAAGTTGTTGTTTTAGATATTGACACGGTCTTCAAAGCATAACTTTGACTAGTAATATCTATTGTACATATTTGTGAAACTCAACAAAATTATATATTCAAAAAATACTTTTCAAGACATATATATATATATATATGATTTTTACATATCTAATGTAAATATTTTAAAAGATTTTAGTATTTAAAGTTTCAAGAGTTTGACTCTACTTATATACAAGATGACAACTTTTAGGGAACATGCGGGAGTAGGTTAGTGTTCTAGCCGTCTATAAAGAGAAACTAAAAAAATAAATTTGCTAAGAAATTAAAATTTCTCAGTTGCCTGAAAAATTGATATTTCTCAGTCAATCGAACTGTACATTATCAAACCTACATTTGCAAAAAAAAATTGTGCAACTCTAGGCCTAAAAATGTGCAACTACTTAGTTGCATATCTACAGACTTGAAGTTGCACATGATTTCTAAATAGTGTAGCTAACGAATTAACCATTAGATAAAAAATCAATATCTATGATTATCGACTTAGAAATGATTATTTAAATAAACACTCACCCGAAAAAAGGGTTACGGTACACATTATGGTCAGCCGTCATGACGCACGCTGCAAAATAGTTTCCACAGACAAGTATTACATACGATATGTGATTATAAATCTACTGACTGATATGAAATTTCATCGAGAAAATATATATCATAGTATTGTAATTATGCTTTTCTTATGGGAAGTATAACCATGTCAGGAACTCCCCCGCATGATGGCCTTCATTAGCAGACCGCCTCCTCCACCCACTACAAGATGGTTGATTTTACCAAGCATTTTAAGATGCCTTCTTTGATCAAAAAAATACCTCAAAAATTATTCAAAGGCAATTTAAAAAATGCTAGAGAAAAATGGTAGAGAAAAGTCATTCAAGGCAATTCTAAAAAACGCCTCCAAATACCTATATTACGTGGTGTTTTTGGAAAAAGCCTCCAAAACCCAGCGCGTTCTACGGCGTTTTCCGAAAATGCCTTAAAAAGGCTCGCGCGCCAGCGAACACATTTCCCCCGCGCAATACTTCCCGGCTGATTAGCTCATCACAAATCACACATATCTTCTTTTAAAGAGGCGAAACTTCACTTCGCTGAGCGGTATGGGACTAATGAATTGATTTAACACGGTCCCAGCAGGCTCACAACCGAAACGCCAGCCCACTCCGACCCACGAACTAAAAATTTTATTTCCTTGCTACAGCAAGTTTCAAACCCAAGACCTGCTGTCCACGTCCCGAGCTCCAGGACCAGTGGGCTAGGAAAGGTAGCTGTGTTAGAACCGGGAAAGAAACATATATATATATATATATATATATATATATATATATATATATATATATATATATATATATATATTAGTTGATCCATTTTGAAGCGATTTTGATAAAACACCTCATAATCTCCGTCCATTCTGAGGCAATTTAAAAAAAACGCCTCGAAAACTCTACCTATTTTGAGGCGTTTTCAGAAAACGCCTTAAATTTCCATCCAATTTGAGGCGATTTTGAATACTGCCTCAAACCTTAGTCCATTTTGAGGTGTTTTATCAAAATACCTTTAAAAAATCATAATTAAGGCATTTTGTAAAAACGTCTCCACCAAATTGTCTTTAAATGTAGTACATATTATAGTGACCGGACCAGCGGGAGCCGCCGTGGCGACGTTTAGGCGGCTTCCCATTGGACTTTTTCTTGCGGCCGGCACAGCCGAACACGGCGATGGCCACGATCGCAACGCCGGCCGCGAAGCTGAAAATTGCTGGGCGCATAGTGCACGGAACCGGCGCCGAAACCTCTGGCCGCAGCAAGATCCAACGCCCTCACCATTGCAGCTGGTCGATCGATCGAGCTTCCTAATTCTTAATTTCTGAGCCAGGAAGGCTGGTCGGCCTCAGCATTTAAAGGCCTGGAGTGGAGCCTGTTACGGAAGCAGAATTGTCAGCTGAACAGTTCAGTTATTTTGTCCGACACTCCTACGGAACCGGGAATGAATCTTCGTATGTTGTTGTCTATGGATGCTCACTGTGTCGCTGTAGCATGCAAGAAATTAGAATGGTGCGGACTGCGGAGGAGGATCGGTTCATGCATGTACGCCGATGGTTCGTTACGGCACGCGTCATGGGTTATCCTGTATTCGTGTATCGATGGAGACGTTTTAGTTGGATCTTTTAACATGATCAATGGATGGGTAGAGGAGTCCGTGGCGCTCGCTGTATATGGTGGCCCGACTCCGGTAGTCCACATGCATGCGCGTGGCCGTGGCGGGCAGCAGGTACTTGTCGCCTGCTTGCATAGTTGAATTGAGCGCCATGCATTAAGTGGCTGATACTGTGTTCTTGACCACTAAACTAGATGAAGCTCCAATGCCTCTGTTCTTCATCGTCGGATACAGCGAGACGGCTTAGTCACTGTTCCGTAAATGTGGATTGGCCAGTTCAGAGCTTCCACGGACACTTTCGTATCGATCAAGTGGCAATTTCATAGCAACCAGTTGCTGTAGTGCTTTCACGTATAGTTGCCGGTGCCGTTGCTTTAACTGCCTTGGTGTCTTCAGCCTCCAGCTGCGTCGTGTGGACGAAGAGACCACTTTACCAGTACGGTGCG
Source organism: Stipa capillata (assembly GCA_019208055.1). NCBI lineage: Eukaryota > Viridiplantae > Streptophyta > Magnoliopsida > Poales > Poaceae > Stipa > Stipa capillata. The sequence continues at coordinate 558,358 of JAGXJF010004412.1, forward strand.
GTAAGGACGTCTTTTTGGCCTAAGCCCTCTCTTTCTCTCTCCGTTTCTCACCAGAGGATACACACACACGGAGTGCTTGAACAGCAGACAGAGAACAGAGTAGCAAAATAGAGGAGACACACAAGCATATGTCCGGGCAACGAATGCCCTTCTTTTTTTCTTTTAAAATTCTCACTTAGCAACGGATGCTAAGTCTTATTTATACACGAGTTCCACTTGCTCCAGAACTGCCTTAATCACAACCGACATAGCAGGTTCACTACATTTGGAGCAAGTCAAATACAACTCGTACACTACTCACGTGATGGTTACAGCAGGCTGCAGCACATCACACACACGTATTCACACAGTTAACTTGCAACAGACTGCAAGCCCACATGCCCACAGTTTACAGGACAACGTTCACAGTACTAATTCAATGCTAAATACAAACAGGTTTAAGCTAACAATTTTCCCCCCTAAACCTGGTTGCCTCTCCCAACATTCACTATACCTATTTTCTGTCGAAGCTCGATGAACTTGACGTGTCCAAGAGGTTTCGTGAGAATGTCTGCCAACTGATCTCCGGTTGCAATGTAGCTTACCATGATCTTTCCAGCCTCCACACATTCACGGATAAAATGATAGCGTGTGTCAATGTGTTTGCTACGATCATGGTGAACTGGATTGTGACACAAAGAAATTGCAGATTTATTATCAACTAACAGCTTCACCTGGGATGCCTCCATTCCTTTCAGTTCAGCAAGTAACCGTTCCAGCTAGACGCCCTGACATGCAGCAGTTGTAGCAGCAATATATTCAGCTTCGCAAGATGAGAGTGCTACAACCTTCTGCTTCTGAGAAAGCCAGGTAACCGGACTTGCACCAAGAAAATAGAGAACACTTGTGGTGCTTTTTCGGTCATCTACATACCCTGCCATGTCACTATCACTGAATCCACACAATCTTGGTTCATCATCTTTCTTGCGCTGATAATGGCAACCAAGATTTAAGGTTCCACGGAGATACCTCAGTATCTATTTAACTGCAACCATGTGTTGAGTATATGGTTTCTCCATAAAACGGCTCACAATGCCAACTGAAAAAGAAAGATCTGGCCTTGTATTCACAAGATATCTCAGGCTTCCCACAACACTTCTACAGAATGTTGCATCTACCTGTTGTCCTTCTCCAGCTTTGCATAGTTTCAGCCTTTGCTCCATAGGGGTTTGACAAGGATTACAATTAGCCATTCCTGTCTTTTCAAGAATTTTCATCCCATAAGCAGATTGGCTTAATGTAATTCCATTGTTGGTTTGAACCACCTCAATGCCAAGATAATAGGAAAGCAATCCTAAGTCACTCATGTTGAACAAATAAAACATTTGTGTCTTAAATTTTTCAACTTCCCTTTCATCAGTTCTTGTGATTATTAAATCATCAACATAGACACCAACAATCAGTCTTGTCTCACCTTCACTTCTAATATATACTGCATGTTCAACTGGACTTCTTCTGAATCCCAAAGATAATAGACTTTGATCCAGTTTAGTGTTCCATGCCCTCGGAGCCTGTTTCAAACCATATAGTGCCTTTTTAAGTTTCAGTACCTTTTGTTCAGAATTAGCTTCAGTGACCCCAGGAGGCTGAGTGACATACACTTCCTCCTGCAACTCCCCATTCAGGAAAACCAATTTTACATCCATATGATGAACATATCAACCTTCATGTGCAGCCAAGGCTATTAGAAGCCTAACTGTTTCTAAACGGGCCACAGGTGCAAACACCTCATAATAATCAATTCCATGCCGCTGCACATAGCCTTTAGCAACCAGTCGAGCTTAATGCTTCACTATATTTCCAACAGCATCCTTTTTGATCTTGAACACCCACCTAAGTCCAATTGCCTGCACACCATTAGGTAAAGCACCAAGTCCCATGTGTTGTTCTCTTCAATGGATCTCAGCTCTTCCTTCATTGCATTTTTCCATACTTCATGCTTTAAAGCCTCAACATGATTTGAGGGCTCTTCAACACCAAGCATACACTCCTCCAAGCTCTGCAGATGGTCAAAATCGGTTGAACTCCAATGTGGTGATGTAGCATCAAAAATTTCTTCAAGTGAACGCATCTTTAATGGAACAGAGGACTCGGGACTTCCTGCAACATCAGATGACATACCTGGAACCAATGCAGGCGTAGCAGGGGAACCTGGTGACATTGCTTGCACTGGTGTTACAAGATCTGCAGATTCACCGGCTGCTGCATCATTCATTTCTTGACCTGCGTTTTCAATGGTTGGCACACTTGGTTCAGGATCAAAATGAACAATGAACTCATCAGCACCATCATTGTATTTATACACATCCTCATTAGTCCACTGCCATCACTTATCTTCTTCAAATACTACATCCCTGGATACAGTTACTTTGCTTGTCTTAGGATCAACAAGCCGATAAGCATTGGAGCTTGTTTCATACCCAATTAAGACCATTTTTGCACTTCTATCTGCAAGCTTTCCACCTGAAGGTCCTGTGAACTTGACATGAGTTAAACATCCAAATGTTCTAAGATGAGCAACATTTGGCTTACGCCCACGCCAGGCTTCATAAGGGGTCTTGCCGGCTACACTTTTGGTAGGAGCACGGTTCAACAAATAAACCGCAGTGGCAACTGCTTCCCCCCAATAGTAGCTAGGCATTCCCTGACTTTTAAGCAAGCATCTTGCCATTGACACCACTGTTTGATTACTTCTTTCAACCACTCCGTTTTGCTGTGGGCTGTATGGTGCTATCAGCTGACGTTGAATGCCATTGTCTTGACAGAACAAACTGAATTCATTTGATGTAAATTATCCTCCTCTATCACTTCTTAATGCTTTCAACTTCTGGCCACTCTGCACTTCCACTGTTGCCTTAAATCTTTTGAACGTAATAAATGCTTGATCTTTTGATTTCAGCAACACTGCCCACATGTAGCGGCTGAAATCATCTACAAACAGAATAAAGTAGCGGTTTCCAGTAGGAGTCGTCGGCGTAATGGGACCACACAGGTCAGTATGCACCAACTCCAAATATTTTCCTGCCCTGTATACTGCTTGCTTAGGAAAAGGTAGGCGACGCTGTTTACCAATAAGACAACCATCACATATCTTGCCCTCGTGACTTACTAAAGGAAGTCCTTCGACCATATCATGCTGAGCCAATGACCTCAATGCATCAAAATTCAAATATCCATATCGTGCATGCCACAACCAAGCAACATCATTGATAGATGAAAGCAAACATACAGGCATACTCAGACTAACATTCAGAACATATAGTCGGTTTTTTCCCCTTGGCACCTTCACTAGCAACTTACGTCCTTGGTCAAATATTTGCAGGAACCCATCTTCTAATGTAATTTTGCAACCATGCTCTTCTAGTTGACCAAGACTAATGATATTACTTTTGAGTTTTGGAATATAATAAACATCAGTTAATCCTCGGTGAGCCCCATCTTTAGCAGTAATAAGCACAGTGCCCCTGCCCTCAATTCCGACCAAGGAACCATCACCAAATTTGACTACTCCAGTTATTGAGTTGTCAACACTAGTGAACATTGCCTTAGAGCCTGTAATATGATTACTAGCTCCAGTATCAAGGTACCATTTTTTAGTATCATACCTTTCATCATCACCAAGCCGTGGCTTCACCTTCTCTTCATTGAGGTACACCCTGCCCTTTTCTTCTGTTGGATTACTTGAAATAATGTAGGTTTCTGACAACAGAAGAGCAGGTTCATCATTTTGCTGCTCAGCCATCATGGCCTTCTCATGCCTTTTCTTCTTTGGTTTGGTACACTCCTTCGAGAAGTGCCCCTTCTCACCGCAATTGCAGCACCTGAACTTTTTCTTCGGCTTTGATTCAGGTTTTGGACTTGACGGGTCCTCGCCTCTTTCGTGGCCACCGCCACGGTCAGCGCCTCCCTTTCCACTGCCACCTGAATTCTCACCACCGCTTCTTCTCAACGAGTATGACTCCTATTGCTTCTTGGACAGCAACAGATGCTGCCCCTCAACGGGATCGCCAAAACGCATACGGACACGATCTTCGTGCGCCTTGAAGCGCCCGAACAAATCTTCCACCGTCAGCGTCTTCAGGTCGACGCACTGCTCCAGCGAGGTCACAAGGTGCATAAACCTCGTCGGCATAGCCTGGAGAATTTTCTGGACCACCGTGAGCTCCTTCACCTCATTGCCGAGCGCACGGATGGACGACACCATCTTGTTCACACGCGGTGCAAAGGTTTCCATGGCCTCCGTGTCCGCCATCTCCAGCGCCTCGAACGTCTTGCGCAAGGTCTGCAACTTTGTCTCGCGGACGCGGTGATCGCCAAAACGCATACGGACACGATCTTCATGCGCCTTGAAGCGTCCGAACAAATCTTCCACCGTCAGCGTCTTCAGGTCGACGCACTGCTCCAGCGAGGTCACAAGGTGCATAAACCTCGCCGGTGTAGCCTGGAGAATTTTCTGGACCACCATGAGCTCCTTCACCTCATCGCCGAGCACACGGATGGACGACACCATCTTGTTCACACATGTTGCAAAGGTTTCCACGGTCTTGCGCAGGGTCTGCAACTTTGTCTTGCGGACGCGGTCTCTGGTCAATGTTCATGGCTTTGATGGCGTCCCACGCCACCTTTGCCGTGTCCTTGCCGGCGAGCGCCGCAAGCACATCTTCTGGTATGCCTTGGTAGATGGCCAGTAACGCGTCGCGGTCCATCTCGAACCCGATGTCCTTGGAGCTGACTGCCGCCCAAACTCCGGCCGACTGCATCGCCACCCGCATCTGCATCGCCCACAGCGTGTAGTTGGTGCGGGTAAGCTGTGGGTAGTTGATGGGTCCCCGGGGCCTTACCGGCAGCGCCGTCGCCACCGGAACCACTGCCTCGGACTTCTCCGCCCCATCTTCCTTCTTCCCTTTCACCGCCGCCAGCTCCGCCCGTGCCGCATCTACCTTCGCCCGCGCCGCCTTTGTCACGGCGAGCGCTTCCTCCATAGCCTTCTGCAGCTCCTCTACCGTCTTGGCCATCTCCGACGATCACCGGACCCGGCTCTGATACCAGATGTTGGCCTAAGCCCTCTCTTTCTCTCTCAGTTTCTCACCAGAGGATACGCACGCACACGGAGTGCTTGAATAGCAGACAGAGAACAGAGTAGCAAAGCAGAGGAGACACACAAGCATATGTCCGGGCAACGAATGCCCTTCTTTTTTTCCTATTAAAATTCTCACTTAGCAACGGATGCTAAGTCTTATTTATACACGAGTTCCACTTGCTCCAGAATTGCCTTAATCACAACCGACATAGCGGGTTCACTACATTTGGAGCAAGTCAAATACAACTCGTGCACTACTCACGTGATGGTTACAGCAAGTTGCAGCACATCACACACACGTATTCACACAGTCAAATTGCAACAGGCTGCAAGCCGACATGCCCACAGTTTACAGGACAGCGTTCACAGTACTAATTTAATGCTAAATACAAAGAGGTTTAAGCTAACACGCCTCATGCGTCAGCCCATGACCCAATGGGCACGAACACCGATATAACTAGGCTGCTCTGAATGTATAAATTGATGGGTCGGCCCGATAGGTTTGGCCTTTTCGCAAGCTGGGACAAAGGACAGGGCAGCCTGAACATATTTTGTGCCCATATACATTGCGTCGAGCCATGCGATCCATACGAATGAAGAGCGTGGACGGTGGAACAAGTGTGGAACACTCGAGCTAAAGACACCTCCCAACGACCGTGTGATTGCGATTGTGAGCCTGTGCAGGCCCTGATTCGCAAGTCGCAACCGACTCGAGGCCTTACCTGTCAGTTTATAGGGAGTTTCATTGCCCGGTCGTTAGCTCCACGGAGAATGAAAACCCAGTTCCGATCCACCCCATCACTCGCCCCAATCTCGCACCAAACGATAATTCTTTTCGAACACCATGAACGAAACATCGTATCGATACCACCTACGCGTGTCTCCATGGCTACGACTCGGGCACATCAGAAGCTAACTCCAATCGCTGCCCAACACCATAGTGCTATCAAGTTCACGTTCGGGCCACAACGTTTCTAGACTCGAGCATGTTCTTGACCCTGATTTTATCTCATGAGAGAACTCCTTTCAATTACACGCAGTCACGTTTACAATCGCTATTTCAGTTTATAAAGAAAATGGATTTAATGTTTCTTAGTCGTCTGAGAAATTGTTATTTCTTAGTCTATCAAATTGCACATTTTTAATCTTACAGGTACACAAATTGTTTTATGTAACTTTAGGTATAAAAATGAGCAACTACCCAATTACACATCTCTAAACCTAAAGTTATATAAGTCTTTAAAATATATAACTACCCAATTAACTATTAGATAAAAAATCAATATTTAAAAACGTCGACTTAAAAATACCAAATTTTCAATCAGGAATATCCGCTCAAAGACGGATTTGCGCACAGAGTGTGCCGCTCCTCGGCTACACACAGCAGAGCACGAAACAAACGGAGGCCATACCCTTCGAAAGCTAAAAGAAACAAAGGAAGCCATGCCGTCGAGGTGACACTGGACAGACGGTTGACAAGTCACGCTCAGCCCTCTCCCATGATTGTCCAATCCAATGAACAGACAGCCAAATGCACGGCATTCATTGGCGTGCGGACGGATCAGCAGCCGGAACGCCACCAAACACCAGCATCGCCACCTGTGGCAATCTGCCACCAAGAGGGCGATGAATTCGATCGGTCGAGTGGTTCGAAGAGCCACGAAAAAGAAAATGGAAAACGAGCTAGCAGCTCTCGTCTCGTCTCGCGGCCGGTGCAGAAAAGATGGGCACGCTTCCGTTGGCGGCCGGGTCCCCAACTGTCCCGCGCCAGAAGCACACGTATAAAAATGGGGAGCGCAACGAACGAATCCGCCTCTCTCACCTCTGTGCTGTGCTGTTCCCTCCTCGCCGAGGCACTGGCAAGGACTGACATCCTTCTTCTCTCTTCTCTTCTCGTCCTCTTCTCTCGTGAGCACTTCAGGGCAGTGCACACACGCGCGCGCGCGACGACACAGAGGCAGTTACTCTTGCTTCGTGTCCAATTTAATGCATTGCTGAGTATAGAGCACTTTCTCTCCAATGGCTCGAGCTGTTGAGCCATTCAATGCCCTCGTATCCCTCCTCTCTTGACTCGAGAACTTCACTGCTACAGTAGGCTCCTCCTGTTTTCTTTAACTGCGTGCCTGCCCGGTGTGTTGTGGGTGCTGGATCGAGCGGAATATGAACTATCTCAGGAGCCGGAGCCTGAAGAGGCTCCTGTCCCTCGGCCGCCGGAGCAACTCCGATGAGTCCGCGGAGGAGTGCGCCGTCGATGTCGAGCCGCCGCCGCCGAGCAAGCCCACCTGGAGGTGCTTCTCCTACGAGGAGATTCACCAGGCTACCAATGGCTTCCACCGAGGTAATCAACAAACGCCGGTTTATTACACGCTGTTCGTTTCCTCTTTCGTGTTGGCATTGTGGTTACGTATGCTGGATTTTGTGCATCAGACAACGTGGTGGGGAAGGGCGGGTACGGCGAGGTGTACTGCGGGATCCTGGAGGACGGGCGCGCCGTGGCGGTGAAGCGGCTGGCGCGCTGCACGGCAGCGGCGGCGGACGAGAAGAAGGAGAAGGACTTCCTGACGGAGCTGGGCACGGTGGGGCACGTGCGGCATCCCAACGTGTCCGCCCTCCTCGGCTGCTGCGTCGACCGGGGCCTCCACCTCGTCTTCGAGTTCTCCACCCGGGGTTCCGTCTCCGCCAACCTCCACGACGAGAAGCTGCCGGCGATGACGTGGAGGCAGCGGCACGGGGTTGCCGTCGGCACCGCCCGGGGGCTGCGGTACCTCCACAAGGGATGCGCCCGGAGGATCATCCACCGGGACATCAAGGCGTCCAACATTCTTCTCAACGCAGATTACGAGCCCCAGGTACGTATTTTTGTCGTCTTCTTCACCCAGCACTCTGCTCCTTCCCCTGTCCGTGTCGAATGCTCAAACTGATTCTGCTTCTGCACTTAGATTTCGGACTTCGGCCTCGCCCGGTGGCTGCCGTCGGAGTGGACGCACCACGCCATCGCACCCATCGAGGGCACGTTCGGGTGAGTTTTACGGCTTATGTTTCTCTGGACGGTGCTAGTAAAATTGTAACATGTGGGGTCGAAGACGGTGCTGACATGACATGGATTGCGACGTGTGGCAGGTGCCTTGCGCCGGAGTACTTCACGCACGGCATCGTGGACGAGAAGACGGACGTGTTCGCGTTCGGGGTCTTCCTCCTGGAGCTCATCTCCGGGAGGAAGCCGGTTGACGGCTCCCACAAGAGCCTCCTGGCCTGGGTAAGCACCCTACCGGAGTATCATCGCCGGCAGCTCGGCCGCCACTGTTTTTCAGTGCTAGTAATGCGACTGAGGTTTAATTGGTTTGGGACATGTGGCGCAGGCCAAGCCTTACCTGGACGACGGCGTGGTGCAAGGCCTCGTGGACCCGAGGCTCGGCGACAACTACGACGCCGGGCAGCTGAGGCGGCTCATGTTCGTCGCGTCGCTCTGCGCCAGGCCCGCCGCAGCGTGGCGGCCTACCATGACAGAGGTACATGACACACGTAGGGTGCACACACATTGGTACAGAACTGTGCAAGTTACAACAAGTAAACATATGGCATGCATCAGTGAAGGCTTTTGCAGATAACACGAGTAGGTCCCGTTAGTTGGTGCCTAATTGTTCTAGAGTGTGCAACTGCCTAGCTTTGGAATGTTAGTGCAGGTCTGACAGAGTGTAGCATTTCGCCATAACCATGCACGGGCCACCAAAGAAATCTCTGACCACCATCACAGAGGACAAAAGTTAGAGACATCTTAATTCCTATTTGGTTGCCTAATTGAATTGTTACTTGTTCCGGTAACTCAAACACTGGAGTTCCGATGGTTTGTGCAAAGCACGTGTTACCATGCACTGCAATTTGCAACCGGCAACCACTACAAACTTCTTCAAGTAGATTGCCAATCAAAGAGAAAAGAAATCAAGAATTTCTTACAAGGTACGGTCTAAACGGTAGGTCCAACAGCTCTACCATACCATATAATGGCATGAGCAAATCACAACAGTAATGGGGCAAAAGGTACAGGCACGGATGAATAATTGTTAAAGCTGTTGCGATTTTATCTTTTTTGGCGAGGAAACAGATGGTGCATAAATTGTTCGTAGGATCTAATCGACGAAACACCGTTGTATTATAGTATGAACTCTTATCAGGTTCTCTAACAAGAGAAGGCAATAGTCAAGCCACACTGTAGGTGACCATTACTTTTATGATGCTCTGTAGCCATCTCTCTCGGGTATAATTCCCCTATCTGAACTTATTATCTGTACCAGATATATAATCCGTATATGCTTCGTCCAATCAGACATCTCAGAGCACCCTAAATAATAACCGTATACGATAGCTCTGTGCCTGTCTTGCTACTTGTAGTCTAGTGTATCTGTCAGTATCGGCCACTTGCCTCCTCGTACGGTTGTTAAATACTGCCACATTTGCGTTGTGCAGTTGGGACAGCACGCCTTGGTTCTAGTTTAGCTCGCTCGCAAGTCGCATCTGCCGACCAATTGACGAGTAACAGTATACCAAACCTGATTGCGGTAGCTTGTCCTCGTCTACTGAATGTATCTCTTCAACTCAACTAGGATTCCACAGAGTGTAGGCACGCCCTGAGTGATAGTACTACACGAAAACATAGGCATCAAGTTATGTACGAGCACATCACACGTAAATGAATTAAGGGCACGTAGCTTGGACACATCAATGAAATATCAGTACTGGCCTTATCTGAAAAATCTTTTCCAGACAGTCACTAGAGCTTTCTCTGTTCTCCTTTCAACTTAGACAGATAGACCTTGAACAGTGTGCAACCTCCTCCATCTAAAACAAGATGAACTTACGGACACTAGCTACAAGTAGTTCTTTAGTATTAACTCTTTCTGTAAGAAAGTGGGTGAGGAATGAAGATTAGGACAAGGAACAAAGCGATCTGACTATTTTACTGAACTTTGGAAGAAGACAATGGGATTGTTTGGCCACATCCCAAGATTGGACGGTTTCTTGATATTAGAGGAGGCATAGGATGCTCTGTTGCTTCTTTCTTTCGACTGACTCACGGGAAGCCCAATGCCAAAGGTGAAGTGGGGGGACACAGGACAGCTCAAGAAAATAAATCTTGGGACAAACGAACAAAACATGCCACCCCGACGGGTATATAAAAGACTTGGTCTACTCTAATCCAAGTTTAATCATGCATTAGTTTATCACTGATGCATTGCACCATTGGCACATAAAGTATACTACATATCACTCAGCAGAAGCAGATACTCGTTAGAACGCTCAAGTGCTTTGGAAGGTGGATACAGTGTTTCGGTTTAAGCAGAGCTTTTAGAGGGTACATTCAGTACAACATAAGTGAGTTGCCGTTTTATATTTAGGGATGTTTTTTTAACAAATAGGTTAGCAAAGTCAGTTGCGTAGCCTTTATTTTTTTAGCCTATGCATTCAAAGATGCACATAATCAATCAATTTATGACTAAGTCTTGGAAGAAAAAAACAGGCCAGATGACGAAGAAAGTATGACAGCCCATAAAAAACTTAAGTATTACAAAGCCTAAGTTCAAATAGTCGACCAAACGGGGATATAAATGCCTTAATAACCAACTTCAATCTTATAGTGCCAGCTACTATCACCTCCTTGTCTTGCAATCGCTGTAATAAAGACTATGATTATGGCCAGTTGATACATAAGTAGATAATCTTTAAATTACTAGAGGATTTCTTCTTTTCAAAAATAATTTCATTTCTATATAACCAAATAGACCAACATAAAACCGTCACACCAACCAAAATAAGAGAGCGCAAAGATCTCCCCACCCTACTTAACCAATTCCTAAAAATGTGAAGAATACTACAAGGTGGAGAAATGTTGAAAGTTGCACAACCTTTGTAGTTCTGTTCTTAATTAAATCATCAAGTTCAATTTGCTCTAAAAGTTTGTTGTATCAAATGTGCAACTCAATATGTATACACTTGTTACATAAGACACACACCATATAGAAAAGACAAAGATCCATTTTGAACCCTAGCTATAGTGCTTGGTATGACTTAAACCCTGAACTATAGAACAGTCTAAATTAAATCCTAAACTTTCTAAAACCGTTTGGTTTGAACCCTAGTCAGGTTTTCAATAGTGGTTTTGTATTTCAGACTTTTCATAAAATGTGAAAAAAATTCATAGATGTATGGAATGGTATGAATGATAACCTGCAAAAATTTATCAAAAAATATGATATTTGTGTCATGTGCAAAAACGGCAAGAGAAACTCATTTATCTCTTATCTTTTCTATATGGAATACAAATGATCATATATTTTGATGATTTTTTTTTGGGTTCACATTTTATAGCAATCCCCACACTCATAAATTGTTTCAGATTATTTGTGAACCTTGAGAGGCAAAACTACCCTCCAAACCTTAACCTGATCTTTTGATAGTTTTGCACCTCGGACATCGGGAATGTTGTAGAATGAGAAAAATAGGACCATTCGTGTTGTGTAAGAAAAGACAAGAACAATCTATTTATCTCTTATCATTTTAGCATAGGACACAAGTAGTCATAATTTTTGATGAATTTTTGTAGGTCATAAATTCATAGCATTCCCTATGTCCATGAATCTTTTTTACATTTTCTAGAAACACTTGAATGTAAAACCACCTCCAAAATCGGGATAGGATTCAGGCTAAATGGTTTCAAAAAGTTCGAGGTTTAATATAGACAGTTTTATAGTTCGGGGTTCTACTCGAAACAAGCACCATACTTCAAGGTTTAAGATGGATAGTAGAAACAATGATTTTCTAAGCAACAAAATGTACCTTTTAGTGCATCTAGGGTTGGATTTTTTTGCTTAACTAGCACTGTATCCTGCGCAATTGGGCGGCACGCAATTGCGCAGGAAATGTCTTTAATCATGTTTAAATTTTTGGTCTTGTACGTGATTTTACATCGGTACGGAAAATAAAAATTTAGATCGCGAGCTGGCCGGCTTGTCGTTGTACCTAGCCAGTAAGTTGTTTACACATGATATTAGACTAAGAGGTACTTGTGTTCAGATAACGATTGGTGGATCATTTGTATATGATTAGATCAGTATGTGGAGTTAAATGTTCATGTCATCGGTCATTGACATAAGATCAGTACGCAGATTTAAAGTTTGGGTAGCTTTTTTATGAAATGTAAAATATGACGTTTATGCATAGTTATGAAAATTATCGATTGTGTTTGTCTAAACACAATTATGAAGATCTACCGGCTGTGATATGTTTATGTGCAGTTATCAGTTGTGATATGTTTATGTATAGTTGTAAAGATTTATCGGATGTGATTTATTTATATACAATTATGAAGATTTATTATTTGTGATCTATTTTGATATAGTTATGAAGATCTACTAGTTGTGGTTCACTAATAATAAGAGGGTACATCTAATTAATAGCATGATATTTTACTTGTTAAAAAAGTTTTTACGCCTCTCTCTTCTTCTATTATATTATAATTTTATATATGATAGAATAGTAAAAATCCAATGTCTGCTCGGTGCACTACTTACTACAACGACCGGTCAATTGTATTCGTACCACTGTACCAGTGCTCTGCAAGTGTTAGTAGTAGTAAATTGTACACTACTAGTATACTACTACTTGACTGACTCTCTTCACATGGGTAACAACGGCAGGTGCTGGAGTTACTGGAGTCTGGCGAGATATCTCAAGATCGATGGCAGATGCCCGAGAAGGAGGTGGAGGATGAGTTCTGGGATTTCGACGATCTCGACGACTTCGAGGACGATGACGACGATGACAACTACGACCATGAATCGGATTCCCCCTCGATATCCTCGTCGGCGTGCAGCACCCACGCCAATGATTAGCCCCAAAATATTTGCAGCTGTCAGTAGATCAACAAGTGCCCATCTCGGTCTGGTTCAAGAGATAAGATCCTTGGGATTATATTAGTGTACATAAACCACCTAGAGAGTGAAGAATAGAGATTCAATCAAGCCTGTGGTTTTCTTTCCATCCCTCCGTTAGCACGCAAGAATCTCCCCATAAACCCCTGCTGCGTACTAACACTAGCATCTGATCTGATCATCTGACAGTGATGAATGGTTCTGTGCAAATTAAACCGGTTGACACTTGACAGCTTGACTTGCAGGCCCCAACTAACATGAACTGTTGTTGCTTTACGGCTCTCTGTTGATAGGATCTGAGACGAGATGATTAAGGATGTGCCATCCTTATGATTGGTTGTTAGCTAGCAGCCTAGCAACCACATGCCTGGCATCGGCAGGTGGGTTTCGGTTCAGGGTCCGTAGTTCGCTGAATACTATGTGCAGTTGGGTAAGCGTCCTACTGCCCCCTTGATATTCAGTAGGTTCAGAATAAAACAGCGAGTCTTCTAGAATTAACACACGGCGAGATCGATCAAAATAAAGTTCCTAGGCGCACACACATACAAACGTAACGTACTCGACATGAATGGGGTGCGTATAGATGTCAGCAACCTACCTGTGGCGGTATACATGCCCACCGGTCCACCACAAATGATACACCATGCATGCATGGACCTGCATTGCATGCAGTGCAAACTTAGACCACTCGTTCGTCGTCAGCTCCTGCACGCAGATCTATATCTATGCACATAACTCCCCTTCAGGACTGTAGCGACACTATCGATCAACCAGTCCATCGATCTATACGCACGTCGCATGTCGACTCGAATCTAAGCTGGACGTACGAGCAGACTAGGCTTCTGCAGAGTTAACGAGCACGTACTGTAAAATACTAGCCTGTACAGTACAGACAGAATAAAGCAGACCAAGACTGAAAATAGAGTGTGCGTATGGTCCTAGCCTCTCCTAGCTCGTCGTGTTCCTATGCTGCTCATTGGCTTGTACAGCTCCAAGCTAGGGCATGATGATTAACACAATGGCCCAAGGCATTAGAGCTGCCATCAGTGTGTGAGTAGTAAATACTGCTAACATTAGCAGGACCAACCTGTCCCAAGCAGTATCACAGCTTAGGATTTTGATGAGCGCTGTGCGTCGTGTACATATATGGGGTCTCTGCTGCTAGCATGCACTGTCGCGGAGTAATGCACCAATGCTGCATCTCATGGAGTACAGACACCACAGCTAAGTTACAATTCCTGATCATTTGGAGTAATGCACCAATGCTGCATCTCATGGAGTACGGAGACCACAGCTAAGTTACAATTCCTGATCATTTCGATGTGACCTCTGTACAGCATGCATGCATGCAGCCAGATACTGAATCAAATTCACTATAACCCCACGAACATTATGAGCGTGGACAGGAGAGCGACCTAATCATAGTCCGTGATCGTACATGTAGCCATGTAGGTAGCTATGTGGTTGCCGCAAGATTACTCAGCCGATCGAACATGCGTCGCTGCGTGCCCGTGGCACAATGGTCCAAAAAATACAGAGTTGCACAACGAATTACTATTTGGGCTTAAGAGACAGACATTGATAGATGGCTAAAGTATCATACTAGTACTAGCTAGCATGCAGAACTGTCCGTCCAGTAAGGGTTTCTTTTGCATTTCTTGTCTCTCTGATGGTTTGTCTAGTGCAGTTTGGTAGGAGCAGAAGACAGATGTGGTGGTTACTCGTTTCTATCTTATAATGTACCAGCAGAGAAGATTAGATTTTGATTTCTAGTTTAGCTTCTAACGGGATCTGGCCTTGAAAAATATCTTTGTACAATGCATAGTAGCATAGATGACTAATTCGATAGTAGATAAATGTATCCACTTTTACACTGCACACATATGCTGACATCTTTGAATACATTTTGGAACATGGTAGAACCATTCTCCTGCTTAGAAAATTGGTCACGTTCAGAATCCACAACCTTCTTCTGAGCCTGCACGCATGGTGACGAAATGGACAATTAGACACAGACTGGCCATGCCATTTCATGGACCGGTGCTGATAACAACACGAGAGATTCTCAAGTCCCATGACATCATATATATTCATCCACCGAAGGACTTGAGATTTTTATCAAATGTGCCGCCGGCCAAGCATGCAACGAATCACGGATGGATGTGATAAACAAGTTGGGTGCAGATAACCTGCGCTGCAGTCTGCACGTCGACAAGACGGTCCGATTTTGACCGTGCAAGTTAAGTGATCCTGTCGCTAACCATCACGCACGGAAGATTCGTCAGCTAAGCAACTGCGATTTAATTAATCATATGGTATATGTACATTGCTCCTTGCCGTTAGGATTAGCTGCAACACATGGGCACTTGAACAACAGACAGCAAAGCTGAACAGATAACAAAGCACAGTAACTGACAACATTTTTCTTTATGGTACCGTGAATGCAAGATTGCAAGGTTTTTGTTTGTTTGGGAAGAACATTGGAAATATTATTTTTCAGGGGAACACTGCAAGGAATCAAGATAAAGTTTTGGCTCAATTTAGTGTTCAGATTGAATCTATATATGATCTAACGGTAGAGCCCAGTAGATTGCAACCTCCACGTATTAGAAAGCAGGCACGGCCCATAACTGACTGGCCCATAATGGACCGGCCCATAACGGCGCGGCCCATAACGGTGCGGCCCATAAACGCCCGGCCTATCAAGCCCAATATATACCTACTCGGCTACCTCCATGTATTGGGAAGCCCAACGAAGCAGAGACCCAAACCCAAACCCAAACCCCTCGAATCCTCTTCCTTCTCCTCTTCCGCTCCTAGGGTTTTGCCTGCCGCACCGCAGCGCGATGGAGCCCACCTCGTCGGCGGCGATGGCGAGGCAGACGTGGGAGCTGGAGAACAACATCCCGCCGGCGGCCACCGACCCGGACGCGCTGGACGCGATCTACCGCTTCGACGAGGCGGCGAACGCGCG
Source organism: Stipa capillata (assembly GCA_019208055.1). Classification (NCBI taxonomy): domain Eukaryota; kingdom Viridiplantae; phylum Streptophyta; class Magnoliopsida; order Poales; family Poaceae; genus Stipa; species Stipa capillata. The sequence continues at coordinate 574,376 of JAGXJF010004412.1, forward strand.
GGCGCAGCAGGAGAAACCCTGGGCCAGCGACCCGCACCACTTCCGCCGCGCCAGGATCTCCGCGCTCGCGCTCCTCAAGATGGTCGTCCACGCCCGCGCGGGGGGCACCATCGAGATCATGGGCCTCATGCAGGGCAAGTTCGAGGGCGACTCCATCATCGTCATGGACGCCTTCGCGCTCCCCGTCGAGGGTACCGAGACCAGGGTCAACGCCCAGGCCGACGCCTACGAGTACATGGTCGAGTACTCCACCATCAACAAGCAGGTCAGGCACCCGCTCCTTCCGTCACTGTTTATTTTGGAGCTCTCGATCTGACCAGACTGTAATGTTGCTCCCAACAGACTGTCTATGTGCTTGCCCATGTGACAGCGGTCATAGTTCGTACTAACTGTTGTTCATATGAACTTTTTTGGGGGTGATTTTCAGGCAGTGCTTCTAACTTAGTGTCTACCTGTGTTGCGTTTCGGTGCATTGATCTGTGGCCAACTCCTTTTTTGCTTGTATGATCTTTATAGTTTCTTATTAACTTTGTCTGCCGCTGTGTAATGTTGCCCTCAGATTGATCCGGTCCACGTAGATGCTGATAATGTGACTTAGCTTCTGGCCCTCTATTGTTGCTAAAATATGGAGAACTGATATGCTTGTTGTTTGAGTGACCCCTTAATGTTGCTGACATACTTACCCTATGGGTTATCCGATACAGGGTTACAATATTGGAAACATGATTAGTTGATTTGTGAGCAATTTTACTAGCTGTATTCAATAGTTACAGGTGTCCTAGCATTTGGTGTAGGATTGAACAGTTCTGAATAGTTCCATTTTTCTGTCACCATCAAATTTATTTGTTAGCTTATAAAGATTGTAGGATAAATCGTAGTTTCCTCGTAAATCTATGTCTGATACTTGCCCTTATAATTGAAAGTTATATATATATATATATAGACACACACGTACATGATTGTGCATTTGTGCTTGTTTAATGTTATGGCAAATATAGATTTTCCTGACTGTTGCATTGATGAACAACTTAGCTTGCAATTGATGAACTTTCATTTAGAGAATGTTGCAACTGAGATCTGTGAGGAAGTATGCACATGAACATGCAGGTCTGAAGAGTTAAATTTTAAATAGTAATGAAACTAAATTTCACATGTTCTTCATTTGGGTAGGCTGGAAGATTGGAAAATGTGGTTGGCTGGTACCACTCACACCCTGGTTATGGATGCTGGCTGTCAGGCATTGATGTTTCTACTCAGATGCTTAATCAGCAGTTTACAGAGCCATTCTTGGCTGTTGTGATAGACCCTACGAGGACTGTTTCTGCTGGTAAAGTGGAGATTGGAGCTTTTAGGACATATCCGAAAGATTACAAGCCACCAGATGAGCCTGTATCCGAGTATCAGACCATACCACTCAACAAGATAGAAGATTTTGGTGTTCATTGCAAACAGGTGACTAGATTAATTGTCCTTCGATATTTTCTTTTGCTCAAATGTGTGGTTTAACTCTGTTCTAACTGGATTTTCATGCAGTACTATTCTTTGGATATAACTTATTTCAAGTCATCCCTGGACTCTCACCTCCTTGATCTACTCTGGAACAAGTACTGGGTCAACACATTATCTTCATCACCACTTCTGGGCAACAGGGATTATGTTGCTGGACAGATCTTTGATTTAGGTAAGCATTTCCGTCTATTAGGATATCTAGGAATTTGTTTTTTGATTACGTCTAGTTTCATCTTAGTATAAATCGAGAGGAAGTGATAAATAATTTTGTGCCACGCAGCTGATAAACTAGAGCAAGCTGAAGGTCAATTGGCACACAGTCGATTTGGTATGCTTATGCCATCTCAACGGAAGAAAGAGGTCAGTTTCTGCATTCATACCCTTCAAACTTACTTTGTTACCATCAATAGGACATACCATTTTTATTACTTGATCTTGCACACCTATTGGCTGCATACCTTTTCCAGTTTTGTCCATCTTCTATGTGTAGTAAATTCTTATCTAGTTAGTATCGAGCTGTTTCCTTTTGCTGTTTTTTGTCACTTCTTTTAGTAAGTGGATCGTCCTGTATGCCCGCAATGTATGAAATAATTGTCAATCTACAGTTGACACATTGAATAAGTTCCATCAAGTAAATCACTAGCATTGAGTTCTGAAAGTAGTGACAGGTGGCTGGGTCACTTTGTCATGTGTTACAGTTTCATCTGCATGAGGAAGTGGTAGAAGGGAGGATGCATTATAGATCTGGTTTATGTTACTTGTTTATCAGAAATTCAGTAGAAGAGAAGACAGTAGAGTAGATTTCGCACAAATGTATTGTAGTGTGGTAAAAAGTAGAACTAATGAGAAGTTGTGCTTGAGGAAAGAAACTTAAGTGCACAAATAAATGAGAAGTTGTGAAAGTTCTGAGGGTGGAACCCATAGGAAAGGTTGGCTTGGATGATACTTTGATTCCTTGCTGTGATATCTTGTAGTTGTGAAATTGTGTTGCTCAATTACTTGACTGATAGGATTCTTTAGCTTGATTGCACAAAATATTGAGAGTTAATGTAAGATATTATCCAATCGCAAAAGAATGAGCCATCTGTTTTTTGTTTGCCAACATGATCCATCCGTGAATAGTTTGTTCTAAGTAGCAACTGATGTAACCAAGTTTATCTTCAGTAGTACATTGGTTAAGATTCAATCAAATCGAAGCATTTATGTTCTTATTGTAAATAAATGGATCTAATTTCTTTGTTATTGTAATATCTAATATGTGCCTCCAACATTCTGATTTTTACACACTCATGATACATGATTGTTAAATTCTTAAGAATTCCTTCCCATTTTGTTAACATATCCCAAGTGCTTATGGCTATGTAATCTTGTATTGGAAGGTTTCTCAGTTAATTTGTTGAATCCTTTTTTCCCTTTGTGAACTAAATGTGGTTCTTTTGTTCATTTTGTTGGTTTCTTCAGCAAGAGGAGTCTCCGCTGGCTAAGGTTACTCGGGATAGCTCCAAAATTACTGCTGAACAGGTTCATGGTCTCATGTCACAGGCAAGTCTTAATTCATGTTTTAACTCTTTATGTGGTTTAATCTCCTGGTACATTTTTCTAATCTTGCCTAACTTTTGCAATGTAATGGTTTAAAGGTCATTAAGGACATCCTCTTCAACTCTGTGCACCCGTCAAGCAAGGCAAGCACAAGTGCTCCAGATTCATCTGGGCCCGAGCCTATGGTTGAAGCTTGAGAGTTCGAGTGAAATGCTTCACAAGTTAGCCTTTTTGTTGATGCCGATTCACCTACTCTGTGCTTCTGAGTTGTTTCATCACTTCAAATCGTGGCCAGCGTAGCTATCTGATTCAAACTGTGTAAGCTAAGTTTCATTTGTCAAAACAGAATTGATATGTAATTATGAGTTGCCTTTTGCATCTTGGGGGCTGCCACTGAGAGGGTCTGTAATTTACTCTAGGAGTAAAAAATCACTTAGGAGTTGGGTCCACTTCACCAGGTTTCATCCATCACTGTGTCGCTATATATATATATTTTTTTTTGATGTTAACAGCCTTTCTGATAGGTACCCTCTGCCTCTTGGTTTCAGAATGTACACCCTAGTTCGGAATCTTTGGATTAGTGTTAGCAGGGTCAGCACGCTGTAACCTATGGCCTGTATGAAGGTTCCGATCAAGTAGTGGGGTTCAAAATTAATCGTATTATTTTAAGACTGCGTTATGCAGTTTTTCCGGTACTTCATTCCTGCTGCCGCAATACTTGCGTTTTTGACTCTTTCAATCATGAACAAATAGATAATTTAAAAGTTGCGATATTTTGGATGTTCTACATTTGTTTGAATTTAACGTGAATACATTATAGGAATAGAATGTTATTGCGGCCTTTTATTTTGGGTCGTTCGTGGCAATACGTCAATTTTGACTAATGACTTCCACTCAGGTAAGCGTGGCTTCTATGTATGATACTGATAAGTGTAAATGTGTTTATTTGAAATTAAAAGGAATATTTCTGGTGTGAGAGCTTGAGAAAAATCCGAGTCCACTGTCCACCAGTCCAAGTACCAACTTGAACCCTAGGCGGCTATGAAATGAAACCACACAAGACGCGAGTCGTTTCAATGCGACTGTATCCGCTTAAAGGCATAGCGCACACAAGCCCATCATCAATCAATACAGGAGTATATAGGTCACTGTGAACAATCAAACCATGTTCCCTGTAAGAAGGCTCCAATACCCATGATAAATCGATACCAACCAACTTCCTTCTCGTACCAATCTTTTTTTGAAAGGGCTTCTCGTAACAATCTTTTTTCTGAAGAGCTGCACACAAAAATATTTCCATACTCGACAACTCGCAGCACAATGATAGCGCTCATCATCCTCCTCACGTCGGCCTTCATCCTACTCACCACATTGCCTTGCATCGCTCTCTCGGCGAGCGAACACGAGAGATGGTTCGGTTTGTAAGCAGTATACGTCACAACTTTTGTGAAACCTTCTCAAATTTTTACCACAGCCTCTAGGTGCCATATCATGACACCATGCTAAGTTTTGTGTTTTTCAGACTTCGTTTCCTTTTTTTAAAATTAAAAAACCAATAAGCCACACGTTGGTGATCGTGTATCGGGACCCAGATGTTTGAAATTTCTTTTCATTTCTTGAGAAAGCCCAAAAACTAGACTCAAGAACATAAATATTATTTTTCTACCCATTTTATTCCATAGTTTCAAACACTTACAGATCAATTTGACTTATATCAAAAAATTCCTAGAAATGCACTTAATGAATTAAATATAGCAAACAAATCTGAAAAAATGCCAAATTTTAAAATAGAATATCATATGATGTATGTTCAGAGAGAAAAAAAATTTCAAGGTCAGTTGAAGAAGAAAAAAAATTGTTTGCCGAGTGCCGCTAACGGACACTCGGCAAATAAGAACTGTTTGCCGAGTGTTCGTTAGACGACACTCGGCAAAGGAGGGAAGCGCCGTCAGCCACCGTGCGGTGGGACACGTGGCTCCGTGTTTGCCGAGTGCCCTGGTTTGCCGAGTGCTTTTTCCCGCGTTTGCCGAGTGCCCTAATTTGCCGAGTGTTTTTTCCCGCGTTTGCCGAGTGCTTTAGTGTGGCACTCGGCGTAGATGGCGGTTTGCCGAGTGCTTGATAAAATGCACTCGGCAAATGAGTAGACACTCGGCAAACACAAATATTCTGGTAGTGAAGTCAACCTGGACTAGGCCAAGTTGACCTTTGCCCTCACTGGTTAGTCACTGAGGCTAGATGAGGCTGTGTAATAAAAGTTTTTTATATATTTATTTTACTAAGGAAAAATAGAAAATGTTAAAAATACTTAAAACTTGTAAAAATCAAACCATGTCACTGTGAACAATACAGGACTATACAGGACTATATAAGAATGTCACTGTGAACAATCAAACCACCCTATAAGAAGGCTCCAATACCCATGATAAATCGGTACCAACCAACTTCCTTCTCGTACCAATCTTTTTTTTGAAAGGGCTTCTCGTAACAATCTTTTTTCTGAAGAGCTGCACGCAAAAATATTTCCATACTCGACAACTCGCAGCACCATGATAGCGCTCATCATCCTCCTCACGTCGGCCTTCATCCTACTCACCACATTGCCTTGCATCGCTCTCTCGGCGAGCGAACACGAGAGCATCCTCTGGCGGGGCAGCTCCATCGCCGTTGAGGACGCTTCCGGCCACGTCCTGGTGTCGCCGAGCGACAACTTCACGTGCGGCTTCCACAAGGTGGCCACCAACGCCTACACGTTCGCCGTCTGGTTCACCGCCTCGGCCGACTCCACCGTGGCGTGGACGGCCAACCGCGACGCCCCCGTAAACGGCAGGGGCTCGCGCGCGAAGCTCCGCAAGGACGGGTCCCTGGTGCTGCAGGACTTCGACGGCCGCGTCGTGTGGAGCACCAACACCAGCGGCACGAGCGCCGACCGCGCGCGGCTGCTGGACACCGGCAACCTCGTGGTGGCGGACGCCTCCGGCCGCACGCTGTGGCAGAGCTTCGACTGGCCCACCGACACGCTCCTCCCGGGGCAGCCCATCACGCGGTACAAGCGGCTGGTGTCGGCGTCGGCGAGGGGCCTGCCGCACTCGGGCTTCTACAACTTCTACTTCGACAGCAGCAACGTCCTCAACCTCATGTACGACGGCCCGGAGATCAGCAGCAACTACTGGCCGGACCCCTTCAACCATTGGTGGCAGAACAACCGGACGGCGTACAACAGCAGCGACTACGGCAGCCTCAACGGGGACGGCCGATTCACGGCGAGCGACAAGCTGCAGTTCAACGCCTCTGACATGGGCGCCGCTGGCGTCATGAGGCGCCTTACGCTCGACTACGACGGGAACCTCCGGCTGTACAGCCTCGACGCCGGCGCCGGCAGCTGGCGCGTCACGTGGATGGCGCTCCCGCGGCCGTGCGACGTGCACGGGCTCTGCGGCCGCTACGGCATATGCACGCACGGGCCGGACGCCGCGCCCATGTGCTCGTGCCCGGAGGGGTTCGTGGTCACCGATGCCAGCGACTGGAGCAAGGGCTGCCGGCGCACGTTCGACGTCCGGTGCGGCGAGGACGTCTACTTCGCGCCGATGCGGGGCGCCGACTACTACGGCTTTGACTTCAACTACACAGCGGCGCTCACCTACGACACGTGCCGGCAGATCTGCCTCGACGACTGCAACTGCAAGGCGTTCGGCTACAAGACGGGGACCGGCGAGTGCTACCCCAAGATCTCCCTGTGGAACGGCCGGATCCCGGACGTGATGCAGGTCATCTACCTCAAGGTCCCCAGCCGTGTCAAGAACCTCGACCCGTCCGTGCTGCGCTTCCATGGCCACGCCTGCACCGTGCAGGAAGTGAGCGTCAACATCAGCTCCTCCTACCTGGCTGCCGGCGGCAGCAAGATCAACTTCATCTACTTCTACTCGTTCCTGGCCGGTCTGTTCGTCATGGAAGCCATTTTTATCGCCGTCGGGTACGCGTTCGTCTTCCGAGCTGACACGGCGGCGCGCCGGATCCGCGACGAAGGGTACAGCTTGGTGCTGAGCCACTTCAGGAGGTTCACGTACGACGAGCTGTCCAGCGCCACCTGCGATTTCAGAGACGAGGTCGCGAGGAGCGCGTCGGGAGCCGTGTACAAGGGCGTGTTAGACGACGGCCGGAGCGTCGCCGTAACGCGGCTGGAGGAGGTGACGCAGGCCGACGAGGTGTTCCGGTCGGGTCTGAGCGTCATCGGGCGGATCAACCACATGAACCTGGCCAGAATCTGGGGCTTCTGCTCCGAGCGCTCTTACAGGCTGCTGGTCTCCGAGTACACCGAGAACGGCTCGCTGGACAAGGCCCTCTTCGACGCCGGCGACGGCGAGGACGAGGGTCACGCGTCGTTAGGATGGCACGCGAGGCACGAGATCGCCGTCGGCGTCGCCAAGGGGCTGGCGTACCTCCACCACGAGTGCCTCGAGTGGATCGTACACTGCGACGTGAAGCCGGAGAACATCCTGCTGGGCGCGGACCTGGAGCCGAAGATCACCGACTTCGGCTTGGTGAAGCTGCTGAGCCGGGAGGCCGCCGGCAGGGTGCTGTCCCAGGTGCAGGGAAGCAGGGGCTACATCGCGCCGGAGTGGGCGCTGAAGCTCCCGATCACCGGTAAGGCCGACGTGTTCAGCTTCGGCGTCGTGCTCCTCGAGCTGCTCAGGGGCCGGAGGGTCTGCGACTGGGTGCTGGACGGGTGATCGGAGGAGGTGTGCATGGATTTCCCGCGGCTCGTCGAGTGGCTCAGGGAGAACACGGGGCATCTGCAGGAGGCGTGGCTGGAGGAGTTCGTCGACGCGCGGCTGCGCGGCGACTTCAACCACTCGCAGGCGGCCGCGATGCTGGAGGTGGCGGTGTCGTGCGTGGACGATGACCCCAGCAGGAGGCCGAGCATGGACGCGATCGTGCAGATGCTCCTCTCGTCGCAAGATGCAGTGCTGTCGTCATCTCCGCGCCGTGTGTCTCATGTCGTAGACGTCAGTCACTTGGTTTGATTCTCTTGTGATTATGATTAGTATCAGGTTTTGCGTGCACCTAAGGGCACTCCCAATGCATTGTATCTTAGGTTGTATCTTATTGTATTAGATACAACCTGCTCAATGGGTTGTATCTTAGTGTTGTATCTAAAAGAGCTCTTATTTAATGTGTTTTGTGAGAGAAAAATTATGAGATGTCTTGGATTTAGTGTTAAGATCCATATCTAGATTAAGATATGGTTACTCTCTTTTTTTTCATTAAATAGGGTGTCACATCAGATTTTTGCTTAGGTAGCATGATTTAGATATAGTATATGGTGGAGCATTGGGACTGCCCTAAGAGGCTTACAACTATGCCAACGAGAATCTCGAATTTTGCATTGCTGTATTAACGTGATATGCCTAGCCTAGTTATGTCAATGCAGCGATATTTGCCTCGGATTCGGCTTCTCTCGAGCGGCGGTAAAACCAATAGACGTGTTTGTTCTCTCCATCCGTGTTGGTTGGGGCAATAGGCAGGTTTTTTTTTCCGGTGTGGCTTGCTATAATAGAGTCGAAGTCATCATATCACGGATGTGATAGATGATGGTGATGATATAACAGACATAAGGTGGTTTGAGTGGTTTAAATCGGCTCTTGGGATAGTTTGACTAGCTAGACCTATTTTGGTCAACCGATAACTCTCAAACTCTATAATTTAACTAAATCTTTATTCTTCTTGTACTTGACCGAGTCTTCAGTTTGATCTTAAAGTAGGTTTCTTTGGTTTTTATTTTCATGTTGTCTTGGGATTTTAAGATCATCACTTATAATGTTCTTCTCATGCAGCTTTGTATTTTTGCCTCTTCTCTTACTAATCTTGATCCTTCTCTTAATCATTTTGATATGAATTTCGTCAGCAAATGAAGTGACATAAGTAATAGTAGCCGTGGATGTATCAATAAAGACCATGCCCTTGTTACATGATCTGTACCCTGCGCTCCAAGCTCGGCCTCGATAGCTTCTCCTCAAACGAGAACCGTACCAAGATGGATCACAGGTCGTCGAGAGTCCTATCAGTTTGATTATGTTTCCTTATTCTTGATTTTGCTTCGTCTACTTATTGGTTTTCCAAATCTTTTGGTCAGTCGAACAGCTGGGTCAGTGATGACCTTGGAAGGAGACGTACCTTGGAAGGAGGCGTGAGAGGCTCTGGTAGTCACGATGACCCTGGAAGGAGGGCTCTGGTAGTCGTGATGACCTTGGAAGGAGGGCTCCGGAAGGAGACGTGAGTGGCTTGAGGAACATTGGTTTCATGCTCAAAAGATTTGGATTCGGCTAGCATCTTGACATGGAGTGAGACGTGAGTGGCTTGACGAACATTGGTTTGATGCTCAAAAAATTTGGATTTGGCTAGGATCTTTACAGGAGTGATAGGGTAGCGTGGAGACTCAGGCTTTAATTGCTGAATCACCTCTATGTTTAATTAATAGTAGTCTCATAATCAGTAGCTACTGTCCACAGTTAAATTGAATATTACATCCATTCATAAAATAACACAACCCAGTCGACCATTGCAGTCGAATACGTACATATAGAGTCATAGAGACCGATTAACATCTAATGATTGCAGCGGAAGAAAAAACACAAGATAACTCCAGGCCTAGTGATATACCAAACCCATAGGCAACCGATTAGGATTGTGCCCTAGTTCTCGTAGTCAATGTCGAAGCAAATTACAGTAACACTGCTCATCTCCACATCTAGCTAAATCAGCAAGGCATGTGAGTACATTGATTGTACATGCAAGCATCTAATTTATATATATATATATATATATGTACATATATATATATATATAATATGCATGGCTTTGTCCAAGAGTAAGGCTCTATCCTACGTTGCATGTTATGCGAAAAGCTATAATGACCACCTTATTATAAATATATGAACATGGGATTAGTAAAGATCCTATCGACGATTGGTAAACCGCTGATCTTACAGTAGTCCTGATCAGAAGATTTGTTAAAGGGTAGGGACCCCTGGGGCTGTTGCTGAGCAGCACTTGTCACCACAGACAACACTTTTTATACAGGTTCGAACCTCCCTCAGGATAATAACCCTACGTCCTGTTAGTATATATTAAATATCGAGTAGTTTACAAGGGATTTGTTAGTGTTTAGCCTAGATGGGATCTACAACTAGTCGGGAATCTCCTTGGATTGATCTACTTGGGCTCGACTCCCAGGAGGCGATAGATCTTCTCTTGGACGTCGGGAAGGCTTGGAGCGTCTAGACAATGATATCTAAAGGCTCGTTGTGGATGCAGAAAAGCTCGTCCTCTCCACACGGTCGCCGGGTCCTTTTATAGAGGGTACTCCGTATCTGATACGAAGCCGTCTCCGATTAGGACTCTAGCATCCTTAAACATAGGGATAAACTTCCTAGTTTAAAGGGTACCTAGTATCCTGCGGGGGTTCCCTTATCTCCTAGAATCCTTTACGAATATGTCAGCTGCTCCAGGTATCCAGGGTATTGTATACATATATTGTTTTGTATACGGTAGAATTATACTACTCATCGTCAGATCCATATATAATAAAGTAATTTTTCTCCATCTCAACTCAACATATAGATGCGTTAAAATAACCTCGAGTAAAAAACCCTCCAAATTTGACCTAGAATTACTTTAAATAAAAGTTGTGAAACCAAAATTATCCAAATGTCCTTCCAATAATGCTAGTAAATCCTAAACACCTCAGAAAAGATCCTTACAAATTTCCTAGTCATTTGAAATTGAATTGCATATTTAAGTAAAATGTTTTCCAAAATAATTTCAAATAAACAGAACTGTAATATCTTAATTAAATAAATTTAATCTTATTCAAATTTTACAAAATTTGATACATGAGGTTCATTTATATCTCCAAACCCAAATATAAATTTTTCAAAAAACATTAGAAAAATATTTGAATCCTACATGACGATGAGTAGTACATAACTACTGCATACGACGATAGTATTCGTATACGAATACACAAGCGATCTAATAGTACCCTAATTACCTAGGAAGACGTGTACCTCGGAGAAGGAGTCGTAATCAATATAAACCAACAGGACGTAGGGTTGTTATCTTGAGGGAGGCCCGAACCTGTATAAATCTCCTCGCTAGTGGCTCGATTCGTGATTAGCTTTCAGATACGATCTCCTTGTCTCTTTTTTCCAAGTATTACGTAATATCGGTGGTTTACCTATCGTCAACTGATGGCACCGACCGTGGGGATCGCGACTGTTGATTCCAATCAATCACCATTGGCGTCACCGCCACAAGCTGTGGTGAGAACCGGCTTCTCGGACGAGTGGTTCTACGATAACTTCACCTCTTCGACTGATTAGGAGCCGAGGAATGACCGAGTAGATCTCGACGATCTCTCACCTGACGATGAGTCCAACAACGATGTAAATCAGTTGATGGACGAGTACCCTAGGGCTTACGGGGTCAACTTTCGATCCCATGACCATCAGGGTACTCGCGTAAGCAGCGCGAGCCCTATGTCAGGGTTATCACCCGCATGTTCTGACCACTCAGATGGCCGACGAAGCTTATTGGAGGTCAGCTCCAAAGACAGATCTATGATGGATATGGACTCGACTTCCAGCGGACAATATCTCCGCAAAGTACTCACGATCGGGGACGGATCTCGGCATCACTCTTCTCATGAGAACAGTAGGGACGATCCACCCCCAAACCCAAGGAGTTCTCCTCAAAACCCTAGGGCAAATCAAGCAGATGACCCCAATAACCAAGGAGGCACTCCAATCCCGCGAGATGCTGATCTCTTCATATCAAGGGCCACTCAACACTTCTCAGCGGTCCGACAATGACTCAAACAACCTCCTTTGGTGGATCTCATCACCCCAGAGGGGAAGCAATGGCTAACCAAGATGGAGAATGGTATCCTCCAAGATCGAGAGCAAGACGAGTCCTCACATCGTGCGGTTGCCGCCAACAGTTCCACGAGAAGGAATGCTCGCTCTGATAATTCTCGTGAAGAGGTCAACCGCGAAAGACGATATCATCGGGGACAATCTTCCCACGATGTCGAGCCGCCGCATGGCCGTAGGAATTCACCCATCCCGGATCACCCGATAGGTGACCTACGCGGATACCTTAGGCGATGGGAAGACTCGAAGACTCCTTCAAATCAGTCTCCTGGTCACCATACTTCATGGTATCATGGTCGGGACCGAGGATGGTCTCCAACCCCGAATGATAGAACAACTCAAGGAGCTATCCATGGTTGCGAAGCTTTTTCCACGGAACTGAGAAGGGTTCGCTGGCCTTCTTGGTTCAAACCAGGATCGATCAAGAAATATGACGGGACTATTGTTGCCACCGAGTTCCTATAGATCTACACGACAGCCATCGAAGCCGCAGGAAGGAATGAAAAGGTCATAGCCAACTATCTCCCGACTGCCCTCAAAGGACCGACTAGGACGTGGCTAACCAATCTACAACCCGTTTTGATAAATGAGCGAGGGATATGCATTGAGTCAAGTGCATTGGTAAAGAGGACATTCAGAGAACTACCTCAATCTAGAAGTACTCGGGAAACATTGCAATTGTTGATGGTGGGTTCGATCGTGATTGTGAATCATCCTGGTCAGACAAAGTTCTCGGGGCAGTCGGCTTGATCAGAAGAGATCGCGACGTCCGACCACCTAATCGTCTGCAGAGTCGGGGTAGGGTGGCAAGAACTTCTCGAGCCACTGTCTTGTACTGTCTTTTGGACTCGTAAGACGTCGAGCCCCCAAACATGTGATATACCATTCGTTGCTCATTCTGGTAAGGCGCCTGGCCAGAGTTGTCGTTGGAACTAGTCTCTCGGTTTTGACTCGCAACTTGGGGTTATTTTCCTTTAAAATTTTCATCTTCTATCTGGGCATATTTCTTGAAGACCCCACACTAGTGAACATCATGCTTCTCGGTCTAGTGGAAGTCACACCAAATCTTGCCTATTTGCTCTCCGTTATAGCTTGAGGCTTGCCCTTGTTCTGAGGTGGTCCGGAACACTTGTTGGGGAAGTTTGCCATCGCTTCTCCCATTCTTTGCCTCTTGTCACAATCTTTCTTGGAGGTTTTCTTCTTGCGCTTGTTCTTAGAAGGGTTGCCGTGACGTCCTGGCTGAGGTCGCTCGATACCCAGGTCTCGTTCATTCATGAATTAGAGAGCTTCTTCGGCACTTGCTGCCTTGTTTGCCAGCTCCATTAGCTCATTTACTATTTTTGGGACAGACGTGGCAACTTCCTCTGTGCACCTCTGGTTCCTGCAACCTCGAATAAAAGCTTGAATAACTTCATGATTAGTAACCTTAGATATGATGTTGTGGACGTTGCTGAACCGTCTGGTGTACTCACGCAAGATTTCTCCTTCTTGGAAGTTGCGGAAGAGGTCATCAGACTTCCCGAGACGTACATACATGCCCTTAAAGTTTCCCTGGAAGTAGCTACAAAGTTGTTCCCACGAGTGGATCGATTTGGGTCTTAGATTGTTTAGCCAGGTCCTAGCAGATCCTTTGAGGGCAGTCGGGAGATAGTCTGCCATGACTTTTTCATTCCTTCCTGTAGCCTTTATGGTTGTCGTATAGGTCTGTAGGACCTAAGTGGGATCAGTAGTACCGTCGTACTTCTCGATTGATCCTTGTTTGAACCGATAAGGCCATGAACCCTTCTTAGTTCCGTGGAAAAAAGCCTGACAGCCATGAATGGCTCCTCGAGTTGTTCTATCATTGGAGCTGGACACCGTCCTCATTCCCGAACATAATACCAAGAAGTATGGTGACCAGGAGATCGATTAGGAGGAGTCTTCGAGTCTTTCCATTGCCCAAGGTATCCGCGTAGGGTGATCAGGGATGGGTGAATTCCTGCGGCCACGTGGCGGCTCGATATCGTAGGATGATTGTCCTTGATGATACCTTCTTTCGCGGTTGACCTCTTCACGAGAATTATCAGAGCGAGCATTCCTTCTCGAGGAACTGTTGGTGGCAACCACACGATGTGAGGACTCGGTTTGTTCTCGGGCTTGGAGGATACCGTTCACCATGTCCATTAGTCACTGCTTCCCCTCTGGGGTGGTGAGATCCACCGAAAGAGGTTGTTTGAGTTGTTGTTGGACCGCTGAAAGGTGTTGAGTGGCCCTTGATCTGAAGAAATCAGCATCTCGCGGGATAGGAGTGCCTCCTTGGTTATTGGGACCATCTGTTTGATTGTCCCCGGGGTCCTAAGGAGAACTCCTTGGGTTTGGGGGTGGATTGTCCCCTTCATTCTCATGAGAAGGTTGACGCTGAGATCTGTTCTCGATTGCAAATACGTCTCAGGGACATTGTCCGCTGGAAGTAGAGTCTAGATCCATCATAGATCTATTTTTGGATGTGACCTCCGGTAAGCTTCATCGGCCATCTGGGTGGTCGGAACATGTAGGTGATAACCCTGTCATAGGGCTCGCAATACTTGCGCAATTACCCTGACGATCATGGGATCGGAAGTCGACCCCGTAAACCCTGGCGTACTCATTCATCAACTGATTTACATCATTGTCAGACTAATTGTTAGGTGAGAGATCACCGAGATCTACTCGGTCGTTCCTCAACTCCTGATCAGTCGGAGAGGTGAAGTTATCATAGAACCCCTCGTCCGAGAAACCGGTTCTCGCCACAGCTTGTGGCGGAGACACCAATGGTGATTCATTGGAATCAACAGCCGTGGTCCCCCACAGTCGACGCCATTTGTTGAGATCGGTAAACCGCCGATATTACGTAATACGTGGAGAAAAGAGAAAATGAGATCGTATCCGAAAGCTGATCATAAATCGGACCAATGTCGATGATATTTATACATGTCCAGACCTCCCTTAGGATAACAACCCTACGTCCTATTGATTTATATTGATCTCGAGACACGGTACAAGAGGATGTGTCTAGTCCTAGATGGGATCTAAAATTAGTCGGAGGTGGTTGTGAAGGATGATCTTCCCTTCTACTTGCTTGGAAGTTGTCAGGCTAATCTTCTGGCTTGATTGTCTAACTTGTAGGTCTTGTCAGGCTTTTGTCTGAACTTGTTTTCTCTGAAGGCCCTTGGGATTCTTTTATAGAGGGTATTATTGTATCATAAGGAATATATACTCGTCCTCGAGTAGGACTCCATCATTCTTAAACATCGGGATTGATTGCCTAGTTTAAAGAGTTCCGGATACCTATGACCAATTTTCTTATTGACCTAGAGTCCTTCTCGAGGCACACATCTTCTGGGTAGCTAGGGTACTCTAAGGTCTCCTGTGTATTGGTATACGGATACTGTCAGCATATACAGTAGTTATGTTTTTACATCATCAAAAAATAAAAAAGCCTCTTACCTCTTGGGCTGGTCGACCGGCCCTTTTCTTCGTGCGCTGCTAGGCCGAAGCCCAGGATCAGCATCGGCACTGCACCTACTCCTCCTCTGCCGCTGACTAGTGGGTGTTGGTCAGGGCGTCTTCTCCGCCCGTCCTCCAACCTGACGAGCGATGCTCGCCCGTAAGCAGGAGCCTGATGGCTACCTGCTTCGTGCCACTGTGCCGTCTCTTCTGTCAACCTCCGGTGTACTCCTTACTCTCTCTACGGCTGCCATGTTACTTCGACGGCACCAACTCGCCGTTAGCATCGTCGTCATTGCGCACTGAGAGCTCTGGCCCCTCTACTTCCCTCTCGGCTACTCCTCTCTCTTCCTCACTCTTTCCTCACCCGTGAATCTATCTGTGGCGCTCCTGCTTCTCCTCGCCCTCCCGCTTCTCCTTACGCACCTCTGTGCACCTTGCCAAGCTCACCTAGGGAAAATTGCCAAAAATGCCCTCGGCTTTGGATCTCCGTTGATCTAGCCTATAGCACCTTCACCATCCGGCCTCGTCCAACGGATCAAGTACATAGCTTTATCAATCCTCTCTGTCTAATCTAGTTGAGCTTAGAATTGACTTCTTTTCATGCTAGTGTGTTGGGAATTGCCGCCGAGCCCATCTTCTTCCTCGGCTCCAGCTAGATCCACTGCCTCGTCGACATCTTGTTTCGGCGTGTTTCAAGCTTGAAGTCCAGCTTCTCGCCTTTCTAGGCCTTCCTCGACCACGCGCAAGGAAGATTGACTCGTCATCAGCCTCCTCGCCAGTACCCAAGCTCACCAGCCGCCATCGACATCGTCATCACCGATCCAAGCCTCCCTAGCATCTTGTTGGTGCGCCATCCTCCCTCTTTTTCCTCTCTCTAGATCGCCCATCCCGACCTTCCTCTATTTTGGTTGCCGCCAGTGATTACCGTTTCATCGTCACTGACAAGCTTCGGTTCGGCCGACCCCAAAAATTGGTTCATTGCTCGACGAGGAGCCACCCAGACCAATCGACATGCAAAATGGTGCCTCGTAGCGCTCGCATTCTTCCTTGCCACCATGCTCAGTCGCTCGAGACTGCCGGTGTTTAGCTACCGGCCGGTCTGACTGGTAAACTCTAACGGTCAGACCATTAACGGTTAATGTCCGTTAGGTCCTGAGCGGGTGACACATGGACCCCAACAGTTATACTTCTGTTAAAACCAGTTTAACTAATCTATGTGTATGACATCAGGATCCCACCCGGTTAAGTCATTGGTTTAAGAAAAATTAAAATAAAAAAATGACATGTAGGTCTCGTGTGTCATAGGCTCACCAAAATAAAAGAAAAGAAAAGAAAAACCTATTGTGTATGACAAGTGGGCCCAAAGACAACTTAGGCAAGCTTCACTACCGGATTCTGGACCTTTGCCGTGTGCCCAGGGCACACGGCGAAGGAGGAAAAGCTCTCGGCAAAGCGTTTGCCGAGTGTAACACTCGGCAAACACCACTCGGCGTACAACCTGCCGGCAAAGTCTTGTTTGCCGAGTGTTTTCTATCGCGCACTCGGCAAACTATTTGCCGAGAGTCAAATCCGACACTCGGCAAAAAAAAGCAACTAAACGGCAGGAGCGACCTAACGGCCTCTTTGCCGAGTGTCGACGGCACGCACTCGGCAAAAATAGGACACGTGGCGCTCCCACAGCGCTGCCTGCGGTTGCAGTTTGCCGAGTGTCGGCACCGGACACTCGGCAAACCCTTACTCTTTGCCGAGTGTTGACACTCGGCAAACATGGTGATCAGGGCCCAAAAAAATGGCCGCCAGCGGGGCGCCGCTGTTGCTGGAAGCTCATCGCCGGCGGCGAGGTACATCAACTGAGCATATCCACGTGGGACCCACGTACGGGTCGGTTTCAAATGACGTGGCGCCGTGTATAAGCGCCCGGAGGTTTCAGAGGATTTCAACCCGCACCGCGCGGCCGGGTATATAAACCACTCAACCACGCGGTCGCTGGGCGAGGTGGGACTAAACCACAAAGCTGTTTGCCGAGTGTCAAAAATCGGACACTCGGCAAACAACGCATTTGCCGAGTGTCCTTGCGAGGACACTCGGCAAACGCGCTGTTTGCCACGTGTCTCCATGTTTGCCGAGTGTCCTAGCGAGGACACTCGGCAAAGGCGCTGTTTGCCACGTGTCTCCGTGTTTGCCGAGTGTCCTGTAATTTACACTCGGCAAACAGTCCTAACAATGTTTGCCGAGTGTAAATTACAGGACACTCGGCAAACATATTTTTTTTCTTTTTCTTATTTCTTTCTTTGTTTTGTTTTCTTTGCTAAACCTTCTCAAATTTTTACCATAGCCTCTAGGTGTCATATGATGACACCATGTCAAGTTTCATGTTTTTCTGACTTCGTTTGTATTTTTTAGAATTAAAATACCAATAAGCGCCATGTTCGGGGTCGAGTCCTGGCACCCTGATGTTTGGAATTCCTCTTCTTTTCTTGGATGAGGCCTAAACATAGACTCAAGAACACAAATAGGATTTTTAAAACCATTTTCGGCAACTTTTTCATGCACTTGCAGTTTAAATGTTAATTATATCCGTTAAATGCCTAGAAATGCACTTAAGGGCTTAAATATAGCAAACAAACCCGGAAAAATGCCAAATTTTTACATTGAACATGTGATGGTGTATGTTGAGTGTATAAAAAGTTTCAAGGTCAAACGATGAAGAAACCGTCACTTCGCCTTAAAACCCGACCCGTTCCCTCTCAAAATCACAATTCTTCCTCGGAGATGGTTCGGTTTGTAAGCAGTATACGTCACAACTTTTGTGAAACCTTCTCAAATTTTTACCACAGCCTCTAGGTGCCATATCATGACACCATGCTAAGTTTTGTGTTTTTCAGACTTCGTTTCCTTTTTTTAAAATTAAAAAACCAATAAGCCACACGTTGGTGATCGTGTATCTGGACCCAGATGTTTGAAATTTCTTTTCATTTCTTGAGAAAGCCCAAAAACTAGACTCAAGAACATAAATATCATTTTTCTACCCATTTTATTCCATATTTTCAAACACTTACAGATCAATTTGACTTATATCAAAAATTCCTAGAAATGCACTTAATGAATTAAATATAGCAAACAAATCTGAAAAAATGCCAAATTTTAAAATAGAATATCATATGATGTATGTTCAGAGAGAAAAAAATTTCAAGGTCAGTTGAAGAAGAAAAAAAATTGTTTGCCGAGTGCCGCTAACGGACACTCGGCAAATAAGAACTGTTTGCCGAGTGTCCGTTAGACGACACTCGGCAAAGGAGGGAAGCGCCGTCAGCCACCGTGCGGTGGGACACGTGGCTCCGTGTTTGCCGAGTGCCCTGGTTTGCCGAGTGTTTTTTCCCGCGTTTGCCGAGTGCCCTAATTTGCCGAGTGTTTTTTCCCGCGTTTGCCGAGTGCTTTAGTGTGGCACTCGGCGTAGATGGCGGTTTGCCGAGTGCTCGATAAATGCACTCGGCAAATGAGTAGACACTCGGCAAACACAAATATTCCGGTAGTGAAGTCAACCTGGACTAGGCCAAGTTGACCTTTGCCCTCACTGGTTAGTCACTGAGGCTAGATGAGGCTGTGTAATAAAAGTTTTTTATATATTTATTTTACTAAGGAAAAATAGAAAATGTTAAAAATACTTAAAACTTGTAAAAATCAAACCATGTCACTGTGAACAATACAGGACTATACAGGACTATATCAGAATGTCACTGTGAACAATCAAACCACCCTATAAGAAGGCTCCAATACCCATGATAAATCGGTACCAACCAACTTCCTTCTCGTACCAATCTTTTTTTTGAAAGGGCTTCTCGTAACAATCTTTTTTCTGAAGAGCTGCACGCAAAAATATTTCCATACTCGACAACTCGCAGCACCATGATAGCGCTCATCATCCTCCTCACGTCGGCCTTCATCCTACTCACCACATTGCCTTGCATCGCTCTCTCGGCGAGCGAACACGAGAGCATCCTCTGGCGGGGCAGCTCCATCGCCGTTGAGGACGCTTCCGGCCACGTCCTGGTGTCGCCGAGCGGCAACTTCACGTGCGGCTTCCACAAGGTGGCCACCAACGCCTACACGTTCGCCGTCTGGTTCACCGCCTCGGCCGACTCCACCGTGGCGTGGACGGCCAACCGCGACGCCCCCGTAAACGGCAGGGGCTCGCGCGCGAAGCTCCGCAAGGACGGGTCCCTGGTGCTGCAGGACTTCGACGGCCGCGTCGTGTGGAGCACCAACACCAGCGGCACGAGCGCCGACCGCGCGCGGCTGCTGGACACCGGCAACCTCGTGGTGGCGGACGCCTCCGGCCGCACGCTGTGGCAGAGCTTCGACTGGCCCACCGACACGCTCCTCCCGGGGCAGCCCATCACGCGGTACAAGCGGCTGGTGTCGGCGTCGGCGAGGGGCCTGCCGCACTCGGGCTTCTACAACTTCTACTTCGACAGCAGCAACGTCCTCAACCTCATGTACGACGGCCCGGAGATCAGCAGCAACTACTGGCCGGACCCCTTCAACCTCATGTATGACTGGCAGATCGGCAGGACGGCGTCCAACAGCAGCCACTACGGCAGCCTCAACGGGCACGGCCGCTTCACGGCGAGCGACAATCTGCAGTTCAACGCCTCTGACATGGGCGCCGCTGGCGTCATGAGGCGACTGACGCTCGACTACGACGGGAACCTCCGGCTGTACAGCCTCGACGCCGGCGCCGGCAGCTGGCGCGTCACGTGGATGGCGCTCCCGCGGCCGTGCGACGTGCACGGGCTCTGCGGCCGCTACGGCATGTGCACGCACGGGCCGGACGCCGCGCCCATGTGCTCGTGCCCGGAGGGGTTCGTGGTCACCGATGCCAGCGACTGGAGCAAGGGCTGCCGGTGCACGTTTGACGTCCGGTGCGGCGAGGACGTCTACTTCGCGCCGATGCGGGGCGCCGACTACTACGGCTTTGACTTCAACTACACAGCGGCGCTCACCTACGACACGTGCCGGCAGATCTGCCTCGACGACTGCAACTGCAAGGCGTTCGGCTACAAGACGGGGACCGGCGAGTGCTACCCCAAGATCTCCCTGTGGAACGGCCGGATCCCGGACGTGATGCAGGTCATCTACCTCAAGGTCCCCAGCCGTGTCAAGAACCTCGACCCGTCCGTGCTGCGCTTCCATGGCCACGCCTGCACCGTGCAGGAAGTGAGCGTCAACATCAGCTCCTCCTACCTGGCTGCCGGCGGCAGCAAGATCAACTTCATCTACTTCTACTCGTTCCTGGCCGGTCTGTTCGTCATGGAAGCCATTTTTATCGCCGTCGGGTACGCGTTCGTCTTCCGAGCTGACACGGCGGCGCGCCGGATCCGCGACGAAGGGTACAGCTTGGTGCTGAGCCACTTCAGGAGGTTCACGTACGACGAGCTGTCCAGCGCCACCTGCGATTTCAGAGACGAGGTCGCGAGGAGCGCGTCGGGAGCCGTGTACAAGGGCGTGTTAGACGACGGCCGGAGCGTCGCCGTAACGCGGCTGGAGGAGGTGACGCAGGCCGACGAGGTGTTCCGGTCGGATCTGAGCGTCATCGGGCGGATCAACCACATGAACCTGGCCAGAATCTGGGGCTTCTGCTCCGAGCGCTCGCACAGGCTCCTGGTCTCCGAGTACACCGAGAACGGCTCGCTGGACAAGGCCCTCTTCGACGCCGGCGACGGCGAGGACGAGGGTCACGCGTCGTTAGGATGGCACGCGAGGCACGAGATCGCCGTCGGCGTCGCCAAGGGGCTGGCGTACCTCCACCACGAGTGCCTCGAGTGGATCGTACACTGCGACGTGAAGCCGGAGAACATCCTGCTGGGCGCGGACCTGGAGCCGAAGATCACCGACTTCGGCTTGGTGAAGCTGCTGAGCCGGGAGGCCGCCGGCAGGGTGCTGTCCCAGGTGCAGGGAAGCAGGGGCTACATCGCGCCGGAGTGGGCGCTGAAGCTCCCGATCACCGGTAAGGCCGACGTGTTCAGCTTCGGCGTCGTGCTCCTCGAGCTGCTCAGGGGCCGGAGGGTCTGCGACTGGGTGCTGGACGGGCGATCGGAGGAGGTGTGCATGGATTTCCCGCGGCTCGTCGCGTGGCTCAGGGAGAACACGGGGCATCTGCAGGAGGCGTGGCTGGAGGAGTTCGTCGACGCGCGGCTGCGCGGCGACTTCAACCACTCGCAGGCGGCCGCGATGCTGAAGGTGGCGGTGTCGTGCGTGGACGATGACCCCAGCAGGAGGCCGAGCATGGACGCGATCGTGCAGATGCTCCTCTCGTCGCAAGATGCAGTGCTGTCGTCATCTCCGCGCCGTGTGTCTCATGTCGTAGACGTCAGTCACTTGGTTTGATTCTCTTGTGCTTATGATTAGTATCAGGTTTTGCGTGTACCTAAGGGCACTCCCAATGCATTGTATCTTAGGTTGTATCTTATTGTATTAGATACAACCTGCTCAATGGATTGTATCTTAGTGTTGTATCTAAAAGAGCTCTTATTTAATGTGTTTTGTGAGAGAAAAATTATGAGATGTCTTGGATTTAGTGCTAAGATCCATATCTAGATTAAGATATGGTTACTCTCTCTTTTTTCATTAAATAGGGTGTCACATCAGATTTTTGCTTAGGTGGCATGATTTAGATATAGTATATGGTGGAGCATTGGGACTGCCCTAAGAGGCTTACAACTATGCCAACGAGAATCTCGAATTTTGCATTGCTGTATTAACGTGATATGCCTAGCCTAGTTATGTCAATGCAGCGATATTTGCCTCGGATTCGGCTTCTCTCGAGCGGCGGTAAAACCAATAGACGTGTTTGTTCTCTCCATCCGTGTTGGTTGGGGCAACAGGCAGGTTTTTTTTTCGGTGTGGCTTGCTATAATAGAGTCGAAGTCATCATGTCACGGATGTGATAGATGATGGTGATGATATAACAGACATAAGGTGGTTTGAGTGGTTTAAATCGGCTCTTGGGATAGTTTGACTAGCTAGACCTATTTTGGTCAACCGATAACTCTCAAACTCTATAATTTAACTAAATCTTTATTCTTCTTGTACTTGACCGAGTCTTCAGTTTGATCTTAAAGTAGGTTTCTTTGGTTTTTATTTTCATGTTGTCTTGGGATTTTAAGATCATCACTTATAATGTTCTTCTCATGCAGCTTTGTATTTTTGCCTCTTCTCTTACCAATCTTGATCCTTCTCTTAATCATTTTGATATGAATTTCGTCAGCAAATGAAGTGACATAAGTAATAGTAGCCGTGGATGTATCAATAAAGACCATGCCCTTGTTACATGATCTGTACCCTGCGCTCCAAGCTCGGCCTCGATAGCTTCTCCTCAAACGAGAACCGTACCAAGATGGATCACAGGTCGTCGAGAGTCCTATCAGTTTGATTATGTTTCCTTATTCTTGATTTTGCTTCGTCTACTTATTGGTTTTCCAAATCTTTTGGTCAGTCGAACAGCTGGGTCAGTGATGACCTTGGAAGGAGACGTACCTTGGAAGGAGGCGTGAGAGGCTCTGGTAGTCACGATGACCCTGGAAGGAGGGCTCTGGTAGTCGTGATGACCTTGGAAGGAGGGGTCCGGAAGGAGACGTGAGTGGCTTGAGGAACATTGGTTTCATGCTCAAAAGATTTGGATTCGGCTAGCATCTTGACATGGAGTGAGACGTGAGTGGCTTGACGAACATTGGTTTGATGCTCAAAAAATTTGGATTTGGCTAGGATCTTTACAGGAGTGATAGGGTAGCGTGGAGACTCAGGCTTTAATTGCTGAATCACCTCTATGTTTAATTAATAGTAGTCTCATAATCAGTAGCTACTGTCCACAGTTAAATTGAATATTACATCCATTCATAAAATAACACAACCCAGTCGACCATTGCAGTCGAATACGTACATATAGAGTCATAGAGACCGATTAACATCTAATGATTGCAGCGGAAGAAAAAACACAAGATAACTCCAGGCCTAGTGATATACCAAACCCATAGGCAACCGATTAGGATTGTGCCCTAGTTCTCGTAGTCAATGTCGAAGCAAATTACAGTAACACTGCTCATCTCCACATCTAGCTAAATCAGCAAGGCATGTGAGTACATTGATTGTACATGCAAGCATCTAATTTATATATATATATATATGTACATATATATATATATATAATATGCATGGCTTTGTCCAAGAGTAAGGCTCTATCCTACGTTGCATGTTATGCGAAAAGCTATAATGACCACCTTATTATAAATATATGAACATGGGATTAGTAAAGATCCTATCTGTTCGCACGAAATTGGATCCGTGGAACACCTAGGTGATGGGAGTCGCCAACCGCACTTACGTGTGCGATAAACGGATGCTTTTCGAGCAAAGTAACAAAGGATAACTATCGTACTTACGTGTACGACGAACGATTGCTTTCCGAGCAAAGCAACAAAGATTTTCTTACTTACATGAAGAAGAAACGACTGTTTTCCGGCGCAAAACAGCAAAGATCTACTGCTAAGAAAAGGTAAAAAGATAAAAGATAAAAGATTGATTTGATCGATTGTTGGATGATTTCAATCGGCCGTCACCCTTTACATATTTATAGGGCGGCTGGTCTTCCCGTAGGAGGTTCGGACTCCTAATCCTAATCTGATTACAAATATATCTCTTTCCTTGCTTAAAGGATCTGGATTCTACCGTACACGTAACTTTCCATACAAACCAAGATAGCTTTCCAAATCTTAACTGCTTCGGACGCCGACATCCGGACTCGTTTCGGCGCACGGGATATCCTTCCTTAACAAACTGGATAAACTTCCAAATCTTGTAGGACTCTCCTTGATTGCCTCGCCGCGTTTCTTGCGCCTCAGGCTGAAGTCTCTAGCGTCGGGTAAATCTTGAAGGGTAGTACTGCAATTCAGACTTGCTGAAGATGGTCCTTCACGGGTGCTCGGGGACGAACTTGGACCGCTCGGGAATCCGCCGAATGCTCGGGGACGAACTCGGACTGCTCGGGGATCCGCCGAGTGCTCGGGGACGAACTCGGACTGCTCGGGGATGAACTTTGTACCGCTCGGGAGTCGGCCGAGTACTCGGGAAAAAACCCCTCGGGGCTGGAGACCTTCTCGGGGCTGGGCCACTCGGTATCACCAGTACTCGGGGTCGATGTCGCTCGGGGCCGCCACTGTTGAATACCCAGAGGTACCGCTCGTGACTTGATGGCGTAGTGGGCGCTCGGGGACACCTCAAACGGGCACCTTCGCACTTTGGGATATGACGACTACTCGGGATGCAGTGAGCACTCGGGGGCACTCGGAAACGCCGCGAGCACTCGGTATCAAGTATACCGCGAGCGTCCAGGCCACTTGGCTGTATTAATCCTGCATGTAATAGTAAACGCTGCATCCATACTGTTAGTTTCATCATCTCAACTTCCAGTAAACCTAATACTTAATTTGGCCCACTGAATAAACCTTCAAGCCAAATTACGCTGTTGACTGGTCGGGATCTAAACACTTCAACAATACTCCATCTATCGTTCGGCGGTACAACTCGTCATTAAACAAGGTGTACTTTATAGCTTGCCGCCGAATTTTCCTATCCTTTATTTGACTCGGATTTTTCAAATAACTAACTATCGGTGCCCTCCAATCACTAACCTCCAAACCGCCTAACGACTCGGCAGCCTGTGTAAAACTGTTGCCCCCCCAAGTCGGTACTGGATCTGTACGAATCGGCTTCGACTTCCAGCAAGTCGGCCTGGCCTTGAACAGCAACGGGCATCGGTTCTCTAGCTATGAAAAACTTTCCTCTTCTGACTGGGTACCCGGATGCTTGTTGTGCCAAATAGTTGGCCTTAGAGTTCTCCTCCCTGGGGACGTGATTGATACTGAAAGTATCTAGAAGCTTGACTATATCTAAACATCGGTCTAAATAGCTATTCAGCAACCCATCAAAGCATTGAAACTCTCCGTTGACTTGCTGAACTACTAGCAATGAATCTCCAAAAGCATCTACATCTCTTACACCCATGTCTATTAAGCTTTGTAAACCAAACAACAGTGCCTCATATTCTGCCTGGTTATTAGTGCAAGGATACTCTAGTCGGACCGATGACTCATAGATAACACTATGTGGTGAAACTAAAACACTGCCAATGCCTTGCCCACTTCTACAAACCGATCCATCAAAGTAGAGCTTCCATGGACATATGCTAACATAATCAACATCTTCTTCATCATTAACCCTATGATCAACAATGAAGTCGGCGACAACTTGACCTTTCGTGGCACGCAACGACTCATATGTCAAATCAAACTCTATTAAAGCATAAGCCCATTTGCCGATCCGTCCGCTAAGAATCGGTTGCTGCAACATATACTTGATCACATCAACTTGGCAAGACACTATGCATGCACTCGAAAGCAAATAATGCCGAAACTTGGTGCACGCGTAAAACAAGGATAAGCATAGCTTCTCGATGAATACGTACTGACTTTCGGCGTCGAGTAGTCGGCGGCTTACATATGCGATGACGTGCTCCTTCTTGTCGACTTCTTGAGTTAGCACTGCGCCGAGTACTTTATCTTGTGCAGCGATGTACAGTCGGAACGGAACTCCCGACTTGGGCGCTCGAAGTACTGGAGGACTCGACAAGTATCTCTTGATGCTATTGAAGGCATCTCGCTGCTCTGCCCCCCCAGGCGAACTCGGCTTCTTTCTTTAGTCAGAGCAAAGGGACAAACGATTCAATCTTACCCGCCAGGTTAGATATAAATCGTCTTAAGTAGTTTATCTTCCCTAATAGACTCTGTATATCTTTCTTGCATGTCGGCTCTCCTAACTTCCTAATGGCTTCTATTTTCTTAGGGTCGACCTCTATACCTTGTTCGTGAATTATGAACCCTAAGAACTTTCCAGCCGACACGCCAAACGCACATTTGAGCGGGTTCATCTTCAACCCATACCGACGCATCCTTTCAAAGGTTAGTCTCAAGTCGGCCAAGTGGTGTTCATAGCCGTCCGACTTGACGACGATGTCATCAATATAGACTTCTAACACAATGCCTAAGAGATCATGGAAGATCAAGTTCATAGCACGCTGATACGTAGCGCCTGCATTCTTCAAACCGAATGTCATGACGACCCACTCGAACAACCCGACAAAACCGGGGCAACGAAAGGCAGTTTTAAACATGTCCTCTTCGGCCATAAAGATCTGGTTATACCCAGCGTTGCCATCTAAAAAGCTAAGTACTTTGTGTCCGGAGGCGTCGTCTATCAACATGTCGGCTATAGGCATAGGATACTCATCTTTAGGTGTGGCCTTATTCAAATCCCTGAAGTCTATGCATACCCTAATCTTGCTAGTATTCTTCTTCTCGACTGGCACAATGTTTGAAATCCACTCGGCGTATCTGCATGGCCGAATGAACCCTGCTTTTACCAGTCGGTCGACTTCTTCCTTGATACGATCATACAGGTTAGGGTTGAAACGCCTAGGCGGTTGCTTGTATGGTCTGAAGCCGGTCTTGATAGGTAGCTTATGTTCGACCAGACTTCTGCTTAACCCGGGCATCTCTGTATAATTCCAAGCAAAGCAATCTACGAACTCTTTGAGTAGCGCACATACCTTCTTCTTCTGGCCGACTTCCATATTGGCGTTGATGAATGTTGGTCGAGGCACGCTCCCATCGCCAATATCGACTTCTTCAAGTGGGTCGGCCGATGAGAACCCTTGTCCGAGCTTCTCCATGTCGTCGAAATCCTCGATAGTCTCATGCATATCGTTCTTGCCCAAACGATATTCCTCGGTGCGCTTTTGTAGCCATTTAACGCTATCTTCTTTATTCATTTATAAAGATAAATTATTTAGCCGAGCTATAAAAGCCGGCTGTGCTTGTATCGGTACAAATCCGTCTTTACCGATACTGACGTAGTCGTAGTCGGATAAGTTCCTACCCGACAGGCACTTCATGTCACCGTGCTGCCAATCGACTGTAGTCTCGGCTAAAGCGATGCAAGCCGAGTTGTCTGCTTCAATCACTTCGACGTCCTCATCTACCCACTGGATTAAGCACTGATGCATGGTAGAAGGGATGCAACAATTGGCATGGATCCAGTCTCGCCCCAAGAGCATGTTGTATCGGCCTTTGACGTCGACTACGAAGAATGCAGTCGGCAGGGTTTTGCTTCCGACTGTAAGTTCTACCGACAATATGCCCTTGGCTTCGGATAGCTCCCCCGAGAACCCGCTGAGTCCCATGTTTGTCTTCATCAACTCGGACTCCTTTCGGCCTAGTTTGGAGAATACCGAAAGTGGCATGATGTTGACCCCAGCGCCGCCGTCGACGAGCATTAGGCCAATCGGTCTTCCGTCGATGTGGCCTTTGATGAATAAAGGCTTCAGATGCTGCCCATGCTCCTCCGGCTTCTCGAATATGGCGGCACTCGGCCCGAGCAGAAGCTCTGCGACTTCCGACTCAGGAGCGCGGAACTCGATCGGTAGTTCGAACACCATATTGATGTCCATGTCGGCGGGTACTTCTCCGACATCCTTGCTGGCAGCCTCGTCTTCTTCCCTCGCGATGCGCTTCTCCTTCCAAGTCATCTTCGCGGGCTTCATTGGTCGGGCTTGGTTGAACCATTCGTCGCGCTTCTTCTCGACGAGCTCCTCCCTGAGCTCGAGGGCTCGCAGCCGCTGGACTCTCCGCTTCTGAGAGTGCGTGAGTCCTGTGGGGCACCATTGCGGCTTCGGTTTGGTTCCTGGTTCAACCGACTTGATCTTCTTCGCCTGCTGACTTGGCGTGGGTTCGACGCCGGGTCCCGCTACATTGCTGGATTCTAGCTTGTCCGAGTCGTGTACCGTGCCGAACCGTACACGCCGAGTCCCTGCTGGTGGAGCCGAATTAATTTGCGAGCTAATTAACACGGCTGACCGTTGCGGTCGACTCCCTTCTGAGGCTCGTGGCCGGGTCGTGGTGTGCTCATCGGATTTGGACTCGGTGTGCTTGACTGGTACCCAGACTTGCCTAGTTGGCGAACTTCTTGGGGTCGCCGGTCGACTTGGTGCGTCGGGTGCCTTGCGCCGAGTGGCGAGTCGGTTCCATGGTCGGATTCCCGACTCGACCCGCGTCCTCTTTCCGTGGGGCCGTTCTCCGAATCCATACGGGATCCAGTTCGGCTGAAACATGCCGAATGGTCCAGCCGGATGCGGCGCCCAAGGGTTGAAACCCCATGGAGGGCACTGTGGGTAAAAAGTGTGTGCGCCTCCCCAGTACGCCGGGCCTGTTGCTAAGTATGGTGGTTGCACGTATGGGCCCTCCTGCCAGTACTCGGAACCACCGAAACCTTGTCGGGGAGGGACCTGTGGCGCTTGGCTCCTCCAAGCCGAGTGAACACATCGTTGGTTGTGTATTTGTTTAGCAATTGTTTCACCGTCGGCTTTGGCCTCGCGGGCTGACTCTTCCCTCGATTAGTCTTCCAGACGCCGACTTCTGGATTCTTTGGCTTGATCATTTTTGGAGCAGCATTGTCGTCAACAATGACGTTCTTTCCTTTTGTAGACTCGGCCTGATGCGACCGAATCAGTACTTTCTTCTTCTCCAAATCAATCACGTTGATTGGAAAAGGATCACTGTCGAGCTTCATCTTGGAGCTTTGAGCAAACGTCAATCGTCCGTCGTTGATGGCCGATTGCACCTGTCGGCGAAACACATTGCAGTCGTTAGTAGCATGAGAAAAAGAGTTATGCCACTTACAATATGCTCTTTTGCCCAATTCGTCCGCCGACGGGAACACGTGCCCTTCCCTTACTCGGATCATATTCCCCTGCAGAAGCATGTCAAAGATTTTGTCGCATTTACTAATGTCAAAAGTGTACCGCATCTCCTCTTTCCGAGTGGGTGTAGGTCTAAGAGCTGGACAAACAAATGGTTTTGACTTGGGAGTATTAACCCACTCGGCAATGCATATGTCAGCGTCGTCCTCGCTGTCCGAGCTGTTTTCGTACGTTATGACATTGATTGCCGATTTCTCTTTGGCTTTGCCCTTAGCATCTCCGAACCGGCTGTACGTTTTGACGTCTTTAGCGCGGTTCTCTTATGCTACAGCCCTCTGAGCGACTTGGCTAATGGTTAGGAATTCTTGGCCCTCTAGTCTGTCCTTAATATGGGCGAGCAAACCTGAAAAAGCCAGGTCGGCCAGATCTTTCTCGTTTATAGTTAAACTAAAGCACTTGTTCTTAACCTCTCTGAATCTTCTAATGTAATCACAGACCGGCTCGTTGTACTTTTGTTTAACCATCGTCAGATCCGAGAGCCTGAGCTCGGTCTCACCACCGTAAAAGTAATCGTGGAACTGCCGTTCTAGATCTGCCCAGGACGTAATAGACCTAGGGGCAAGCGAGGTGAACCAAGTGAAGGCGGTACCCGACAATGACAAGGGAAAAAGTTTTATTTTGTAAATATCAGACGTGCCGACTTCACTACTCTGCGCCAAGAATTGCCCTATATGCTCGAAAGTCGACCTATTGTCTTCCCCTGTGAATTTGACAAAATCAGGAATTCTAAACCCACGGGGGTACGGCATTGTGTCATAGCACTCGGGGTATGGCTTTAGGTAACCCCGAGAGCCGTCTTTAGGTATTACGCCGAGTTCTCTGAGCACTGCGGAGAGTTGGTCCTTAAAGCTCATATCGCACAGCGGGGTACGCGAAGTCGGCTGGGGTAACTCGGGTTGGACTTGCTGCGAGTTAAAATATGTTTCTGGAACCGGCCCATGGGGGACTCCGGTACCGAGCGGTGGGATAGGTGGTGTGCTGTACGCGACTGTTTGGTAGTATGGTTGTGGGATATTCGCGCTAAGGCTTAGACTTCGGTCGTTGTTGGAAGAACTCTGGGGCACCGAAGTCGGATTGACAGAAGTCGTGATCGCGGGGGCGACTTCTACCCGATGATCGACTCTGTCATGGTCAGGGTACATCGGCTGCTTATTCCGATGATCGTTATTGGCTTGTAGGGCTGTAGATCTAACCTGACCCGGCAGACTATTCTGCAAATCTTTGGCGAGCTGTTCTTTCAACTCGTCAAATCGGCTATTCACTACCCGAGCGAATAATTGCGCCGATTTATCCATCTCGGTGCCGTACCTGCTGGCTACCGACACGTCAATTAGATTAGCGATTTCATCAGGACTAGTCGGTTTACTCACCTCGGGTTTGGGCGCAGGAGGTGGACTCGGCACGACTACCTTTTTGATGACGCCGTTTCTCGTCTTCTGGTAGCCGGCTAACTTTTGCCGGAGTCGCTCCGCCTGTTCCTCTTCAAGTTGTCGTTCGATCTCCCGCCGTTCATCTTCAGATAGATCGTCGAGCGTGACGGCGATGATGTTCTCCGGGTTGACGATACTTCCGTCTTTGGAGTCGGGATTCATCGTGTAATCTTCGCTTCCCGTCCCCAGCGGAGTCGCCAATTGTGTTCGCACGAAATTGGATCCGTGGAACACCTAGGTGATGGGAGTCGCCAACCGCACTTACGTGTGCGATAAACGGATGCTTTTCGAGCAAAGCAACAAAGGATAACTATCGTACTTACGTGTACGACGAACGATTGCTTTCCGAGCAAAGCAACAAAGATCTTCTTACTTACGTGAAGAAGAAACGACTGTTTTCCGGCGCAAAACAGCAAAGATCTACTGCTAAGAAAAGGTAAAAAGATAAAAGATAAAAGATTGATTTGATCGATTGTTGGATGATTTCAATCGGCCGTCACCCTTTACATATTTATAGGGCGGCTGGTCTTCCCGTAGGAGGTTCGGACTCCTAATCCTAATCTGATTACAAATATATCTCTTTCCTTGCTTAAAGGATCTGGATTCTACCGTACACGTAACTTTCCATACAAACCAAGATCGCTTTCCAAATCTTAACTGCTTCGGACGCCGACATCCGGACTCGTTTCGGCGCACGGGATATCCTTCCTTAACAAACTGGATAAACTTCCAAATCTTGTAGGACTCTCCTTGATTGCCTCGCCGCGTTTCTTGCGCCTCAGGCTGAAGTCTCTAGCGTCGGGTAAATCTTGAAGGGTAGTACTGCAATTCAGACTTGCTGAAGATGGTCCTTCACGGGTGCTCGGGGACGAACTTGGACCGCTCGGGAATCCGCCGAATGCTCGGGGACGAACTCGGACTGCTCGGGGATCCGCCGAGTGCTCGGGGACGAACTCGGACTGCTCGGGGATGAACTTTGTACCGCTCGGGAGTCGGCCGAGTACTCGGGAAAAAACCCCTCGGGGCTGGAGACCTTCTCGGGGCTGGGCCACTCGGTATCACCAGTACTCGGGGTCGATGTCGCTCGGGGCCGCCACTGTTGAATACCCAGAGGTACCGCTCGTGACTTGATGGCGTAGTGGGCGCTCGGGGACACCTCAAACGGGCACCTTCGCACTTTGGGATATGACGACTACTCGGGATGCAGTGAGCACTCGGGGGCACTCGGAAACGCCGCGAGCACTCGGTATCAAGTATACCGCGAGCGTCCAGGCCACTCGGCTGTATTAATCCTGCATGTAATAGTAAACGCTGCATCCATACTGTTAGTTTCATCATCTCAACTTCCAGTAAACCTAATACTTAATTTGGCCCACTGAATAAACCTTCAAGCCAAATTACGCTGTAAACACTATCGACGATTGGTAAACCGCTGATCTTACAGTAGTCCTGATCAGAAGATTTGTTAAAGGGTAGGGACCCCTGGGGCTGTTGCTGAGCAGCACTTGTCACCACAGACAACACTTTTTATACAGGTTCGAACCTCCCTCAGGATAATAACCCTACGTCCTGTTAGTATATATTAAATATCGAGTAGTTTACAAGGGATTTGTTAGTGTTTAGCCTAGATGGGATCTACAACTAGTCGGGAATCTCCTTGGATTGATCTACTTGGGCTCGACTCCCAGGAGGCGATAGATCTTCTCTTGGACGTCGGGAAGGCTTGGAGCGTCTAGACAATGATATCTAAAGGCTCGTTGTGGATGCAGAAAAGCTCGTCCTCTCCACACGGTCGCCAGGTCCTTTTATAGAGGGTACTCCGTATCTGATACGAAGCCGTCTCCGATTAGGACTCTAGCATCCTTAAACATAGGGATAAACTTCCTAGTTTAAAGGGTACCTAGTATCTTGCGGGGGTTCCCTTATCTCCTAGAATCCTTTACGAATCTATGATCTTAAAAGAACAGCGACTTTAGTTCAAGCTGTTGCTGTCATTACGAGGAATCGATACATGTCGTATACATTATATATATGGGAATGTCTATTTATCAGTTGTCTGAAATTTTTTTACATCTCAGTCACTTTTTAAACCTTTGGATCAACATCTAATGATCTCATCCACGCCTCACTCAATATATAACATACAAACTAAAAATTGCACTAAGTTTTCACTAAAGTTGCACACTTTCAAATACTACAATTTTAACCTAAGTGATGTGTAATTTTAGGTGACTGAAAATTACACTAAGTTTTCACTGAAGTTGCATACTTTTAAATACTGTAATTTTAGGCTAAGCAATGTGTAATTTTAGGTGACTGAGATTTGTAAAAATTTCAGGCAATTGAGAATTAGCCAACGCATACACCTGCTTAGACGGCTCCAACGCCGAAAACGGGTCACTTTCAAATATTTGTATAGCCGGCGGGGATAATTGAGTATTTGGTCAACTTAGGGCACGCAAAGATTGCTCATATGGAGTATAAGTCGATTCTTCCATAAGTATGTCTTTTTTTTTCCTGATATCAATAGGAGAGAAGAAGAAGAGAGTACAAAGCTGAAACTTACACTTTAGTTAAGAACAAACATCTAGATACCCACGCGTGTTCATTGTTATCTTTAAGTGCTGACTTTTTTGTGTAAAGATACAAGAAACTGCCTGTTATATAAACTGTCTCTAATATTGATTCAAGATTACATGGTGAGGCACGCTATCTCTAACATTGATTCAAGATGACATGGTCAGGCTCAGCCTGGGCATTCGGTTTAACCGAAAATTTGGTTTCGGTTTTTTCGGTTTTAAAGATTTCAGTTTTTGAAAAATGGTAACCGAAATATGGTGTGCAATATTGGAAACCAAAAATTCGGTTAATCGAAAATTCGGTTTTCGTTTTTGGTTTAAACCAAAATATACAGACATCACAAAATTCATAAATGTAGCATCAAATTCAATAGAAAATTTTGATTTATTCGGTTAACATGTCTACAAAAATTTGGTTTTTTCGGTTAACCGGTTTATTTCTTTAACATGTCCACCGAAATAATAACGTATCCACGTAAATTCGGTTTATTTGGTTTATTCGGTTAACCGAGGACTAAAACCGATTTCACCGAATTAAATTCGGTTTTCCGAGAATGGTAACCGAAATTATTTCGGTTATAGTAAATTCAGTTTTTTCAGTTTTGATTTCAGTTTCGGTTTTGGTTTCTCGGTTTTTTTGCCTGGGCTGAGGTCAGGCACAATAGTCAATAGCAGATTATACCTTTCTACATGCTTGATTGGAATATGCATTGCTAATACTGAATCGAATACAATCATGTATGACAAGGAATATGATGATGAGTAGTGCAAAACTATTGTATAAGATGAAAATATCCGTATAGAAATACATAGAGACCTAGGGTACCTTGATTACCTGGATGATATGAACCTCGGAGAAGGACTTAGGTCGATGAGGAAACCACCCATAAATATCTAGAAATTCTTAAACTAGGTAGCCAATTCCGACATTTAAGG